>OY755211.1:27407766-28007766 GCA_963576765.1 Draba incana | reverse complement strand
TGAAAAAAATTATTGTAAATAGGATAAAAATGCATTTTTAAAAAACTTATGAATAACTAGTCAAATATACAAGAAAATAGATTTACCCCATAAATATTTGTCTTAAACATGAACAACTCTTACAAAGGGTAGAGAAATAACTAACAAACATGTGAGAACAAAAAGAATGGAAAAAATTATTGTAAATATAACAAAAATGCATTTTTAAAAACTTTTAAATTGTAGACTGCAAATGCATTCTATGATGAGTAGACTTCAAAGGCAATATACAAAATGGGTTACATTTGCAAGTAAGGCAAATCACTAAGTAGAGTGCATTTGCTAGAACGCCCCGACCGCCCTATTCATGGGCTCCACGTTCGCTCTCGGACCGTGAGCTCACACTCTCCGACGGTCGGTGCTTTGGTCCGGGAGGCTCGGAAGTCATATTTATTAATCCTGCAAATCACCACGCGATCTTTTCCAGTGTTTTAACATCACTCATACGGTACTGAAAATGACTTCGTAGTAGGTCACCCATCGTGCAACTACTTCAGCTCGAGCACGCTAAACTCTGGAGTTCTCTCAAGACATGTGACCGAAAAGATAAGTGCACTTTTAGTGATATAGGTAGCCAAATCTATTCTTTTAAGCCTCTCCTCATATACCGCATATACCATATATGCCCGAAAATCGGAGTGTCACAATATTCTCCTCCACTAATCTGGATTCATCTGCCATAGACCAAAAACCTGACCCTAACTGGTCAATACCACTCGAGATCAATCACACCCGATATTCAGGGCTCTCGTCTAGTCTCATATTTATACGTCCGTTTGAAGACATTTATTACTCCTAACTCATTCCACACCCCTCCCATTCGCAGGATGGATCCTTTGAGCTATCGGTATCTCGTGCCCCTTCCATTCTCAGGACGCATCCTTTGAGCTATGGGTACACAGGAGAACTAATCATCCCCTTAAGAGAACTAATCATCTCTCGATACTCAAAATATAAACTAATCATCCTAAATAAGCATACAGGAGAACAAATCATCTTTTCTGGGGACCCAATCATCCCCACTAGAGAACTAATCATCTCAAAAACAGAATGAATGAGTTATTTAGGACCGCAGCCCCTAGAGCAATAAATTCTAAAATGTCTATAACATCTATCGACTAAGATTACCTTCTGTGGCTAAATCGATATTCCCAAAACCCGGAATATCACAACAAACACACATAAATGAACTACTCATTATATATAACAGATAAATAAGGAAAACTCCATCTTACAAATCTCCAATAAGTAAAATCATTACAACAAAAACGCAAATACAACAAAAGCAACATGTTAAACATCTGAAACTAAAACCACAAAGATAAGTAAAGCTCACTATGCGACCTACTTGTCGGACCACATCCTGAACTTTAACTTCATCTTTGCCACTGGTTCCCAAGTCTCCTCCACAGTAGCGGCACAGTTCCACAAGACTCTCAGCAACGGTATCCTCTTACGGCGCAGAACCTTGACCCTCCTCTCGAGAATCCTTACAAGCCTCGTCACCACAGATAAATCAGGCTGAAGATCTTCTAAAATCTTAGCCACCAACTCCTCTGACTCATGCAGACAATTCCTCAATATCGACACATGGAAAACCTTATGAAATGCCTACATGATCGGTGGTAAATCTAACTGGTACGCCACCAGTCCAACTTGCTCCACTACCAGGACCAGACCCATAAACCTCGGACTTAGCTTTTCCTCAAAAATAGATCTGTTGGGGCCTCGCGACATTGCCATCTTGAGATATACTCTATCCCCGACCGTAAACTCCAACTTTCTCCTCCTCATATCAGCATAACTCTTCCATCGATACTGAGCCTCGTTCATGTTCAGCCTCAAAACACATATCTTCTCTGTCGTCTCCTAAACAAAACTTGCACCATAAATGCTCTTCTCCCCCTCTTGGGTCCAATATAGAGATGTCTGATATGGCCTCCCATATAATGCCTCACACAGAGCCATCCCAATACTCGCCTGAAAACTGTTGTTATACGCAAAATGAGCCAGGCGCAAATGATCAATCTAGTGACCACCCCAATCCAGAACACACATCCTCAGCAAAACCTCCACAGTCTGAATAATCCTCTTTGACTACCCATCAGTCTGTGGATGATAAGCCGTACTTATATGCACCTTAGTGCCCTTCTCAGCCAGAAAAGCTCTCCAAAACTCAGATGCAAACTTAGGATCCCGGTCTGACACTATACTGGCTGGCGCTCCATGTAGCCTCACAATCTCCTTCACAAATTTCTTATCCAAAGCCGCAGCTCTATCGGTCTTCTTAATGGCCAAAAAATGTAAAGACTTAGTCATACGATCCACAATCACCCAGATAGCATCATAGGTCCGTGAGTTAGGTAATACGACCACAAAATCCATACTGATCATATCCCACTTCTACTCTAGAATGGGTAAACTCCGTAACTTGCCACTCAGAACCTGATGCTCTGCTTTCACTAACTGGCACGTATTACACTTCGCCACCCAGTCAGCTACATCTCTATTCATCCCGACCCAATGGTAATACCTCTTAAGATCATGATACATCTTGGTCGCTCCCAGATGAATCGAGAGCTTCCTCGCATGAGCCTCTCGCAAAATCTCCTGCTTCAACTCATCAACCCTCCCATTCGAAGAGACCTGATACTCAAAACCAGATGCCCTCGATGCATCGATCAAAACCATATCACTCTCCTTAGCCACTCGGATCCTCCTCAGAAGGTCTGCTTGATCTGCCGCCTCTAAACCTAACGGCTCCTGCGAAATATCACATCAACGCAGAGTACTAAACTCGCTCATAAGCACCTCAACATCCTGTTCCCGAGCCAAATCTACTCTCCGATGACTCAAAGCATCATCCACCTGGTTTGCCTTACCAGGATGATACACAATATCCAAATCATAGTCTGCCAACAACTCAACCCAATGCCTCTGCCTTACATTCAGTAAAGTTTGCGTGAAAATATGTTGCAGATTCTTGTGCTCCTTAAAAATCTGAACCTTCCCACCACAAAGTTAGGATCTCCAAATCTTCAAAGCAAAAACAACTGCACCTAACTCTAGATCATGTATAGGATAATTACGTTCAGCCCCACTCAAATTCCTCGAAGCATACGCAATCAATCTGCCCTCCTCCATCAAAACACATCCCAAACCAATCCCAGAAGCATCGATATATACTGCATATTGCTTACCCGGCTCAGGCAATGCTAACACTGGTATACTCATCAACATCTCTTTCAGCCTCGCAAAGCTGTCCTCGCACTCCAGAGACCAAACAAATAAGACATCCTTCCCGGTCACCTTTGTCATCGACTGAGCCATACTCGCAAAGCCTTAATGAATCTCCGATAGTAACCTGGTAAACCGAGAAAACTCTTGATCCACAGAAACTCCATTTGTAGACACAATATGGCTAATCCTTGATAGCCTCAATCTTAGGCGAATCCACAAAAACTTCATCTGCAGACACAATATGGCCAAGAAAACCCATCTCTCTCTGCCAAAAACTGTACTTTCTCAACTTTGCAAAAAGTTTATGCTCCCAAAGCTTTTCCAGAACACCTCAGATGCACCTCATGCTCCTCAGGACTCCTCGAGTAAACCAGAATATCATTGACAAAGTTAATCACAAAGACATTTAGAAACTCCTGGAATACGCCCTCCATCATCCTCATGAACGTTGTATGCGCATTCGCGAAACCAAACGGCATCACTACGAACTCAAAGTGACAATACTGCGTCCTAAAAGCAGTCTTACAAATATCAACCTCATCAATCGGAATCTGATGGTATCATGACGCCAAGTCAATTTTGGAGAACAAAGTAGCACCCCTCAACCAGTCCAAAAGCTTATCAATCCTCGTGAGAGGGTACTTGTTCTTCACAGTGACCCGTTTAAGTTCCCGGTAATCAATCCCATACTTGCCAAATAATCGAGCTGTTTCTTTAGCTTTGCCAACTCTGCCGGAGCAATCCTGTAAGGTACCTTAGATATCAACGATGTTCTGGGCTCTAGCTCAATCGTCAAAAGGATCAAACCGCGACGGCATTAATCCCTTCAGAGATCGAAAAACATCTTCAAAGTCCCGAACAACCTAAATAGCTCCAATAGCAACCTCACCAACAGACTCTGGCATAGAATTCATTGCCAAATAAGCCTCGCATCCATGCTCAACCAACTGCACTGCCAGAACCGCAGAAATCACAAGACTCCTTGAAGTCGGTCTCACTCCTTGATAAACCAGCCTTGAACCCTTGCACTCAAACACTACTCGACCTCGATACCAATCTAGATGAACCCGGTAATGCTCAAACTAGTCCATCCTTAGAATGACATCATACAGCTCCACTGGACTAATCACTAAGTGTGCCGGCATCGACTCTCCCGCGATCTTCACATCAATGCATCTCGCTCGACCAAGCGTAGCTAGGAAATCTCCTCCAGCCACCTTGACCATACTCGCTGGCTCACCAGCATCGCTCTGAATGCCACTACTCTTGGCCCACTCTGGAGTAATGAAGCAATTAGATGCTCCCAAATCAAACAAAATATTAGACTCAAAGCCTCTGACTAACAATGTCTCTACACAAATCTCAGGTGTTAAAAACCCTTATACTTCTATCACAGAAAATAATAGAAACAGACGAACAAATTTAACAACAGAAACAAAAAATTAATAAGTCTGAAATCTGGAATTTACCTATGATCACCATGGCCCTCTGCTACCCAGTCTCCAATGGCGTATACACCCGCGGTACACCTCCAATGTGAGCTAAAGGCTGCACTACTGCTAATTGCACCACTAGCTGAACCACTACTAGTTGAACTACAGCAACCGCCATCTGTTGCAACTTGGGACACATCGACTTGATATGCCCCTGCTCTCTGCAGTGGAAACACACGCGTGAATTCTGCTGCGGCGACTACTGTTTCTGGTCGCCTTTTTGGGGGCAACTCGGCAAGCAATGCTCAAAGCTCCTGCATCCATAACATGCTCCGCCCCTCTGACTCGGCCTGGAAGCGCCATCCCACTTCCATTTCTGTCCTTGCGCAGGCTTACTACCCTTGCCAGAACCAGAACCAGAACTACCCCGCTGCTTCCTCGGCGTAACAGCAGGAATAACTGTTGCTGGAACTACCACAGCTGACTGACCCCTCAGATCCTCCTCAATGCCCGCACCCATCTCTACCAGCTTCGCCCTCGAGTCATACTCAAAAACTCTGAAACGAATCCTCAAATCCGACTGAAGTCCCCTCAGGAACCTCTTCACCTGTGTATGCTCGTCTTCTAGACCATGAGCAGCATACACAGGTAAACGACTAAACTCAGCATCGTACTCACAAACTGTACGATTGCCCTGCACTGGCTCCACAAACTTCGTCCCGAGACGATCTAGAGCCTCTTGAGGAAAGTATTTGGCATCAAACTCAGCCACAAACTCTTACCAAGACCACACAGCACCTGGCCTCCTGGCCTCTATGGCTCTCCACCAAAGATGAGCACCACCACTCAGATAATGGACCGCCAACTCCACCCAGTAATCCTCAGGACAACGAATAAACCGGAATTTGTGATCTATGTGCATATGCCACTCATCTGCCTCCTCAAGCCCAACACCGCCGAAAGCAGTACTCAAATGCCGCATCTGACCCATCATCTCAAGATAAGTCGGACGCACCTCTTCAACCGCAGCCCTCGGTTGTACCTCTGCCACTAGAGGCATCACTAGAGCCTGAATCGGAACCCCCGCCAGAAGTCGCTCCATCAACTGTGCCAAAATACCCTCCATACGATCCAAATAATCCTGAGCTGGAGCAGCACTTGAACCTGGGCCCGCTCTACCACCAGCCACTTTGGCACCCCTCCCGGTACCCATAGTACCCACACTGGCACTACCACTTGTTTTGCTCACTGATCCCTGCGTAGCACTCACAGCCATGCTACTCGAAGACTCTGGCACTGGTCCTCTACCACGGCCTCTACCACGTCCACGACCTCTAGCTCCGGTATCCATCTCTCTGCACTCATATAAAACAGGAAAAGTGAGCTACAAGAGGTAACAATCAATAAATAAACTTCCCGCATAATCTTGCCTGAAGAGGATGATCTAAGACTAACAAAATTGACTAACTACTCATAATCAATTTAATCCACATTGTCTCAGTTCATACAATCTACTGCCCTAAACCCATAAGGGCTCTGATACTAAAATTAAACAACCAACACTTTTTTTTTAAAACATTTAACCCAGATTTATTATTCCCATAAATAATATATCCTCAACAGCTAAACCAGTAATTATCAAAAACAGCGGAACAAACATAATCAAATCATCCAACAAAATAATTTTTCATTTAAATAACCAACTCAATTCCAGAATTCAACAATTAAACCAATAACCATAACCATAATTCAACTAGCATTTCTAGCAAACTAACACGTTCCACTAAAATGCAACATAAAATAAACATCCTATCATCCTCCTCCTACTGCCATGATTCCGCGGTCACATTTTTCTTTTACCTACAACACATGGAAATAAGAATTGCATAAGTATTTCATAAATACTTAGTGAGATGGTCATTCCACCCACTGGCGTAACAAGTAGGCTAAGGTAACAACCAAATAACATCATATAATACCACACCACACAGCAAATACTCAACGAAGCATTTTAAAACACATTCTGAAGCAGAACAAACCGTGTCGACCGACACCAACAAGGTGTCGATCGACACGACTACCGCACTCATGTTGCTCGACACCCTCCTAGTGTCGATCGACACGCCTCTGTGTTGCACTGGAATCGTGTTTATCTTCTTGCAACATGATTTCTGGTGAACATGAGTCGCATACCTGCAAGGACACAAAACAATACATCGAATACAAACCGCAACAACCATCAACACACGAATTCACACACAATTCAATCCGAAAACACATCAAATTTACCATCATCGCCTAGAAGCCGCGTTCAAAACTCACATTGGTTCTAGGAATGAAAAGGATTTGGGTTAGGGAATAGAAACACACACAAAATGACCCATCTACGCCATGAACCCACTGAACTTACAAAAACCACGAAGAACATGAGGAGACCATGATCACTACGCCTCTAAAACTCATCGAGAATGATTCCCCGTGGATTTTTTTGCAACAACCCACAAAAACAACAATTCTCTAACTTTTTCTCACTTCCTGCCTCTGAACCCGACAGTACGCTTCCCAAAAGACTTATATAATAAATCCCTAGAATTAATTCCTATAACCGAACCAAACCATGATTAAAATCCTAATTAACCCGATTCTGCAGACTCTAGAGTCAAGCGACACACACGAGGTGTCGAGCGACACACACGAGGTGTCGATCAACACTTTTCCAGAGTAGACTTCTTTTGCGGCCTACACGAAAAATCAAAAAATAGTCAAATGCAAAATTGACCTCAGTTTTTTACAGAATAGACAGCATTTGAAGTCTGCTTTCTATAGACTTAAAATGCAGTTTATTCTATTAAGTCAAAGTTTTGGTCAAATGTAAAAATGACCTAACTTTTTCGTATACTGCACACGTAGAGTTTTTGTTGTTTCCAAAGAAGAGTTTGTAGACTTCATATGCAGTTTACTTCATATATTTTGCAGAAATAGTCAATTGCAAATTTGACTCTTTGTTGACTTGTACACATCATATGCAGTCTACTTTTGCGAAAATCAAAAAATGTTACATTTTCAGTTGTTCGAGTTCGTCTTTAGCTTCTTTAACCACCGAAACTTTCAATTTCACATCTAACAAAAAAGCCCAACTGTTTTATATGGAAGAACCACAAGAAAACATGAGGTTATGAGAGAAAAATTGTAAAAACGAAAATTAGAGAGTTTTGGGATGAAATTGGAGATGAAATAGAAGATGTTGAAGTTATGAGCTCATATGTTATGCATTTACGTAACAAAAATCGGTTGGTGTAGCATTTAGAGCTTCAATTTGGTTGTTCATGGTGGTTGGCAAAATTGAATATTATGGCATTTTCGTAAATAATTTGATGTTTTTGGTGTTTTAGTCTTTGTCCTTGTGTGATTTAAAAAAAAGTATAGAAGTAATGGCACTTTCGTTAATATGAGAAGATGATAGGGAGAGAGTTGTGATGAAGTGGTCAAATATTGAGAGGAGGAAAAAGTGAAATGGGTCATTTGTGAAACAAGCTCTAATAAAAAAAGGCAAATTTTGATAGTCCAAAACTAATTTGGAAGAAAGATAAATTTCTAATAGTCCACCAAACAAATTATAGAAAATTTAAGTTAGAAAATAGAGAGAATCTCCGATTAGCTAGAAAATAGAGAGAATCTCCGATTAGCCATAGAAAGAGTTGTAAGGGTTACATGCCGCTAATCCAATTAATCAACATTTTGACCTTAAAAAAAAAAAAAGAGAATATAAACCATAGAAAGAGTTGTAAAATTTTTAATATCAATTAAGAAAAAGAAAAAGAAACGATATATATATACAATAAGTTATGATTTGAAGAAGATATGATTTGTTACAATTAATTTATATCATAAGATATGGTTTGAATTCTGCTTATATTGGATATACATAATATCAATTAGGACATGATAATCAATATATATATTGATATTTTATTATCTAATTTAAATTTAAATATTTGTATTATTAATTTTTAGTGTACTTATTCGCGTGTTAATGCGGGATTTAATCTAGTTTGTAATATTCCACAAGTTTTAATTACTAAATTGTTTTTCTGATTATCAAATTTTCTATGGTTTCCATTTGCATCTAATCACACAAAATATTTTTTCTTTAAAACTTGATTACATGTTTCTTTGTTTTGGTTTTGTCTACCGTTTCCCCTCATTTGTTTATTGAAGAAGAAGACAAAGAAAACGAGGGTTGAGAAGCATCGATGGATTAATACGATATAATTTTAAATTTAACGCTGATCAGAGGACTACTAAAATCCTTTACAAAAAGAAGGTAAACATCACAAGTATATAATAATATATATCAGAAGTTGCATGCAATACTCGCGAGCAAATTATTAATTATATGATGAAGAGATATGATTCTTCATAATTGTGATTTTCATTTCTCATTGACTTCTGAGAAGTTGACTTGCTCTGGTGGAAGAGTTGTATATCTCTCCATATAGGTTAATCATCTATCAAAATTTCCTGGTTTAATTTTATCTAAGAGCATGTTTAATAGGGTTTTTAGATGACTTTCTAACATTAAAAAATTAATGATTAAGTGACTCGAGAAGCATCGACTCAACAGGAGATTTGAGAGTACAACATTTCGATCTTTGATCGATCAAATTTCCAGTCAATCTGGATCAAATTTCCCAACTGGATCAATTTTTGCAGACTTTCTCTGAATTCTTCAAAAGATTCTAGCTATTTCAAAATTTCGGCTCGATCGATTTCAAGTTTTGCTCAAGTTCATCAAATTCATCAATTCAGCTATGAAGATTATGCATATGAACTGCCAAGGGGCTGGAAATGAATTGACAGCTCAATATCTCAAAGATATCAGGTATTCTACTAACCCAGATATCATGTTTCTTGTAGAAATGAAGAACGGTTATAGTGTGGTGGAAAGTCTGGGTAAAGAAATTAAGTTCGCCCATTCTTTTGTTTTGCATGCAAATGGGTTAGCTGGGGGACTAGCTATTTCTGGGATATTCATATTCAGCTTAGTAAATCATCTTCACCGTCTCTATATCAAACCGATGTGTGTGTAAATGATGGTGAAAATATTTTTTGTGTTTCATACATATATGGTAACCCAGTTGCAAAATATCGTAATAGGCAGTGGAATGACATGATTAATCAAGTAGAGCAGGGTAAATATCTTCACATCCCAAGGCTGGTAATAGGAGATTTTAATGATATTAAGTATCCTTATGAGAAGGAAGGTGAACTACATAAGTCTGAACTACATATTAGCTTGTAAATTTAGAAGAATGCTATCTGCCTGTGGTTTGCATGATATTTAAACTCTTGGGGGGGGGGGGGGGGGGGGGGGGGGGGCAATATACATGGGTCGGTGAGAGGCGTACTCACACAGTTAGATCTAAATTTGATAGGGTTGTGGCTAATTGTGATTGGATGGATTTGTATCCATTGGCTTTTGTTGAAATCCTGCCTTGGTAATGCTCTGACCATAGGGCTCTCATTATTCACACAACCACTACCAAATGGAGAGGAAAAAAATTGTTTAAGTATGATCGCAGGTGGAGTTTGGACCCAAGTTTTCAAGAGTATGTTAAGAAAGTCTGGAGATAAAATTGCAGCAGTCTCCCTGCTAAAAATTTCAGTAAGGCATTGATAGAATGTCGAAGAGGATTATCTATATGGAGAACACAACACATCACTAATACTCGGAAAGGAATCAAGCTTCTAAAGAGGTTAATTCAGGAGGTCTATCTAATGCCTACCATTGATCACGGTTTGATGAATGAACTTAAAGCACAGTTGTCTTATGCTTATAGAATGGAAGAGGAGTATTGGAGAGCTAAGAGTAGATGTCTTTGGTTGAAAGCAAGGGAAAAGAATACCAAATATTTCATGCGAAAACAAAACAAAGGCGTGCTTTCTATCGGATTCGATTTTTTAAAGATGCTACAGGCAATATACTTTTTGATCAGGAGGATATTAATCATCTGGTTGTTGAATATTTTACCAAGTTGTTCTCATCAACTAATCAACAATCTTCAGTGGAGTTTCTACAAGAAATGAAGACAAGAGTTACTAAGGAGATGAATGCGTCTTTAACAAAAACGGTAACTGAGGCTGAGATTTATCAAGCAATTCAGCAAATGAATCCAGATAAGGCTCCAGGACGAGATGGTCTTTCAGTGGCTTTCTATAAAGACCATTGGCATACAGTTAAGAACTCCCTGGTCAGTCTTATAAGTCATTTATTTGCTACATTGGAGCTTGATAAGGACCTTAATCACACTCATATATGTCTAGTGCCAAAAATTGAAAATCCTTCTGAAGTGAAAGATTTTAGGCCTATAAGCTTGAGTAATGTGGCGTATAAGATTTTATCAAAAGTTTTAGCTAATAGGCTTAAGCTAATCCTGCATCATTCCGAGTAGGCTTATAACTAATAAGGTACTCATTGCTTAAGAAATGTTGCATTCATTGAGGACAAGGAAGCTGTAAAAACTCCTCATATGGCATTAAAATTGGACATAAGCAAAGCATTTGATAAAATTGGACGTATGGTCTTTTTGAGAAGAATTGGATTTGCAGATTTATGATGCAGTTGGATCATGAAGTGTGTAACTACGGTCACTTACTCAATGCTAATTAATGGAACTCCAACAAAGAAAATTACACCTTCAAGAGGTATTCGCCAAGGGGACCCTCTTTCTCCTTATCTCTATTTGCTTTGTACAGAAGCTTTATCCTTTTATTGAGTAGAGCAAGAGAGAAGGGTAATATCTCGGGGTTTCAAGTCTGTAAGGGAGGTCTTACTATTATGCATCTCCTTTTTGCGGATGATTCACTCTTGTTTTGCCAGGCAACATTGGATGAATGCCAATCTCTTTTTACTATTCTCAAAATGTATAAGGAAGCCTCATGACAGGAAGTGAACTTTGTTAAGTCTGTTGTCACATTTTCAAAAGGTATGACCCCAGAGCTTCAACAGCATATATTGCAACTTACTCAAATTCAAAAGGTTGGAGGATTTGGTCGGTACATAGGGCTCCCTGAGAATATAGGTAGAAGTAAAATGGAAAGCTTTTCTTACCTAGTCCAGAGAATGGCTCAGAAGGTATAAAATTGGTATGCTAAGTTACTTTCCCCTGCAAAGAAGGAGACATTGATTAAATCAGTAATTATGTCATTGCCTCCTTACTGTATGCAATGTTTTATGTTTTCTAAGAAGCTTTTGGAGAAGCTGACTTCTATACCCAGGAAATTCTTTTGACCTTCTTCTCAAGAAAAAGTCAAAATTAACTAGATATCTTAGAATAGAATCACTAATCCGAAGAATTTAATGCAGTATCCTTCCTCTTTGTTAAATTAGGAGGTCTTGACATCAAGGATTTAAGAGATTTCAACAGTGTTCTTTTGGCTAAGCAGAGTTGGAGATTAACGCAGAATCCTTCCTCTTTGTTAGCTAAAGTTTATAAAGCAAAATATTACCCCAAAACGACTTTGCTAGAGGTAAAACAAAAAGGGTCCTCAACTTATGCTTGGAAAAGCATACTTCCAGGCAAAAAGTTGTTAAAGCAAGGGGTTAAATGGAGTATTGGTAATGGAGAGACTGTGTACTTCTGGAAAGATCCTTTGTTGCCTACTAATCTATCTTATGCACCATCACCAACAGGTGCAAACACTAATTCAGAGCTTGTTTGTTGTGGAGAAGTAGATTCCATGGGTTGGTGTTCCAGCTAAATATCAAAGGATTCTCTTTCTTGCTTGCGAGTGATCTTCGGTTGGGCGATGCATGAAATGGGATAGGCGATTGGCCGAATAGGAGCTGTCGAGTCTTGTAAAGGCGAGATATTGCAAACTACCAACAAGAAGTTGACGATATGGGTTTGGATATGAGAGAGGAGTGCCAGAGATGAGAGTTAACTTTGGTGTTGCATTATAGGAATAGTAATAGGCTTCGCATTAGTCATATCGTAGCGATGAAGAAGGTCAAGAATGTATTTTCTTTATGATAGATGTAAACCATCTTTAATCCGGTGAACTTCGAGACCGAGAAAGTAATTGAGATCCTCAATGTCTTAAACGAAAAATCGATTAGCCAAGAGTTCAAGAATGCGTTGAATGTCGTTCTTGCTATTGCATGTTACTAGTATGTCATCCACATAAACCAACAAGTAGAAAAATTCATGACCAACCTTAAGAACAAAGAGTGTTGTATCTGCAAGTGAGTTTTGGAACCCCAGGCTGAGAAGAAATGAACAGAGCTCTGTGTACCAGGCATGAGGACCATGTTTCAAGCCGTAAGTTGCCTTGTTAAGGCGAGAGAAATGTGAGGGATGATCGGGATCAATGAAACCTGGTGGTTGTTCCATATAGACTTTTTTAGTCAAAGTGCCTTATAGGAACGCGTTGTTGGCATCAAGCTGTTGAATGGGCCATGAATGCGTGACAGCAATGTCTAGAACGAGACAGATCATTGTGGACTTGATAATTGGGCTAAACGTGTTCGTGTAATCTTGGCCAAATTATTGATTGTAACCTTTGGCGACAAGTCTAGCTTTGCACCGATCATGAAAGGAATTTGTTTTTATAATTTACCTATAACCAATAACATTAAAGTGAGGTTGACGGTGAACTAAATCAAAGTTTTGATTACGTGCAATCGCATCCATTTCATGAGACATGGCTCCTCGCCACTTCTTGTCTTTGAGAGCTTGATTCAGTGTTTGAGGCTCAGCTGGTAAGACGCGAGAGAGAGCGACAACGTAATTGTATTTGGGATTTGGTTTGGTGATGTTATTTTGACGTCGAGTAGTCATTGGGTAGGATTGACACGAGGAGGAGGGACGATTGGTTGTGTCAAGGGAGGAATCGGATTATGAGAAAAAGGAATTGTGTTTAAGGATTGAATTTGGATTTGGGCTTGATTTGTATTAGTATGGATTTCTGTTTTGCCTTGGGCTGCATTTAGTGGTTCATGGGCTTTAGGTGAAAGTGAAGGAGATGGGCTTGAGGATGAAGATGATGAGCTTGTCATCTTCTCTGAGGTACTGTCGGCATTAAAAGAGGAACTCGATGAGTTCAGAGTGTTAGTGGCGACAAGACACGGCTCTGGTGAATAGATCGTTGAGGCTGGATCGACAGAAATAGACTGTGAGTTGATTGTTGCCGGCGACGACGAGGGCACCGTTGGGTGAGAGGCTGAGCTCAGTGATCCTGTTGCTGACGATGATACGAGTGGCGTCGGTGGTGTTTCCAGTGAGAAAGGGAGGGAAATAGAGGTGGATGTAAGGACATGTGTGGAGATTGGCAATGGGGGAGTTTCCAATTGAATCGATTTGAAGGAGGTGCGAAAAGGAAATTGATTTTCATCAAACTTAACATGTCGTGACACATAAATTCGACCCGAAGCACATTCAAGACACAAGTAAGCGCTCTGGGTGGCTGAATATCTAAGGAAGACACAAGAAGTGGAGCGATTGTCGAGCTTGTGTTTTGTGTACGATCTTAACCACGGAAAGTAGAGACAGCCGTAGACACAAAGCTTTAAGTAATTAGGTGTACCTCCAAACAACTTTTGATAAGGAGAATCCATCAAAAGCATCGGTGTCGGGAGACGATTGATGAGATGGACTGAATAAGTGAAAGCGAAAGACCAATATGTCTTTGGCATGCCAGCGTTTGAGAGCAAGGTGAGGCATGTCTCGACAATGTGTTGATGCTTCCTCTCGGAGACTCCTTTGTGTTCGGGAGTGTGTGGTGGAGATGTCAGATGAGTGATTCCCGTACTGGAGATAAATGATTATAGTGCGATGAATTCACCGCCATTATTAGAAGAAAGAGTTCAAATTTTTGTGTTGAATTTGTTCTCGACTAGAGCTTTGAAGGCCAGGTGTATCAACTCAAGTGATCTACAAGTACATGGTAATACTTGTAATTATCAATTAAAGTAATTGGAGAGCTCCATAGATCAATGAATATGTTCAAGTTGTTTTGTGGATTTGATAGATGCTTGGTGGAAAGGGAGTCTATGAGTTTTATTGATTTCACAATCCGAACACAAGGAGGGTAGCGCTACAGATTGAGAGCAGGGTAAAGAAAGATGGGAAACAACATTTTTGAGGATCGTAGATGAAGGATGACCGAGGCGATGGTGCCAATCAATCATTGATATGTTTGGTCTGGATGAAGCAAAAAATGATTTTAGGATAGATTGTGAGGCTGGCCACTCGTAAAGCTCATCATTGGTCTTGACTTGGAGCAATGGGACCCCCGAGCTCAAATCCTTCACCTGAAAATGTGCAGGAAAAAATTCAACCGAAACTTGATTTGCTTTGCATAAACAGTATACATAGATGAGATTTTTATGGATATTAGACACACATAGAACACAATTAAGTTGTAGATCTCTGGATGGAGAGGGTAGAGAGAGTGAACCAGTGTGCGTAACAGAGATTCCACAACCATCACCAAGAAGGACTGCATCAATGTCGTTGTACGGTTGATGAAGTGCAAGAGTGTTAAGATCACTTGTCATGTGGCGCCGCTGTTCATTAACCATGCAGTGGACGGGTGAGGTGATGTAACCGCAACATTAGCGCGAGGCTGCCAATGACAAAATGGAGAGGGCAGAAGGCTGGTTTGTGAGTCGTTGTGAGACAAAGAGAGTTGTGAGCATCGCTTGGCGTTATGACCAAAGACTCCACAAAGTTGACATTTGCCTTGATATCCGTTAGTGGAGCGAGTGTCTTGGCGTTGTTGTTGATTACGTGATTGATTGTGTGAATTCCAGGTCTAGGAGGCACGGTGTTGCGGTTTGTTGTAAGACTGTCGTGGGGTGGCTGCAGTAACATTGGCAGACAGGAACTTTGATTGTGAGGGAGGAGGCAGCGGACAACAACTTGGCTTTTTTGGTCAAGAGCTTCTCATGTAATTTAGAAAATGTGTATTGATGTATTAATTAAGAGATTATACACAGAGATATTTATACACAATGTACAGAGGATTCTAGACTAGGTAATTATAGAATGTTCCTAAAGTGAATCAATCAAATATTAAGACATAATTGAGAATCACATATCATGATTGAGAATCATGATCATATCTCTAACACTCTAAGGAGAGAAGTTCATGATCCTTAATGTCCAACTACTGTTTTCTTGTTCTTTTAGACATTTTTAAATGTTTATTAATTTAATTTATAATCTTACTTTTGCGATATCCTTTATTACTTTTCATACTTTCTTTCAATTTCTATAGATTTATAGTGTTATTTTCCGTCTGTAGTGGATTAGTCCCTTAGTGCTATTACATTTGTTATTAACCCCTCTTGTGTTTGAACCCTAAAATAACAAAGCCGACACTGATAGGTTGGTACAATGACTTGCCCTTTGGGTTTAAGGGAGGTTACCTGGTACTATATTGCAGCTGCCACTTATATTTAAGCAGGATTGAAAAATTCAGAAAAGAGTTAGTTCTTCTACAAAAATAAATTAGATGACTTAAAGGTAGAGATGAAATAACTGAGTTTGGTGAGTAAATTAAGAGACACACATCTGGTGTTGCGTAGTGAGTTGGATAGATTAGGAATATGGTCATAAGCAAATCACAAATGTGTGGTGTTGCATAATTTTGATTAGAATAGCATTGTAAGAATCTGCTTTAAGTGTATTATTAATTAAAATGGGTGTGTCTTGTGTGAATTGCTTTGTTCTTAGCTCATGTCACAACTCTTGGTTTTCTACGAGTGAGATCTCTAAGATTCAAATTACATCAACTCGAACCTATGAAAAGCTTACTGGTGATTCTGAACTCAGTGGTAGGACGAGGTGATCGCCAAACACACATATCGTATGTTCCCAATATTGTGAGCTCAACATAAATAGTCGTAGGTTGCGCAAAAAAGAGACACTCGGTGGTTGGAGCATAGACTATAGTTGTGCTTGAGAGCGGAGTTATAGAAAAATCTAGTCGAGTCGTAAAAATGAAATTATAGTTCTCTATAGGCGTTACTCAGTTCTCAATAGAGTTCAGCGCATCAATATACATTTCTCACATGATGAGGAGTTGTCATGTTGGTCTAGGCCAGGGATCAATTCCACACGGATATAGGTACTTGTTTTTGGTCCATTTGAATACTTGGAGAGAGGGTATATCCATGAACTGCACCTCATCATAGGTCTGGGATTCTTTAAGTTATAAAAACAAAAAAAAATCAATATGCATTTAACACGCTAATTGAGCATTTGAGACTTTTGAGGGTAGAGTGGTAAACTATCCTTCTCCTTTTCTAGGTGACGATTGACCAATATGACAAGATACTTTAATAAATAAACTAACCTACACGCCAGTTCGACCATATATTTATTTGATTTTGATAAATAACATACCACTAGTATAACTATAATATAAGAAAAATACAATAGTTAATATAAGTTGCGAATAACATATGCAATAACGATTTGTTAACCTTTATATGTTTGTAAACTTTTTTTTTTTTTTTTTTGTTGAGAAAGAAATGTTTGTAAACTGAGTGGGACCTTGAACTCATAAACTGGAAATCTCCTTATTAATGGTTTATGCCTCGAGGAAGAAGAGTGAACTTAGGGGGATTAGCCAAACCAATGAAGAATCTTAATCCATAAGCCTCTCTTGTGTTGACCTTTTCTCCTCCTTGGATTTCCCAATTAAAGCACTGCACCATCACTCCAACTGCGGTTTGTGCTAAGATAGAACCCAGATTGGATCCAGGACATGCTCTCCTTCCGGCGCCAAATGGGAGGAACTTCAGTGCTTTCTCTCTTGTCTCCCCCTCTTGTCCTAGAAATCTTTCTGGCTGAAATTCGTTAGGGTCTTTCCAGAAGTTAGGATCTCTCATTATAGCATAAGCATTTATAGCAAGTTGTGTGCCCTTAGGTGTGTAGAATTCTCCGATCTTACACCCTTGTGTAAATTCCCTTGAATAAACAGGCGCCACCGGGTGAAATCTTAGTGTCTCCTTGATGACCGCTTGCAAGTAAGGGAGTTTTGGTAGATCAGTTTCTTGAATTAACCTTGTTCTCCCTACAACAGAATCGATTTCTTCTCTCAATCTCTCAAGGATCCTAGGGTTGTTGATGATTTCTGCCATTGCCCATAGTGTTGTTTGTGACGAGGTGTCACCGGCTGCAAAGAAAAGCTCCTGCATGCACTTGCAAATGTATATTTAATATACTAGTGTTCGTTGGGATTCACTATGATATATCATAACCAACAAACGGATTTATAATTACCGCTCCTAATGACCTGATATGGTTTCTAGTAATCTTATACGTTGCGTTTTCGTCTGGATAAGTTGCCAACATTGAGTCCATTTTATCTTCGTGTTTCACTATAATCCCTTCCAATAGCTCCCCAAATCTCTGTGATACCTCAATTATCTTACTTTTTAACAGTGAGATCCCGAGCTTCTCAAGCGGCTTATTAAAAACTTGTGCCACAAAAAAAACAGGGGACAAGGCAGTTAACTCGGAAACCAATTTCGAGACTTCCTCCCCCTCTGAAAAATCACTTCCCAAGGTTTTGCCGAGGGTGTTGATAACGTGTCTCCTTACTTCCTCACCCATCTCGACGCTTTGATTGTTATTCGCCTTATCGAGCAGTTTTGTGTAGAAGCACTCTAGCTCAATTGCACGAATGCCTCGTGCCTGCTCCACCGCAATTGGTCCGATCATCTTAGTAACCATGAGTTTCTTCAAGATTTTCCAGTAATCTCCATAGGGGGCTCTGAAGAAGCTAAAAGAACCAAACACTAGGCTTTCATCAATTGCAACAGGACCACGAAAGGAGACGTTCATGTCGTGGTTCGTGAATATCTCGTAAGCCACTGAGGCAGAGGAGACAAGAACGACGGGGACATGGAAGATGCGAAGGTAGAGAAAAGGTCCGTACTTGGATGAGATTTTGTGAAAACTTCTGTGGAGTACTGGAGCAGTGAGGAGAAGGTGAAGATGACCAATGATGGGAAGAGAAGGAGGACTTGGAGGCAGATGAATGCCATTGTTTTGTTTCTTGAAGTAGAAAACAAAGACAAAGATAAAGAGACTTGAGAAGAGGCATATGAGGGTTAAGGTCAAACAATTTTGAAAATCAAAGGCGACTATTGCTGCCATTGTTTCTCAAAAGCGTAGCGGAGGAAAATTAATTAAATACTAAGATTCCTAAAATCCATTAATATAAGAAGTTGAAATAATGGAGATTTAAAAGTTTATAATAGTTTATATATCACAAGTTATTTGCAATACGCGTGACCAAATCCCTCATGCGTTTTCAATGTTTTTCTGAGTTACAATTGGGATTTTTTTTTTCGCTTACACGCATTTTTTGAGTTGTATTATATTGCTTTTTTATTGTTCTCACTATTTTTCGTTTTACTTGTTAATAAATTAGATCTGATAAGAGGATATTATACTGGATATATGCTTGGTCATTACTGACTTTATGTACCTATAAAAAATATGAATTTGTAAAAATAACAACTTGATATGGTACACATATACGGATTAGCCTGCCTTCTCGACACACTTTGCTGAGTTTTCTGTTAATCAGGATTTGGTTTCATGTTTTCTCTCTCGCTATCATTCTAATTCTACCCACATCAAATTAGACCGTACGATCTTATTTATGAATATTATGGATCATCGATTTAGATTTGTGAACTTTTTTAATTAAATTAATGTTGTTAGCTAAAAAAAAATATTGTTCCTCATAGATGAAAGAAATGTATACAGTATACTTATATGTATTTCACCTATTTTCCGTTAAAAAATGGACTTGAACCATACCATCGTGTACATTTCTCTTGCATAGTGTGTGGTCAAAAATTGTTTTTTTTTTTATATTTGAATTTAGTTATACAATTTACCATCGTGATCTTTTATAATCTGATCTGCCAAACCATATAATTGGTCCAATTATCAAGATAACAATATTTCCTAATTCATACTCTTATTTTACGAATATACACTATATATTGGCATCAAATAACTCTAACAACTGATTATTTTATTAAAAATCAATAACACAATATTTAAAAAAGCGTAACCATCCGCATAAAGCGGATATAATTCTATGGCAATGTCTTATTTAATGTATCTATTCACCTAATAAAAACAGTTTTCACAACATTTTTTTTTTATCAATATTTAACTATTACATAGTCTTATTTTACAAATACAAACCTCTATGTAACTGTTTTATGAGGCACAAACGAGAGAATTTATCTTTGAAGCGGAAGAACTCTTAAAACTTGCCAAACCGCAGCTGCCTAATCGAGTAGTTATGAAATACCATTATCTAACTTCGCAATCAATTTATCTTCAATACATATAATGTGATTAAACATTTTTTCACTCGCACAATACACATATACTTATAATAACTTATTGAGAAATCTTATTTTACTTCTTAAGATAACTATAGAAATCAGATTTGGGATGATTATGTAGTTTGTCTTTTTGTTGTTTTAAATCTGGGATATTTATTGCAAATACATTTTAGTATAAATTTAATTCATAGTATCATTTTAGCCTGTTTTAACTTTCAGCGTATTGACAAAAAAAAAAAAAAACTTTCAGCGTAAATAACAAACATACATACTATTCATTTTAGAATCTCAATATACGGACCTTGATAAGGGTGAATATTGGGATATTTAATCGGGTTCGGTCAGTGTCTCTTGGATTTTTGGATTGAGGTTTACAAATACCATTTCCATTCAGATATATTTCTATGTCGGATCGGGATCGGTTCAGATTCTTTAGTTTCGGTTCGGGTTCGCTAATGTTCTTGGGATCCAATACAAACTCAAAGTCCTATCCAATTTGGTTCGGATCCGGTTTTATCGGAAAATCTAAAGTATTAAGAAGGAGATTGTCCAAGTATAAAGATAAGGTCCAAATGTAATAAAACTCAAATCATATATATAAAAAGAAGATTACCCTCTCCATATGGTTGACACGTCATCTCACCAGAGTATGACACGTGACACCGCATTTTTAAAATTTACAAAAACATAATAAAAATTTCATCGTCTTCTCTTATATCTTCTTGTTTCGAATTAATTATAATGTTTATATTTCTTGAGAGAATATTAGTATTTGCCTTTTTGCATTTCTACCAATAATTCGTAACGACTTCTCTATTTTGAAGACTTAAAAATAACTAATAATACAATACTATCGATATGACATTCGTGGCAAAATATATCTAAGAGGATTAGTTGGGACTAATCACAGGATTTGAAGACTTAAGCTTCTTTCAAGTATTATCTTATAAGAATAATATTGAGGTTGAAGTTTCCTACTTTTTGCAATTATAATTGACT
Organism: Draba incana; assembly: GCA_963576765.1. Lineage (NCBI taxonomy): Eukaryota > Viridiplantae > Streptophyta > Magnoliopsida > Brassicales > Brassicaceae > Draba > Draba incana. The sequence continues at coordinate 27,986,670 of OY755211.1, read as the reverse complement.
GATTTGGTTTGTTCTCCATATGAATGCTTTGACTAAGGTTATTTATTCGCACAAAGTATATATAGTCCAGTTCATCAATTGCGGATATCATAAATTTGTAGTTCATTTTGAATTTACATATTCATTGTGTTGAGACAAACAATTTAGCCTTCTTTAATAACTTTGTCAGAAGCATGCCCATATTTATTTTTTAGATTATGTTAAGTCGGTTGAGATATTTTTTGAGAAGATGTTACATTTTCTAATTAGCCGAAACTACATAAATGTGCTATGATGATCTCACGTTGTTTTTTAAGCCGTTTAAAAGCCAATATTGAAGCTCTAAAAAGCTTGGATGGTCTTGGTTTAGTAGAAGTGTAGGATTTTCTTTAAAATAAGTTAACGTTATCTCAGTTTTTCCCGTGAATATGGTTAATAACCAAATTAGATTATTGATTGAGAATCTAACTAAAAATATAGTTTATGTGGAGAGATAATATCATTAGACTATATGCAACATGTGCATTTGCACTAAGTCCCACTGTGGAACCCACAATTTTAGTTAAAATTTTTTTATGAAAAGGCCCTAAATATTTAGAAATTTCATGAAAAGGGTATTATATTTTGTAAATTTTGCATAAAAGGCTCTAAATTCTACAAAATTTCAGAAATATTATTTTCAAGCACATGGCCCATTATAGTCTTGAGCCGGGCCTGACTAAATATTTTTCTTGATTATTGATGATAAAGGTCATTACCCATGGGTTACCCGAACCCGCCCACGATTTTAGCGTGTTTGGATTATTTTTTTTAACCCATATAAATAAATGAGTTCTGTTGGGTTACCCTAATGAGTTCATGGGTTTAATGGGTAAAACCCATTAGGGTTATGGATTATCCATGCATTTAGCATAAAATTTAAAATAGTTAATATTTATATATATATATATTTATATATATATATATATTTTTTAAAGCCGTTCTAGGGTTTTCAGTTTTCTTTTGTAAACAAAAAATTAGGGTTTTCTAATACTTATATAAATTGGCCTCTATTCCTATCTAATTCTCAGAGCATTTTTAGTAGTCTGCATTCTTCTTATCATTGGTTTTATTGGTTTTATTGGTTTTTTTATTTTATTGATTTTCTGGTTTTACAATATTATTTTAAGATATGTACACATTTTAATTTAGTTTCTTTCTTTTTCAAGTTAAAAACTTTTGTTGGATTTATAATAATATGGAATGTGTTTGTTTTTAATAAGTTTATATTGTATAGTTCAATATATACATGGGTACCCATAACCCTAATGGGTTTCATATAAATGGGTGTAAGTAGATAAATTGTACCCATATAATAAATGGGTTGGGTCAAACCCGCCCACTAAAACCTCAAACCTATTTGGGTTTGGGTCGGGTTGGGTTGGATTATCCATTTTGACACCCCTTATAAATTCTCTATCTTAAAGAAATAACCCGCACGTACGCGCAAGTATAGGCCTAGTTTAAGTGATTCTTCAATAGGAAGAAGATTTAAAACCAAAATAAATAAATAAACAAGTACTTTCTTGCTACAAATAGGTTCAAACATTGTATATTTTAATTCAATTATGGAATATGAAAATTCTCGGTGATATCCTTTCGATTTTCGATTAGTAGCTCATGGTAAATTAATGCGAAACACACAAAAAAAACAAAGGAAGTTATACAAAATATTCGAGGATCATGTTTAACTCTTGGTTTTGTTCGGTTTTATTTTGTTATTGGATTATAACCGTACCGAACCGAACTTTAAAGTAAATCAAAATAAAAACTATTTGGTTCCTAAACAATAACTAATATAGATCCAAATTGCGTAAATTTTGGTCGGAACCGAATTCATATTTGGATTCGGATAATTTGCCTACCCCTAGACCTCGAGATATATGTATAGAAATATAAAAACATAGAAACATCAAACATTTATAGGAAATGACTGAAAGTGAGGTCTTTGCAGCAATGGAACACGAGTTATTGGAACATGTGTGTGGTTGTTCCAACAGAGGAATAAAGGGATTTGGCAAAAGGAACGGACTTGGAGTGCAAGTTTATTAAAAGGAGCTAATCAAAAAAGCAAAGGATAAATCAGAAGATATTCAAGATAATTGAATCAAGTAAAAAAAGCAACTCGAAGATCTATTTACCCGGCGAATATGAAAAGGATGAAAGGAGAGTCTTTTAGGGTTAGCCATTTTTTAGAGAAAAGAAAAGTGCAGTAGCTTTTTCTGTTTGAGAGAAACGTGAGTGCTCTATTTACGGTAGCAAGAGTGTGTTTAAGGTAAAAGTTTTGTCTTTGTTCTTGCTTAGAATAAGAAATCTTGGGTGACAAACTAAGGGTAGGCTTTCAAGTTATGTAATTCCAATCAAGAGAATATGTAATTTCTTGTAAAATTTCTAATAAAGCTAAAAAATTGGTGTATATAAGGTTTTTTGAACTATACTTTTGTGTTCATCCGCTTTTTACTGATAATGCGTGTGAGTGTAAAAATGATTTTGCCGGCAACATGAAAAAGTGTTATAATTCATGTAAAAGGGCATAATACATTTGTCAATCTTGATGTCAAGCCAACCATCATTTCCCTCGACATTCTCAACTCAAGCCTTTTTGCTTTCTTCCTCTTCACACTTTTAGCATCATTTTTCAAATAATCATTACTTATTTTTTTGTGGTTTTTCATAATCATTGTGTGTAGTTACTATTTTCAAAATAATCATTGTGTGTTGTTACTATTTTGAAAATATAAGGTATACTTTAAATTCGCATGGACATTCTAGTATTTTAATACGTGAATATGTGACCAACTATAACCAAAATCATATAGAGACAAAGTTGGAAAAATAAATAACTTTACGCGCGTGAATGACGCGCTCCGATTTTTTCACCCAAAACAGATCCAAAATCTGCTTCCCCATCTTACCTCTGTTTGCCTCTCCGGTGACCGGTTTCGGCCGTCGCTATGAGAGGGCTTCTATCTGTCTTCAGTTCTGTTCGTCGACGCTTGATATATCATGGTTTTTATCCTGTTTAGGCAATGATATAAGTCCAATATCTAGAGTCTTTATGGTGTTTTCTCGTATGTTTTAGAGTCTTTGCAGGTACATAGACGTTTGAGGCATAATTGATGTTTACTGGAAGTTTTGGAGCATTACGGAATAAAGTGGCGAAGATCGAAGTGAAGAGTCGAAATCTGAAGATGGTGTCGATCGACACCCTGCTCGACCAAGCCAAAAGCCCAAAATCGAAGATGTCCGTTCAAAGTTCGAAAGTTCCACATGTTTACAATTATGTTAATGACGGTTTATGTACTCTATAAATACGTTTTCGCAGCCATTGTTTAGGCTTATGTTTTATTTTACTTAGTCTAAGAGATATCTATCAATAAAAGTAATGGTTTCCTATTTGATTATGTCTGAGTAGTTTTCCTGCCAGGTTTAGGGGATTTTCAAAGGTGTTTGATGAATTGCTAGATCAGATTTAATTGTTAGGATAATATCTTTAGAATGTTCTTCATCTTGACTTGAGTTTATTGCTGATTTTAGATTCATAACCTGAAATATGATCTTAGAATGTTGATTACCTGATCTAGTCTTTGATGAGCAAAATTCTTTGTCGCAAAGAAATTTGGCTTAGGGTTTTGTGAACAATTGAGCTTTAACTTTAATGCTTGTTTAGATTATTAGGATTCGCAAAGAAATTTGGTTCTCTAGGATTTAAACATAGATAATCTCTGCAGCGAAAGTTGATTGAGTTTACATTCGTGTTCATGTTTAAGAATTATGCATCATAATCTTATCTTTAATTCATTATTAGCAATTCTGATTCACCTGCGATTTCCCTGTACCTAGCGTTTCTCTTTATTGATTTTCACAACCGTTTACTTGTTTTGTTTACTTTCATTCATATCATCTTACTTAGCATAATCCGAGCATTTAGATATATTGTGTGTCATTGATTCCCTGTGGATTTCGATACCTTAAATACTGCAATTGATCTCTTAATTTGAGAGAGTAGCTTAAGGTTAATTTGAGCATTATCAAATTTTGGCGCCGTTGCCGGGGAATCTAGACCATTAGGTTTTATCATTAGTATTTTGTCTAGGTAATTTTTATTTTTGTTTTGCTTTGCTAGTTTCTTTTGTCTCTTTTGTTTTTGCGTTTCAGGTACATGCCAGATACTAGAAGCAACCCAGACAAGGAGCTAGTTGACTACAATCTCAAGGAGTTAGCACGTTTGGAACGTGAGAACAGGAGAGCAGTCAGAGAAGAAAGGATGGATGCTATACCACCCATCAATTTGACTCCAGGAGATAATGGAGTTCTGCGTGATCCGGCAGGACTGAAGTATAATTCCCAAGGACAGAGGATCAACGACGATGGAACAGTAATCGTCGAAGCAGAATTGGCGAATCTGGAGGATAGTGTCGCTCGACACCAACTAGAAGGTGTCGCTCGACACCAAGTACCTGTTGAGCGACGTAAAGAAATCGAAGGTGTCGCTCGACACCACCCTCTGGGTGTCGATCGACACCAGCTCCAGAATCCGCCAAACTTGTTGAGGAACGAGGTGAATGCTGCGCGAGAAAGAACGCTTACGAATTACAATAGACCAGAGCAGTTCTACGACAATAGAGCTGCTATTCGACCACCTCCATTCCAGCGAAACGACTTTGAACTAAAACTGGCAATCTTCTCACTAGTAGCTCAAGAGCCTTTCTGCGGTCTTTCTCATGAAAACCCCATGGACCACATCGAGAGTTCGAGGACCTCGCATCTAGCATAAAGGCGAATGGAGTTTCAGAGGATTATCTATTCTGCAAGCTTTTCCCATAGTCTCTACATGGGGAAGCTAAGTATTGGTTAAAGACACTTCCTCCGGGATCGTTAACTAACTGGGAGGATACGAAGAATGCTTTCTTAAGCAATTTCTTCGATGATGCAAAGTCCGAGGATCTTAGAGCTAAGATTGCTACTTTCAAGCAAGGAGATTCTGAGGCATACAAGGCTACGTGGCAAAGATTCAAAGGCTACCAGAGAGTCTGTCCTCATCACGGCTTCACGGATGTTCAGCTATTTAGCATCTTCTACAGAGGGATTGCATTGAGATATGCAGTAACTTTGGATGTAGCGAGCAATGAGAACTTCATGAAAAATTCACCAAAAGTTGCCTTAAGACTAATCGAGAACTTGGCCAATAGTAACAGTGCCAAGAACTTGGACTACGAGAGGAGCCAGCAGAAGCCAGACGTTAGTGGTAACCAGTTTGCATAAGTCACCAGGAAGCTTGATTCGATGCATAGTCTTCTAGCTGGGAAGAAGTTGGCTAGCTTTGCACAAGATGTTGAGACTGCAGAAGAAGATGTCAACTATGTTAATGGGACTAGTTTTCAGAGATATTGTAATCAGCAGGGCTATGGTTCGAAACCGTTTCAGAGCAGCAACAATTATCAAAGAACTACGGATCTTCAAGCCACCAGAAGCCTCCTGAGCAGGACAACGAGGTTAAGACTATGCTGGACCAGATCCTAGAAGGACAGCAGAAGATGACCGTGAGTTTCAATGGAAAGCTTGATTCGGCATACCAAGAATTAGATGGGAAGATTTTGGCATTGAGCACGCATGTGAAGAAACTGGATGTCCAAGTCGCTCAAACGGTTAGTTCGATCAAGAGACAAGAGGGTTATCTTCCTACAAAGACTAATGCCAACCCAAAGAGCACTTGCAATGCCGTTCAAACTGAAACAGAGGATTATTTCCCGGAGTTTGACAAAAATTTTGGGACTGCAGAGCAAGTGTCGATCGACATTGATACTGAGCATCGATCAACACCTCTTGAATCATCAACTCAAATCGCGAGAACAGAGCTAGTGTTGATTGAAACCACTCTGAGTGTCGATCGACACCTCACCCAGACTTGTCCAAAAATCACGCAATCTTCAGTTCAAGCAGAGGAGAACGTCTACAAGCCAAAGGTTCCTTATCCTAGAGCTACTAGAAGGTCCAAGCAAGAGATCGAAGAGGAGATTTGCAAGAGGATGATTGACAAGGTTATGGTTGAGATGCCTCTTGTTGATACGGTTAAGCTTTCACCTGCTCTAAGACGATACGTCAAGCGACTTGCAGCTAATGGAGTTAGTCCAGAGGAAGGAGCGTTACTAACCAGAGATATCAGAGCCATACTCTTGAACACAGCTGCAGTACCTGAGAAGAAAAAGAAGGACGTGGTGGTTTCTGAGGAAGTAAGCTCTATGATTCAGAGCAGGATTCCAGTCAAGCTACCGGATCCAGGAAACTTTTTGCTTCATTGCTCCATCTCAACAGGGCAGTTTCCTCACTCTCTATGTGATTTAGGATCCGGTATCAATCTGATACCTCTTTCAGTTGCTGTACGACTTGGGATGACTGATTTCAGTGCAACTAGGATGTCTCTTCTTTTAGCTGATTGATCCAGGAGATTCCCAAAAGGAATTCTAGAGGACGTACCTATTAAGATTCAGGACTACATTATTTCTGCGGATTTTGTGGTTTTGGAGTATGACGATGAACCTGAAGATCCTCTGATTTTGGGACGATCATTCTTAGCTACTGTTGGCGCTCAAATCGATGTGAGGAAAGGGAAGATTAAGCTTGATCTATGCGATATTGTCATGGACTTTGACATGGAGAACACCAGGCGGAAATCCACCATTGATGGTCAAACCTTTTCAGTGGAGATTTTAGAAGATGAAGACTCAATCCGAGAGTTAGAATCTAGTCCTTCATCTGTTACCGAACATATAATTCCACTTATCCCAGCCCACGATCCTCCCAAAGAACCAAGGTGCGCGCTTCCTAAATCCAAATCTCCTAATTTCATCAATGATCTAAAACGTCAAAAAGATAATACACGCTTACGCAAGCCTCGAGTTTCTCGTGCAAGTCTTGGTTTTTTTTTAAATGATTTTGCAGGAATTCCTAAGGAGCGTAATAGGACTTCAAGGTGTTAGTTTATAATTGAGTTTATTTAGATTTAATTGTAAATTATACATGTAAGCGCGTATCTAAAGGGAAGGGGTGCGTATAATAGATATGACTTGCTAAACAAGAAAAGGTAGTTATTTTCAATTTGAAAAGACATAACTCTTTACTTGTGTCTCATAGTTTTGTATATAAGTGTGAGCTATTTTTCATTGTAAAATTGTCGAGATTAAGAGATACTTTTCAGATTTTATTGTTTCTCTTTTCTTTTCCAACATGGTATCAGAGCTCTCTTGATTCTGAGGGCCAATTCAAGCAAAAAACAGAGATCATAATAAATGATTGCAATAAATGATTCTCATGTTTGATGGAAAGGGTTTATGGTCAAGATCATCTCACGAGACAAGAAAATTGTGGGCGGTGGTGGAAAACGGTATTCCGAACTGAGTGACACAAAGAGAGGAAACACTCGAAGTCTTGCAATTATCAAAATAAATGGGAGAATTCATCATTGAAGGATCTGTTGGTGATGCAACACTTGCAAACGGCCACCACAGATCAGATATTTCCTTGTATAGCATTAGCAATCACATCAAAGGGTGTTTGGGATGCATTGGGAAATTTCAACGACCTCCCGAAACAAACTAATTGATTTGGAAATCAATTAATATCAATTAAGATTTCATGGAGATGAGAAAGATGAGATGAAAACCAACAGTGAGAAACCGAAAGAAAAAGAAATGTGGTGACAAGAGAGGGCACCATCAATCTTCACAACACACAATCACACGTCGTACCATCAAGAAGAAAGCTCCAAAAGGGATGAAGAAAATAGGCAATCTTCTCAAAAGGCAATGGAGACAACAGATGTGTAGATGGAGTTATGGAAGGAGAATTCTCGAATAAAGTTCGACAATGTCTTGGCGAAGCACAAGGATGCAAAAAAAAAAAGACATCACTCGATGAGTTTTGAGAATCAGAATAGTTCTTCATCCGAAACAAGATGGAGAAAGAAGGGGTTGGTGATCGAAGGAAGACACCAATTACAAAAAGAAGGATGCTTACCTCAAAGAAAAATAGAGCATAAGTCGGTTAATAACCGAAGAAGACGTGATGGAGAAGTTCATGCACAAGACGTCATAGAGACGTGATGGTGATCAAAGGAAGACACCAAATTGAATAAAAAAAGAGTTAAACCTCTGAACGGTTCAAGCATGAACGCGTTAAGTTTAAGTCGGTGAGTAAAACTCAATGAGAAAGAGTTAAACCTCTGAACGGTTCAAGTGTGAACGCGTTAAGTTTAACTCAGTGAGTCAAACTCAAAAGAAAGATTAAATGGGATCCGGTTAAGAGATAACCGAAGAAGACGTGGAGAAGATTCACGAGACGGTGTTGGTTACAAAGATAACCAAAGAAGACATCGAAAAGATTCACGCATGAGATATCAAGGAAACGTGAGGAAAGCTCACGAGAGACAAGAAAAATACATGGAGAAGGCTCGCGGGTAAGAGAAAATCCAAGGGTTCCAATGTCTGAGAAGAAACAATTGACAAGAAAGTGTCAATTGGAAAACAGAGCAAAGAAAATGGGCAGATTGATTTGAAGGTTACACAAGAGGAATTCGACAAGTAGAGGGAAGTCACATGAGGGTCCTCTCAAGAAGATGGTGATGACATTGAGTATCATTTCGTAAGTGATGAGACGGAACACAAATGTCTTATTTCAACTCAAGTAATGTCAAGAAGAAGTTTAATTTACCACAAAGTTCAAAGAACTAAGAAGCAAGTTTGGTATGAGACCGAAATTCAATTAAGGGGGAGTGTTAGTTTATAATTGAGTTTATTTAGATTTAATTGTAAATTATACATGTATGTGCGTATCTAAAGAGAAGGGGTGCGTATAATAGCTATGACTTGCTAAACAAGAAAGGGTAGTTATTTTCAGTTTGAAAAGACATAACTTTTTACTTGTGTCTCTTAGTTTTGTATATAAGTGTGAGTTATGTTTCATTGTAAAATTGTCGAGATTAAGAGATACTTTTCAGATTTTATTGTTTCTCTTTTCTCTTCCAACACAAGGCCGTTCGCAAAAATGAGAATCATTGTTCCTCAACTGTACAAAGAAAAAGGAGAAGTAGTCGTCCAGACGATGGTGCAAAAGACGTAGAAACTCTTTCCTGGAATCATTCCATGGAAGAGTACAAATCCTTTAGACGTTTAAGTTCCTCAATACAGTCAACCTATGCGCTTAGTGGGAGGCAACCCACTGGTACGTATTTTATTTTTGTTTTAAATTTCTTTTATTACTAACTTTCAGTATGGTTTAAGTATTTCAGATTTTTTTGAAAAAAAAAAAAATATGGATGAACAGTGGATCGACCATCTGGTCGATCGGATCAAAATCATGGGTGTCGATCAACACCCTTACAAGTGTCGATCGACACCACTCCAGCAGGTAACAACATCATTCGTTTTTCAATTTATTTCCTTTTCTATCTATTTTATTCACCTTCTTCAGGCTTAATAACACTAGGAACAGTGTTGTTTAAGTCTGGGGGAGGTAGTTGCTAATTATTGTGTTTTATTTTGAGTTTAGTCAGTTTTTCAAATTTTCGGGTCGAAACTCTTTTTCTTACTTGCTTTGAACAGCACTCAAGGACCATTACCGATGCAAGTTGGCTGGTTTTACTGAGGTGGGTAACTAGAAGTGGATCAGTTTAACGGAGCGAGTTTATATTTCTGGAGAACGCCAAAAAGATGTTGCAGACCCCGCCCTAATGAATCTCTAATCTCTTGTCTTGGGTGTTGGATATTGCAAGACTTGATTCAGCTTTCAAACACTTGAAAGCGAGGACGGACCGCTCTTGAACCTTCTTCCCAAATGACAAATATAACTGTCCTAGATCAAAAAGAAAAAAACCTCATGACCCTGTCTCTACAAGAACACTAGTAGTAAGCGCTGATCTAGTGAAGTCATAAAGATGCCAAGGAAATAAAAAATTCTACAGAAAAGTGTAGTTCAAGCAGAAAAGTGCAAGTCCGAAATCAGAAAAATCCTGAAGAAAAGTTCAAAAATTGGCAATGCATCTCTATGATATCCTTAATTGGATACAATTTCAGAGGAAAGAGAGAGAGTGAAACGCAGGAAAGTGTTCAAGGAAGTGAAAGAATCTAGAAGGTCCAGCGATCGATATTCCCTCGATGAGACCGCACTTAATAACTAAAGGGGTTTGCGACTGAAAGTCTAAATTTCTCTAAGGGGTTTGGATTCAATCTGGAGGACTGCTAAGCTTTTAAGGACACATCAAATTTTTACCGGATTAGCTTTGCAAGGTATGTGGTTCCTAAAGGAGTGATAACATCTGTTTTGCTTAGGGACAAGCAAAAAGCTAAGTCTGGGGGAGTTGATATATCATGGTTTTTACCCTATTTAGGCCATGATATAAGTTTAATATCTAGAGTCTTTATGGTATTTTGTAGTATGTTGTAGAGTCTTTGCAGGTACTTAGACGTTGGAGGCATAATTGATGTTTACTGGAAGTTTTGGAGCATTACAGAATGAAGTGGCGAAGATCGAAGTGAAGAGTCGAAATCTGAAGATGGTGTCGATCGACACCACCTCTGAGTGTCGATCGGCACCCTGCTCGACCAAGTCAAAAACCCAAAATCAAAGATGTCCGTTCAAAGCCTGAAAGTTCCAGATGTTTACAATTATGCTAATGACGGTTTATGTACTCTATAAATACGTTTTCGCAGCCATTATTTAGGCTTATTCTTTATTTTACTTAGTCTAAGAGATATTTATCAATAAAAGTAATAGTTTCCTCTTTGATTATGTCTGAGTAGTTTCCCTGTTAGGTTTAGGGATTTTCAAAGGTGTTTGATGAATTGCTAGATCTGATTTAATTGTTAGGATAATATCTTTAGAATGTTCTTCATCTTGATTTGAGTTTATTGCTTATTTTAGATTCATAACCTGAAATCTGATCTTATGATAATTAATAGAAACGACACTTTTGTTGATTACCTGATCTAGTCTTTGATGAGCAAAATTTCTTTTCGCAAAGAAATTTGGTTTAGGGTTTTGTGAACAATTGAGCTTGAACTTTAATGCTTGTTTAGATTGTTAGGATTCGCAAAGAAATTTGGTTCTCTATGATTTAAACATAGATAATCTCTGCAGCGAAAGTTGATTGATTTTACATTCGTGTTCATGTTTAAGAACTTTGCATCATAATCCTATCTTTAATTCATTATTAGCAATTCTTATTCACCTGCGATTTCCCTGTACCTAGCGTTTCTCTTTATTGGTTTTCATAACCGTTTACTTGTTTTGTTTACTTTCATTCATATCATCTTACTTAGCATAATCCGAGCATTTAGATCTATTGTGTGTCATTGATTCCCTGTGGATTTCGATACCTTAAATACTGCAATTAATCTCTTAATTTGAGAGAGTAGCTTAAGGTTAATTTGAGCATTATCAACGCTCTTCATCCGGCGTAGATCTACTTGTAGATCGTGCTCCTGGCGATTCCGGTGACTTAGATTCTTTGACCAACATTGAAGTAGCGCCTAATTTGGTTTAAAGCTTCTTCGTCCCTTAATGGTTTTTGCTTATTCCAGGACTTGTCTTGGATCTAACCGTCACGGCTCAGTCTTTTGCGCAGGTGGTTGGGCTTCTTCTCCGTTGGTGTCTTTCGCTCGAGGACGGTTAAAGGGCCTGCGGAGCTCGCCCATGTCTGCACCCTGAAGCTGAGTTTGGTCTAGGATTTTTGGCTTAAGAGATTTCAGTGGTCTGGTTTGATTCTCTACCTCTGAGTCTCGGTCTCTTAATCAATTTACCTGTTGGGCTAAGTTCCTAAGCAATCCCTCTTTGGTTGATAATGTTTGGCTCGATGATTTTGCTTGTTGATTGTGGTTGTTTCTCTTTAGTTTCTTGCGTGAAGACAACACCGAATTACTGCTGGGTTTAGTCACTGTGGCATCTCGAGTGTGAAAATTTTGTCGCGGTTCATCCATTTTTATCTCCTCTGAGCAATCGGAGATGTAGCATCAGACTTGTTTGGCCACCGATGGTGGCTTCCCAGCCATCTTCTTTGTTCTGCATCTCATGTATAACTAGTATCGACGCTTTGATTTCAATCCATGGTGGTGTTTGTGTAGATGTATATTGCCATTCTTACTATAAGGGATTAGGCTTCCTCTCGGCATGGTCTAGAGGAGCTAATACGACTGAGGTGTCCGTAGGTATGGTTTGATGTTAAATATAGCCAATGTTGTTGGTAGAGGAAGCTCATGCGTTCACGAAATCGGTTTGTGAGAACTCTTTTCTGGGATAGCTCATGGAACTGTTCTTCATCTTGTTATGGTATTCACTAAATGGGATATGTGATCAAGTGTTTGGGGACTTTACCGTTGACGGCTCAGTCTTGGTCCTCCGATGAAAGGCTTCTAGTTCTATATGGAGATTGGTTAGTTATAGTTAAAAACAATATTTTTGCACTTTTCTGTCATCACTTCATCCTACTCTATTGGCTTTATGCTCGTATTGAGTTGATTGACTGAAAACCGTCTTAGTAATATGCGTTCATGTTTTTATCTTTTTTGCCATGAACCCATAATCTTAGGTTCATCGTTTTTCAATTGTAACATATAACGTTGTCATTTTTAGTGAAATATTTACCATTTAAAAAAAATAATAAAAAAATAAGGTAACTATTAATGGAGATGCTCTAAGATATGTGCAAAGTTCATGGGTCCGATTGGAAACCTAGTTTTTTAAAAATCTGGAGTGGTAAGCTTTATAGCATAGTGCAAAGCTGTATAGCATAGTGCAAAACTGTATAGATAAAGATTTGATATAAAGCTGTATAAATAAAGATTAGTGTAATAGTGTTAGTAAAGTTTTTGATAAAGTTTTTGTGATTAGTACAATCTAAAACGGCACAAATTAAAAAGATTATAAAGATTATAAAGATTTTCACCAATCTAACCCATGTTTTTAAATTAGACGAAGATTCATTTACAATAATGATATTGATACGAATCATTTTTCAGATAATGATACGAATCATTTTGATCTCTAATCTGGAAAAAGAAAAAGATTAGAAGTAAACAATTTCAGATCATTTTTTTCATGGAAATTAAGATGGTTTTAAAACGAAGTTTCATTTGAAATGGCAAAAATATCTGATATTTATAGGAAATCGATAGACAATAAATAACTTTTTGAAGGAAATAAATATTGTGTCGGTAACTCGTTCTTTTTCATTAAATGTATGATCGGTGAATCTCAACTCAAGTAATAAAAGTCCTTTGACTCTCACAGGGTGAGGGATGTCACACGTCACATGTTCGCCAACTCTTCTCTTACTTACTTTTTATCACTAAAATAAGTGGGTTTCTAGTGAGAAGAATCAATGACTTTTTTCAACTAGCAAAAAGAAACCAATGATGATACTGTTTCTGAAATCGGAGAGAGAATTTATTCTCTCATTTATGAAAAAGCTTTCCTTTCTGCTCCTAATAACTGTCTTACTTTCCTCTATTTTAGAATTCCCTATTAAAATAGACGGTCTTATCATTGTCAGTGGTAAATGAAGCTTAAAAATATTTTTATATATTACTCCCTCCGTTTCATATTAAGTGTCATTTTGAAAAATGTATCTGGTTAATATTTGGATGTATTTAACTCAAAACACATCCAGATACATTTCAGATACATTTCATCAAAACGATATTTAATAGGAAACGGAGGGAGTATTAATCTACTCAAAAGTGTATATTTATCCATGATGTTATACAGTGACAAAAATGCTCATTTTTCTTGATTTTGTGTCATTTGATTTCTTCCTCTCATGTTCTCGAGAAGCATCACATAGTCAAAATAAACACTTTTTCTGTATCTTCAGATCTCTCCTTAATACTCAAATCCATTTCTTGTCTTTTAACTCCTTCGGCTTTCTTGGTTTTTTGCATGAAAACACAAAATTAGCTTTACTGAAATAATTTCAGAGCTTTCTTCAATAGGTCTTTGTTTCAGGGGTTATGCATTGATTCTTCCTCTCTTCTTAAAGCAGTTTTATTGCCAAGAACCAAACACAGACGGTTTCTATGTCTCTCAATTCTTCAAAGAAATGGGTTTAAGCTCTGCTCAAGGTTACAACAACTTCTCTGCTCCATTCTGTTCATGGCAAGGCTTGTTCTGTGATTCTCAGAATGAGCATGTCATTGAGCTAATTGCTTCTGGAATGGGATTATCTGGTCCAGTCCCTGAAACCACCATTGGTAAACTCAGCATGATTCAATCTTTGGATCTAAGCAACAACAAAATCTCTGCTTTACCATCTGATTTCTGGAGTTTAAACACTTTGAAGAATCTTAACCTCTCTTTCAACCAGATCTCTGGGTCTTTTCCAAGCAATGTTGGGAATTTTGGTCAGCTTGAGTCTCTTGACATCTCTCACAACAATATCTCTGGTCAAATCCCTGAAGCTGTTGATTCTCTTGTTAGCTTAAGAGTCTTGAAGCTTGATCACAATGGAATTCAAATGTCAATTCCAAGAGGACTTCTTGGTTGCAAATCTTTAGTTTCCATTGATCTCTCCTCTAACCAGCTTGAAGGGTCTCTCCCTGATGGGTTTAGCTCTGCATTTCCAAAGCTCAAAACTTTAAATCTTGGAGGAAACAAGATTCATGGGAAGGACACAGATTTTGCTGATATGCACCAAACCTTCAAACCTTCAGGGAATCAGTTTGAAGGTTTGGTGCAAGATTTGCTCAAGGAGACTCTTGAGGTGGCTGATCTAAGCAAAAATCGGTTTCAAGGTCATATATCTCAAGTAGACTCAAATTGGTTTAGTTTGATTTATCTTGACTTATCTCAGAATGAACTCAATGGAGATATGATCAAGAATCTGACACTACTAAAGAAGCTTAAGCATTTAAATCTAGCTTGTAATAGGTTCAACAGAGGGATGTTTCCGAGGATTGAGACGCTTTCTAGTTTAAAATACCTTAACTTGTCGAATACGAATCGTTCTGGTCACATACCTAGAGAGATCTCAAAGCTGAATGGTTTAAGCATTCTTGATGTTTCCGGAAATAATCTATCAGGATGTATCCCGGTTTTGAGTATCAAGGATCTCGTTCTATAACGGTCCAGAAGACGATCAATATACCGTTGGAAAGCCCCGACTCTCAGCTTTCTAGAGACACCAAGTTTGTATTTTTCTGAGTTACGAGTAGAAGTTAGTACAATTTTAGTGCGACTGATACAAGTTAGTACAATTGTATTTCGTTTTTGTTATCTATTCAATAAGTAAACGTATTGGATACGTGTATTGATATGCATCGATAATCCTATAAACAACATGTTTGAACTTTGATTAGTCGTGAAATGGAGATCTTAGAGTATGTTTTATAACAAATAATTTACAAATACCATTTGGCAAATACCATTTGACGGTTAGCTTCGCAAGCTTCTTTAAAATCCAATATATTATTGAGCCATATATGAACTGTGTCCTTTTACTGTAACATGATTAGAAGAAGGTCAAGTTCTATTTAGGGAAAATGTACTAAAGGAAAATGTTCAATATCTTAAACTTTGTTGTTCAATGTAGCTATAGTGCTTCATGTTTCTTTCTTTAATTTCAAGAAAACTTTGTCTCATGTATATACCATCATCAATCTATTTCATGCAGCTCTACTATTATGATTCACACAAAGATAGTTAATAAAATCAACAAAATAGCGTTGTATGTGCACAATGACCCTGATAAATTTAAAGTTGAACCACACCTGTATAATTTTTGCATTTGATTTTACTCGAATTAGCTATTTGATCCCCAATTGATAAAATGGATCAGAGACTTTGTGAGAAGAAATAACCTTCGTCTAAGGACTATATGGTAAATAAAACAAACTGGTGTAATGTTGACACATGAATCATAACTGCACATGAAAGTAGGAAATTCCAACTTAAGTAAGTATTCTTATAAGATAAGAATTCCGATAAGAGTAAGTCTTCAAAGCATGCGATCAATCTCAACTAATTCGCTTAGAAATAATTTACCAGAATTTCATAGCAATAGCATTGTATTCTAAGTTTGTTAAAATCATTGAAGCTAAGTAATTAACTAATACAACTGATATACGTGGTATTTTACCACTTGTATTATCCATTTCTATCTATTTTATATACTATAGAATAAGCTTTTCTATCAAAAGAGGTATTTTTCTCGTATATTTGGTTTTTAAGAGTCATATAGATCAAATTATCAAAAAGGGCGTAAAAAAGATCAAAATGAGTATTCTTCATCATACAACAACTTATCAAGGTCAAAGGAACCAATCCACGTTCTCAAAGTTGAAGATTTCACAATTTCCCAAGA
The DNA here is from genome assembly GCA_963576765.1 of Draba incana. Taxonomy (NCBI): domain Eukaryota; kingdom Viridiplantae; phylum Streptophyta; class Magnoliopsida; order Brassicales; family Brassicaceae; genus Draba; species Draba incana. The sequence goes on along the minus strand of OY755211.1, from coordinate 27,970,304 downwards.
TAGACAGAAGTTACTTGTCGGAAAGATCAACTCGGAAGGAGGATAAAACCTACTTGAAAGGCAATGAAATTCTTCATGGAGATATCCCTTTGAGTTATATTTCTAATGGAGTTTGAATTATGTCAATTTGAGTTGTAGTGTGGAAGATATTCAAGATCTACTGAAGACATGTTATTCTGCCTCAAAGATGAATCAAGTCCAAGATGGGCTAAGGCACGGATCCAACCCATGGGCTGGCTCATTTAACTGAAGCCAAGCACAAGGAGCATGTTTTGAGCCTAACCCCGGACCAATTCCCGTGACCGGTGCCACCGTTCGGTGCCGTGGCCACTTTTGGACAGTTTTCGGCAAAAAAACGTTTTCTCCCAAAGTGAAATCCTAGAGCTTTTGTCGACCTAGAACCTCTTCCTAAACCTATATATACTTCATTTTAGCCTCTTGAGAGAAAGAGATCAGCCCTAGGCACCAAATAAAACATGTATTTTTCGTTTCTCTTTTGTTCTTCATTAATATGTCTTGTTAAAGAGCGATGAAGGCCATGATGTTCTTCTCTAACTTTGTTCTAAGAGATCCATCTATGCCAAGCACTTTTCTATCATGAAACTACTGTTTTATCATCTACACTAGTTGCTCCATGTTTCATATTATGTAGAGTAGTTGCTTGTTAGGATGAATGGATTCCCATGATTCCATGATTATGCTTGTTTATTTATCTAAATTCTAAGGTTTATCTTATGGTTCATCATCATCTATTTATGTTTATTGTTGTAGCTTGATTGACAACCTAGCTATTGCTATTAGGGTAATTTACTCACCGAGAGTGTTGTTAAATTACTTGAACTGATTTAGATCAAAAGGTGTCATAACCAACATGAGTTGAATTATGAAGCTGTGATCAAAGGATTATAGCTTACGGGAGTAGATCTATAAATCTTTGTGAACAAACTGAATTTGGATTATTAAAGCTTGTTTAGCCACTTAATTACTAGCGAAGGTTATGTGATTTAGGTTGTCAGATATAGAAATTGGTGCTACGACAATTAGATTGATTTTTCTTGAGTAATTTATAATTCTAGAACGGTTCTTATTGAATCCTTAATTTGATATCTCTTGTGTTTTCATGTGAACTTGCGATTTGCTTATTCCCTAACTTATCTATCCTTTATTTGCTTTATTGTTATCTTATTTGCTTTTCACGTTTCTATAAAACCCAAAACCTAATATATTTTGACTTAGCTTAATTTGCATCTTATAGATTTGTAGCGTAATAACTAGTCTCCAGTGGATCGATCCCTAAGCACTACAATTGTCTGTTGTGCACTTACAGTTCCTCTAGAGTTTATAAATATTAAAACCTTGTGTAACATCCCGAAAGAAATTTGGAGAGGGGTGTCGATCGACACCAGGTCTGGGTGTCGATCGACACCAGGTCTGGGTGTCGATCGACACCATGTTCTGGGATTTGTTCGGTTTAATTAAATCGTGCGGTTTGGCGATGTTCAGTTTAGGGAGAGTCAGGGCTCGGGTATTTAAACCCTTGTGGCCGCATTGCAGAGCAAAAATAAGGAGAGAAAATGTTTATTGAGCGGAAAAAGTGAGAATCGTAAAGAGTTATTATCCGTTCTTCGTCGGTTTCACTAGGAGGTTTTGTGTGATCGTATAAGGGGTCGTTTGCATTGTTTGGTGAACTTGTTCTCGGTGTTTGCTCACTGTTTTGTCTTGTTTCATCGCTGTTCTTTGTCGGTCTTTTTTCTATTGTGAAATTGAGGTGAGTGCGCGACCGTAGGCTCGGATAGGTTATAATTCAAAAAATAAACGTTTATAAATGTTTCTTGTGGTAGAACTGGTCGTTGTTTGTGTTTGGTGATGATTTCCGTGTCATTGAGTGATGTTTTTGTGAGATAATTGTGTTCGTGCGTCGTGTTTTGATATGTTCTTTGTGATAGAACAGGGTGTCGATCGACACCTAGTGGTAGTGTCGATCGACACCTAGTGGTAGTGTCGATCGACACCAAGATGAAACGATGCCGATATTGTTGAAGTGTCAATCGACACCTAGTGGTAGTGTCGATCGATACCATTTGATTCTACGTGTGCATTTTTAAGTTTTTTATTGTTTAATTTTTGGTTTATTCGTACTTAGCCTGTTGACGGGAAGACTTACACAACTCTTATTTTCATGTGTTACAGGTAAAAGAAATGTGTGATCGCAGAATCAAGGCCAGAAGAAGATGATGGTTAGGGTGTTGTAGTATTTGTTTACTCTAGTGGAACATGGTGTTTAGGTTGGTAGATTTTTATTATTTTTGGAATTGAGTTTTCCTAGATTTTGAGAATTGAATTGGTTATTTAATAATTGAATTATTTCTTGAGAATTTCTGCATGGTTTAGCAATTTAAATTAGTCGTTGAGAATTAATATTTAACGATTATTATTTCGGACTATTTTTTTTTTAAAAAGTGTTAGTTGTTTCATTTTGGTATCAGGGCCTAGTCGTTTTTAGAACATGGTAATTGGATAAATTGAGACTATGTGGTTTAATTGTTTATTGGTGGTTAGGCAATTAATAGTCTTAGAATCATCTTCTTCGGCCTTTAAAGAGATTTTGCGGTAATTTATGTTTTATTGTTTATGACTTCTTGGTTGCTCATGTTTTCCTCTCCTTTGTGGTTGATGGATAGTGGAGTGAGAGATCGTGGCAGAGGCACAGGCCGTCGTGGTCGTGGTCGTGGTCATGGCCAAGTGGGAGAGTCTTCGAGTAGCGTGGCTACGAGTGCTATGCAGGTGTCAGCGGCTCCGACACATCATGTGGGATCACTAAGTGCCAGTGTGGGTGCCAGGATGGCTGGTGGTGGGGCGGCCCCGGGTGGGGGTCCTGCTCTAGCTCAGGGTCGTGATGATATTATTGTGGGATTACCGATGCAGCTGTTGGAGCGGTTTCCGGCACCGGCTCCAGTAGGGACTCTGGTGTTTGAGGCGTAGCAGAGGGCTGCAGTGGTTGAAGAGCCGAGGGCTGCAGTTGCTGAACATCCTTCCTATCTGGAGTTGATGGGACTAATGCATAGGATTGGTATGCCTTCTTTCGCAGGCGGTGTTAGGCCTGAGGAGGTGGAGGAGTGGCGGTTGAGGCTAGAACGTAACTTCAGATCGACTCGATGTCCTGCTGAGTTCCAGGTAGAGTAGGCTATTCACTATCTCAGCGGGGACGCCCATTTGTGGTGGAGATCTGTCGAGACCAGGAGAGCTGCTTGGACCTGGGGCGAGTTCTTGGTTGAGTTCAACGCCAAGTTCTTTCCTCTGGAGGTGAAAGATCGTCTGTAGATAAGATTCATGGATCTGACTCAGAGAGAGAGTACTGTGCGAGAGTACGATACTGAGTTCAGCAGACTGGTGGTCTATGTTGGGCGTAGCATGGAGGAGGAGCGGACCATGATGAAGAGGTTCTTGCATGGACTCCGTTTGAGCATTAGGACGTAGTGTCGCGGTTCTTTATACACCATGAGGGCGGAGTTAGTGGAGCTTGCTGCTTCTATTGAGGAGGATCAGCGGGAGCAGACGGGGTCTACGGTTTTTCCAGCTGTGTCTGTTCCATCTGTTGTTGCTCCTGTTGCTCAGCCGAGGAGGCAGTAGCAGCAACAACATTCTCGGAGTTCTTGTTCTGGCAAAGGCTGGAAGCCTATGCAAGGCCAGAAGAGGAGGTTCAATGAGGTCTGAAGGCGGCCAAAGTGGTCGTAGCTGTTATGGGTGCGGGAGCACAAGCATCGTGTGGCTAACTATCCCAAGAGGGAGGTGTCTTGGGATGCCAAGGTGTGTTTTCATTATCGTGAGCCGGGGAATATCAGGCAGATGTGTCCCAAGTTGCAGCAGATGGCTGTGGCAGCGGTTCAGCCAGTGGCAATGTAGCTCGTGGCTCAGTTGGCAGCAGTTCAACCTTTGGGCCAGCTTGGGCCTGCACCACGGGTTTATACACTATCAGAGGTGGGACTACAAGGCAGTGCGTAGATCACAGGTAAAATCTTAAACTCGAACTTCGTAAATTCTTAGCGGTTGAATTATTGTTGTGTTTTTTATTTTGCTTGTGATAGTTTTAGTAAGGTTCTCAACGCATGTGAATTGTGTAGGGACCTTATTAGTGGGAGGTTTTGAGTCCCACGTTCTTTTTGAGTATAGAGCTTCCAATTGCTTCATTACTCCGGAGCTTGCCGAGAGCAGTGGCATCTGGAGCAGCGCTGGTGAGAGTTCTAGCTTGGTCAAGGTGGATGGAGGTGGATTCCTGGCTACTTCAGGCCGTGCTAGGAGAGTGGATGTTCAGATTGCTGGGGAGTCGATGCCAGCAGATTTGGTTATTAGTCCGGTGGAGCTTTACGATGTTATCTTGGGAATGGATTGGTTGTCGTTCTAAAGAGTGCATCTGGATTGTCATTGAGGTAGAGTGGTCTTCTAGCTTGATGCGGGGAAGTTGGTGTTTCAGAGAGTGAAACCTACTTCCGGGAGTCTAGTAATCTCGGCTATCTAGGCAGAGCAGATGGTAGCGCAAGGTTGCGAGGCGTTTTTTGCGACTATTTCTATGCCAGAGTCTAGTAGTGAGGTTGCTATCGAGAAGATCAGAGTTGCTTAGGATTTCGAGGATGTGTTTCAGTCGTTGAAGGGATTACCACTATCTCGGTCTGATCCTTTCACGATTGAGTGAGAGCCTAGGACAGTTCCAATTTCTAAGGCTCCTTACAAGATGGCTCCAGCAGAGTTGGCAAAGCTGAAGAAGCAGCTGGAAGATTTGTTGAGTAAAGGTTTTGTTCGACCGAGTGTTTTCCCGTGGGGAGCGCTAGTTCTTTTTTTGAAGAACAAGGATGGTAGCTTTCATTTGTGTATCGATTATCGGGGTCTAAACCATGTTACAGTGAAGAACAAATACCCTCTCCCGAGGATTAATGTGTTGCTAGATCAGTTGAGGGGTGCTATTTGGTTCTCCAAAATGGATTTGGCGTCGGGTTATCATCAGATTCCGATAGGTGAGGCAAATGTTCGTAAGACTGCAATCAGGACAAGATATGGGCATTTCGAGTTTGTTGTCATGCCATTTGGTTTGACGAATGCGCTGGCAGCTTTCATGAGATTGATGAATGACGTGCTCAAGGAGTATTTGGACGTGTTCGTTATCATCTTTATTGATGATATTTTGGTATACTCGAGGAGTCTCGAGGAACACGAGGCTCATTTGAGATTGGTTTTACAGAAGTTGGGATTTCTGGCAGCGTCAGATGGGATTTCTTGGGCATATCGCGTCTGCATATGGAGTTGATGTAGATCCGAAAAAGATAAAGGCTATTCGAGATTGGCCTAGACCGAGTAATGCCACTGTGATCAGGAGTTTCCTTGGATTGACAGGTTACTACATGAGATTCGTCAAGGGATTTATGAGTATGGCGCAGTCTATGACAAAGTTGACCGGGAAGGATGTCCCGTTTGTTTTGTCTTTGAAGTGCCAGGAGAGTTTTGCGAGGCTCAAGGATATGTTGACGAGTACGCGTGTTCTAGCGTTACCCGAGCTGGGGAAGCTTTATACAATGTACACAGACGCTTCGGGAGTTGGTTTGGGTTATGTTCTAATGTAGGAGGGCAAGGTTATTGCGTATGCTTCGAGGTAGTTGCAGGGGAATAAGCGTAATCGCCCTAAATATGATCTTGAGTTGGGAGAAGTGGTGTTTGCTCTGATGATTTGGAGGTTCTACCTTCATGGCGGGAAGGTGCAGATTTATACGGATCACAAGAATCTGCGGCATATCTTTACTCAGCCGTTGCTGAATATGAGACACAGACGCTGGGTGGAATTGTTGGCGGATTATGATCTAGAGATTATTTACCATCCGGGTTAGGCCTACCAGGTAGCAGATGATCTGAGTCGATGGACAGTTAATTCGATTCGGGAGCAGGAGGTTGAGGCCTTAGTGGGCGAGATCAGCACTTTGAGGTTGTGTGCAATTTCGCAGGAGCCGTTGGGCTCAGAGTCGGTTGATCAGGCAGACCTTCTGAGTAGGATTCGAGTGGCTCTGGAGAGTGATTAAGTTTTGGTTGAGGCATCAAGGGCCGTTGGTTCTGAGTATATAGTCTCTTCGAATTGGACTATTCGGTTTTGCAGGTGAGTTTGTGTGCCTAAAGACGATACTTTGAGGTAGGAGATTCTGTGAGAGGCTCATACGAGCAAGTTCTCGATTCATCCGGGAGTGACTAAGATGTACCATGATCCAAAGCGGTATTATCACTGGGTCGGGATAAAGAGAGATGTAGCCGATTAGGTCACGAAGTGCGACACGTGTTTGTTAGTCAAGGCTGACCATCAGGTTCAAGGCGGGTTATTGCAGAGTTTATCCATTCCAGAGTAGAAGTGGGACATGGTCACTAGGATGATCATTTGTGCTTGGCTGAGTTTGCATATAACAACAACTTTTAGGCGAGTATTGGGATTGCTTCTTACCAGGCGCTTTATGGGTGGCCATATAGGACAGCTTTATGCTGGACCCAAGTGGGAAGAGGAGCATTTACGGTGCAACCTTTATTCAGAAAACGACGAAAAAGATTCGTGTGTTGAAGCTGCACATGAAGGAGGCGCAGGATCGGCAGAGGAGTTATGCCGATAAGCAGCAGAGAGAGCTTGAGTTTGCAGTGGGACATCGTGTGTATCTCAAGATGGCTATGTTGAGGGGTCCTAAATGATCTATAGCAGAGAACAAGCTAAGTCTGTGTTTTATGGGTCTGTTCCCGGTAGTGGAACGAGTTGGACCGGTGGCTTACCGGTTAGAGTTACCTCCGATCTGAAGGCATTCCATAAGGTGTATGATGTGTTTATGCTGAGGAAGTACCACCATGAGTCAGAGGAGTTGGTGGCTAAGATCCCGGAGGATCCGAGGCCTGATTTGACAGTTCCAGCAGTTCCTATGAGGATTCTCGAGAGGAGAGAGAAGGTTCTGCGCCGGAAGAGGATACCGTTGCTGAGAGTCTTGTGGCACTGTAGCGGTCCAGAGGATGAGACTTGGGAGCCTGAGGCAAAGATGAAGTTGAAGTTCAAGAAGTGGTTCGACAAACAGGTCGCAGCTTGAGTTTACTTTATCTTTGTGGTTCTAGTTGTTTTGTTTTAGCATGTGGGCTATTGTCGTTTGGTTCATGTATTTTTCGTTTCATTGTAACGATATACATTTTTGGAAATTTATAAGATAGAGTTCCTTATTTATTTTATGATATTATTATAAGATATGTCATTCTAATAAGCGTTATGTGTTGGTTGCCCGGTAAGGGTCGTGTTTTAGATGATATTTTGGGTAAGAAATATCGAGCTTAGCCGTGTGGTGCAGATATGGTCATAAATGTTTATAGACGTTATTAGAATTTAGTACTCTAAGGATAGTAGCGTTCCCGAATAACTCTATACCATTTTGGGGAGACGCGTGGGTCTCCGACGGATATACCTGTGACGGGTGGGTCTCAATGTGGTATCGTGGCAGTGCTTACCGATGACGGATAAGTCTCGGTGTCGTACGATGAGATGTCTGCTTATTTGTGACGCGTGGGTTTCAGTAAAAGTACCAGAAGACGCATGGATCTCTTTAGGGGAATGTGTTTCTCCTGCATTTCTTTTGGAGAGAGTAGTTCTCCAGAGACTTATTTGAGAAAGGTGGGTCTCAGTATAAGTCTAGAGGTAAAATTATTTTCCTAGGTACTGATATATCGTGGTTTTTACCCATCTAGGCCACGATATAAGTCCATGTTTTAGAGTCTATTTGGTGTTTTCTATGTGTTTTTAGAGTCTTTACAGGAACTAGACCGATTGGAGCAGAAAAGATGTTTACTGGAAGTTTTGGAGCATTGCGGAATGGAGCGTCAAAAAGTCAAAATCTGCCAGCAGAGCCAGCGTCGATCGACAGAGATTTCCGTTGATCGACAGGAGGTCTGACGAGATAAGAAGATTTTCCAGAGAGTGTCGTGTCGATCGACAGGCATTCTGTGTTGATCGACAGACAGGTCTGACGAGCCAAAAAGCCCAAATTGAAGATTTCCCTTTTTGCGAAGGAATTCCAGATGTTTACTTTTCTTTTCTAGTCGGTTTGGGACCTTTATAAATACGTTTTTAGGCCATTGTTTAGGAAGGATCCTTTATTTTACTTAACTCTTTGATATATCTTTTAATAAAAACATGTTTTCATCATTGGATATGTCTGAGTAGTTTCCCTGTTAGGTTTAGGGATTTTTAAAAGGTTGTTGATGATTTGCTAGATCTGATCATAATTGTTTAGGATTAATATCATTAGAAGTTCTTCATCTTAACTTGTTCTTATTACTGATTCTTGATTAGCTACCTTGAATCTGATCTAGGGTTTATTAATAGAAACGACAGTTTGATTGATAACCTGAACTAGTTTTTGATGAGCAAAATTCCTATTCGCAAAGGAATTTGGCTTAGGGTTTTGTGAACAATTGAATCTGAAACTAATGCTTGTTTAGATTCATAGGATTCGAAAAGGAATTTGGTTTTCTTGGATTTATTCATAGATAATATTCGCAGCGGAAGCTGGTTTGTTTTACTTTCGTGTTCATGTTTAGGAACTGAGCTTCATAAATCCTATTGCTAATTGATCATCTGCATATCTGATTTACCTGAGATTTCCCTGTGCCTAGCGCTTTTCTCTATTGATTCTCACAACCGTTTTAATTGCTTTTGTTTACTTGCATTCTCATAATTCTGCTTAGCATAATCTGAATTCATTAAATCTATTGTGTTTCATTGATTCCCTGTGGATTTCGATACCTTAAGTACTGCATTGATCTCTTAATTTGAGAGAGTAGCTCTTAGGATTAATTTGAGCATATCAGGTACCATGGGTGGTTGGTATGTTGATTGCTAAAGGATGCGTCCTGAGAGCAAGGTAGTGGGAAAATGAGTTAAGAGTAGTAAATGGCTGGAAAAAAATGTGTGTATATGCATAGGACAAGATACGAGTTTAGGGATCGGGTGAGGATCTCTAGTGATTTGGACCATGTGGGTCCGATTTTGGTCTTTTAGTAGCATGTTTCGTGGGATTCGAGGTCGAATCCAGTTTAGTGGGGGAGAGTTGTCACATTCCGAAACAAAATTATGAAATTTGGAGAGGGGTGTTGATCGACACCTTGTCTGGGTGCCGATCGATACCATGTTCTGGAATTTGTTCGGTTTAATTAAACCGTGCGGTTTGGCGATGTTCGGTTTATGGAGAGCCTAGGGCTCGGGTATTTAAACCTTTGACAGTTTTGTGGGCGCATCGCAGATCAAAAATAAGGAGAGAAAACGTTTATTGAGAGGAAAAAGTGAGAATCGAAAGGATTTATTATCCTTTCTTCGTCGGTTTCACTAGGAGGTTTCGTGTGATCGTATAAGGGGTCGTTTCCATTGTTTGGTGAACGTGTTCTCGGTGTTTGCTCGCTGTTTTGTCTGGTTTCGTCGCTGTTCTTTGTCGTTCCTTTTTCAATCGTGAAATCGAGGTGAGTGCGCGATCGTAGGCTCGGATAGGTTAGAATTCTAGGAATAAATGTTTGTGGTTTGTGATGATTTCCGTGTGATTGAGTGATGTTTTTGTGAGATAATTGTGTTCGTGCGTCGTGTTTTGATCTGTTCTCATTACAGGGAAAAAGAGTATGTATAGCAGTATACGATAGCTATTTTTCGTATATGCTATAGTTGAGTCGAACGAAACTATTTCATAGCGTTTGTTTAATAACAAACGCCAAAAAAAATTGGTCTTGCCGTTGTTTTACCCATTTGTTATAGCATATACAAAGTGAAACAGTTATCATAGGATTTAACCGGGTAAAATAATTTTGGTTACCCGCCTAACACTAAAAAAATCTCCTTTGCTCTCCATGTCTTTCTTCTCTGTCGTTCCTTTCACTCTCTGTCTCAATCTCTCGATTCCTCTCACTCTCTATCTTGATCTCTCCCAGACGTCGTCTCGATCTGTCTCGCCCTCCGTCTCATCCCATCTCACTCTTGCTCACGAGATCTCTCACTATCAGCCTCTATCCGGCTCCTAAAACAGTTGCAAAGGTAAACAATCAGATCTCTATCCTTCGTTTTTCCTGGACTCGATCTCCTCAAATTGGATACTTACTGAATCGGATTCGAAAGCTAGTTCTACTTTGCTTTGAACTGTAGTTGTTGTTGTTTTTGTTGTTGTTGTTGTCGTCTAGCTTATAATCGAAACCAAAAAGCAGAGTGGTTACTTCCGACCAAAATCAGATGGTTCAATTGAAGTTGTCATATCTTAAAGCGCATATATCGTCGAGGTCCTAGTAAAAAATCTCAGTATTACCCTTTTAAATATTTATGACAAAATTCGTGTTTCTGATTTTGATTAAAAATTCTTGTCTTCAGAAAGGAACATATATACAGTGTAGATGATCAATCTATCATGCTCAAAAGAAGTATTGTGGGCAATGCGTCGAAGGTTTGATAAACCAATTCCCCTCTCTGCAAAAAACAACTTCATCTTTCTAATTTGGTTTGATAAGCAGAGAATTTGGACGACTTTCATTTCATTCGTAAAGGTAAAATTTGGTTTCTTTCATATATATCGGATCGCCTTGTATATATTCGATTGTATACCGTTGTGATTATCGCGCTGAATTGAGTGATTTATTTCTAGTGTTTCAGTTTCTAATAGTACTATATTTGATACATTGATACATATTTGATGTCAGATTCTTAAACCAATTTGATTCAATACAATACCTTGAAGCTTGAAACTCTGATGTCATTCGTTTCTTAAGAGCTTCACATTTCTTCTTGTTAATGGAAAACGAGTTTGAAAACCAGTCCCTTCTTTGTATTTACTTGAATCGATGAAGTTTGGATGGAATATTTTGCACAAAAAAACTTTGGCAATTCATGTTGTTTGTTCTTCCTTTTCTTACTGCAGAGCATGTCTTTGGATAGATACATAACTATTTGAGAAAGGAAGAACAAAAAGCTCAACGCCAGATGGATCTTTGTGAAAGGTTGCATTTTTTAAAAATAATTCCGGAGTGTTTTGCAATTGTACCAACTAGAGATTGACCCACGCGATGCGTGGGTTTATTTACTATTTGTATTTTTGTAAGTAATGTAATGTGGTTCCTGTTTCGTAATCAATCAATTTGGAATATGTTCTTGTATAATTAAATAAATTACATATGTAATAGTTTTATCAAATATAATTAGTGTTAAATATTACGACACTTTAAAACATTACTTATATGTAGATAATATATTAACATTAAGTTTTAATAATATTTTGATTGTACAAATCTATTTCTTGATATTAGTGGGTACATAAAGTTGTTATACATTTTGGATTACTCTAAAGACCATAATATATATTTATAATTTGTAATAGATCAATAAAAAAAAGTTATGTTGGTTTAATACTTTAGTTGCACCAAAAACTATTTATGTCATATACATTTGATTTTACAAAGATCATCCAACACCTAACAGTCTCAATACTTCATATCAGTCATGTATTCAGTTTTTTGGGTTTATTGTTAAAAAGTTTTAGCTAACACTTTTGTTTTGTTTGTAATTATTATGGAGTCTTTTTAATGTTAATTCTTTTTAGCTGATTTAATTTTAAGCATATATTACGATTGTGCTTACTTTAGTGTTTCAATTCTAGAGTTTTCAATTCTTTTCATGTGGTTTCTATGATTTCATCAAGCGATCTTGAAACTAAGTTTTGTAGTGAATTGCGTCTTAGATAAAATTTGTTCTTTGTTCTATCATCTTAAAATCTGATTACCATGATCCATAATCTATGTCATATATTTTATGAAATTTCAATGAATGAAATCTAAAATATTTTATGTTAGTCTTGTGAATTAATGTTTTCTACGGTTTAGTCAAATTATCTTTGTACACTTTTTCACTAATATTGCTTTCGCCATGTTTCAACCTAATTTCGTTTTTCCCCGTACATATTTTGTTTTAATTTAATTCCAAACTCTTTTAATTATAAGTAGTAATAAATATAAATAAACATGAATTCATTAATTTTTACTATAAATTTTATTCTACCATTTTTTTTATGATGAGGATACTCCATATGGAGAGAGAATGCATATATTGGCACAATGAATTTTGTTTTTCATGTTCATATAAATTTATCACATTTTATTATTCTTCTATCTATTATTAGCCATTTGAGGGTTTTTTTGAAAAAAATAAAAATGACTTCACTTTGTATCTAATTTATTCATTAACAAAATTTCTATTTCATAAATTATGATATTGTTTTTCATCAAATATGTATATATTGTCTTCTCGATCTACCATATATTTGTTCATCATAGGAAAATACTTAAGATTTTAAAATATTATTTTGTAAACGTTGTTCTTCCTAATAGGGTCATAAATCAAGGAGTTAAGTTAAGTTGAAAAAAATGTAAGATGAATTTAATGTGAGACTTTGTTTTAATTAAAGTGAAAACCTTTTAATAAGAATTACACTTTTCATATTTTATGTTTAGTTTTAAATATTAAAATCAAATTTTTTTTTGTTTTGTTTTATTTTCTTTTAATATGGTCATCTCATTTTATTTTTTACTGTATCACTTAATTCATAAGCATATATATATATATTTTTAGTATGTGCAATATATATTTTATCGTAAGAAATAAATTCATATTATTATTACTTATAAAATCTTGAACATTCTTATATATATATATAATTTCATTTTCATTTTCATTCATTTTACTTAGTAAGTCACGTTTTAATTGAATTTAATTATTTATTAGTTAGAGAAAATAATTAATATGATTTAGCATGTATTTAATGAACATAATATAAAAATTAAATAGTTTTAAAAGTAGTTTTGCCTATGTGGACACTTTAGATGGAGAGAGAACTCCCTAATTATATATAAGATTGTACATTTTAAATACAAATGGGAAAAAAAAAATTCAAGTGGAAATTACAAATTGCTAGAACAAATATAACATATTTCGAAATGCCATAAGTCATAATGAAAAAAAATGCTATGAATAAATTTGTTAATAACAATAATCAATTGCTATTGTATTTAAATAAGATTGCGTAATTGAAAGCACTATATTAAATAAAAATACGATAGCAATGTCAGAAAACGCTATTGAAAGTGGGCAATCTATTATCGCGGTGCATAACATAACACTTTTGGTAACGCTATGGATATATTTAGATAGCGGTTTTCGGGTGCTATTAATACCCGTTTTTCTTGTAGTGTCTTCGTGATAGAATAGGGTGTCGATCGACACCTAGTGGTAGTGTCGATCGACACCAAGGTGAAACGATACTGATATTTTGAAGTGTCGATCGACACCTAGTGGTAGTGTCGATCGACACCAGTTGATTCTACGTGTGTATTTTTAAGTTATTTATTGTTTGATTTTTGGCTTTTGCTGACAGGAAGACCGTCTCACTAAGTATTTATTAAATACTTACGCAACTCTTATTACTATGTGTTGCAGGTAAAAGAAATGTGTGATCGCGAAATCAAGGCCAGAAGAAGAGGATTATTACTTGATTAGAGTGTTGTAGTATTTGTTTAGTCTAGGGGAACCTGGTGTTTATGTTGCAAGATTTTTATTTTTGGAATTGAGTTTTCCTGGATTTTGAGAATTGAATTGGTTATTTAATTATTGAATTATTTCTTGAGAATTTCAGCACGGTTTAGTAATTTAAATTAGTCGTTGAGAATTAATATTTAAGAATTATTAATTCAGACTATTTAAAAAAAAAAAAATGTTGGTTGTTTTATTTTGGTATCAGTTCCATTTGATCATCATTCAACGTGAGTCAGCTGAGTGGTAATGAGATCAATACTCTTTGACAAGCTTCCCAAATACAGAGTTTTCATCTTTCATCAACTTCATTGGCTCATCATACTCCACAATTCGTCCTAACATTTCAATCAAACCCATAACAAACTTCAAAATTCATAGAAATAAAAACATTGAATAAAATAGAAGAAAATTAAGATGATGCAATGCAACACACTCACCGTCGCTAATAGAGAGAACCATTGTACAATCCATGACGGTAGGAATCCGGTGAGCCACGGTTATAACGGTGCAATCTGCGAATTCTCGCCGGATTGTTTTCTGAAGTATCAAATCTGTGGCATTGTCTATAGACTAATACTCTGCTTCTTCTCAAAACTGCTCTGCCTAAACAAAACAATTGCCTCTGTCCCATGCTCCAATTCGATCCATCCTCCACAACTAAACAAACATAAAACAAGAAAAAGATCAAAGATTTTAGCAAAAAAAAAAAAAAAACTTGTACATTTCAAGAAATTATTAATTTTAAGATAGAGATTTGTTTGTTTACCTAAAGAATCTAAGCCACTCTCTTTTTCTTGAATCACCTCTCTCAGTTGACACTTCCCAAGAACCTGAAAATTTTCATTTTTTTATTTCATAAGATTCATAATTTCAAATGAATATTTAGTTTGTCAAAACATACCTCCCAAATCTCAGCATCTGAATGTTGACACAAAGGATCCAAATTATATCTCACTTTTCCATTGAACAAAGTTGGATCCTGAGGTATTATCCCAAACCTTGATCTCAGATCATGAACTCCGATTTTCGATATGTCAACACCGTCAACGACAATCTTTCCACCAACTGGCTCAACAAGTCTGAACAGAGCACTGATCAGAGTCGTCTTTCCGCTACCCGTCCTATTGTGTCCTCCTTGGAATACGCAACTGGTTCCTTTTAGAACCAATGGCGATTCTCTTCTATATCTTATCTGTACATATATGAACATTATAAGACTAGAATACACACTTATTTACTCGGTTATGGAGTGAAAATGTACGAATCGCCTAAACGGGTCTAGGCCCAGAACCTCTTAGTATTAAAAATAAAATATGATAAAAATGTATTAATCAAACTTGCCTGCAAATCAGAAATTTCAACTCGGCCTGTGACTGGCCAATTAACCGGTGGTCGAGTCTCTTCTATAACTTCAGGAGCCTCGGGTGTTAAATGCGTGTACTGATTAAGCCTCTCGACCGATATGATCCAGTTAGCTAAGTAGCATTGGTTCTGAACAGAGTTAACAAGTCCCAGATTCAAAGATAAACCGTAAGATAGCGCCATACCGATGAACCCTGCGTACCAAAACACCATTAAATAAGCAAACATTGGCGAATCCAAAAATAATTTAAGGATTTCTATTTTTGATCATGACTCACTAACCGGAGCTAAATGTTCCCGTAGGTAGCAAAACCAAGCAAAAGGCAGCAGAGGCAAGAACAATGGCGCCAACGGTTTCAAGTCGTTGGATAAGCCATTCGTTAGCTGCAAAGCTATGGAGGAAAGGACTAGCGTTTGTATCGATGAGTATGAGACTTTTCTTGAAAAACCTTTCTTCTTCATCAAATGCTCTTATTGTTATTGCTCCTGCTACTGATTCCGCTAAATGATTCGCCACCAAAGATTTCGTTGTCCTATTGATCCTCATTAACTCCATTGCTGTTTGGAAATAGTACTTCTATAAAACCGATAAAACAAAAAGAATCAGTAACTCTTACCGTGAAACTAAGAGGAATTCAAGAAGTAAATAGAACCTGACCTGCCAAGTAACAATAGCTAACACTCCAAGAGTAAAAGCCGTGTTAATCGTAGACGCAACCGCAAATATCAGACCAAAAGGAACATCAAGATCCACAATGCTCATGTCAGTGAGACCTGCAAATCCCTATATGTTTAGTATCAAACAATAAAACATTAATGTTCTTCAAGTTAATCAGTACTTACTCTGCTAAGAATCCGTCCGAGAGGTGTGGAGTCGTAAAACGACATAGGAGCTCTAAAAAGAGAGTTTAGAAGATGAGAAAACAAAGAAGTTGATGACTTCATACACATGATCACAACACAGATAGATCTAACCAACAAGCAGAGAACGGAGCTTAAACCAATCAACAAGTAAACCAAGATCAACTTCAAAGTACTAGCGTTCGGGTTCTCTACGTTTGCAGCCATCCAAGAGTTTTGTAGAATCTTTCCAATCGCAAACATGATATGCGCTAAGCTCGCTATTAAGAAGAATATGTAACATTTGTTCTGATTCAAGTACTGTATGTACGGTCTCAACCCTGTATCTCCCTTCTCTCTCTCTTCTTCTTTGATTAAACGACTCGGATTTAAGATCTTGGATTGAGCAGCGTACACCGAAGAAACTCTGGCAATTTCCTTCACCGGTTTTACGGGGTTTTCTACCGTAAATACTCTTTCGGAACCAGCGGTTTCTCTGTGAGCGTTCACAAGTTCTTGAAAGTCTCTGCTTTTAGCAAGAAGTTCTTGGTAAGTATCCGCGTCAGCGATTTCTCCATCTGACATTAACTACAGAGAGAACTACAATCAGTAACTAAGACAAAAGGTAATACAATTCTGATGTTACAATATAAAGACAAATTTTACCAAGACGGAATCAAAAGCATGCAAGAAATCGACTTGATGTGTAACGAGTAACACAGCTTTTCCCGCGAGAGCATCCATTACATATTCCTGCAAATTAATCACACTCATTAGCTTTCTACATTTCCGAAAAACGACAAATTTGCGAATTTGAATGTTCGGTGTATTTACTTTAAACAAACTAGTAGCCGTATGCGCATCAACTGCACTAAATGGATCATCAAGGAGATAAATGTCCGCGTCTTGATAAAGCGCACGAGCGAGTTGAATCCTCTGTTTCTGTCCTCCGCTTAGATTAACACCTCGCTCGCCAATCTCGGTCTGGTCACCATCAGGTAAAAGCTCTAGATCTTTCTCTAAGCAAGACTTTTTAACTGTCTCGCGGTAACGTAGTTCATCCATCACACCTCCAAAGAGAATGTTTTCTCTTACCGTACCCGTTTGGATCCAAGCCGTTTGAGAAACATACGCGATCGTACCATAAAAATCGATGTGTTCGAAAATTTTCAAATAAAAAATCATAAACATAATTATAAATTGTTAATCTATATATATAACACCAAATGTATGAGTGTTCTCACCATCTAAGATTTCCACATAGGCAAATTTTTTTAATACAATTAATTTTAGTTTTAAGTTTCATTTAATTCATGTTTAAATATATTTATTGTTACTTATGACTACAAAAATTATAATTAAATAGAAAAACGAAAATGAGTGAATAAATGACTATAAATAATACATTTAAAATTATTTGAGTATTATATGGTTGTGAATAAAAAAAGTATAACAATAAATATATTTTGTTATTAGCGGTAAAAATTTACATATTCAATTCAAAAATTGGAAATATGTAGAATAAATATACATAGAATTATAAATAAGAAACAACAAATAATTAAAAAAAAAAACTAAATACTTTGTCTCAACCGATTGTTAAGAGGTTGACGATCTATAAATAAAAAAGAAATATTGTTTCACTAAAAAGACATTGAACCATCTCACAAAAACTAAGATAATGAGGTGAAATTTTGGAATGTACGGTGAGATAATAAGGTAAAATTTTGGAATATACGATTTTCTTTAAAATCTTATATTTGAATTCTATAGAAGTATGAAAGAAAAATTTGAAAGTGTTATAATACCATTACTGTATATATATAAGTATAAAAAAGAATTTGAAAATGTTATAATACCATTACTACATATATATATATATATATATATATATAAAAGAGGTATAAGTCTATATATACAAATAATTAAATGTTAACATTGCTTTAACTTAAATGAAATTACTGAAAATCTAAAATTTGCCATTAAATTTAATAAATTGTAAAACAAAAATTCGCCCATCACGCTAATTATATTCTAGAATTAAACAATGACCTACAGTTCCTGAAACACATGTAGTTAACATTGCTTTAACTTAAATGAAATTACTGAAAATCTAAACTTTGCCATTAAATTTAATAAATTGTAAAACAAAAATTCGCCCATCACGCTAATTATATTCTAGAATTAAACAATGACCTACAGTTCCTGAAACACATGTAGTTTCACCGAGAATAGCAGCTAAAAGTGTCGATTTTCCCGAACCAACTTCGCCACAAACCGCTACTTTCTCACCAATCTTAACCTCAAGACTCGCATTTCTCAAGTTTGGTTTTGATGAACTTTTCTCCTCGCACGAAAAGCTCGCGGTTTTAATCACGATCGCGTTTCCATCGCCTTCTGATCGCTGTTTTCTCCGTCTCTCCCCACCTTCAAGCTCAGGAGCTTCTAGAAACGTAGCGATACGACTAAAAGCAACTTTAACTTGAATCGTCACTCCAATCACATCAGGAATCCATCTCACCGGATCTTGTACCAAACGCAATGTCGCTAAAACGTTGCTCGCTTTCAACGGAATGTTCATGAAATAACAAGTGGCGAAAGTCACAACAGAGACAAAAATCGGTGATGACCACAACAGAACCGCGTTATACGCCTTCCTCATCTGAACCGCCTTCAAAGATTTCAACTCTATGTTCCTTAGCTTCTCGATAACATTCTTGAAAAGCGATTCCCACGCGTAAAGCTTCAAAGCCTTCATGTTGACAAGAGATTCGTTACATGCCTTAAGCCGCTCGTCTTGAGAAGTCATGAGTTCGCTTTGGAACTTATTTAGAAGTTTCGCGATAGGCGCGTTACACAGAACGGTAATTATGATCACAGCTAGAGCCGAAAAAGTAGCGACTCCAACAGAATGAAACAGAATCAAAATCCCGATTATTATCTGAAAACTCGTCGTCCAAAGCTGGTGGAACCAATACGGAAACTCGCCGATTCTTGTTGAACTCAGATTGAGATCGACACTAAATTTGTAATAGGTTCGGGGATTCTTTAATAAATGGAAGGAGGAAAGCTTTTGATGAGAATGTAAGAGCCCGCTCGGATGAACAGTAACCGAGAGGGAAGTTTGGATTCTTGGGAGATCGAACGTGCTCGGGGAAGAATAATATGTTTGTGGAGAAAAGTGTCATGTATTTCACCTTAGTTGTACACAAATTATGGTACAACTATATATAGTACATTGAGATTAGGGCTTTTGGTACATATGGTTACATTTTAACCATATGCTCATAAAGTAACCCTTAATGTGCATAAAGAAACTATACAAAGATTTAAAGTAACCAAGCTTGGTTAACAAAATAATGAGTTGGGCCTTCCTGCTTGATGGGCTGGGAGTAGGATTTTGCCTTGGGCATCAGCCCGGGCTGATGCCCCCCCTCCCCCGAGTCGGCGAATCGAGCTTGCTGAGTTTGTCGGGAATAGGCGGATAGGCAAGAAAGCAAGAAGATCAAGCTCGTCCTTCCTTCCAGGGGTTTCGGCATACTCGGCCAAGTAATCTAGATACATGGGCTTGTTCCGGCGCATGGGCGCGACTGGTCTTACGTAAGGGGGTATTTAAGCGACCCTTGGTTGATGATCCTTACGCACTCATCTTGCCCAATACTCCCCCTCAAGTTCATACACAACAAAGTGAAGTGTGAACTTGGAGAATCAAGATGATGGTCTCATTAAAACCTTAGTAGGGAAAATCCTTTGGGACAAAACCACTACTAAGGGAAAAGAGTGCCAAACATAATGATGAGGGGACTCGATTCTTCTTTGTAGATCCAAGCCGTTGTTCGGCTTTGGTCCTCTTCTTTAAGCTAAGCCTCGGCTGGCCCATGCTCAAGGCCTAGGGCTATTCTAGACCGCGCGGGCGGGGCTCCGAGCAGGGCGCAGGAGGAACCGACTGCCCGAGACGCGATTGGGGCCACTTCAAAGAAGGCTCTGAAGGGTCCTCGCGAGACCTTGCGGTTTTGACGGCGGACGATATCGATATGACCGCCAGCGCCAATCAAGAGAGACGAGATGTCGATTTGGTGGACGCAGGTCATAAAGTCAAGTCGGGCACTGATGCTGAAGACAGCCGGCTCACTTTGTGTAGCCGTGACGAGCTTGATTCTTCTGATGATTTCTCGTATGGTTTCAAGGGTTTTGGCGGGCATATCTCGGAGCATCATTTAGGGCGCGAGGTGGCCCTACGGTGGAGTTGGAGGGGCTGAGGAGATATACGGCGGAACAGGACACCGCGATGAGAGAGGTCAATCGCATGGTCGGACAAGAGGTTGACTTGATGGGTCTGGCCGAGCAGAAGTATGGAGACCTTAAGACATGACTTAAGGCCGTTGAGCGCACTAACTCCGAGCTGGTTGATCATATTCGGTCCCAGATGTCCCGCCTGCGCGCATCCAGATGGGATTGTCGGCGGTCGAACTAGCTCACACCAGGTCAGCGGTCGAACAAGCTTACGCCAGGCTCTCTATGGCGCGAGCACATTTTCTGGACCAGAGTTACCATCTCAGTCTTGTTAGCCGGGCTAGTCAGGTTAAAACCCAGCTCGATGACATGGATCTGATGGCGGCTAACGCGCTGGTGATCCTCCCGGAGGATAGGGCCCGAGTTCAGGCCAAATACGACGGACTCGTAAGGGAAATCGGGGGGAAGGAGATGATGGATTTTTATGACCGAGAATACACATTTACTCCGGGACCCTGTATCCTCCCGAGTAGCTTCGAATTTGACCATCCATCTTCCCCACTCAGACCTGAGGAGTACGGGATCAAAGGGACTTGGACAGTTGAGGCCTTCGATAGCTGTAGGTCTGATTCGTCCGAGGATGTTGGCGACGGGGCCGGGAATGATCCTTCAAATCATTAAAGCTTCTCCCACGAGCAACGAGCTGCAATGGACGGGGGTGATACTTCAGACCAGGTCGCGGTTCTAGCTCGGGGGGTACCTAGGCTGTCCGTTGTGCCAAGTGTCAACATGGCGAGGCCGTCTTCTTCCAGGCTGGCGACAATCGAGTCTGTAGGTCGCGACCTGACGGTTGGTGGGAGTTCTTGATCTTCCCGCTCGGAAGCGGCCAGTAGCGAGAACTACTTAGGGAGCATTGCACTCGTCAATGCTCGAGCAGCGTTACGCATACGGCTCTTCGCTCTTCTGGCTTCTAGGAATCTTTGAATGTCTTTCTTTTTTGCTTGATGTTTCCTTTCGTTAAGGTTTAGCCGTATGTGGCATATTTGATGTACTTATGACTTTTGTTTTGCCCGGGGGTCGGATCTCCGAGTTGTTCTTATCGAAATCTACAATCTCTATTTATGCGGTTAAGTTTTTTAGCTTAAGCATTTTGTGTATGTCTTGATGCGGCTAAGTTTTAAAGCTTAGGTATAGCGTGTCCGGACAAGTCACCCTCGGGTTTACCTTTTCTGTTCTTGTTTATGCGGCTAAGTTTTCTAAGCTTAGGCATTTGAGAATCTAGGGAGCAGATCCGTAGTTTGTTTAATTTTGATCCGACCGGGCTCGCGCGATGGAGTGGTCGGATCGAGTTGTCTACGGGTCGGAACCCGGCTTATGACTAGAGTCCGTCTTGTGGTTAAGCGTGCGAGAAGTGTTCGGCTTAAAGTTCTTACACGTTCTTAGGAACTCATGCGAGACTGGGCCCGACTTTTTGACCTATTAGAAAAATTTGTGGTGGACTTTCCGAGTTTGGGCGGTAGATTATTTCACTGCTGCATCTATGTGAGACGCGTGTTTTGATCCTACTCGGGTTTAGCTATGGTGGGCCTCCCGAGTATGACCTATTGACCGAGTACTTGATCAGAGTATCGGTGTAAGTGAGCTCGGAGCTAATAAATTTTTATTGATTATAGTTGGACTTCCGAGGAAGCTGCCTACGTATCCGTTAAATAGAGATCAAGCCAGACGTAGTTCATATTACAAAGTAAAAGCATACGATGCTTAGCTAGATAAGTCATCCGGAGATGAGCGAGAGCGAGTTGTTCAGAAACTAATAGAAGCATACGATGCTTAGCTAGATAAGTCATTCGGAGATGAGTGAGAGCGAGTCGTTCAGAAACGAGTAGAAGTATATGGTACTTAGTAGTTTTTTTTAATTTTTTTTTTGAAACTGGACCTCCGGGGAGACTGGCTACGTACCTCGCTGCTCGGGCGAGGATCAAGTCGATCGTAGTTTGAGTGAGGGTGGGAAACCAATAGTGAGAAAGCGATTGCTGCTTGGACAGCCGTTAGGGTGACGTGCCGAGGAGGTTCGGATCCTGCTGGCACGTCGAGGCGGTAATTGTAGTGTTTGAGCGTCATTGCATTCCAGGATCGCTCGAGGGCTATTCCGCTCATCGTCATCAGTCGATATACGCCCGGACGGATGATATCGTGAACTTGATACGTTCCTTCCCAATTGGCTCCGAGCTTCCTGGCATTTTGCTCCTTAGTGTTCTCGTATACCTTTCGTAATACGAGGTCACCGATGGTGAAACACCGGCTCTAGACCCACTTGTTGTAGTATCGGGCCGCCAGTTGTTGGTAGTTTTGGATTCGGAGGAGCGCCGCGTCGCGTTCGTCCTCGACATAATCCAAATTGTTGAGGAGCATTTGGTCATTATGGTCGGGGTTGCCAGGCATGACTTCCCAATGCAAACTATGTACGCTGGCTTCGGCTGGGGCCTTCGCCTCGAGTCCGTAGGCGAGTGAGAAAGGTGTCCTTTGTGTTGATTCCCGGGGAGTTATTCAAAGTGACCACAAGACTCCGTCAAGTTCGTCCGCCCAGAGTCCCTTCTTATCGTCGAGGCGCTTTTTGAGCTTGGATATGTTGGCTTTGTTCGTGGCTTTGGCCTGCCCATTTCCTTGCGGGTTTCTTGGCTTGGATTTGTTGAAGCGGATAGCCCATTTGGAGCAAAAGTCTTCGAATGTCTTAAAGATGAATTGAGACCCGTTGTCTGCGATGATCTCGTATGGGAGTCCGTGCCGGCATTTGAGGAATTTCCAGACAAAGTTTTGAACATCGTTTGCTCGGATCATCGCGTATGCTTCGGCTTCGACCCACTTTGTGAAATAATCGGTTATCACGATTACGAACCGCTTTTGCCTCGACTTTGGAAATGGGCCGATGATGTCCATCGCCCAAAGCATAAATGGGTAAGCCATGGTGGCGGTTGTAAGCGGCTCATTTGGCGACTTGATCATTGGCCCATGGTGCTGACATTTCTTGCAACAGCGGACATGGTCGGCACAGTCCTTAAGCATGGTTGGCCAGAAATAACCCAGCTTTTTGATTTTTAGGGCGAGCGTACGAGAGCCCGAGTGGTTTCCGCCTCCCCTTTCGTTGGACTCGGTCACTACGGCTTCGATTTCCTCGTTGGCGATGCAGCTTAGCAGTGCTCCGGCTGCGCTCCATCGGTATAGTCTGTTCTCAATCAGCATGTAATGAGCTGCTTTGGTTCGAAGCCTGCGGGCAACCCATTTGTTGGTCGGTGCCTCGCCTTGGTGGAGGTATGCGATTATCTCTTTCCTCCAGTCGAGAGCAGGTTTTAGGACCGCGAGCGAGGTCTCTTCTGGAGGCTGAGGTCCCTCGCATCGTCGTCGGTGACAGCCATAACCCTGCTGTTACCTCTTGGTAGGGATATGCTAGGATCCGAGATGATCTCCATTGGGATGGTGCGGCTCGTTTTGAACCTTGAGCTTGTGGCGAGTGCGTCGGCATTTTCCACTCTAGGGATTTGGGTGATTCTGAAGCTGTCCAAGTTCCAGAGGATCAGGTCCTCGGTTAATTTCCTGTATGCCTCCATCCGCTTGCTCTTCGTGTCGTAATCGCCGTTGAGCTGGTTCGTTACAAGCTGGGAGTCGCTGTAGGCGTGGATTCTTTGTGCTCCGAATGCTTTGGCTAGTCGTATCACGACAATGAGGGCTTCCCACTCGGCTTCATTGTTGGTGGCGAGGAAATCTAGTCTGAATGATTGTTCGAGAACTTCCCAGTGGGAGAGGTAAGGCGGATTCCTATTCCCACGCCCTGTCGCGATACGGAGCCGTCGATATAGAGGGTCCACTCAGCTTTTCGCGGCTCGAGCATATCCTTATATGGGGGCAACTCGGTGATGAAATCGGCCAAGACTTGCGACTTGGCGATGGTCCGGTTCCTGAATTCGATATCGTATTGGCTGAGTTCAATTGCCCATTTTGCCATACGTCCGGACTGGCTCGGACTGTGCAGAATTGTGCGGAGCGGTTGGGAAGACATGATTGCGATGGTATGGGACTTGAATTACGGGAGTAATTTCCGAGCAGACATGATCACGGTGAGAGCCAATTTTTCCAAGATGGGGTATCGTGATTCAGCGCCGTCGAGGGATTTGCTGACATAGAAAATAGGTTTTTGGTCCCCCCGATCTTCTCGGATGAGAACCCCACTCACGGCTGCGTCCGTTACTGATACGTAAAGGTATAGGGTTTCTCCTGGCTTGGGCTTGGCCAGGACTGGGGGTGTCGTCAGGTACGACTTCAGGTCTTTGAACGCTTTTTCGCAGTCGTCGTCCTAGATGAACTCTTTGTTTCCTTGCAAGAGTTGATAGAAAGGTAAACTTCGATCGGTCGAGCGGGAGATGAACTGGTTTAGTGCGGCGATCCGACCGGTTAAGCGTTGAACTTCCCTTTTGTTCCTCGGGGAGGGGAGGTCCCTGATCGCCAAAATCTGCTTGGGGTTTGCCTCGATTCCTTGTTTGGTTACGACGTAACCGAGGAACTCTCCGGAGGTAACCCCGAATGTGCATTTTGCTGGGTTCAGCTTCATCCCGTAAAGGTTTAGTATTTTGAAGCAATCTTCGAGATGGCCGACGTGGTCGGTTGCCTTCGAGGACTTCACCAGCATGTCATCGATGTAGACCTCCATGGTGTCGCCCAGCTGGTTGGCGAACATTTTGTTAACTAAACGTTGGTAGGTCGCTCCCGCGTTCTTTAGGCCGAAGGGCATGACTCGGTAGCAATATGTTCCTCGATCAGTGATAAATGCGGTCTTCTCGCGGTCGTCAGGGTGCATCGCGATCTGATTGTAACCCGAAAATGCGTCCATAAACGAGAGCAGCTCATTGCCTGCTGTGGCCTCGACCACTCGATCGATGTGCGGGAGCGGAAAGCTGGCTTTGGGGCATGCCTTGTTTAGATCGGTGAAGTCTACGCAAACTCTCCACTTGCCATTCTTGTTCTTGACGACGACTGGGTTGGCCAACCGTTCGGGGTATTGGACTTCTGCTATAGACCCAGCTTCTAGGAGTTTATCTAGATCATCGTTTACGGCTCTGGCCCGCTCGGGTCCGAGCTTCCTTCGCTTTTGCTTGATTGGCTTTTATGTCGGGTCGACATTCAGTTCGTGGCTTGTGACACCCGGGCTGATGCCCTTCATATCGTCAATTGTCGTGGCGAAAGTGTTGACGTTCTTGGCCAGGAAGCTAATTAGCTCGGCTCAAATGGGCACGTCGAGCTCGGATCCGATGCTTATCCTAAACCCACACATATACACAAAATATGATATGATTTAAAACGACTAATCTGGCTAAATCTGTAGATGATAAGGAATACTAAACAATAATGTGGGAGCCTAAATCCTTATTTAAAGAATGCTACAACCAAAAATAGATATTAAAACACAATTGTGGGTATTCCTCTCCCGTTTGTCAAGTAAAAAAGATAAACAGAAGTATTGAGATGAATTCGGTAAAGTTTTTCATGAAGTCATTTTTAATATAAGCTATACATAAAATTCATAATATACGTGAAACATGTATGTGTCTCATGATTATACGATGATTTTTATTAATAATAAATATATATATATATATATAGAGTATATAGAGATGACAAAAAGAAATATAGTGAAATGGTAGAAACTAACAAAGTTTTGGAAAATTATAACTTGAGAGTATAACTATGTCTCACCACTCTTGACACTACCTCACTGTTATTTTCCTTACAAATTTTAACATATTGATCCTTCAGTTTATTCAAGTGGTTGGCTTCAAACTTTTCCACTAACTGTTTCGAATGATACAATGATCATCTTATGTTTCAAAATACACACTCAAAGAAACAATCGGATGAAAATAGATGAAAAATGAATCATACAATGATCATTTTATATTGCTTAATAAAAATATGTGAAAAAACTAAAATAAAAGAAACTAATCTAAAAATTACTTTCAACCAACAGATGACGCACATTCCAAATCTCAAATGCGGGATCCCAAGTAAATCGACACGGAGAACCAATAAAACTCGTTATTTAAAGTCTCTTCTAGAAAAACACAAATATAAGAGATTACCATACAAATACATTCCATTTTTCATAGTCAATCTACGAAACCACAAAGAGTTTCATAACAATGAACCGATCTATCGGTATTACTCAACACAGACCCATACGATTAAAACAGAGTATATATGCAACCCTTCATATTTCTATCTTATAGGAAACAAATCTGTCAAACATAAAATATCGTTCAAAAGCATCTTCATGGAATTTTTAAGATTTATGAGCTTGGACCAATCATATTTAATGTATACAATAGATTTTTGTTCATCTTCATGGAATATTTAAGATCTATGAGCTTGGACCAAAATTGAAAGTTAATTTACCAAGGATGCTTTCTTTTCTTCTTTAACACTGATGGATGTTCAACAAAAAAACAAAACATGATTAGAAGCTAAAAACAAATGCAGGAATATTGATGTCAAGATCGATAAGTATCTCCTCAAGAATCTGGTAGCTCAAGCAACAATCTTTTAGCTTTGAAAACAAAGAAACAATGTGCTTCACAACAACACTTCGATCTTGGTCCAAATAATCTTCAATTCATGTGATCGAGAAATCCATTATACAATATCCTGAAGACGTCCTAGAAAACATGCACTTTTGTGACATGATGTTTCATTGGCCAAGATAACCATTCTCGAACTATAACCAATTCGAGTTCAACCTTAATTTTATATTTTTTTGTTAAGGTTTTACATAATCTAGATTTTGCTTTTTGTAAATTCTAATTTCATTTTTAATGATATTACAACTTACAATGTACTTATGACCATAAGTATATTCCTGAGATTTTCTATGTGTTCTAACTTCTACGAGCAACACCAACAGTAGTTTCTCTATGGATTTCTTCCTATTATAAAAATAAAAATAAATGAGAAACTCATGAGATACTCTAGAGACACCTAACTTTTTTATTAATGATCATTTTCATTTTTGAAGTAAAATTTAATTGTATAATAAAAGTTCAAATAAATTTGATGAAAATAAATCTGATTACATCCCACGTTCAATCAATAACGCACAAAACATACCAAATTAAAAGAAAACGAACAAAAAGTTTGAAGATATGAAGGGAGCAAAATCTCATATCCTATATTAATCAATAACGAAGAGAGACCAAAAATATATGGGGCATGAGCATAAAGGGTACATATGAGATCTTAGTATGATATTTATAAGAAATTATAGTGTTAGCTGCTAGGACTAATCAATCAAACAATCTTTGAGAAGTAGCCGCATTTAAAAGGATAACATCTAAAAACATGGAATATATCCATATAAACTATCGGAAAATATTAATCAAACATGTAAAAGACTAATAAAACCAACGAATATATCCATGTATACAGATAAGCTAAAACAAACAATAAAAAGTAAAAAACTCTAAAAACCATTAAGAATAAAAAAACAAAAACAATAATTTTTAAGAATGAATTTTCTCTTAGAAGTTAGAAACAAAATAATAAAATCTAGGGAGCATAGAAAAGAAAATTGATGGACACTGGATTACCGATAAAGTCAAACATATGACTAAAAAACTGCCAATCATAATTACAAAGAAAAATAGATTTCAAACTATAAGTTTTTTTTTTTTTTGAAATGAATCAAACTATAAGTTAATCGTCCATGTTTACTATCAATTATAGCAACATTGGCTGGATGTAAAATCCGAGAGGGAGATTCATCATTAATCATTACTGGATGGTAAACCAAGAGAAAAAGTGAAAAGCAAAATCAATAAGAAAGTAAAAACATCAAATCGGTTATATACACAAATAAAAAAAACATACATTCTTGATCATCGGATTAATATATGAAATCTAAATAAACAAAACCGATAAAAGTATTAAAACCATAAGACTCGTAATACGAATCAAAACCAACTTAGACAAAATAATATTTTTTTATAAATTAAGATATTACATATTTTGTTAATCAGAGAAGAGAACCAACAACACACACAAAAACCTACAAAACATCAAACACAAATCATATCATTGACAAAACAAATGAATGACTTGTAAATATATTTTTATTATTGAAAACAAAATAAACCATACAACAACAAAAATCACATAAAAAAAATAAAATAAAAAAGAAACAATTTATTATAACAAAGATAGATTACACGATTCGTAAGAAAGCAATATACGAACAGAACTATAAAAGAAAAAGAAACATAGAAATACCTTATTACTTATCATCACACCAAACTTACAAAACAAAGTCAATACAAATCACCACACCAAATAATTTTATAATAAAGACCAATATAAAGTTATAATAAAGACCAATAATGAAACCGTACATTATCAACCGAAGTTAAAACTCTGCAAACCTGAAAATAGCTAAACAAATTAGACTATAAGAACATGAGAACACACAAATAAATAAAAAACGTGACAAATTATTTTGATATCAACAAATTTGATATCTATCTATATATATCCATTATTAATAAATCATAAAGCATATAACGAATTTATCTATAAAAGAAATAAATTCATGTAAAGACAACATAAAAATATGATGTAATAAAAACTCAACTTTCATTCTAGTGCATAGTTATCTCTCTAATAATATAATGGGATTATTGCATGGAATATACATTTTTTCATTCTTAATGCAAAAGTACACCCCTATTGTGAAAACTTGCAAAATTACTCTAAAGGGGTAGTTAAATTACAGTTAGAGCCTTAATGAACAAACAATAAAACTGTAGCCGCAATGACCGTTCTATCCTTTTGGAAGTCTTTGCTGAAAATTTTCACCAGAAGTCTGCAGCGTAATATGGAAGTCTACATCGTAATTATTTAGTAAATTTAAATCTATAAATACATAAAAAATAATTTGACCATAAAATCTTTTGGATAATTAAACTAAATGCAATTGTGATGTTTTAAAAATAAAAGTTTTCCAAATTAGCATAAAATAAAGAAAAAGATAAATTGGAGTGAAAAAGTCTATATTTTGGAAGTCTGCAACGAAATATGGAAGTCTACATCGTAATTATTTAGTAAATTTAAATCTATAAATACATTAAAAATAATATGACCATAAAATCTTTTGGATAATTAAATTAAATGTAATTGTGATGTTTTAAAAATAAAATTTCATCAAATTAGCATAAAGTTAAAAAAAAAGACAAATTGGAATGAAAAATCTATATTTTGGAAGTCTGCAACGAAATATGGAAGTCTACATCGTAATTATTCAGTAAATTTAAATCTATAAATACATTAAAAATAATTTGACCATAAAATCTTTTGGATAATTAAACTAAATGCAATTGTGATGTTTTAAAAAAAAAAGTTCACCAAATTAGCATACAGTAAAAAAAAAGACAAAACCTAATGAAAAAGTCTACATTTTGGAAGTCTGCAACGAAATATGGAAGTCTACATCGTAATTATTTAGTAAATTTAAATCTATAAATACATTAAAAATAATTTGACCATAAAATCTTTTGGATAATTAAACTAAATGCAATTGTGATGTTTTAAAAATAAAAGTTCACCAAATTAGCATAAAGTAAAAAAAAAGACAAATTGGAATGAAAATGAATGAATGAACTACATACTATCCTTTTCGAAATACTATATTTCATCACATTACATTGAGAAGTTTTGTAACAATGTTGGGACATGGTATTAGTAATTGTTTTGTATTATGTATGTATAGTCTTTATGATTGTATGATTGTATTAGATTAACGTTTTAGAGATTTGTGTTACATGATACATGGTTTATAATGAACAACTTATAAGAAGTTTCAATGTAGGGTTTGATTATGAGAAGTTGAATTCAATATGAGGGGATGTAAAATCTTTAATATAATGAGTCATGTATGTCACTGACATTAGTTTGTGGGGTTATGAGTTAATAATATGGGAAATGGATCGACATTACAATTTGAAAAAATATTTTTACGTTTAGGGTTACATTTAAAGTTCATAATTTCAAGATTTTAAATGTCAAATTTGCAAAAAAATCTAAAATTATGAATATATTAGATGTTTGGATGATTAATAATATCTTTAATTAACATTTATGAATAGTCTAAAGGAAAAAGTTGATTTTTGTTTTGAATTGTAGACTTCCATTGTAGACTTCCATTCAATTTAGTGTTTGAATTGTAGACTTCTATTGTACACTTCAATTGTAGACTTCCAGTTGCGTTTAGGGTTTCATTTTAGAGTATAGGGTTTCATAGACTTCCATATGGAAGTCTACATAACCGGAATATTATTAACCTAACCGAATGTCTACTTAACCGGAATTTTGTTTTAACCTAACCAAATGTTTTAGTCTCCATATATAAACAACTTTTTCAATGAAAACCCTAATTTTTTTTTCAACCATAGTTTTTAGAGAGATTTTTGAGAAATATTTGTCCAAGCTTTATCTTCTTCAACTCTCCACCGATTTGAATAATTTTTGGGTTTAATCCATACGAAATCTCGTAATCTTTTTGATTCTAGCAACTAATTTCACTTTCAACAAAGGTATGTGCCTCAATTTTCACTATTTGAAATTTGGATGTGTTTCTTCATTATTGGTTGAGTTTGTGTTTTTCTATGCATTTTAAGATTTGCACATACTTCTCTTCTCTTACTTTTGATTCCTAAATTTTTGCTCCCTTTGTTTTGCAGACCTCGAGATATGAAAGGTGGTGAAACTGAATGGAAGAACACCGATGAACGAAAAAATCTCAATCCTTAACACATTCGCAAATCTCAGATCTTTGGTGAGTTTTCTTCATGTGTTGCTTATTATGTCTTTTCAAACTCTTCAATCACCACTAGATCTAGTCCGTTTTATATTTTTTGTTGATGATTTGGTTTTGTTTTTATTTCTTAGATTACAGAAGTCTACACAGGAAGTCTACACGAGAAGTCTACTAACCCTAATTTTTGTCTCCATATATAAGCAAGTTTTTCAATGAAAACCATAATTTTTATTTCCAACCCTAGCCTCCTAACTTTTTCACTCTTCTCACGTTTTTAGAGAGATTTTTGAGAAATTTTTGCCCAAGTCCTATCTTCTTCAATTCTCCACTGATTTGAACAATTTTTGGGTCTATTCCATACGAAATCTCGTATGGTTAAAGGTTTTACAATTTTTGGGTCTTCAATCACCACTATTTCAGTTCGTCAACCATGTTAAAGGTTTGAAATTTGGATGTGTTGCTTCATTATTGGTTGAGTTTGTGATTCCTCAACTTTTGTTTCCTTTGTTTTGTAGAAAGATGGTGAAACTGAATGGAAGAACACCGATGAACGAGAAAATCTTAATCCTTAACACATTCGAAAATCTCAGATCTTTGGTGAGTTTTCTTCATGTGTTGCTTATTATGTCCTTTCAAACTCTTCAATCTCCACTAGATCTAGTCCATTTTATATTTTTTGTAGATGATTTGATTTTGTTTGTGTTTCTTAGGTTACAGAAGTCTACACGGGAAGTCTACATGGGAAGTCTACTAACCCTAATTTTTTCTCCATATATAAGCAAGTTTTTCAATGAAAACCCTAATTTTTATTTTCAACCCTAGCCTCCTAACTTTTTCACTCTTCTCACGTTTTTAGAGAGATTTTTGAGGAATTTTTGCCCAAGTTTTATCTTCTTTCTCCACCGATTTGGACAATTTTTGGGTCTATTCCATACGAAATCTCGTTCTCTTTCTGATTCTAGAAACTAATTTCACTTTCTACAATGGTATGTGCCTCTATTTTCACTTTTTCAGTTCGTCAACCATGTTAAAGGTTTGAAATTTGGATGTGTTGCTTCATTATTGGTTGAGTTTGTGATTCCTCAACTTCTGTTTCCTTTTTTTTGTAGAAAGATGGTGAAACTGAATGGAAGAACACCGATGAACGAGAAAATCTCAATCTTTAACACATTCGCAAATCTCAGATCTTTGGTGAGTTTTTTCTCATTTATTGCTTATTATGAAAACAAAATCTTAAAAAGCTATATTTGTTCCTTCAAACTCTTTGATCTCCACTAGATCTAATCCGTTGTATGCTTTTTTAGATGATTTGATTTTGTTTGTGTTTCTCTGGTTACGGAAGTCTACACGGGAAGTCTACTTACGAAAGTGTACTATTCAATTTGGAAGTCTACAGGGGAAATTATGAATTATGCATTTTTTTATTGTTTTATTTTAATACTTGTTTTAAAATTGTGGATGAAGCACTAAAAGCAGCAAAATCCCAAGAAGCTTAAGGCTAAAGATGTGAAAGAGAGTTTATTTGTTGTATCATTGTATAAAAGATATAAACTTTTGATATTTCGATGATAAGTTTTGATAACACCGAATTAAATTTTTGTTTTCGAATATTCCGATGATAAGTTTTGATAACACCAAATCAAATTTTATTTTTGTTTCAAAAATTATTAGTGGCTTAAGTAACTTAGCAAGTAATATAAAAAACGTGCACAAACACTTATTTCTACATAGTGGGGGTAACTATATGACGGTTGTAAAGGTGGACATTCCCCATTATCAGCTGCAACAAGGATGATGGGTATAAAGACGGATTTCAATTTGAGTGAGGAGTGTGTGGATGCAATTGCTGATTTTGTGAAGGACATTTTGCCAGATGATAATCTTGCACCAGCATCATATTATGAGATACAAAAACTTGTTGCTGGTCTTGGATT
This sequence comes from Draba incana, assembly GCA_963576765.1. Taxonomy (NCBI): domain Eukaryota; kingdom Viridiplantae; phylum Streptophyta; class Magnoliopsida; order Brassicales; family Brassicaceae; genus Draba; species Draba incana. The sequence continues at coordinate 27,937,486 of OY755211.1, read as the reverse complement.
GCCATATCAAATGATAGATTTTTGCATCAATAATTGTATGCTCTACTGGAGAGAAGATGAAAACCGTTCGAGTTGTCGATTTTGTCGCAAACCTCGATATAAGGAAACAGGTGGAAGAGTGTCAATCCCATTTAAACGGATGTGGTATTTGCCATTAACAAAGAGATTAAAAAGTTTATATCAATCAGAGCGCACGGCGGGGGCAATGAGATGGTATGCAGAGCATACAATGGATGGAGAAATTAGTCATCCCTCAGATGCGGGAGCATGGAAACATTTTCAATCCGTGTATCCCAATTTTAAAACTGAGCCGAGGAACGTATATCTTGGATTATGCACTGATGGTTTCAACCCTTTTGGAAAGCATGGAAGACAATATTCTTTGTGGCCGGTAATTGTAACTCCTTATAATTTGCCGTCATCTTTGTGCATGAGACGAGAGTTCTTATTCCTTAGCATTCTTGTTCCTGGACCAGAGCTTCCGAAGCGATCACTAGATTTGTTTTTGCAGCCATTGATTTATGAGCTGCAAATGTTATGGGAGCATGGTGTTGAGACGTTTGATGTTTCTTGTCAGGAGAATTTTGTCATGCGGGCGGTACTTATGTGGACCATTAGCAATTTTCCAGCTTATGGCTTGTTGTTTGGATGGATAACGCATGGACGATTATCGTGTTCGTATTGTCAATCAGACACTAATGCATTTCAACTGCAAAATGGACGAAAAACATGTTGGTTTGATTGTTATAGGCAATTTTTACCTATTGATCCTCCTTATCGTCGAAGCACAACATTGTTTTATAAGAACCATCGAGTATTAGATGATGGTCTGCCTCCTGAGTATGATGGACATTATTTGCTGACTCAGTTCTCAGATTTTGGTACTGAACGGACCGTTGATTGTGGCGGTAACGGACATCATCCTGTTGACGGTTGTGGGAACGTTCATAATTGGCACAAGAAGAGTATTTTCTGGGATTTGCCGTATTGGAAGGACCATTTGTTGAGGCATAATCTAGATGTGATGCACATTGAGAAGAATTTTTTTGACAACATTATGAACACTATTCTCAATGTTCGAGAGAAAACAAAAGACAATCTGAAGCCAAGTTTGGATTTGCCTAGTATTTGTTCTCGTAGAGCACTACATGTATCAGAAAACGAGAGGCCTCTGGTACCTTCTTTTCGGTTAGATGATCGTTCAAAGACCGCGTTTTTTATTGGATTTTTTATAACGTTAAGTTTCCAGACGGGTACGCGTTTAACCTTCGTAACTGCATTGATCGTGGTGAAGGGAAGTTCTCTGGGATGAAGAGTCATGATTGTCATGTTGTGATGCAGCGTCTCCTTCCATTTGCCTTTGCCGGTCTTCTACCACGTAATGTCCACGAAGCAATTGCAGGTACGGTAATTTTTAAACAAAATTTAGTTATTGTTGGTCATGATAAAAGCCATATTTTATTAATAATATATTTATTTGTTAATATCTATTTTGTAGGTATTGGTGCGTTTTTTAGAGATATATGCACGCGATCTCTTACAATAGAAGGTGTTCGACACTTGGCAGACACTCTACCTGTTATCCTTTGCAACTTCGAGAAGATATTTCCACCATATGTTATGGAACATCTACCAGTTCATCTTCCTCGAGAAGCAGAACTTGGGGGCCCCATCCAGTACCGTTGGATGTATCCTTTTGAGCGGTATATGTTCCATTTAAAGAAAAAAATGAAAAATTTAAGCAAAGTCGAAGGTTTTATTGTCGCACGGAGCATCAATGAAGAAACATCAAATTTTGTTGAGTTCTACTTTCCAACACAAGTTAAAATGAAGGGTCGAAGACCAGCTCGGCATGATGATGGAGGCGAAAGACCTTTTTATCATGCTTACGTTCCTAATATCTTCTCACATATAGGACGACTAAGTGGAAAAGGGAAGAAGCGGAAACTTTCACCACAAGAGCGAGATCATTTGCATACATATATTCTCACTAATTGTGATGAAGTACAAGAATATGAGAGGTATTTTACTTAACTTTGTTGGTATATATTTGTTTATTTAATTGATCATTTATAGTTTAACATGTGCTTCAATTTTCATAGGATGTATATGGCTCACATACGTTTTGCGTACCCGGGAAAAACAGAGGATGAGCTTAACGAGATCAAAAACGATGAATTTGCACATTGGTTGAAATTTTATGTAAGTGATTAAAATTTTAAAATATTAGAAAGAAAAAAATATATAGTTAATTTTATAATTTATGCAATATTCTAATACAGGTTACAACCGAAACGTCTAGATCATTTCCGACTTGGTTAGAAGAGTTAGTGCAATTCTCGATAAATGTTGCACGATCACATGTGATGTATTGCACTCGAGGATACGCTTTTAAGATTCGTCGTGATGATAGGAGCAGGCAAACTTCCAATTACGGTGTATCTACACAGTCTGGTGATCTTGTATATTATGGTATCCTTCGCGAAATTCTAGAAGTTCATTATCCGAGAATACTCAAATTGAGATGTGTTGCATTTCTCTGCGATTGGTATGATCCAGTAATTGGAAGTGGTGTGCGACATGACCAATTTGGTGTTACATCGGTAAATGGCAGAAGACAGCTCCCAAAATATGATCCGTTCAACCTTGCTTCTCAAGCAGATCAGGTTCATTTTTCTTTCTTATCTTTTGTATTTAACATTTACATTTTCTTAAATTAAAATGTGTATATGACTCAATCATATGGTGTTGGTATGTTACATTCCCTATCCTCGAATGAGAGACAAACAAGACCCTTGGATTACAGTGACATCGATAAACCCAAGGGGAAGGCTTTCTGGAACTTCTGATCACGAACCACTACAGCCAAACTCCATCGGATTAGGCTCGATCGATCATTCACTTGATATTGATCTCGTGGTTGACTTTACCGTAGATGCAGACAATCAGGTTTTTGAGGATTCGGAGGAAGAAATTGGAGAATTTGAAGAAGATTTGGGTTCGGCGTCATCTAATTATTCTTCAGATTTGGAATCCGAGTAAAATTTCATGTAGTTTGTTTTGTAAACTTTTAATAAAAATTATGCATTTTTTAAAATATAAGCAATTTAATTAGGTTCCATTGTAATAATATCCATGGTTTTAATAGTATCTATGCTTTTTAGTAGCCAAAAAATTTGCATTTTTAAAAATATAAAATGCTGCATTATACACTATTTACACCATTTGTTAAATGAAATAGCATTTTCAAAGGATCTGCCGCAAATCTGTTGAAATTTTGCGAGGGATTTTCGACGGATTTTAGAAAAATGTGCTTTAGGGTATAAGGTTTCATTATAAAATGTATTTATAATAAATTCTATACGAATTGTAAAAAAAATATTACACGTATTACTTTGTATACACAATGTGTTAAATGAGAGCATTTTTAAATATGCTGTCGCAAATACGTCGAAATATTGCGAGGGATTTTCGACAACTTTTTGTAAAAATGTGGTTTAGGGTATAGGGTTTCATTATTTCGACAATTGTCCGACGGAAATCTCGGAAATTAATAAACAAATCAGATCTTTATTTTATTTTTCTAAACAAATCAGACTAACCTTCCCTATTTCTTCGTTTCTTCTTCTCTCTTTCTACTTCATCTCTTCTCTTTGTCTACTCATTCGTTCTCTTTTCTCTCTACGAAATCCAATCGATTCAACCAATAATCTCATACTTTTCTTTCAATCTCACATCCACAACCCAAAATCATGAGAAATTCGTAAGTTTTCTATAATTTTTTTTGGATTTACATGGCAAATTCGTAAGATTTGTTAGTTTGGTGGATATAAAGTAAGATTGTGATGAAATTTGATGATAGTAGGGGTGGGGGGGTTATGTATCTGTGTGATTTGAGAAACAATTTCTCTGCCTTGAGAAATAATCTCTCTCCACAAAACAAACTTCTTTCGCTGCCTTTGTTTTATTTGTCAAAACAATTTGTTATATTTTTCAGAAACAATTTGTAAAAGTATCTCTTTGTATGACCCAGTAGAAATGAATGTTGGATATTTAAAAACAAATATGCTAATGTTTATCTATATTTTGCTTTGGAGGTACGAGGACTATCGAGCTCAAAATTCTCAGTCTCACGGTCGGGGTTCTGCTCAATCCTCGCCTACTCAAGTCCCGGACTCAGAGGAATCTATTCAACGGAGCTGCATTTCGATCGAGGAGATTGTCCAACAACCTAACCACAAGCATTGCATTCCTCTCGACCCAGAGTTAGAGAACGAGACTTGGTAACAAAAATTTCATTTCTTAATCTTTGTAATCGTTCTCATCTTATAAGTTTAGTAAGTTTATTTGATATTTTTAATGTTTTTAGGTTTAATATTTCTGGAGAGATCTCAAAATGTATATTGCGTATGATTTATACGATGTTACAAAAACCTTATGAGAAGTATTCCATTATGCCGCTAGACGAAAAGGACTCATGGCATCGAACATTTGCGGTAAAATTTGTTTTTTTTTTTTGCTGTTTTATGGTTAAGTTATGTTTTTGTTTTTCTAACATAAACCTTAATTGGTTTTAGCAAGAGTTCACTTGGGATCATAGGAGGACGCCTCAAGTTTTGCGAGAATTTGATCGTTATGCCGCTATCCAATACTCACGGAAAATGGCCACGTGGAAACAGAGATTCGAGAACAAGGACTTAATTGAGGAGAAGAAGAAGCTATTGGATCTAGAAGAACATGTGTGGAAAGGCTTTTGCGCTTATTGGGTTTTACCTGCGACAAAGGCTAAATCCGAGACGTACTCGAAGAACCGAAACAGCCAAAGAGGAGGGAAAGGGTGTTATGTTCACAACGGAGGCTCAAAGTCCACTCAAAAACTAATGCTTGAAATGGTAATTCATTTTCATTATCTTTTAATCGTACAGTTTTATGTGTTATTATAGTATATGTATCCATTGTGCAGACAAAGAAAGCTGGTGGGATCCGTCCGAACTACTTGACCGTGATGGAAACAAGACACAGGAACAAAAGATCCGGTGAGATCCAAGACTTGGGAATTCGTGAGGTTATTGAGTCGTGCAAGCAGAAGAAGATGGATCGTTTAACGCAACGCTCGGAGCTCACTCCTGACTCGCCGTCGTTGAACGAGTTACCTCGAGAAGAGGTCAACGACATTGTTCTCTCTGTAAGTACTTGTCATCTTTGTTTGTGTTTTTGGGTTTTAATTTCCATTCTCATAATGTGTACAAAAGTTTGAAGGAAATTCGGCAAGTCAAGGGACGCTTTGCTGGATTGGGTGGACTTCCAAGGCTTGAAGCAGATGCACCTTCACTCACTTTTCGATCTTCCCCTTCGGAGTTCAAGGCTGAGATCGAAAGACTTAAGAATGTGGTTATGGAACGTGATGCAAAGGTTGAAGAATTGGAGAAGCAACAAGAGGAGTTAAAGATTGAACATAGCTCTTTAAAGACTGAACATAGCTCAACCCGTGGAGAGCTAAAGGAAATGAAGGAAATTATGAATGCAAAATTTCCTGGAATGTTTAAGTAGTTCGGTTTTTTTAAATGTGTTTTTTTGTTTTGAACTAGATTGATGTTAAATCTTAATCTTAAATGATATTTTTGTTTATAACTAATTTTATGTTTTTTGTACATTTCAAATTTAATTTTCAGTTTTACTGATATTTCATAATTTATTATATATTATTATTAAAAAAGAAATTAAATATCTGTCGCAAATCTGTTGAAAAAATTCCGGTACACTGTGTCAAAGACCATCGGAAAGTTCCAACGAAAATCCGTCGAAACGTAGTCGCAAATTTTCCGACAAGTATAATCCGTCGCAACTGCCTCGTTTTAACAGATGTCGCTATGCCGTCGTAATAATGCGACAATTTTGCGACAGATATCATCCGTCGACACTTTACGACAGATTTGCAATTAAAATTGATATTGTGACAACGTGGAATCGACAGTATTTTTCTGTCGAAAATCTGTCGAAATGGGCCCTTTCCGACAGATTTGCAACATAATTTGCTGTTGTTTCTGAGCTTTCTTGTTTATCAAATCTGTCGAAATGGGCCCTTTCCGACAGATCATATTTTGTTTATCAAATTTTAAATCATGTTTGATTAATCAGATAAAAAAATCACAACTTAGATGAACACAATTATAATAAAGAGATCACTTACCAATTGGTTGTGTTCTTGTTTATAATAAAGAATGACAAAAAAAAAGTGAGTTCTCCGATAAAGAAAAATTGAAAGAAATTAGCGGCCAAGTTTTACCTAATTTTTTTTTTCTTTATTTATTTTCAAATTCAAAGTTATGATTAATTGCTATTCTAATAACTCTCAATTTAATATTTTGATCAATAAAGATGTTTACCGATATTTTATTACTAATGGTAGTGGATATAACAAAATTAGGGCCACTCACTTATTTTTAAAAAATTGAGGCCACAGGCCATTGTCTCTCTCACTCACATGTAGCCACAACCCTGGCTCTCTGCAGTGGAAGCAAATCTTAGCCTATCTGAAGCCTTAGGGCAGCTCGCCACACGGTGCTCTGTGCTCCCACATATATTACACACATGAGTCCCCAAAATCACCTTGGAAGTGCTCTCTCACTTCCTCTTCTGACCCTGCGCAGGCTTACCGCCCTTGCCACAACCAGAATTCCCATGCTGATGCTGCCTCCTCGGCTGAACTGTAAGAGCAGCCACAATGGGAACAACTGTCGTAGCCTGACCCCTCCTCCTCAATGCCTACAGTCATCTCTATCAGCTTCGCCCTCGAGGCGTACTCTAAAACTCTACTGCGAATCCTCAACTCTGGCTGAAGTCTCCTCAGGAACCTCTTCACTTATGTCTGCTCGTCCTCTAGAGCGCGATCAGCATACACAAGCAAACTGTTGAACTCGTTGTCGTACTCACGCACCGTATGATCGCCCTACTCTAGCTATACTAACCTCGTCCCGAGATGATCTAGAGCCTCTTGAGGAAATTATTTGGCGTTGAACTCAGCCACAAACTCTCCCCAAGACCACACAACACCTGGCTTCCTGGCCTCAATAGCTCTCCACCAACGATGAGTATCACCACTCAAATAATAGACCGCCAACTCCACCCGGTAATCCTTGGGACAACAAATCAACCAGAAGTTGCGCTCCATGCGCAAACGCCACTAATCTGCCTCCTCAAGCCCAACATCGCTCGCAAAGAACACAATACTCAAATGCCGCATTTCACCCATCATCTCTAGATAAGTCGGACGCACCTCTGCAACTGCAGCTCTCGGCTGCACCTCCGCCACTGGAGGCACCACTGGAGCCTAAAACGGAACCGTCGCCAGAAACCGCTCCATCAACTGCGCCAGAATACCCTCCATATGATCCAAACGATCCTGAGCTGGATCAGTACCCGCACTTGGGCCCGCTCCAATACCTGCCACACATGCACCCCTCCTGGCACCCATAGCACCCACACTAGCACTACCACTGGTCTCCTTCACTGATCCCACATGATGCGTAGGAGTCTCTGACACCTGCGTAGTACTCACAACCACGCTACTCGAAGACTCTTGCACTGGTCCTCTATCACGACCTCGGCCATTACCACGACCTCTACCTCTGCCACGACCTCTAGCTCTGGTATCCATCTCTCTGTACTCATACAGAACAGGAAAAGTGAGCTGCAAGAAGTCACAATCAACAAACAAACTTACCGCAAAATTTTTTAAAGGCTCGAAGAGGATGATATCTAAGACTAGTAACTAATTAACAACACATAATCAATTAAACACATAGTCTCATACATCCAATTACACTGTCCTAAAAACGTCTAGGCTCTGATACCAAAATGAAACAATTTTTTTTTTTAAACTAAACATTTCTACTTCGGAAACTAATAAACCAAATAATCCAATAATAATAATAAACCAATTATTCAACAAATGGATTCAATAACAAAATTGAGGAAGATAAAACTAGCAACCTAAAACAACCGGTTCGCTAGTCTATACATCAAAACAATTAAACCCTATCATCCTCTCCCTACGCCTTAATTCTGCGATCACATTTTTTCTTTACTTGCAACACATGGAAATGAGAGTTGCGTGAGTATTATCACAAATACTCAGTGAGATGGGTTACATAATAAGAGAAAAATAGAATGCCAATTACTACACGATCAATCAACAATCAACATTATTCGGAATTAAGCAATATAATAAGTGGTGTCGATCGACACACCAACATGGTGTCGATCCACGCTACAGTCTGAAATGCACGATTTCACAAATGGGTGTCGATCGATACCATTACAGGGTGTCGATCGACACTCATATCACCGAAACAATTATCGCGACATAAACGTGGGTGTTGATCGACACTCTTTCTAGGTGTCGATCGACACTCCTCGCAGAAACCTAAACCGAGTCAAATCCTCTCGCGACTCGATTTTGTTTCATCTCGCGAGACAATATCACGAACAAACATATACAAAATCACAGAGAACAACCACCAAACCATATGAAATCATCATAAACCAAACAATCGATATCCTAACAATCTATTCCCATAATCACGATCACGCACTCACCTCGTTTACGGATTGAAAAGGAATAAACGGAGAGAACCACAAAATCAGACTCGGAACAACACGAACCCTCTGATTTTTCTCTAACAAACGCAAAGAAACACTACGCGATAACAAACCTCGCTCTATAAGCCACTAATCAAGCTTAAGAACAAACAATTTCACACAAACCACTAAGGATTATCTCTTTCACCTTTTTCTCTAAGTTTTTCCTCTGAAAAACACGGCCAGACGTGTCTACACACATTATAAACACGATCCTAAGGCTTCTCCCTCAAACCGCCGTAAACCGAGCGATTAAAAATCCACCCAAACCGATCAATTAAACTTGATGTCGATCGACACACTCCTTGGTGTCAATCGACACCCTTACCGAAATACACTATTTCGGTTCGGGATGTTACATAAGCCAAACACAGACCTCTATCAAAGAGGTGGGAAACAAAGCAATACCCAAAAACAAATATTATAAAACCTACAACCAACTTTTGCCAAACCAACTAACACGATCTACTGTGTACGAACGATCATCCTTTGCAAAGTTTGAGCAGCACATTCCAATAAATTACTTTTCTTGAAAAATAAATTTAATTGCATCGTACTCTTCGTATGGTCATATGCTCCACAAACCAACCAACTTGGCCAAAACAAGTTTTTAATTTTGACATATGACATTGTCAGATCCGGTTCAATGTTATAGAGGGTCCAAAGCTAAATTTTTTTTCTTCTAAAAAAGCTTTAATATAATAAATTTGATTAAAACGAGTCCTAATTTAGTATATTCTATCCAAAATAATATAGTTTTTATGAGGAAATTGCTAAAAATGACCTAAAACTTCATTTGAAATGCAAAAGTATCCCCTTCATCTCATGTTTGTGAAAAGTAATCCAAAAGGGTAGTGAAATTACAAATACAGTCTTAATGAGCAAACAAAAAAACGGAATGCATAATGACCTTTTTAGCCTTTTGACGCCTACACCGGAAGTCTACACAGTAGACATCAAATGACGTCTATTTTAAGACTAGAAAAGAAGTCTACATCGTAATTAAATCTTATATTTAAATTTATAAACTAAAAAAAATATTTTTGTAAAACTTTCTTGATCATAATTAAACTATAACAAATTGTGAAGTATGGAAAATAAATTTTCAGAAAATTGATTCAAATTACAACAAAAAACAAATAGCGTTGAAAATGAATGAATGAGTGAGTTAAATATGTAGACTTCATATGCAGTCTACGTAAACCTGAAATTTTAACCTAACCGGAAAATTTAACCCTCTATATATATCATGTTAATTGGAAACCAACCCTAATTTTGTTATAAATAACTGCAACCACACTCTCTCTCTCCAACGGCGGTCTTTTGTTCCTTATGCGTCGAAGTCGTCGTTAACCACCGCCGTCTCTCCTTTACCAAGTTTCTGTTGTTGTAAGTGACATAACTCTTCTTCATTCATTCTTTCTCATAAACTCTTCGTCTTGATATGATTTACTTGTGGTTTATGCAGATCTGGGACACCGCCGCCACTCCTTTACCGAGTTTCTCTAGTTGTAAGTGACGTAACTCCTCATCATCTTTTATCCCTTATCTCATATTATTCTTTGTCATAAACTATTCCTCTTCATTTGGTTTTGTTGTGGTATATGCAGATATGGGCCACCGTCGTTCTCATATTTGTTTTGTTCCAACTAGTAAGGTTTCAGATCTGACTTTTATTTTTATCATTTTTACTTTGTTTCAGATGTAAATGGGGCACCGTCGTCTCTCCTTTAAGTCAGATTTTGTAGTTGTAAGTGACGTAACTCCTCTTCATCTTTTATCCCTAGCCTCTTATCCTTCTTTGGTATAAACTATTCCTCTTCATTTGATTTTTTGTGGTATATGCAGAGCATATGTATTTTGTCACAACTGGTAAGGTTTCAGATCTGAGTTTATTTTTTTATCCTATTTATCTCTTGTTTAAAATCTGTTTATTTCATTTTGTTTCAGATCGGAGGTGCATTCAATGTTGCAGATCTACTTCACACTTCCGTCGTTAACAAATTTTTTCTGATCTGACTGGCAATTTTATCGTTTATATCTTCAAATTTGTTTTAAATCTGTCCATTTACATCTATTTCAGATCTGACTCATTTACCTGTTGATATATTTTTTTCAGATCTTCATTGTTGCAGATCTGAGTCACACTTCTTTCCGTCAAAAGTAAGATTTGTATGTTTTGTTTCATTATTGTTGATAGTGTGATGCTGAAATCGTAAAAAACAGACTACAATATTATTGTATTTGTCTACATAAGAAGTCTGCAACGTAGACTTCACTTGCAGACTTCACTAGACATCTAGTATTTATTGTGTGTGATTTTCATTATATGGTACGTAGTTCTTAATGTATTACGTAATCAAGTATGGGGCAATATAGCTACACACAACCGTCTAGTAGTTCCGCAAAGAGTGTGAGTTCAACTGCTCCTCGTAGCGAAGCACGAATATCTGGATTTCCCAAGCTGTGTAAGTGTGGTTTTGTGGCAGCTCTTAAAACCTCCACCTCAATAGATAATCCGGGTCGGAGATTCTATGGATGTGAAAACCATGCTGTACGGTTTGTCTTATTGTCATTTAAATTCAAATTAGTTGGTTTTGTTTGTGATTCACGTTTTAATATTATCTTGTGTTGGATTATGTCCTTATGTCTTTCTATAGGTTGGTCTTTTCTATATATTGAAGTGGTGGGATGAGGCTGTTATGGAAGAATTCGAAGAGATGAGGCTGGTGGTGGATGACCAGGCATCTTTAATTCGTCATTTAACATTTAATCAACGGCATGCCATAACAGATTGTGGCTATGGTGCTAGGTCAGATTTGGAGATGATTCGAAGTAACCTTCAGAAAACAGAGATAGAGTTAACTCGACTAAAGTTTCTTGTGAAGAAGCGTTGCAGAGGCGTCGACGTTAAGGACCTTGTGATGGTGTGTTTAATTATTGTATGTGTGATGAGTTTCTTTTATGTTTGGTGGACAAGTTCTTAGTTTCTCTTATCCATTAATGTTGTATAATATTGAAATTAGGATTGTAATATATATGGAACAAAGCCTCTGATCTTTTGCCTCTTTATGGGTTGTCATACATGTTCCTATTATAATTTTGGTCTCTGTTTTAGGTGGATCCGATGTTGGTTTAAGAGATGCATTTTGCGGATTTTAGTAGAACTATGATATATTTTGGAATCAAGAATTATGATTTTTGGATTTTATGTATTTTGGATTCCAAGGGTTTTGATGTATCTCCGATTCAAACAACATCTACAATTACATAAAAAACAACAAAATACTAATCCCTTACGAACTACGAAGCAACAAACTAGATAGCAAACTTGTACAAAACGACAATTGCCACAACAAACAGAACCATGTTCTTTAAACTCTGAAGTTGCATCTTGCAATATTTAATTTCCTTTTCAATACCATATAGCCCATTCTTAAAATTCCTTATCACAACTTCACAAGCCTTTGTCTCCATAGTCAGATTTTCCATTGTTGATTCTGAAACTGCTAAACCCTTTTCTAAAGTCAATGAAGTTCTTTCAAGATCACCAAGCTTTGGTTTCATTTCTTCAATTTCTTCAAGCATAGATACATCCGTCCATTTGAACAAGTGAAACTGATTTTTCTACAACATACAATAACATTTTCAATGGAATATGAAAATGTACTAAAACAAATTCTGAAACCAAAATTTTATACCTCATCTCCATTTTGACAAGCATGAAATGGCCTCCCTGGGTTCGTCGACGTCCTTGAAGTCAACAGTCTTACACGTTCACCACATCTACAGTGACTCAGAATCCCTTTTCCTCGGTCACTCATTGTTGTGTCGCCGATTTTCCCCAAATTCTTCTCTCTTTGAAATTGGCAAAGAAGGAACAAATAAGAACCCTAATTTCGAGACTCAATTTTATCCCCAAATCGCAAAATTATGTCGTTTTAGACTAACAGATCCAACCCGATTTGCCACGTGTTGTATGCGTTAACAAGGTATTTTGGCAAACATTTATAGACTTTATTTGTAGACTTCATATGAAGTCTACAACGGCGTAAAAGAACAAAATTAAATGACAAAATAACTCAGAATTTATGTTCACAGTTCATCGGGAAAAAATATTTGGCACGTGTAAAGAATACAATTTACAAAGTGACAGTCCTGAGTCAGAACTTGTACACCTATGATTTAAACTGAGAACATTTAATGCCCGCTTTAGACAGAACTTTTACACGTGTAAACTTTTTTTCCTTTTAAACTCGGAACATTTATTGGCTTTGACTTCCTAAACATTATGTAGACTGTAAATGCAGACTGCAACGTAAGTAAAGTGTTTATTTAAATTTATAAATTGAAAAAAAAAATACTTTTTTAAAACTTTCTTATTCATAATTAAACTATAATCATTTATGAAGTATGAAAAATAAAATTCCACAAAATCGAAGGAAATTATAGGAAAAGACAAATTGCATTGGAAATGAAATGAATGAATAACATGTTGTATACTAAAATATACATGAATACCAAACGCTTCTACTCCATCACAATTTAGTTAGCTATTGAAACGATTTGTTTTTGTAATTTGGTGCATATAAGCTGTATGAGTTTATGCTTGTAGTGGGTTTATGTTTTGGTATTCATATAGATAGATTAAGGTTCAGAGTAATTGTAGTTGTAATGTAGGGTTTGATTTAAGGTCCATAATTCCTACATTAAAACGTTTAAAAACATAAATCTTGCACAAAATTGATAAATTGTGAATATATTACATGTTTGAATGTTTGATACAAGATTTTATTGAAGGATTTGAATAAATCATTGAAAATAATCAATTTAGGGTTTCAGATTGTAGACTTCGAGACTTCATAATTGTAGACTTCATTTCCAGTCTACACAGATTTAGGGTTTCGATTTAGAGTATAGGGTTTTGGGTTGTAGACTTCATTTGCAGTCTACATGAACCAAAATTATAACCTAACCGGATAATTTAACCCTCTATATAACATGTTTAATGGAATTCCTATACTTATCTCATTATAAACTATTACTCTTCATTTGATTTTCTTGTGGTATATGCAGATCCGGGACACCATCGTTCTTATATTTATTTTGTTAAGATTGAAGTTACAAAGATCTTTATCATGTAAGTATGTGTTAGTATTTAACCATTACGCTATTGCAATATTTTCGTTCCAATGACGTCTATTTCATATTTAATGACTATTGTTTAAAAGACGAACATAAGTGACCCTTTATCAAAAAAAAAAACAAGGAAGAGACGTGACTTCTTAGTGAAACTACTACTACTTTATTTACTGTCACTGTCACTGTCATAACTTTTGAAACGTTTGAGAAAAAGTGGTCAGGTAACACTGACACATCAACTCGGATAGTAGACTTGTATTATATCCTAGACCTGTAATGACATTAAATCAGATTATAGAACACTATTACAATGTAGCCTGTTTGAGTCTACACCGGAAGTCTACACAATAGACATCATAACGAGGTCTACTTTAAGACTAGAACATAAGTCTACATCGTAATTAAACCTGATAAGTAAATTTATAAATTTGAAAAAAATTATTTTTGTAAAATTTTATTGTTCGTAATTAAACTATAATAAATTGTGAAGTATGAAATTATAAATCTACTTCTGACCAAAATTTAAACTGAGAACATTTATTAGCTTTGACCAAAACCATAAGTCACGTCTCTTTTTCTCTATAAGTCACGTCTATTTGTCTCTACATCTATATAAGAGCATTCTTCATCTTCTCACAATCTATCTACATCTATACCAGATCATTCGCAAGAATATTGAGGAGATGGCTTTTAGACTCAGACAAATTCATAAGAATATTAAGGAGATGGAGACAGAATTCCTTGCAATGATGATCATCGACAAAGGTAATTATTTAGGATCTCTTATTTACGAACTCTTATTGTATTGCATTTACAATCTCTCATCGAGTCATATCATTTAATTTCTTATTTATTTGTTTAACATCACTGTGTCATGATGAAAATTACCATTACAAAGTACCTATAGATGGACCCATGGATACTCCCTACGCTTGGGGGGGGGGGGGGGGGGGTGGGTGGGTGGTTTGGCTTAGCATCTTGTTTCCAGTGGAATATCCGTTAAACCCGCCAAAGGTTGGTTGAGTAATCTTTTTGATGTTGTGAATTGAGGCAAAATTAAACTTCACATGTGTTATTTACCGAGGAGTGATTTGAATTTGCACAGGTGTGTTTCAAAACAAAAATTTATCATCCAAACATCAATGCAAATGGAGCCGTAGACCATGCGTCTTGAGAGAAAGAAAGTGGTGTCCTTTCTATAAGGTTTCCCACATTGTGATGATCATTCACCACCTCTAGAAGTCCCCAAATTTGGAAGATCCTTTATTGCCTCACATCGCGCATATTTACAAGACCCATAGGTCCATGTTCGATGCAACTGCACGAAATTGGACAGTTCAACATGCAATGCCTATGGAATAAGGCTGTTTAAAGACATCCAAATAATGTGATATGACATGAAGACTTTCTTTTTTATCTTTCTTTTATGTTTATTTTTCTTTTACATTTATTTTCATTTGATGTAGACTTGTTTTCTTTGATGTAGACTTTTTATCTTTCTTTTATGTTTACTTGTCTTGCTACTTTTCTAATTATAATATTTTTCTTATATAACTATGCTAATTTCCCTTACATATATAATCGAAGGAAAAAAACCAAATTCATTTTAAAGTGGTTAAAAAATACAAATTCTAAGTCAAACTGCAGTTCAAAGTCAATTAGGGTTTCGTATTTTAGACTTAAAATGAAGTCTACAATTAGGTATACAATTAGCCTAATATTCAGAAGTCTACAATTAGGGTTTCAGAAGTCTACAATTAGGGTTCTTCTCAATCACAATTTAGTTAGCTATTGAAGCGAGTAGTATTTGTAATTGGGTGCATATAAGTTGTATGAGTTTATGGTTGTAGTTGGTTTATGTTTTAGTACTCATATATTGTATATAGTTTAAGGTTTAGAGTAATTGAAGTTGTAATGTAGGGTTTTATTTAAGGTTCACAATTCCTACAATAAAATGTTTAAAAACAAAACTCACATGTTTGAATGTTTGATACAAGATTTATTGAAGGATTTGAATAATTCATTGAAAATAATCAATTTAGGGTTTCAGATTGTAGACTTCAATCGAAGTCTACTTCATAGTTGTAGACTTCATTTGCAGTCTACACAGAGTTAGGGTTTTGATTTAGTTTATGCAATGCCAATGGAGTGAGGCTGGTAAACACTTCCAAATAATGTCATTTCCTGGTGTTAAGACTTTCTGATTATCTTTTATGTTAAATTTTCTTTGCTGTAGACTTGATTTTTTTTCTTCTCGAATTGTATCACTCTGCTTGTTGAACTGTTCAATTTGTTCTTTGATAACTATGTTAATTTCCCTTACATATAAAACCCAAGGAAAAAACCCTAATTCATTTAAAAATGGTTAAGAAATACAAATCCTAACTCAAACTCAAGTTCAAATTCAATTAGGGTTTCGAATTTTAGACTTAAAATGAAGTCTAGAATTAGGTATAATACAATTAACCTAATTTCAGAAGTCTTCAATTAGTGTTCGGGAATGGAGACTTCATTTTCAATTTAGGGTTTCGGATTGTAGACTTCAATCGAAGTCTACTTTATATTTGCAGACTTCATTTGCAGTCTACATTGAGTTTAGGGTTTCGATTTAGATTTTAGGGTTTCAGAATGTAGACTTCAAATTTTAAGCAATTGAGAAAAGGAAGTTTTCATTGGGTTAAGCAATTGACAAAAGAAAACAAAGTAAAAGGTCCAGGGAAAAAATAGAAAACAGAAATAAAAACATGGACAAAGACATAGTTTTAAATACAAGAATAACACATTGGATCTTTTTATCTTCTCTTCTAAATCACTGGCTCACTCCATTGCATACTCCTCCGTCCAAATTCGTGCAGTTTCCTCGAACTTGGCCTTGTGATTTTCGTAAATATCGGTTATGCGTGCCGATAGAGGATCATCCAAGTTTGGTGAAGCCATGAGGTTGAGAATTTCCTTCAAAACCATGGACGGGCAGAGCGCAGGAGATCATCTCGTGGCTCGTAAGATATCAAGGTCAATGCCTCCTGACACACTAACATTTGAGTGGTAGATTTTCGTTTCGAAATTAACCGGTGGCGGCGAATATGGATAATCCATTGGCCATCTGTAGGAAATCTAAAAAACCCCTCCATCATATGGAGTCTCTGATGGTTCATCGATAGGAACCTCCACATGGTAATCTGTATCATCGAAGAACATATTAGTGTTTAGGGTTTAGTAAAATCCTAAAAGATTCATGAATACTTACTTTTGTTGATGATCCTCATCAAAGGGTATTCTTTCTTCAAGTCCTTCATATCACAGCGAAGTCGAATGTTCCTTTGCTTACTCCGATCCATTGTTAGGGGCAGTTTGGATGAAGTATACGATTAGGTCCCTATACGATTATAGAGATATAGAGCTGAAGAGACAAGGATGAAGGAAGATGTAGAGATGGAGAGACGGAAGTACGTATATATAGATGTACATACGAAGAGATGTGTTGTAGACACTGAAGAGACGTCACCCCAATTAAAAAAAAAAACAGACGTGACTACAAATTAATAACTTTTGAAACGTTTAAGAAAAAGCTGTCATCAGGCCACAGTGAAACACTATCTCGGATAGTAGACTTCTATAGTAGATCTTTAGAGTAGACTACTAATTACTAACTTTGTCAATCGTTTAAGACAAAAAGTTAATATGAATGGAATGGAAGGATAATTTTTAAACGAGTAATTTTAATCAAAGGTTTAATATATTAACGAAAAGTTGAATAAATCAATCAAAAGTTGAAGAAATTAATAAATTATGGTTATGGTTGTAGACTTCATTTGCAGATATCAATTGAAGTCTACATTAGCCTTGTAGACTTCAATTGCGTGTAGTGGGTTTATGATTTGGTATTCATATATATATAGTTTTACTGGAAATAACTGCTCCAACCACACTCTCTATTTCTCGAACATTACCAAACAAGTGTTTATTTACTTAAGAAATTGATGAACAATAAACTAGAAATAAAAACATAAAAAATAAGGAAATAAACAAGAAAAATACAAATCTAGGGAGACTAAAAGTCTCCATTTATTGACGACAACAATTGAGAGAAAACTTAAGGAATTACACCTCGAATCTGCAAATCCTTCTCTAGAACTTAATTTAGCCAATTCCCTATGGAGCTTAAATCTTACACGATAAGTTGTTCTAGAGTGAGCTAATAGAGGGTGCAAGTAAAACCATCTGATACCACCTGGTTTGCCGTGACAAGCTGGGCAGTGCCACTGCCTTCCTGGTTCATTTATTTTCTCAATGGATAACCCATCCAAGCTCTCAAAAAACCATCTCAACCTTTTATTATTCTTCCTTGTCCCATGACTTTTTTGACTCACATCTGAGTCATAACTATCACTTGAAACATCTACGTCAGAATCATCGAAACCATCATCTTCCTCAAAAACTTTTTTGACTCACATCCTTCTTGTTCTTTTTGGAAACAACCATCCATCCGCCATCATTTTGTGAAGGTTCCCTAGAACTCATTATGAACTATGCTGCGAGAGAAACAACATTCAATATCTTAAAAGGAGCTTAAAAAAATTTGTAATCAACATCAACTACAACTCGTACCATAGAATATTAACTTAAATGAAAGCAAATAAAAAGTCAATTGAGACATAAATAGACTTATCAATCAAGAAGAAATATAGAAGTTTTTCCCAATGCCTCAGCTGTTATCGCTCTAGTTGAAATGAAGAAGAAAAATCTCTATGAAAGGGAGGAATTGTTGATATGAAAAGAAGACGAAGATTCTATTTTTATACTAGTGTATATGTTAATTAATTTAATCAGTAATTTCCTTGGAAAACAAAGATGACCGAATTTAAGTTTTTCTTTGTGTTTAGAAGATTGATTTTCTGTACTATATTTAATGTTTTTTCTGTTCCCATAAAATAAAAGTACAAGTTTTGGGAAAATAAACAAACAGTGAATGAGTATTTATTTGGCCAAAAATATACTTTCTGTGTATGGGATATAAAGTACACGAACATGCAGAATATTCTCCATCTTACTGTATCATTTTAATAACACTGCTTTTTTATTTGTTTCAGAAAAATCTTTTAAAATAAATTTTGATTCAAGTAGAAGACGTTGCATGCATGGATAAGGTGAAGCAAGAAAAAGAAGTTGAATGCTCCATTGCTTACACCGATCCATTGTTGGGACAGTTTGGATGAAGTATACGAGTATAGAGATGTAGAGCCAAAGAGACAAGGATGAAGGAAGATGTAGAGATAGAGGGACGGAAATACGTATATGTAGATGTACATACGAAGAGATGTGTTGTAGACACTGAAGTGACATCACCCGAATTAAAAAAAATAAAAAATAAAAGATGTGACTACAAATTAATAACTTTTGAAACGTTTAAGAAAAAGCTGTCAGGTCACAGTGACACATCATCTCGGATAGTAGACTTCTATAGTAGACATGTACAGTAGACTACTAATTAAAAACTTTTGAAACGTTTAACAAAAAGATAAATGAACCGTGGTATTACAAATTTTAAGATAAAAGTATTAAAGTACAAGAAACGAATACACTTTTCATCAAATGTTTAAGAAATTAATCAAAAGTTGAACAAATTAAGAAATTATGGTTATGGTTGTAGACTTTATTTGCAGTCTACATAGAGTTGATGGTAAGTGAAGTCTACAAATGAAGTATATTCGAAGTTACATTAACCGTTTAATGTTTACTATTTTCGAACCGGCTCATGTAAACTGATTTATGCCGGTTCACCCGCACAAATAATTGCTTAACTGTTCATTTTAAGCTAACCATCTACTGAACCGCTTAATGTAACTTACATATAAAAACTCAAGGGTGAAAAATCTCGTTTAGTTTGGTAAGAAGTTCTGAGAACTCTACCATCTCTGTCGACGATTCAAACAAACGCCGTCGAAGTAAACTTCCAGAGTAGACTTCCACCGCCATTCCACAGTTTTCGAATCAAAGGTAATTAATTCTCTTTATCTCAGAAATATCTTCGATTCGAGCTCGGGTCTCACTGTATTCGGAGTTGTTCTAAATGCTACCGCAATTTCTTCCTCTGGGAAATAATGTCTTCCCTCTTATGTTGTTTGGATTCGATATCTGCTCTCGATTGGGCCAAAATGATTTTAAATCTCGGTTTTCCTTGCGTTTATGTATTTTTCAGATCTTGTCGTTTCATTTCTTTTACACATCTTGTCGTTTAAATCATTATTCAGATCTATTCAAAACCACTATGTGTGACACAATTATACCTTTAGATCTAGGTCTTTTTGTTACAATTTTTATTATAATTTTTCCATGCCTAATTCAACCTAATTTGATAAATATTCTATTTGATGATTCGATTCCTGAACTATTTGACTTAATTGGCCAAATACAGGTTAGACTTATTTTTCAGAATACTTGTTTCAAATGTAGACATCTTTTGCATACTACTTTTTCAGACTTGTAATTTACTTTACTGTTAGACTAATTGTTGATATTTGATCTGCAGAGAGGTCAGCATGGGTACACAAGAATTCCCACCACGTTTTTATACCAGTGGTCTTGAGCCCAAACCCGATAAGAGCATTGGCTACTATAGCGGTTATACGAAAGTCATGAATGCTATTACGGCTCCTGGCATTTTCTGTCCTGAGGAATTGGAGGATATCAGAAACTCGTCGTTGGGATTGTTCCTAAAGTTAAATGAAATGCAGTTTGGTTGGACATCTAGGTTGTTCCATCATATACTAACTTTACAGCTTAAATGCGAGAAGGAACATGAGATATGGAGTCTCATTTGTGTTAACTCGATAAGGTTCTCTCTCCATGAGTTTGAAAATATCACATATTTGAATTGTGATTATGTTAAAGATCTTGGGCAACCTGATGTAGCGATTACGGACGACATGGACGCTTTCTGGAACCTCCTTGGACTGAGTGTTGATCAGGCTCCATCTCTTGATGATTTAGTTGTTGTTCTTAATGTTTGTGGCGACTGGCCTCGAGTGGACCGTATGAGGCTGGGTTATCTTGCCATCTATGCCGCCTATGTTGAAGGCAAAAGAGGTTCAAAATATCCCTTCAGATGGCTAGGCTTGTTATGAATGAAAATGCTTTTCTAAGCTATCCTCATGGAAAACTAGCTTTCAAGAATCTCATGGAGGGTGTTAAGAAGGCAGAGGTGTCTAAGAAGTCATACTATATTGAAGGGTTTATTCAAGTTCTCCAATTGTGGGTGTACTATGCTTTGCCTGATTTTGCAGCTGAGTATGGTCAGCCGATACACCATCCTCTGAACCCAAAGCCAATTATGCTAATGTACAAAGGATCTACCACATCTCGCAAGAATTACAAATGGAATATGGTGAAGCAGGTATCATCATGATTCTCACCTTGTTAATTATCATATGTTTATCTGTTTACTTAACTATTTGAAATAACAATATTTGTTATGTAGACCAATGTCGTACGGTTCGTAAGAAAGGATATGAGTGAAATGTACCCAAGGTGGGACGATGACATTGACGATCCACTGATCGACAATATTTTCCATGATCTGTACGAGGACAACTGGAAATGGAAGCCACGTCATTGGCCTCTGTCGGGTTATCTGGTATCCCCCGTGAAAGTTGAGTCAGGTAATGTAGACCTCATATACAGTATTCATTGTAGACTTCATTTACAGCCTTTATTGTAGACCTCATTTGAAGTTTTCAATGTAGACTTCAATTACAGTCTGCAATGTAGACTTCATTTCATTCAAATTATTCACTTGCATTTGATGTGTTAAGCAGGTCCTGTTAAGTCTGAGGCTGTCAGAATGAAATCAGAACGTCAGTCTATCAAATCTGGAGGTCCAAGCCAAAAGAGAAAGCTTGAGGATGCAAGGGATGATGTACAAGACCCAATAGCGCTAGTGCAGACATTACAAGGTCTTATTGATGCATCCTACACCAAGTTGACCAACAAGATGGACGATGGTTTCAATAGGTGGGTGAACAAGTTCGCTCAGATGTCTGAGAGGGTCTCTGCTCTTGAGACGTCCAATAGTGCTGATAAAAAGAAAAGGGAGGAGCAGGTGAGATCTAATGCTGCCGATGCGGGAGGGGTACAAACTGATACGCCAATGCCAGAGGCAGCTCCTCATCCGAATGCACAACAACCTCATGTTCTTGATGTTGGGGTTAGTAACAAACACTTGTCTCCCAAAATGGATAAGTCTCCCAAAAGGGATAAGGATAAAGTACGCTTTAGCAAAAGGATAGCAAAGTTATCAGAGAAGCCTAAGTCTAAGTGATGTTGTTACTGGCATCTCTGAATTTGTTGTTTTTTTTTTCATACTGTTTGATTGTTTGATTGCTTTGTGTACTATTTGGAAACTATGATTTTAACTCAGTTTGTTGTTACATACATTAAGGATTGGTTCACTGATATAATATATAACATAACACCTGTTTAATTCTACTTACAACTTGTTCTTACTCTCAATTTTTTTAATTTTTTCCCTCCATTACTTGCAGAGTAAGTTTTAGAAGAACCAAGACATAGACATGGAGGAAAATCAAGGTGAGAGTGGTCTCAAAAGTGAGAGTGTCAATGGGGCTGAGGCTAGTGTTCAGGTCGTTGAAAAGCCAAAAGAGGATCTGTTGGAGAAACAGAAAAATAGACAAATTGAAAGGAATGATGCGGAAATGGTTATGGCAAGGGATAAGGTCAAAAGGAAAAGGAATCTTGTTGTCTCACAGAGAGCACCATACAAAGGAGATAAAATTGCACAAAACATCATTTCAAATCGAGGTCCAGGCATCATTCCAAGAGGTAAAGGATATGATCCTTTTGCTCCTGTTGATTAGAAAAAGGTGCAGACATTAGAGGATTTGTTGGCAGATGAACCATAAGTGTGTTTTCTCTCTCTCTAATATGACTTCCATTATTCACAACTTCAAATTTCACTTATGATTGTGTTGTATATAGGCAAGGAGATGAGCTGGTGCATAACACCCGTGCCAATTAGTTCCATATCTGGAGAACACCAACTGAATGGCTCAAGGACTCTGTAAGTACCTCCAAAATCTGCAAGCCTGTAGTTGTAGACATCAGGTGTAGACGTCACTTGACAGTGCAGACTTAATTTGTTACATTTGTTTTTTTTTCTTGTTTCAGCATATGGCGGCGGCAATAAAACTGCTTAGGCTACGTTTCCACAACCATCCAGAGTGGTTTAGGAGCGACAAAATCTGTTTCATTGATACAGACTTACCCATGTTGTGGACAAGTAATTACGCAGATTTTAAATCCTTCCCGCCAAGTGTCGATGGGGGTGGTAAGTTGTTACCTCCTGGAGCTGCGGATTACTATACAGGTGAACAACCATCATATTGTAGGTCAAACAAGATATGGGGGCACCAAGTGGATGACGTCTACATGCCAATGAACATCAACCAGAATCATTGGATTGCTCTGTGCATTTCAATTCCAAAGCATAAGATTGTTGTGTGGGATAGTTATGAGAGTATTACCCCTGTCAAACAAATGAAAGAGTTCGTGGAGCCAATAGCCGTAATGGTGCCTTACCTTATTCGGGAGACTTGTCTTGCGGAGGAAAGGCACTTGTGGGATCGTAAACCTTTTACGATCGAGCGTCATAAAGTTCCACAACAACATGACGGTTCAAGTTGTGGAGTGTTTTGTTTGAAATTCATTGAATGTCATGCTCTGGGACTTCCATTTAGCGTGATGAAAGACTTTGATATCAAGGCAGCTAGGGACAAGTTTGCGGCCGAGATATACGATGAGACAAGGCAAGATGGAATAGAAAATCAGAATTGGGCTCACTTGGACATCTATGAGCCGAGATAGTACGTCGGTTAAGTAATCCATATCTTGCTTATCCCGTTAAAAACTATTAAGGATTCTTGCATATTTTTTGTACATGTAAGACAAACTCATATCCTTAGCTTCTCGGGATAAGTTAGTACTTTTATAAAGATAGGTTATTAACTGCTGATTTAATTTTTGTAGACTTCTATTGTAGACTGCTATGGTAGATTTCTCATGTAGACTTCTACTTCAGAATGTTTCGCTTTTTGATAATTACGATGATCATCTCTTACCTTGTACTAAAATATGTTTTTATCCAAAATAAACACACAAGATTACTAAATTTGGCCCTGCTTCGAATTTAAGCAGAAACAACTAACAATTTTTTTGAACACAAATTTTGAACTACTTTATATTACCTAGGTTGAGCATAGATTCGTGCACAAGTTAGAAATTTTTTTTCTTTTTTTAAACTTGGACACGCACACAGTTGAGCATGAACAAAAATTTAGTTTAAAATTGTAATAACTTCAGCTTCAACACAAGTAAAGATGGTAGTAACAAACACAGAAATTTAGTACAGAAGTCTACACCTGAAGTCTACTACAGCCGAATTAATGATGTAAAACATAGTCTGGTTTGAAGTACACAATCGAACAACATGAAAAGTACCTTAACTTAGGCAATGCAGACGCGTATGACCCGTTTGATGGCAGTTTGAACACTTGTAGGGGTTGTGAAGCTTGCACGGTTTTGTTCATTTCCTCCTTGATAGTTTTAGGTAAGATTGCCATCTAGACTTCTTCTTCCTACCTTTTTTAGGCTGCACCTCAGGAGGTAAATATGGTACCTCAGGAAACGGTAACGCGTAGTTTTTGGGGAAAATGTTTTTGTAGTAAGCCGCATACAAATACTCCCTACCGTATGGTGGACAAAGCGTCGTAGCCACATATGCACCACTCATTATCGAAGCCGCAATAACATGTGAGCAGGGTATCCTTTCGATTTGAAAAATACCACAAGAACATTTCTTGTGGAGCAAGTCAACAAGATAATTTCGTGTTCCTCCCTTCACAATGAACTGGTACTTGTCTATCCATTCCACTGTCATTGGACCCGCTTAATGGTCAAGAATTGCCAACAAGTATTCAACTCCCCGACTAAACCGTGTTGTTAGCTTGAAAGCATCGTCTCGTCTTTTATAAAGCCATCTTCCAAGCTTAATCCTGATAAAATCAAGAAGGTATGCTACGGGAAATCCTCGTGCTACCTTAAGCGCTGCATTGATCGATTCGGTGATGTTGATAGTCTTGATGTTGTACCTAAGTCCCTCACAGTGTACTTGTGACCAAAGTTTTGGCTCCGCGTCTTCCAAGTATTTTGCAATGGCCGGTGATGCTGTGCGTAACGCGTCCATGTATCGATCATAAGCTTCTTCTGTATATGCATACGCAGCACCTTTGACCAAGTACATTAGGTCTTTTCCACCAAAAATTTGGGCAATGCTACACTGGAGATGGTAATAACATATGCCACGTGTTGCCCATGGGAAAACCTTAGCGCATGCATTGATAATAGACTGATGCCTATCCGATACTATGACCAACGGGTAGCCATCCGATATATATAAACGCAATTTCTTGGAAAACCATTCCCACGACTCATTATTCTCACTATCAACAAACCCAAAGGCCAAAGAAAATATTTGGAAATTGGCGTCTTGTGCAGTTGCGACTAACAAAGTTCCTTCGTATTTCCAGCTCAAATGTGTCCCATCAACAACAATTACTCGTCGGAGATACTTAAATCCGGCTATTGAAGTTTTGAATGCTATGAATAGATATTTAAATCTATTTGTAGCATCCATTTCAAGACTGGTCACTGCCCCCGGATTAGCTTTCGCGATGTGATGCAAGTATGATGAAAGAAGCCGATATCCATCTTCCGGTGACCCCTTGACCAATGTTTGTGCATATTTAAGAGCTCTATATGTGGTGGTATAATCTAAAGTCATCCCAAACATCGTTTTCATTGAATCCTTGATGTGGTCCGGGGTAATTCCGTTAATGATTATAACTCTCTCTTTAAACAGATGACCAATGTATTTCGGAGTGGAGTGTTTACGGTGAGCCACTCGATCTGCCGTGGAACACGTATAGACGTTCACATGCTTTGTCACTTAAAACCGGTTTGCTTCGTTCTTTACACTCACTCTTACCTTCCACTCGCACCCTTTCACACGACACAATGCCACAAAAAGTATTGTCGTAGACTTATACACCTTGAAAGTAAATCTTAGCATCAAAGCCGTCAATCGCAATTCCTTAAGTAGTTCATCCTTCGTACTAAAACTCTGTTTCACAAATATGTTATCGGACCATATCGAATTTGAAATATCTCTACCGCCCAAATTATTTGCATTCACACCAAAAGATGTATCTTCTTCATCCTTGTCTTTCACTTTTCCATACTCACTGTAGTCATCGTCACTCTCGGGTTCATCTACTTCTTTAACACTATCTTGTCCACCAAATGCCTCGTCTTTAACATCATCTCCAACCTCATCTCCAACATCATTATCCTCGTCCTCATCCTCGGATTCTACCACATCTTCATCACTACCATCATCCTCACAATCAGCATCATCCACCACGGGCCGACTCGACACACAAAGACGTAATACATTTGTTCTACTTAGCTCAATCAAACTTTGAACTTGTCTATCATTTTTAACGTGCATAGGAGGCATATCTCGAGCCATCTGCTGCAACATTGATGGAGGAAGTGAATAAGTGAGCTCCACCACCTCTGATTTTCTATCAATGTCATAATCATCCTGTGCCATTTGAACAAGTTCCTCATGTTTAAAACCATCGCTAAAAAAAATTCTCCGGCCTTTTCGATTGTCAACCTCAAAACGCAAAATACCATCTTCCATAATCCAACCTCCATAAAAAACAGGTAACTGAACAATCATCTGTAAAATACAAACAAGGATATGCCATTAGTACACATCGGAAAAACAGACTTCAAATGCAGTCTACTCAATATGAGCTAACTAGTCACCAAATCAAGAAAATAACTTTGCACCATAAATAATTGTCTTAAACATTAAAAACTCTTACAGGGGATAAATATACAACTAAAAAACATGTGAGAACAACAAAATCAAAAAAATACATTGTAAATATATCAAAAAATTTATTTTAAGAAACTGTCACATTTGTAGACTGCAAATGAAGTCTACTCTAAGTAGACTTCAAATGCAGTGTACTCAATATGGGCTAACTAGTCACCAAATCAAGAAAATAAGTTTGCACCACAAATAATTGTCTTAAACATTAAAAACTATTACAGGGGGTAGATATACAACTAACAAACATAAACATGACCAACTCTTACAGGGAGTAGATATACAACTAACAAACATGTGAGAACAAAAAAATCAAAACAAATACATTGTAAATATGTAAAAAAATGCATTTTAAAAATTTGCCACATTTGTAGACTTCATTTGAAGACTGCAAATGAAGTCTACAACAAGTAGACTTCAAATGCAGTCTTAAAATGAAGTCTACAATGGGTTACTTTTGTATTTAAGGCAAATCGGCATGTAGACTGCAAATGAAGTCTACAAGTGTTGTAGACTTCATTTGCAGGCTACAAAGGTTACTTTTGCATTTGACCAAAACGTTGAGTTTTTGGTGTAGACTTCATTTCCAGTCTACATAAAAGTGAAGGTTACTTTTGCATTTGATTAAATATTCACTGTTTATCAACTGTTTAAAAGTAGACTTCATTTGCAGTCTACATAAGATAGTAGACTTCATTTGTAGACTGCAAAGAGAAAGTAGACTTCATTTCCGGTCTATGCAAAAAAAAAACAGGTTAGTTTTGGATTTGGTCAAATACTTATAGTAGACTTCAAACGCAGTCTACATTTTACGGTCAATGGTCTGGTCAAATGCAAAATTAACCTGATTTTTCCGCTGCCTGCACTCGAAGTCTACAATAATTTTTTTTGTTGTCAAAGAAGAGTGTGTAGACTTAAAATGCAGTCTACTTTACCTTTTTTACAAATAATAGTCAAATGCAAATCTAACTCTAAGTTGACTTGTAGACTTTAAATGCAGTCTACATTTACGAACCAGATCTGAAAATTTTCGAACATCAAAAATCTTTACCTTTTTCACTCGTTCAACTTTGTCTTCACGTTCTTAAACCACCGAAACTATCAATTTCACCGAAAAAACAACTCCAACCGTTTTATTTGGAAGAATTACAAGAAATCATGAAGTTATGAGTGAATTTGGAAGTTATATAATAGTAAATATTATAGGGTATATAACTTATTTTGACCGGGAATTTATAAATGAAGTTATTTGAGATATAACATGTGAATTATTGAAATCAAGAAGAGGTAGATTAGTAGGTCTAATTTGAAGAGGAGTTGATTTGTGGGTCTAGGCTAGGGTTCAGTTTCCCTACAATGTGGAATCATTTAACAAATTATTTCACGAGTCGAAATTAATGGGCACATTAGAAGACATGTTTTTTTTTTCTCTTTAAATTCATTAGAAAACATGTTGAGTGGATTGCTCGACGGCTATATGTGAATTATTTTCTCCCACTCAGGCCCGATTCAGCTTAAATATGGGCCTTGTGCCAAAAAAAAAAAATTTACCAAAATTTAGGATTCTTTAGCAAATTTTATAAAATTTAGGATCTTTTTTTACAAGTAATTTAAAAATTAAGGGCTTTTTTTACAAAAAAAATCAACTGAAAATCTGGGTCCTACAGGTGGGACCTTGTGCAGATGCACATGGCGCACAGTATGAGAACCAAGCCTGCTCCCACTCTTATTAGATTTAGCATTTCCTTTCGTATTTTCCACTGTAGCTCTTTAACAAACAAACAAAAATGGTGATAAGGATAATATCTTGCTTTTTATATTCTCGCCATGCCATATCGTATAGCAAACCAGGTTTTCATGGAAAAAAGGCCAAATATATAGCCATGGAACTAGGTGTAGATGCTTTTTTATCAATAGTAAATTAATTAATTCGGCCGAAGCACTCTTAGTGCAGTGGTGTTTACACCACTCTTTTGGCACCTAGGCAGGGCCGTGGCTACATGTGAGTGAGAGAGACAATGGCCTGTGGCCTCAATTTTTTAAAAATAAATGAGAGGTCCTAATTTTGTTATATCTACTACCATTAGTAATAAAATATCGGTAAACATCTTTATTGATCAAAATATTAAATCGAGAGTTATTAGAATAGCAATTAATCATAACTTTTGAATTTAAAAAAAAAAAGAATTAGGTAAAACTTGGCTGCTAATTTCTTTCAATTTTTCTTTATCGGAAAACTCACTTTTTTTTTGTTATTCTTTATTATAAACAAGAACACAACCAATTGGTAAGTTATCTCTTTATTATAATTGTGTTCATCTAAGTTGTGATTTTTTTATTTGATTAATCCAAACATGATTTGAAATTTGATAAAAAAAATATGATCTATAAATCTTTAAATTTGATAAATCTATAATGCTGAAAGAAGTTTCTCAAAGTTGAAGGTGATAAAATCTTATCCTCGCTCGAGTATGTTACAAGAGTGATTGCGTGACTTGGCTAACTTTTTTATCGAAAAAGAATTGGTGAAAGATATTGCTTTTGAAAGTTTGGTAAAGTGATTTTGTTGCAAAAAGAGAAAAATAATATTTTAAAATTAGTTATTTGTTTTTTTGTAACTTCAATTAACTTTTGGACGAAATGATTATTATTTATTTTATAATTATGGCAAATTTTTTTAGTAATAAATCTCGCCTCCGGCCTTCATATGTCTAGCCACGCCTCTGCACCTAGGTCGCCAAAATAAATATAATTTGACTAGTGGGACGACAAAAAAAAAACTAAATTAATTATAATTAATTCGGTTTAGAAATCCATATCAAGGGAGAAGAGTTTACATATTAGCTAGATGCCCTTATTTTAAAATTATCTAAAAATAATAATATTAAGTTAATCTAAAGGAACGGGATTGAAGAGTAAGGACATGACACGTTCAACGATTTTGGCCTTTTCGGGAGAGTCATGGCCATCGCCATATTGATACATGCATTGGGACATGCGTGCCAAATTCATAACAGTTTCCATAAAATCATGATGGAGTAGCGAAGAGGTATGTGCCATTTTCTCGTAATTCATTTCATCCCACGAGTCGTTGATCATCTGCCGAATGTGCGAACGGGCTTTCTCCCCTGAAGCTCCAGTCTCATTCATGTAACACTCTATCGATTTAGGGACGTCACCTCTCGCCAATTCATCCTGTACATGCATGCATACATACATACACATATTGAAATCCAATTTTTTCTTTAATATATGGATAGTTTCGGGTTATTAATATTTGCTTCTAGTGTTTAACCATAATTTCCAACCACATATTTAATAATCCATTTGGGCAGCTTGTTCTGTCCATCTCTCTAGTCGATAACTGAGAATGCGGTTCGGGTCTAACCAGCTACTTTCAATTAATAGTTTTACCACCAAGTGGTTCTTGATTTAAAATGGTTTCTTACTCATAAAAGTAAAAAAAAAGTCATTAGTTCAAATCCCCTTGGGATGAGGAGATATATCCAAAGGAAAAAGATTAAAAGCTGGCTGGGTCCCACATAAATTAGGACTTAGGCTATAATTCATTAGATATAGGAAGAAATTGATTTACCGGTGAAGTTACAAGGTCGTTGGCTAGACGGAACACAGAGGAAGAGCATCGGACAACACTTTCCTGAGTTGGTCGGAAAATACGCAGTAGAAGTGAACAAATATTGTTGGGGCTGAGATGGAAATCCAAGTATTTTGCATGTACCTTCCAGCTTTGGTTTGTGCCTTTTTTTGTACCACTTTGCTTCTACTAAATATGCTTTGCATACATCTGCCCACTAAAATTTTAGATAATTAAACAAACAATTTATAAGACTCAATTACAAGCAATTTTCCATGATTTAAAATATGATGAACAGGTAGAATGGTTTCAATGTTTTAAGAGAAATTCTCTAGGATGCCACCAAACAAAGTTTTTGTTCCTTAGATACCATTAATTTTTAAAAGTTCTTTAGATACCACTTTTATCAAAATTTCCAAAAAAACCACAAACATAAAAATTGATTTTTAAAGGGTGTAGAATATAAATTTTTGGGTTTGGGTTAACTATTGTACAATTAGGGTATAGTTTTAGGGGTAGGGAAATTGATTTTTAAAGGGTGAGAATATAAATTTTTGGGTTTAGGTTAACTATTGTACAATTAGGGTATAGTTTTAGGGAGTAGGGTGTAGGTTTAGGGTTTAGGGTTTAGTTTTGATCATTTAAAATTAATTTTAATTTTGTGGTATTTTTGGAAAAAGTGGTATCTATGAAATTTTTAAAAATTAATGGTATCTAAGGAAAAAAAAACTTTAAAAACTGGTATCTATGAGAATTGCCCATGTTTTAATTACTACTAGATTTTAAAAAAAAAATTGAAAAATAATTTTTTTTAAATTTCGTAAACTAAAAAATTGAAAATCCAAAAACATAATGATAGCATAAACTTACAGATTTTCTGAGGAAAGGGATTACGTTGATATTTTTATCTCGTAGCATATCACATCCAATGATATTGACTTCGTTGTACACAACAAGAAAACACAACCTCATGTACTCGGGGAGGTCATCTAGACGATTTACGTCCCAACTGCAACATATATTTATATGTATAGACAAGAGTCACATCAAAATCAGCCATCAATTATATTAAATCATTTTTTTATAAAATAACAAGAAATTGAAGTTGAAAAAATAGAAGTGTGTGGGACTTTACTTTTCAAACGCGACAGTGAAAAGTTGAAGTTCTTCAAGAGTGCCATAGATATCGTAAATGTCATCAATCGTTGTAAGAAGTGCGTTAACTTTAGTCAGTGTTCGTCTAACTTTCCCAAATTGAGGCTCTTGAATCTGTCCAATAGTCCAAAAATAATTCTCCACGATTCTATCTCCTGCAAAGTAAAGTTGATTACCTAAACCTGTCTCCTTCCACCAGCTTCACTCCATATATACATAACCAGAGGAAAATAAATAAATAAAACTATTAAATATAAGAGTAGCAATGCATGGATTTATGTATATTTTAATTTGGTCGATTTTTTTTTATTTTTTTTTGAAGACTCGTATTGAGATTAAGACGTTCTATTATGTGATTCTTTTATGTGGTGTTCAATATATGTAAGATCTGTAAAGTAGCTATTTGGCTTATATTAATTTAATATTTACCTGGAAACATTTTTGAGTTCTTCTTGATGAACGGCTTGTACGATGTTGAAATCAATCTTGGCTAATTCAACTACGACACGGTTCTTGTTATGTTTCTTTTCATACACATCTATGTACCACCTCGTTACTAGTCTTCTCATTCGCAAGTGGTAGGGCATATCCGTTGGATTAAGCTTGAATCACAAGTAATATTATTGTGCTAGAAAATAGAAAAGTATGCTTATCTAGAGAAAAGGAAGTTTAGGGTTGTGTGTAACCCTTATATAAGCATACCAAGTTTGATAATATTGTGTGCGGCTTTTGTGAGAGAAGTTTTGGTGTTATTGAGTTATTGAGAGATTGATATTGTGTTCTTGAGGGCTTAGTTTTGAGCAAGTTTTTCTAAGCTATTAATATAGAGAGTTGTGTTATTCACTGTTGATCATTCTTTTGAGTTCACTACAAGAAAATTGTATTTTAGCGTCAAAATTTAGCGTCGAATCTATTCCGACGCTATTTTAGCGTCGATTTAGCGTCGTAATAGGGTCCACAACACAATTCGAAGCTAAATCGACGCTAATTAGGGACGAAACATTTCGAAGCAAAATCGACGCTATATCGCGTTGATTTAGCATCGTCAATCTAAGTTCGACGCTAAATCGACGCTAAATTTGCATCGATTTAGCGTCGAACGCATAGCGTCGAATATGGCGTCAAATTTGGTAGGTAGATGACAGATTGAACACGGGTTCACCTACTTATTTAGCGTCGTTTAGAAACGACACAAAAACGACGCGAATTCGATGCAAAATCGACGCAAAGGAATTCGATGCTAGTTTGATGCTAATATTCGATGCAAAATCGATGCTAAAATTTCTTATATATACCCACCCACCACCACCGTTTACACCTGAGTATTATGTTTGGTTTTATCATGGAGAGGGATATGAAGATGAAACTTCGGGTAGTACTAGTTACCAACCTATGAATCAGGGTCAGGGTTATTCGAATGAACAATATGATGGGCATCAATTTGTTATAGAAAATGATGATCATAATGTCGGGTTAGAGCATAATAGGTTCGAAGAAATGGTAAACGATGCATTTCCTGGAGTTATGTGTACTCCTGATGTTGCTGAGGAACCCAATTTAGATGCAAAATTTTTTTATGATATGCTTGATTCTGCAAAACAACCAATCTATGAAGGTTGTAGGGAAGGTCTGTCTAAATTATCGTTGACATCTAGGATGATGACAATAAAGTCTGATCATAATCAATCTGAGAGTTGCATGGATGATTGGGCATCTCTTCTAAAAGAATATTTGCCAGAGGGTAATCAAGTTGTTGAGTCATATTATGACATACATAAACTAATCTCTAGTTTAAGATTGCCCTCGCAGATGATAGATATTTGCATTGACAATTACATGATATTTTGGAAAGATGATGAACATCTGCAGGAATGTTGATTTTGCCACAAACCAAGATTTAAGCCCCAAGGAGCTGGTAGAAAAGTGCCGTACTAGAGAATGTGGTACCTGCCCATAACTGATAGGCTACAAAGGTTATACCATTCAGAACGCACAGCTGCATCAATGAGGTGGCATGCGGAACATTCAACTACTGAAGGAGAAGTTCATCATCCTTCTGATGCAAAAGCTTGGAAACACTTCAAATCAGTACACTCTAATTTTGCTACAGAGAAGTGCAATGTTTATCTTGGCCTATGTACAAATGGTTTTAGTCCGTTCGGTATGTCTGGCAGGCAATATTCTTTGTGGCCGGTTATATTGACACCTTTTAACCTTCCGCCTGATATGTGCATACAGAGGGAATTTTTGTTTTTGAGTATTTTAATCCCTGGCCCGAAGCATCCAATAAGATCTATTGATGTGTTTTTACAGCCGCTGATTCACGAGTTGAACATGTTGTGGTCTCATGGGGTTCGTACTTTTGATTACTCTAGGAAGAAGAATTTTACCATGCGAGCTGTGCTTATGTGGACGATAAGCGATTTTCCAGCCTATGGAATGTTATTTGGTTGGACAACACATGGTAGGTTATCTTGTCCATATTGCCAAAATGAAACAGATGCATTCCAACTAAAAAATGGTAGAAAATCTTGTTGGTTTGATTGTTACCGGAGGTTTCTCCCTATGAACCATCCGTACCGGGGGAACAGGAGATTGTTCACAAAGGGCAAATGTGTACGTATCCCCCCACCTCCATATCTTTCAGGAGAACAAATTGAAGGTCAACTTGATTATTGGGGAGCTCAAGACACAACCAAACGTGGTGGTAACTGGCTTAATATTCCGACCAATCTCCCAGATGGATACTTTGAAGAATATAATTGGCATAAGAAGAGCATTTTCTGGGATCTACCGTACTGAAAGGATCATCTATTGCGCCACAATCTTGATGTCATGCACATTGAGAAAAACTTTTTCGATAACATCATGCACACCATCTTAAACGTTCCAGGCAGGTCTAAAGACAACTTGAAGTCTAGACTGGATTTTCCTCTTATATGCTCTAGAGTTGAGTTACATCTCAAGGGAGATGGGAGAGCTTCAGTGCCTAGCTTTAGATTGTCAAGCGAAGGCAAACTAACATTCTTCAACTGGGTTTCCACCGAAGTTAAGTTCCCAGATGGATACGTGTCAAAACTCTCTAAGTCTGTGGAGGAAGGGAAAAAAATTTCTGGTATGAAGAGTCATGATTGTCATGTGTTTATGCAGAGATTATTGCCTTTCGCCTTTGCAGAACTTTTGCCAACGAATGTGCATGAATCACTTGCAGGTATATTTTGTATGACGATATTTAAATATGTAAATAAATTATGTGTCAAAAATAACATTTGTGTTTTGGTTGATATTGGATTTTGGGTTTAGGTGTTGGAGCATTTTTTCGAGATCTGTGTGTGTGAACTCTGACTCAGGATGGAATTCAACAACTAAATAATAACATCCCAATATTGTTGTGCAACTTAGAGAAGATATTCCCTCCATCTTTCTTTGATGTGATGGAGCATCTTCCTGTCCATCTTCCTCACAAAGCCGATTTAGGAGGGCCCGTTCAATTTCGTTGGATGTATCCTTTCGAGAGATTCATGAAACACTTAAAAGGAAAGGCAAA
This sequence comes from Draba incana, assembly GCA_963576765.1. Lineage (NCBI taxonomy): Eukaryota > Viridiplantae > Streptophyta > Magnoliopsida > Brassicales > Brassicaceae > Draba > Draba incana. Next base: position 27,902,434 of record OY755211.1, on the reverse strand, counting down.
AAACCTAGCTAGGGTTGAGGGATAAATTGTTGTGGGCAGTTTAACCGAAGAAACCTCTCATTTCAGCTCATATTACTTCCCTCCAACTGTCCGGACACGAAAAAGAGCTCCATGTAGGTACGACGATGGTGGCATCGCACAAACGTATCCAGTTTCAGATGTCCCAGATATATTATGTGCAGTTGGTAGGCAGACGGGAATCATAAGAGAAGAAGACTAGTCCTCGTTCGAAGACTACAATTGTGCACACACATATATTCTCTTACAATGCGACGAAGTTAGCCCATTTTTAAGGTACATATTATAATTCCCAAGTATGGATTGAGGTCAAAAGAGTTGTTTTCGTACTTATATATGCTATGAAACATATATAACAAACACATTTGTTATTACCATATTTTCTATTAGTGAATCATTCACCAAGTTCACGAGGCTTTCCCAAATGCATCCGCCGATGAGATTGAAAAACGTAAAGATCTACACTTTGCTAAATGGTTGAGGACTCAGGTATATAAGTTAAACACAAGATTATATATATCTAGTTTCCATAAAAACCTATATGTACACTTTGTGTATATACTACTATATTTACAATGTGTATTTTGTATCTGCTAGGTTGATTATGCAGACACGTCATACCCTGTATGGTTTAAAGAGTTGATCCAAGGTCCGTTGGGGAAATTCACGTCATCTCCAATGTACTTTACACGAGCTTATGTGTTTTATACGTTCGAACGTGGTAAAAATAGAGCAACTGCGAACTATGGTGTGGTAGTTCAAGCCGGGGACACGGATTTTTATGGCATTATCCAAGACATTATTCAAGTGCAATTCCCTGGTTTGGTTAACTTAAAGTGCACCCTTTTCAAATGCGAGTGGTTTGATCCAGTTGTTGGGCGAGGGGTTCGAGTAGGAAAGTTTGGTGTTATCGATGTTAATGGATCGCGTTCTTATGCAAAGTATGATCCATTTGTCCTTGCATCACAAGCGGATCAAGTATGTTTCATTCCATATCCATGTGTCAGAAAAACAGGGATTCCATGGTTATCTGTGCTTAAAATAGCACCTAAAGGAATGATAGTTCAATCAAACGACGCTCATATTCCAAATGAAACGGCCGTGGATCTAACAACTCCAGAAGTAGATATAGACAACATCATTCTTATAGATCCGGAAAATCGAGAAGCTGAAATACTTCCGGATGCTAACGATGCGGAAAATCCCGAAGACGAGTTCGCAAACGAGTGTGGAGAAAGTACCGATGAGGATGACGACAACTCAAATGACGATTCAGAGTGAAGCATATATGGCTGTTTTTATTTCATTTGTATTTATTTTTGGAATTCGTGTGATTGTTATCGTTTTATGTGAGAATTCGTGTGATTGTTAATGGTATTTTACTTATTTGAATGGAAGAAAATTACACATAAAATATTACATTACACAAAAAATATTACATTAATTAGAAAATAGGAAATATTACAGATAACAACATTATTATAAACTCGTACTATGGATAATAGGAAAATATTAAACATTAAAGCAACATAAAACCTTAATTAAGTTTATTCTTAACCATTGACGGGTCGGATGTTTATTCATCATCTGATTCTGGAACTGTTTCATATTCGTACCCAGTAGTTCCTTCATCTTCCTCTTTCATAGTAGATACTTCGGTTAGTTCGTATTCGGCAAGCATCGAATTAGCACCAATTATCTGTTTGGAAAAGGAATTCAGATTATTATTATCAGAAATATTTAGAAAGTTATGCAAAATCTACCTTAACAATGTTCTGCTCTGTGATGTTGAGGTATTTAGAGTTCCTGTTAAAACGGCATACGGTAACATTTTGTAGAATGACCACCGCACCTACAACAATGGTGAGTTTGTACTCGTCATTTTTGAAGATGTTATGGTGCATGGTTCCCTTGATTTTTCCTGTCGGATCCTTTAAGCTTACAAGCAGATCTCCCTCCCCGTTGGGGGTCATACTGGAGAGCATAGCCACAATGTGAAAATGAGATACAATTTAGTTGTCAGATAAATTGTATCTATAAATGGATATAATATTTATCGACAACGTAAACCTTTTTCACTTTCACAAATTGTGACTGCGGTTATAGGATTGAATTTCTGCAACCTGGGTCTATAATGGTGTGCTCATGTGGTTATAAGAACCTACATTTATGAATGATAGAGTTAGTATTTTTCATCTTCAATCATTATTGTAATGGTAAAAGCGTTAATTATATATATATACATACCTTCACAGATTAAGTAATCGATAGTAGAAGTCCACCGAGGACTACTAAAATCCTGGTCGCCTTGTTGTGGCTCATTGATGACCTCACGAATGAAATCTTGTGTTGGCCGTGTCTGAGAACTTTCACCTCGCAACACCTTCGCATCGTGAGACCTCTTGCGAAACAGTCCTCGCCGTATGAGTTGGCCAGGTCCCGGTATTACGGGCATTTGGTGTTGGGATCGTTCAGTTGGTTGGAGGGACATTGTTGGTCCAACATCAATAACATTTAAGTCATCGTATGGAGGGCTTGAAGGAACAAGAGTTGTGTTTGGAGGGTTTTGAACGGAGGCTCGGTTTTGCATATAGTAATTCCATAGATCTCTGTTTGCCATTTCGAAATTGAATATTTTTGTGTTATGATTTTGTGTTGAATTACTCTAACTTATATAGGCAAAATACAGAGATATTTTAAGCTTAAAGTGTCATATTTAGCTTATTTAGCGTCGATTTAGCGCCGCACGCATAGTGTCGAATATAGCGTCGAATATTGCGTCGAATTTGGTAGGTACATGACACATTTAACACGGGTTCACCTACTTATTTAGCGTCGTTTAGAAACGACACAAAACGACACTAATTCGATGCAAATTCGACGCAAACGAATTCGATGCAACTGCGATGCTAACATTCGATGCAAAATCGATGCTAAAATCTCCACTTAAATCTTTTACAGATACAAAAATTATATGATAACTCATTTAAACAAATCCGATTTGACAACTCATTTAAACATATCTTCTACTATAAATACATATGATGGAGTGTATAACTTCTACACCTATCAATAACACACATAATGTCTTCTAGCACTCCTAAGGAAGACTCTAAATCAACAAACGTGGGAAATATTTTTGATATTCCAAAATACTCGTGGGAAACCGAAACTCAATGCGACGAATTCACTCAAGAGATACCCACTTACTCGTGGGAATTTGATACGTGGTCACCAACCCATAATGAAGATTCTACATCAACAATAGTGCCGGACAGCCAGTGCTTGGCAAACATCCACCACATTCCTAAATTCTCGTGGGAAACTGAATCTCAGTGCGACGAATATACTAAAGAGATACCCACCTACTCGTGGGAAGTTGATTCATGCTCTCCTGCCAATGTTGTGAGTCCCAAATTTGAAGATGGGATCAGTTATTCAAAACACAAATATGATAAGCAGCCAGAATGTCATGACCAGAAGCGGGTTCTCGACGAAGTTTTGTATAGGCAACTCGAAGACGGGCAACCATCTCAATTGATTGAAAAGTCAGATACTTACGGTGGAAGTACTTCAAATGAATGTAAGGATCACTACTACGATTATGAATTTGCCCAAAGCCCAGAAATCCCAAACTTAAATCTAGGTGTTGATGAAATCAAAAAGGAATTTTGCGACGGATTTTAAGATTCTCCATCAAAGAAACAAAAGGGAAAGAAAAGTTTATAGTTCTAACCGTTGTTTGGAGTGGATACATACATATATGTTTTAAAAATTAGTAGTCTATTATGTACTTGTACCATAACCGTTGTATGTTTAATTTTTTCAAGTCTCTAATGTATAGTACCTGTGAAAGAAGTCGTTTTAAAAATTATGTTTCATTATTTATAATGTTTTATTGGAGTTGCATAATAAAAATATATCTCGTTGTATGATTGTTATCGACACTAATTGATTCATGTTAGATTGTTATTGAATTGTTGTGATTATTATCGTTATATGTTGTACACCTTAAATGAAAAATAAGTTTAATTTTGCGTCAAATTAGCATCGAATCACTTGAATTCGACGCTAATTTTGTGATATAGCGTCGAATTCATGTGATTCAATGCTAATTCGACGCTAAATTAAACTAATTTTTCATTTAGGGTTTAGGGTGTAAACAATAAAAGCTTTAACGTCTACGATTCAGACTGAAACTACAATGTTATCTATATTCAAAGATTTACTTGGCACCAAATTAGTATTTTGTGTGATGCGATGTTACAAATGCATGTAAGTACTGCTATTTGAAAAAACTATATAGGTTTATATATACCTTCATAACCCTTTATGAACCAAATATGTAATTTCAAATTTCAAAATTTTAAATTATTCTATTATATGAAAGATTGAAAATGGTAAGATAGTTTTCGTACCAGTGGCGGATACCCTAAACCCTAATCCCTAAATGAAAAATAAGTTTAATTTAGCGTTGAATTAGCATCGAATCACTTGAATTCGACGCTAATTTTTTGATATAGCGTCGAATTAGCGTCGAATTCAAGTGATTCGATGCTAATTCGACGCTAAATCAAACTAATTTTTCATATAGGGTGTAAACAATAAAAGCTTTAACGTCGACGATTCAGAGTGAAGCTACAATGTTTTTTATATTCAAAGATTTACTTGCCAATAAATTAGTATGTTTGTAATGCTTGTAAGGAATGCTATTTGAAAAAAACTATATACCTTCATAACCCTTTATGAACCAAATATGTAATTTCCAATTTAAAAATTTTAAATTATTCTATTATATGAAAGATTGAAAAGGGTAAGATAGTTTTCGTACCAGTGACGGATACCCTAAACCCTAAACCCCAAACGTAAAATAGATTACGGTAGCGTCGATTTAGCATCCATTCAACGCTAATTCGACGCTATCTGAACAAATTTTATGTTTAGGGTTTAGGGTATGAAACGAATAAAATTAATTTGATCCGACGCAAATTCGACGCTATATTGAATTAATTTGATTTAACCAATGGCAGTTAACCGAAAAAATTCAAATTTTTTTGTTTAAACCAACGGCGGTAAACCGAATTAATTTGGATTTAGCGTCGAATTGACCAACAATTCGACTCTAATTCAAAGCTAAATCCAAATTAATTCGGATCTTAATGAAGTCTGCGTGGGAAAAAAAATTATATTTAAATTTAATCCAACGCTAATACGACGCTAATTTCGCGTCGAATTAGCGTCGGTTCCCGATTTTTACACGGAGACCCAAGTTTTCTTCTTAGGTTTCCGTAAAATCCTCTCCTCTCACTCTCTCCATCTCCGACCACCGCCGTTCTCTCTCTCTCAAGCCACCGCCGATCTCTCTCTCCCGCACCTCTCTCTCTCTCTCCCACTCTCCGCCGCCTCTCTCTCTCTCCCTCTCCTCTCCCTCTCCCTCTCCTCTCCGCCGCCGCATCTCCTTCCTTCCGCCGCCGCCGCTCCTTCCTTCCGCCGCCGCCGCATCTCCTTCCTTCCGCCGCCGTCCCTTCTCCTCTTCCGCATCTCCGTCCGCCGTCAGCCACCGCCGGAAAACAAATGGTAATATATATATATTTATTTTATTTTTTTATATATTTGCAATTAGTTATAAATTAGATATATATATATATATATATATATATATATATATATATATATATATATATATATATATTAGTTATGGAATTTGAAATGAAATTGATTTTAGAAAATGGTTTTATGAAATATGTAGTAAATAGAATTTAGGAAATTTCATATGAAATAGATTTTAGGAAAAATGTAGGAAATAAATTTTAGGAAATGGAATTGAATTTATATTTGATAAGTTATGGAATTAAATTTAGATTTGATAAGCTATAGATTTGAATTTTGATTTTATGTAATTTATTTATGTAAAGTCAAATAAAACAAATTTATGAGTTTTTTGAATTTAAAATATTTATTTAAAATTTAAACCGAATTTAAAAGTTATTTTTCATAAATGTTAAATTTATTTTGAAAATATAGAATTATTTCGTAAATATAAAATATAAAAATTTTTCCAACATTATTTCAGCACTATAAAATTATTTCCTAAATTTTAAATTTATATTGAACATTTTTAAAGTTAATAAATATGTAGTAAATATAATTTAGGATATTTGGTATGAAATAGATTTTAGGAAAAATTTAGGAAATAAATTTTAGGAAAAAAAATTGATTTTAGATTTGATAAGTTATGGAATTGAATATAGATGTGCTAGATTATAGATTTGAATTTAGATTTAATGAAATATATTTATGTAAAGTCAAATATAACTAATTAAGGAGTTTTTTGGATGTTAAAATAATTTTTTTAAAAGAAAAATGAATTTACAAGTTAATTTACGATAATTAAAAATAATTTCATAAATGTTAAATTTATTTCAAAAATATTATATTAATTCCTAAATTTTAAATTTATATTTTACATTTTTAAATTTAATAAATTTTTTTTATTTTATAGGGTGATCGACGTCGTCCTCCTTCATACGGCGAGTTATTTGGCGACGATGGTTCGATTCCCGGATCCGATGGTCGTCGCGGATCCGGATCAGCATCGGGGTCGAGTTCGCAGGCTGCGAACTATCGTCCCCGAGCTCCGGCAATGGCTCCGCCACGCGCTCCGCTCCAAGCTCCGCCACCGCCTCAGCCACAGCCTCATCCAGAGCTAGAAGAAGGCGAAGATGATCATCCCGATGCCCACAATGAGCCCACTCCACCACCAAACACGCCTCTTATGATGCGGATTTCTGAGCTTCTCTGGCAACCTGGACGTGAGACACGACTTAGGATTATCCATCCGTTGAGGCCTCGTGGTACATTATGGTATGTTTTAATTTTTTTTCAATATTACTAATTAAATTTGTTTTCTGTAATTAAAAAATAATTAAATTATTAACATTCTGTTATTTTGTTTAATAGGTTTACGAATAACAAGGTTGCGCGTTCGGTCACCAATGCAATCAAGGCCCACTTCTCTATGGCGCATCCTAATTGGAGCATGAAGACGCAGAATGTTCGGGATATTTGGTTCGAGTCATGGGCGGTAAGTCATTTTATATTATTTAATTTTATTTATTAAATTATTCGATTATAAATATATTCATAACATTATTCATATTTTTGTAGCCAGGGAGGCATTGGGAGGAAGCTCATACTTTCTAAGTGCGAGCGGCGTTCGAGAGGAAGGCCCTAAAGCGTCTTAACGGTTACGTCGGGAACTTGAAGAAAGCGTGGGGCAAGAAAGGCGATGAGGCGAAGCCGCTCGCGATGGATCCCGATGTTTGGTGGGGTCTAGTGCAGTATTGGGAGGATCCTAAATCGGTGGTTAAATCGGGGAAGTGTTATGCATCCCGTCTCACGCCGGTGGCCGAAGGAGATGGATCTTCAAAGCATACAGCGGGTCAATCATCATACGCCACAATACGACTGGATATGGTAATTTTTGTATTAAATAAATTTGTTTGATTATTTATATTTTCAATATTTATTTATTATATATTTCATTTTTATCTCTGTTTATTTTTGTTTAACAGGCTGATGGCGGTGATCTTCCTCTAATGGTTAAAGTGATGGAGAAAACTCATCGGAGGAAGGATGGGACGTTTGTTACCGCTCAAATGGAACAAACGTTCAACGCGTACAATGCACGACTGCAAGAGTTTGATGAGTCTATCCAGTCTACGATGGGTCTCGAAGATTTCGATAGACTTTACGACGAGGTAATTTATTACGTTTTTATTTTGTATTATAACTTATTTTTAATTATAACTTATTTTTAATTATTATTTTATTGTATAACATTTTTATTTTTTAGGTTGCACCGAAGAAGAAAGGACGAACGATGGGTGTTGGATCCATCAAAGATGTCCCGGCAGCTTGTTTGTCTTATCAATATTCTTACTCTCCGGGTTCGTCTCAACCGCGTGTGACCGCTGAGTTGCAAGCTGCTGAAGCTGAGATTGCGCAGCTAAAGACGGAACAAGCACAGCTAAAGACCCATGTCGGGTCATTGACCAGTCTCTTTGACATCATTGCAGTGGATCACCCGGCATTAGCCAATGCCTTGCAGTGGATCACCCGGCATTAGCCAATGCCTTGTAGTGGATCCACCGCCTCCTACACCTCCCGGTGCAACGCAATTCCACCAAGCGTTCGAAGATATCGTGAACCTAGGGACCCAACAACAGCCGTAGGATTAGCGTTTTAATTTTTATTATAATAATTTTTAATTTTTAATATTTTTTGTATAATAATTATTTTTTTTTAAAAAAAATGTTACCAATGGACGCTAAATCGATGCTAAATTAGCGTCGAATTAGCATCGATTTAGCGTCAAACGTAAAACGTGTTGACGCTAATTTAGCATCGATTTAGCGTCCATTTACTATCGAGACGTTTCAATGCTAATTTGACGCTAAAGTCGCGTCGAATTAGCGTCAAAATATTGTGTCGGATAAGCGTCGAACAGCATACGCTAAATTAGGGTCCAATTAGCGTCGAGGTTCGTTTTGACGCTAAAATAGCGTCGAAAATGAATTAGCGTCAACGATTAAGCATCGAAATGTTTTCGACCCTAAATCAGTGTTTTCTTGTAGTGGTTCTATATTTGGTATCAGAGCCAACAAGAGATCAAAGGACAACTGAAGGATGTCGGAGAAAGCTATTACCGCAGTAACACAGACTTCGAAGGAAGGAGGAGGAGGAGGATCTTCTTCGATTTTGTGTCCGATGCTAAGTAACACAAATTATACGTATTGGGCAATGCGTATGAAAGCAGCACTCAAGGTTCATAAAGTTTGGGACGTATTGGAAGAGGAGAGCGAAACAACAGATGAAGAGAAGAATAATATGGCGCATGCTCTAATTCTTCAGTCAATACCAGAAGCCTTGGCGCTGCAATTGGGAGAACTTGGTGATGCAAAGAAGCTCTGGTTGGCGATCAAAACACGTCATGTTGGAGCATAGAGGGTTAGAGAAGCTAGACTACAAACCCTAATGACGGATTTTGACCGCTTAAAGATGAAAGACTCGAAAACCATTGATGAATTTTCAGGAAGAGTCACTGAGATTTCATCTAAATCAGCTGCTCTTGGAATGGTTCTAGAGGAACCAAAACTGGTGAAAAAATTCCTTAAGTGTCTACCTCGGAGGAAATACATACACTTAGTAGCTGCCTTAGAGAAAGTCCTAGACCTTAATACAACAACGTTCGAAGACATTGTTGGACGACTCAAGGGGTATGAGGAACATATAAGTGAGGATGAGGAGTCGAATGAGGATCAGAGTAAACTCTTGTATGCAAACACAAATTCTCAAAACGGCTACCAAAATCAAGAGTATAATGGGAATTACAGAGGAGGCTACAGAGGAAGAGGTAGAGGAGGTAGATACTTGAACAGAGGAAGAGGCTGTGGACGTGGAGGAAGAGACATATCCGGGATCACATGTTTCCAATGTGATAAAAACGGACACTATGCGTTTCTGTGTCCTGACCGACTTCTCAAGCTTCAGGAAGCTCAAGAGAATGAGAAAGAGAAGGATACAGGGGACGCAGACTCATTTTTGATGGTTGAAGTGGTCTACTTGAATGAGGAGAAATGTTTGCCAAGCAAATTCGAGACTAACACTGATGGAGAAGACATATGGTATTTGGACAATGGGGCTAGCAACCATATGATTGGAGATAAGAGGTATATTAGTAAGCTTGATCCTACTATTACCGGAAAAGTGCGATTTGGTGATGACTCGAGAATCGGTATAAGAGGAAAAAGAACTATTGCGTTTGTAGACATCAACGGCAAACCAAGGACCATGACTAATGTTTACTACATTCCGGACTTAAAGAGTAATATTGTTAGCCTCGGACAAGCTACTGAAGTGGGTTGTGACATCAGGTTACGAGGAGAATTCTTGGTAATGAAAGATAAAAAGGGGAAAGTGCTAGCTAGAGCCAAAAGATCGGTGAACAGGTTGTATAAGGTTCGAATGGGGCTAAAAGATAATGTACGCCTACTGCTAACAGGTCTTAGTTAATCTAACAAATGGCACGCAAGGATGGGGCATGTGAACTTTGCAACTCTAAAGGCCATGATTGACAAGGAGCTTGTTCTTGGAGTTCCTCAATCTACGATTGAGAAAGAGTTATGTAGCTCTTGCTTGCTTGGAAAACAAACAAGACATACTTTTCCACAAGTCACTACTTTTCGTGCTGAGAAGAGACTCGAGCTTATACATGCGGATCTCTGTGGACCAATCATGCCAAACACAGGTGGTGGTAACAAATATGTGTTTGTCTTGATTGATGATTACTCTTGGTATATGTGGACGGTTTTGCTAAAGGAGAAGAGTGACGCTTTCAAAAAGTTTTAAAACTTTAAGGCAACGATGGAGAAAGAGGTGGAAGAGAAGATACAAACGCTAAAGAACGGATAGAGGAGGAGAGTTCATATCACTTGATTTCAATGCGTTTTGTGAAGAAACGGGAATAAAGAGGCAACTTACGGTTGTAGGAGTCGAGACTCGAATAATTTAATTTGTAAGGTCGTAGAGGAAATGCGAGACTCCTGAGTAAATCACAATGCAGATAAATCTAAACACTTGCGTTTGCTGTTAAGAAAGCTTTATTCCTTTTGATGCGAAAAATCTGATCCCCTTTATGGGTGAATACAATGAGCTATTTATAGCTTTTTAGACTAGGGCTAATAATACATTTGGGCTTGACCCATTAAGCAATAAAATGAACTTTGGCCCATCTTGTTATTAAGCCCATTTTAATTATGGATTTAATAACATTATGGGCCTAATTTAAAACAGGCTTCTACAGGCCCATTTATGATTTCTCAAGCCTTCCTGCAGAATTGTTCTTGTCGTTGCATCGATCTCTTAGGGGTGAAATCTGACCCCTACAGTTAGCCCCCCAGCTTGGTAGTATTGAGCTAGATGATGTCAAGGTATAAGTTGTTGAAGTTTGAGATCGATGCGATGGACCATGGAGCAGCCAAGCGTTGACGTCTTACCAGCGATTTCTGGAAGTTGCAGTAATTCCGTGTTGAGTTGACGCTGTCGTGTTTTCCTGGATATATGCTGGCGTTTTTTTGAAAATGAGATTAATAGATTGAAAAGGCTATCGGGCTCATTTAAGTGGACTTTAAAGCCCGTTAGGAAAATTTCAGGGAATTTTCCTGAAAAACCCTCGGGATTTCAGGAAATCCTTCAGGTATAAATAGACCTCCCTAGGCAGTCTATTTTTTCACCAAGTTGGCTTTTCTGCAGCAAAAACAGGTACAATTTTCGGAATCTCCTTCTCCAATTTTTTTTTTTTTTTTTCCTGTAGTGCCATTAGGGTTTTGTAGAAAAAGTTTTTTTTTTTTTTGTCTTTTTATGGATCATCTTCTTCATCCATCCCGATCTGCCACCGCCGGAGCCGCCTCGCCGGAGTTCGATTCTTCGCGACCCGCTCGCCGTATTCGTCGCGATCCGCTCGCCGTATTCAACGCGACCCGCTCGCCATCAAGTCCGTCGTCGCGTTCGTGGATCTCCGTGAGCTAGAGCTCCGGATTGACAGTGACATCGCCGCAGTCGTCGCAGGAGCTCAGTCGCAGGAGCTTCGTTCGCCGCAGATCCCGACGGAGCTAGCTGCAGATCACGACGGAATCAGCCGCAGATCCCGACGGAGCTAGCCGCAGATCTCGGGGGCTTGCTTTCACCGCACGGAGGAAGGAAACGTCACCGTGGACCAACAGCGGAGCCTCCGTCTTCACCGCAGCTCTGTAGCTTCGTTGTGGCCAGATGACTCGTCGTCACTTCCATGGAGATCGTAGAGCCTTCGTCCTCATCGTCACAGCTTTGTCGTCACGGCCACGAGAAGAGCTTGTCGATTATGACGGTGGGAGCTTCAGGCGGTTGCAGATCGGAAGACGGAGCGGTGGTGAAGCTTCAGGCGGTCATCTCGACAGCGGCGGCGATCGTGATCTGCGGCGGCAAACGTGATCTGCGACAGCGACGACAAACGTGATTGGCGGCAAAAACGCGATTTTGACTGGGAACGCTATAGTTAGCGGCGGCGATCTGTACAAAAATGCGTTTGGGAAACCCTTATTGCTAGTCAACAGTCAACAGTCTCTGGTCAACAGTCAACAGTCTCTGGTCAACAGTCAACAGTCAACAGAAAGTCAACAAGTCAACGTTTTCGTTCTGAAAAAGGATTTTGAGTTTTTGACTCGAACTTTTGGGCTTTTATCGCAGTGACGGATTTTCTCGGCGCAATGTCTTCTAGTGATGATGGCGGTTCAGGAGATACAGTCTTCCAGAATGCCCTGGTAGTGTTTGACGATACCGAAGTGGGGACTCCGCAGGATACCAAGAGAGACCAGACGCGCAGAGGGCCGGAGTCTTCTAAGTCGACTTCAACGTCTTTAGCAGCCATTCTTGCACTTTGCAATGCTTCTGAAGATGTCGAGTTTTCTACTCCTATTCCGGAAGATCGTGCCGATAATCCTTTAGAAGGTTACTTCACGGTGTATGAAGCTTATTTTCGGACATGCTTTTTGTGGTTTCCGATCCCTCGCGCGATTCTCGAATATCTCTGGAAGAATCACCTTGCCATTTCTCAGATAACACCTCAAGGGATGCGATGTTTAGTTGGACTCATGATTCGCAGTTACGAGAGTGGTAGTGAGCTTGTGGTGGACCACTTGCTGAATCTTTTGATTGTCAAAAAGTGCGGTCGTAAAGATAAACTTCATTACTCCATTGACGGCAAACCTGATCTTCGTGTCATCAAAGACTTCCCTCCCCTAGAACGCTCTTGGGAGAAAAAGTTTTTCTTTGTGCGAATAAATAGTGATTTTGTTTTTCAGTCGGAGATAATCCTAAGCTTCGAAATAGATGAGGTCACTGTGGTAGTTGACTTCGTCGCGTTTTTGTTTTTGTTTTTCGTCTTTTGCGTATTTTCAATTCAGCAATAGTCTCTATCTTGCTTGTAAGTTAGCTAGGTTCTAACACTTTTGCTCTTACTTTTTGTTTTGCAGATTATAGCAGCGCTGACAGGTTCACGCCGATCTCATCACCGAGAAATGCAGTTGGACGCATGATTTCACTTTGCGCCGTGTTCGAGAAGCAGTCATTCATCATTTCGGAACGCAACTTCTAACATCTCCACCAGAAAAGTCGAGCAACGGGAAGAGATTAACCGCACGCGAGAAGAGAGATGCCGAGAATAGAATGAGCACTACTACGAGAGCCCCGCAAGGAGCCAGATCTACTGATGTGCCCAAGTCGCGTCGTCCTGAGCTTGAGCACAACATTGCTGTCCACTCTAGTCGTCGTCATGATTCGCCACTGAAGCGTCGCGATGTTTCAAATACAGATCGCAAGCGTGCTCGAGATGATAATAGGGAAGCTATCGGTCCAGAAGACTTATTTAGCAGCGGGAGTATGGCGGCGACTAATATATCGAAGATCGTGTTTCCAGGGAATGAATTTCCTCCTCCACAAGACATGTCGAGGAGAGACAATTACAGAAAGGTGGCCCTTCATAGCATGTCGGTACGTATCTCTGTCGAACTTTACGGCATTATTCATTTTGCTTCGCTTTCGCTGATTTATTACCCTTTTGGCAGTTCATTGCTTTGATCAACGAGCTTACCAAGGGATACGAGATGGATGCCACCTCGCAGAAACGTCGTCTTGCTAGTGTTCAGGAACTATGTGATGATCATAAGAAACAACGCCGTCAAGAAGAGGCTCGAGTTGCTACCTTGGAAGCTGCTGTGAAAGAGACTGAGGATCAGCGCCGCAAGATAGATGGCACGTTTTCAGAGTCTGAAGCTGAGAGGAGACGCTTGCAGCAAGAAGTTGCCAGTCTGACCGCTCGCTTAGAGGATGCAGCCAGGCTTCAGGATGCATCCGTTCAGAAAGCTGTTGTTCGGGCAAAGCATGAGCTGACAGCAGAGTATGAGTCGAGGATGGGGCGAGCGAAAGAGAAGCTCAAGATGCTCAACGACAAGCCTTGGACTGATGTGTTAGATCTTATCCAAGTTCAGAGCAACATTGAGTTTTTGGGGTTGCTTCAGAGTGACAAGGCGCCCGACCTTAGTGAGGATCTTGTTGAACTTAGAAAACAAGAGGAAGGCTTATCGCAGGCAGAGGAGATTTTTGGGAAGCATATGCGTGAACTCGAGGAGATCCTTAAGACTACAAGATCTGGTGGAGAGGCTCCTGTTGCAGTGGATCCTATTCGCCAGGTGATTCATCCGGCTTCGAGTTCTTCTAGTTCATCTGGTGATGAGGATTCGTCAGACTCTGAGACCGAGGTCGAAACAAGTCAAGTCGAGGGGACCGTTGTTGGAGCTTGAGGCGATTTTGCCTTAGTTTACTTTTGGTTTTTGGTTTTCAGTGTTTTTCTTCAGTTTGGGTGGTGTTTACCCTTTTATATTTATTTGTTGCTTCGATAGCTTGTTCCTCTTTGGATACTTTGTTTTTCCTTTGGTTTATTCATAATGATATAATATGCAATTTTTACTTCTCGCCTCAGTTGCAGAAATGTTGTCTCAAACTTTCCTGTTTCAGCAATAAGTATTTTTCTGTGTTAAGATCAACACTTTAGATTGTTGGATTTTGTTATGAACACTTGGGTTTACAGGCATGTTTTCTACTAACACTTCCGCTCCACTTAAGCAAACATTCTCTAGTGAGTTGACCAACGCTTTGTAAGTTGGGTTTCTGAAATGATCGTTTGGGTTTACAGACACGCTTTCCTCTAGCGCATCCATTCCTCTAACGAACATTATGTATTTGTATAGCGCGCTGTGCGATCCTGCTAAGGATGTAAAAGTCAGATCTGAAGTGCTTGAAGTAAAACGTCGCTGTGGCCAACAGCGAGGTGTTATGTCTGTTTCTGATAAGACTTACGGCATCCACGGAGGATGTAAACAAAAATTGTTTGTGAAGAAATTTGTTTCTGTTAAGACTGTGTTATAAGCAAAACTGTTTAGTTAAGTTTGCTTTATTTGATTTTTTCTTACAGAAAAAACCAAGTGAGAGAGGTGGGAGTATACGAATATATGTACCCCACTCCCCCCCCCCCCTTTAAGGAGGGGGTGGGGGCAGCTGAACCCATCCGAAGACGAGCTGCCTACGTACCCTTTGCAGGGATCAAGCCGCCTCATAGTTCAAGTGAAATACTCAGCGATAGTACTTCTTCAAGTGAGTTGCATTCCAAGACCTCAAGACTGGAGTGCCTTCCATGGTGGCAATTTTGTAAACTCCTGGTCTAACCACCTTGGGGATTCTGTAAGGCCCTTCCCAGGTGGCGCCGAGTTTACCAGTGTTGCGCTCTGCCGTGTTCTGGAAGACTTCTCGTAGGACCAAGTCGCCATCGTAAAAACACCGGATTCGTACCTTAGAGTTATAATATTTTGCTGTTGAATGCTGGTAGTTGGTAATCCGGGTTAATGCTTGGTCGCGGCGTTCGTTGATAAGGTCTAGCTCGTCAAGTAAGAGGAGACGGTTGACTTCTTCTTCCTGTGAAAGTAGCCTTCGTCGTACTCCTGGAAATTGAACTTCGACCGGAATGACACACTCTGTTCCATAAACTAGGGCGAATGGAGTTTCGCCGGTGACCTCTTTGGGTGTACTACGGTAAGACCAGATGACGCTATCTAGCTCGTCGGCCCAGCAGCCCTTCTTCTCGTCGAGGCGCTTCTTGAGACTGACAATCAACGTTTTGTTGGTTGATTCTGCCAAGCCATTACCCTGTGGACGCCGCGGAGTAGACTTGTTAAGGCGTATCTTCCATTTTTCACAAAATCCTTAGAAACGTCCAGATATGAATTGTGACCCGTTATCTGTGATGATCTCTTAAGGAACACCATGTCTGCAGATGATGTTTTTCCATACAAAGTGCTCCACTTGTGCGTCTTTTATAGAGATGAACGCTTTTGCTTTAACCCACTTTGAGAAATAGTCTGTCAGCACAAGTAGCCATCATCACTGTCTTGAGGGGTGCAGAGGGCCAACAATATCCATACCCCACCTCATGAACGGATAAGGAGAGGTGATTGAAGAGAGCATCTCCGTTGGCTGATGGATCTTGGGAGCGTGGCGTTGACATTTGTCACACTTGGTTGAAAACTTGACACAGTCTTTGATCATCGTTGGCCAGTAGTATCTGTGGCGCTTGATTTTTAGTGCCAGTGCTCGTCCTCCATAATGATTGCCGCAAGAGCCACTATGAACTTCCTCCATGACTTTGCGAGCTTCTTTTCCCTCAACGCAAATTAATAGCGGGCCAGACAAGCTCCACTTGAATACGTTGCCATCTAATAGAATGTATCTGGCTGCTTGGGCTCTTAGCTTGCGAGCCGCCAACTTATCGGTAGGTTTTGTGCCGTCTTCAACGTATCTGCAAATGTTCTCAAGCCAGCGCGTATCGCAACCATATTCTGATTCAGGTGGATCTTCTTCCATTGCAATTGCTTCATTTACCTCAGAGGGGTTAGCGGTGGCACCGACTTTTTCCGGAGGTGAGTGGGAATCTTCATCCATGGCAACCACCTCCTGGTCTATTTGAGGCGCAGTTAAAGGACTACTGGGTTCCACTTCGCTAGGGTCGACTGAGTCGTCTGCTACGTCCACCTCATAGTCTGGTTCTCGCCGTCCGTCAAGTACATGCTCGCTTTCTTCGACTTTGCTTATCAGAGAGTTGTCTGCTTCTTCCTGGACTTCTACGTTAGTAGCAGTTTCCTTAGACGCCGTTGCAGTGGTTTTCTCCTTGGATTTTTTGGCTGCTTGAGATCGAGTCAAGATGTTAACCACTTCTGGAATAGGGATACTTGGATGCTCTATAAACTCCACTGGGATGATTCGCATTAATTTTGGGTCGGAGGTTGAAGCGAGGACTGCGAGGGCATCAACAAGGGTGTTATCGCCTCTAGGAATGCGAGTGAGTGTAAATTCTGTGAATTGCGCGGCCAACTCCTGGACAACTTTAAGGTATGCTTCCATGCGTTCGTCCATTGTAGCGTATTCTCTGCTGAATTGGTTTGCAACCAGCTGAGAGTCACAAAATGCGCGAATGTGGTCGAGTTTAAGTGCGTGCGCAAGTCTCATGCCGGCTATAAGGGCTTCATACTCTGCTTCGTTGTTAGATGCTCGGAAGCCTAGGCGGAATGACTGCTCCAGTATTTTGCCAGTGGGTGATGTTAAGCGAATCCCGACTCCCGAACCAATTTTAGATGATGACCCATCGACATGAAGTTGTCAGACCAGGTTCAGACTCTCTTTAGCGACTTCCTCTTCCGGGAGCTCGATTAGAAAGTCAGCTAGAACTTGTGATTTTGCATATGTTCGCCCGCGGTATTCGATGTCATACTTACTTAATTCGATCGCCCACTTAGCCAATCGTCCAGACTGACTAGGGTTGTGCAAGACAGAACGGAGAGGGAAGGTACTGAGGACCACGATTGTATGTGACTGAAAGTATGGTCTCAGTTTTCTTGCAGACATGATGACTGACAAGGCCAGCTTCTCCATTTGTGGATATCTTGTCTCGGCGTCGGTTAGAGATTTGCTGACATAAAAGATTGGCTTCTGCTCGCCTCTCTCTTTGCGAATTAGCACTCCACTCACTGCAGTATCTGAAACTGCGGTGTAGAGAAACAAAGGTTCACCTTCTACTGGCTTTGCGAGCACTGGAGGGCTTGCTAAGTAAGCTTTCAGCTGTTGGAATGCCTCCTCACACTTCTTTGTCCATTCAAAATTTTTGTTCCCGCGAAGAATGTTGTAGAAGGGTAGGCGTTTATCTGTGGACTGTGAAATGAACCAATTTAACGCCGCTACTCGCCCAGTGAGCCACTGCACATCCCTTTGCGTTTTTGGTGAAGTCATTTGGATCAGGGCGTCGATCTGTTTTGGGTTTGCTTCAATGCCTCGGTGAGTCACTAAGTAGCCTAGGAATTCACCGGATGTGACTGCAAATCTGCACTTTGTCGGATTTAGCTTCATGTTGTGCAAATTCAGTTGCTTGAAACATTCTTCCAGATGTGCTACGTGGTCCTTTTCTTCTAGTGACTTGACAAGCATGTCGTCAATGTAAACTTCCATGGTGTTCCCGAGTTGTTCTGCGAACATCTTGTTTACAAGTCTTTGGTACGTCGCTCCAGCGTTTTTGAGGCCGAAGGGAATTACTTTATAGCAGTAGACCCCGCGATCTGTGATGAATGCTGTTTTCTCTCGGTCTTCTGGGTGCATCATGATCTGATTATACCCGGAGAAAGCGTCCATAAATGTCAGCAGCTTGTTACCCGCTGTAGCTTCCACCAATTGGTCTATGTGGGGGAGTGGAAAGCTGTCTTTCGAACAAGCTTTGTTGAGGTCTGTAAAGTCTACGCATACTCTCAACTTCCCATTTTTCTTCTTTACAACGACGGGATTAGCAAGCCAGTCGGGATACTTTACCTTGATGATTGATCCGACTCGCAGGAGCCTCTCTACCTCGTCGTTTACTGCCTTTGCTCTCTCTAACAGGTTTGAAAATTGGGTCAACATTCAATTCATTGCAGGTCACGTTGATATCGATTCCTGGCATATCTTCTGCTGCCCATGCAAAAGTGTTGATGTTCTTTTTCAGAAATGAGACAAGGTCATCCTCGATTGTTTGGTCCAACTTAGCACCGATTTCTATGCATCTCTCTGGGTGGTTGTCGTTTATGCAGACAGAGATAACGGGATCGCAGGTGGGCTGGGTTTCTTCTAGGCGATCCTCGTTAAGTTGTAGTTGCTATAAGAGTTTAGAGAGCTCTTTAACCGGCTCTCGATCCGTCTTCAACTTCTTACGCTATGTCTTGGCACTAGGCTCTGTGACTGGATTGCGGAGCTTGTGTTCGACGAGAAAACAATTCCGAGACTCTCTTTGACATCCCCAAATAGTCTTCACCCCGCTTGGGGTTGGGAACTTGAGACATAGGTGATAGGTAGATGGCACAGCGCGCATTGAGTTGATCCAGGGAGTGCCTAAGATCGCGTTTTAGATGGCAGGGTGATTGGCAACTGAAAATTCTACAATTTTTGTAAGTCCACCGGCTTCGACGGGAAGTTTTATGGTCCCCATTGTTAAAGTCGTTTCAGAGAAACCGGTAACAGGCCTCGGTCCTCCTTCTAGAGTAGAGAGGTCGACATCCATCCTCAGGAGAGTATCGCGAAAAATGACGTCCAATGAGCTCCCTGTATCAATGAGGATGCGCGACATGTTGCAGTCGTTTACAATGAGCTTGAGTACCAGGGTGTCATTGTGTGGGCAGTCAATGCCTGCTGTCTCTGCTTCCTCGAAAGAGATTATGTCGTTTGGTAACTTAGATGGCTCAGATAGATTCTTGCTGACTTCAGCTCTCCGCTGGTAAGCTTTGATAGAAGCTACAGTATCCGAGTAATAGCGAGATCCTCCCATGATCATTAGTACATCTCGGCGAGTTCCGCCTCCTGCTGGCTCGTCGTTTCTCCTTCTTGGTGCAGGTTGCTCACCTTGCGTAGGTTGCTGCTCGCTGGATTCTATCTCGAAGTCCTTAATTTCGATGTTGCCTTTGAGCTTCCCAGCGGCTAGCGTAGCAGCAAGTTTTAAACCAAGGACGCGACACTTTGCCGTTGAATGACCAAAGGATTTATGGTGCTCACAGTATGCCTTTTTGTCGAAGCTGCTCTGCTCTCGCGTCCATGTGTTTGACCAGCTACCGCGGCCTCGACCACGGCCGCGACCTTGGCCTCCTCCTCCGCTGTAACGCTAGGCTTCCACTTGGTAATTGTGGGCTCCCTTGGATTCGTGATGCATGAATCCTGATCCTTGGTTGCTCTTCTTAGCTTGTGGCTGACTCTGAGTAGGTGGAGGGTGAGGCGTAGGCTTTGTTTTCCCTTGAGCTTGGCAAAAATGCTCTGCTCGTCCTCGACTGTTGCAAAGTCAGTTGATCGATGCAAAGCATCTTGAATTGTCAAGGGTTTGTTCAAGATCATCTCTTTCCAAAACTCAGAGTCGTGCCGTAGCGACTTCTTGACTGCCTCGAGCGCGTTCTTGTTACTTATGCCCTCTACTTTAGATAGCACCGTCTTGTAGCGCTCCATGAAGTTCCTTAATGTTTCATTCTGTCTTTGTTGCAGATTCCAAAGATCGGCGTCCGACGTTTCAGGTTCAATGAAGATGGCGTAGTGCTTGAGGAATGCTGCAGACAATTGCTTGAAGTTATCAATGGAGTTCCTTTCCAGCTTTGAAAACCATTGAAGTGCTGCTCCCTTAAGGTGCTCCACGAGAGAAGACAGCGCCCATCATCTTCTTCATCTTCCCTGAAGTTAGCTCGTCCCAGCGCAATCGCGAATGCTGTCAAGTGCTCCGATGGATCCGTTTTGCCTTCGTAGAAAGGCACTTTGAGTCGTCCTGGATCGGAGAATTTGATTTGCCTGATACGATTCGTGAACGGGGTGTTCTGGACCTCCGCGAGTACTCGATCAAGTTCAGGTGCTTTGCTGACTACCTTGTGCAGCTCGGACCGAACGTCCCTCATTTCGGAAGCCGCTCGTTCTATGCTACGTCGCATCTCATCCAGCTCGGCCTTCTGAGCTTGGAAAATTGCATGCCGCTCCTCTTCGAACTCGGACTGCTCTGACCAGGTTATGTCGTCTTCTTCGTCATCGAAGCCTTGCACTCGCTCTGCGCTGACGTTGTTTCGCTCAGCGTTTGTTGTTTCTCTTCCAGTAGCGATGTTCCTTGTATTATGTTCAGTTCTCGGATTCTCCAAATTAGTTGTCGCAGTTGCTGTGACATTTGGCCGCTCAGTTTCCGTTTGGGCAGTCGCGCCTTGCTCGCGTTGCGGAGTTGGCGAAGGAAGAAGCTGACATTGCCCTCTTGGTGGCCTGATTGGAGTTACGAAATCCAGAGATATCGGAATTATGCGTGCCGCGGGTTGTCTGAACATACCTGCTCTTCTGTTGCCACCCCGATTCGCTGTGGCGAGAACGCGTAGTTCTTGATTGGTCTTTTCTTGCTCTTCTGTCTTCTTGAGTAGTGTCTCTAGCATCGTCTTCATACTAGTGAGGAACTCAGACGTCACTGTTGTGGCTGCTGTTGCTGGAGTGTCATGAACAATCAGTGTGTCGTTTGTCGTTTCTCCAGTTCCAGTGTTGTCGTCTCTTGATCCGTCGCTGGTGTTGTTGCGATTCTGTTCACTGGCGATGCGTTGCTCCTCAGCGATGCGCTGTTCTTCTGCGATGCGCTGCTGGTCGGCACTGAGTTGTTGACTCTCATCTCCAGACATCTTTGCTTGCGTAGTTTGCACTGTGATCTTCTAGTGTAAGAATGTCTTGTTGTTTCCCTTAGTCGACGCCAAATTGTAGGAGTCGAGACTCGAACAATTTAATTTTTAGGGTCGTAAAGGAAATGCGTGACTCCTGAGTAAATAACAATGCAGATAAATCTAAACACTTGCGTTTGCTGTTAAGAAAGCTTTATTCCTTTTGATGCGAAAAATCTGATCCCCTTTCTGGGTGAATACAATGAGCTATTTATAGCTTTTTAGACTAGGGCTAATAATACATTTGGGCTTGGCCCATTAAGCAATAAAATGAACTTTGGCCCATCTTGTTATTAAGCCCATTTTAATTATGGATTTAATAACATTATGGGCCTAATTTAAAACAGGCTTCTACAGGCCCATTTATGATTTCTCAAGCTTTCCTGCAGAATTGTTCTTGTCGTTGCATCGATCTCTTAGGGGTGAAATCTGACCCCTACAACGGCTCCATATACTTCACAACAAAATGGGGTGGTTGAAAGAAGAAACAGGACCCTGATGGAGATGACAAGGAGTATACTAAAGCACATGCATATGCCGAATTACTTATGGGAGGAAGGAGTGAGACACTCAACCTATCTAATCAATAGGTTAGGGACGAGGACTCTCAAAGATAAAACCCCATACGAATGCTTTAGAGACAGGAGACCTACTGTTGATCATATACGGGTTTTTGGTTGCATAGCATATGCAAAAGTTGAATCACCACATCTGAAGAAACTTGACGACATGTCAAGAATGTTGGTACACGTGGGAATAGAACCAGGATCAAAAGCTTATCGATTACTTGATCTGCAAGAAAGAAAGATTGTGGTATGTCGTGATGTGGTGTTTGATGAGACAAAAGGGTGGAATTGGAGAGAAAGCAATGCAAAGAGAGCTAATTTCAGGATTTCGTTTGATGGTTTTGGAAATCATGGTCTTTAGGAGGAGAACAATGATGCTAGGGAATTAGTGGATGCTACGGCAAATGATGAGGAGAATGGAGTCAATGAAGAGGCGATAGAGCAAGAGCCGATAGAGCAAGAACACGTTTCCACTGATGCAAACATCGATCTCATCCCCTCTCCTATACCGCTTAGAAGATCGCAGAGAGAAACAAAATTGCCAAAACACTTTAAGGACTATGTCTTGTTGGCGGAAGAAGAAGGGGAGATGCTACTACTGTGCATAAATAATGAGCCACGATGTTTCAGTGAAGCCAGAGGTTCCTAAGAGTGGACTAGTGAGTGTGAGGAAGAAATAAGCTCGATCGAGAGGCTAAGGACATGGGATCTAGTGGACCTACCTATTGGAGCAAAACTAATTGGCCTTAAATGGGTTTTCATGCTTAAGAGGAATTCAGATGGGAGCATCAACAAGTATAAAGCAAGGTTGGTAGCTAAAGGTTATGTACAAGAGTATGGTGTGGATTTTGAGGAAGTATTTGCACTTGTTGCTAGAATTGAGGCTATTAGATTGCTTGTTGATCTTGCTGCTGCACGAGGATGGGAGATACATCATCTTGATGTAAAAATAGCTTTTCTTCATGGGGAGTTAGAGGAAACTGTTTATGTCTCCCAGCCTGAGGGGTTTGAGAAGCTAGGGAAGGAAGAGAAGGTCTACAAGTTGAACAAGGCTCTATACGGTCTAAGACAAGCACCGAGGGCTTGGAATAACAAGTTAAATCAAATACTTGTGGATCTATGTTTTGTAAAGTGTTCTAAGGAACCGTCAGTCTATAGAAAGGAGGTTAGTGAGCACTTACTGGTCATTGGAATTTATGTCGACGATCTTTTTGTTACTGGCACAAGTTTGAAGATCATTAAAGAGTTTAAGGAAGAGATGGCCACAAAATTTGAAATGAGTGATTTGGGAAGGCTGACATATTATCTTGGAATCGAAGTTCTACAAGATCAAGATGGGATAACACTGAATCAAACATGGTATGCAAAACGGATCTTAGAAGAAGCAAGGATGAAGGATTGCAATCCAGTCTATACACCAATGGAAGTTGGGCTAACTCTGTCTAAAGCCGAGAGTGAGAAAGAAATTGATGCAACGGCTTATAGGAGGAACGTGGGGTGTCTTCGGTACCTGCTTCATACACGGCCTGGCCTCTCTTATTGTGTTGGAGTCTTGAGTCGGTACATGCAAAGCCCGAGGGAATCGCATGGGGTGGCTATGAAACAATGTCTAAGATACTTGAAGGGAACGACAACTCTTGGTATAGCTTACAAGAGATCAAGAATACCAAAGCTTGTAGGATACAGCGACAGTAGCTACAATGTGGAACCTGATGATGGTAAGAGTACTTCTGGACACATCTTTTATCTAGGAGAAAGTCCAATATCTTGGTGCTCGCAAAAGCAAGAAGTTGTAGCTCTGTCATCGTGTGAGGCAGAATTCATGGCCGGAATAAAGGCGTCAAAACAAGCTATTTGGTTGCAGGACTTGTTGAGTGAGATCACCGGGAAAACATGTGAGAGGATTACATTGTTGTTAGACAATCAGTCAGCCATTGCTCTAACCAAAAATCCATTGTTCCATGGTCGAAGCAAGCACATACATAGACGTTTTCACTTCATAAGGGAATCCGTGGAGAGTGGACAGATCAAGGTGGAACATGTACCCGGAAATGAACAGAAGGCCGATATACTAACCAAAGCTCTTGGAAAGATTAAGTTCAAAGAAATGAGAGAGATGATTGGAGTTCAAGATATGAGTAAAGGTGACTTCAAGCTTAAGGAGGAGAATGTTGGATTAAGCTTGAATCACAAGTAATATTATTGTGCTAGAAAATAGGAAAGTATGCTTATCTAGAGAAAAGGAAGTTTAGGGTTGTGTGTAACCCTTATATAAGCATACCAAGTTTGATAATATTGTGGTGCGGCTTTTGTGAGAGAAGTTTTGGTGTTATTGAGTTATTGAGAGATTGATATTGTGTTCTTGAGAGCTTAGTTTTGAGCAAGTTTTTCTAAGCTATTAATATAGAGAGTTGTGTTATTCACTGTTGATCATTCTTTTGAGTTCTATAATATCTAGCGCTTGGACCACCATCTCTCTCACGTCAGGTGATCCCAAATTTGTATTAATACCATTATGAGTATTAACAAAGTCTCTGAGTTTTCGTGTTGCAAAATCTCTGATGAATATTTGCAGTTTAGTATCCGATTTTGTCGAAAGATAAGAAGCTTCGTATAGAGAAATGAGACCATTTATATCATCTCTCACAAACTCCCCATTATCTTCCATGAAAATATCAAATACATCTGTAATTAATAAATAATTTCACCTGTTATATATATATATACTATAAGACCAATTCAATGTATAAGCAATTACATCACTTTGTGTTATCTTTATTTTTGGGCTTCATTGTCTACCATATTCTTTTCTTTTTTATTGAGTTAATAAAGAAAACTCGTGAACAAATATAAATACATAGATATAACAAATTAGGATAGTAACCTTCTGAAACATTGAAACCATGTTGCCTGAAAAGTCGGAATTCAAGCGCGGTTGCATGGAGATCTTTTTCCATGTCACACTCCCTCACTATTCTTCTATCTTTATGATAAGAAACTGCTAAAAGGTTTTCGATTTCCATTTGAAAATGGTAAGAAATCCCGAGTTTTTCTAGATCATCGATGAGCTCTAATTTGTCGAGATAAGTATTCTTCTCATCATCGAACATTTTTCTCACCTTTTCCTTCAACAAATCTCTTTCCCTCACACTTTTATCTTTCTGAATGCACTGTATTGTAAATAAACATAGCTATATATGAGCATAGTACTCAATAAAATGAAATATTCAAAGAAGTTCTAACAAGCTCTGTTTCTCCTCTCCTTAACTTTTATCGGTTTTAAAAGTTACATTATTTGTAAAAAAGTTTTTGGTAAAAATATAATTAAACATTCATTTTAAAAAATAAAAAATCTTTAAGTCTGGTAAGCTCTCTTTTTGTTACTTTTTCAAACGGTAGATAACGTAATTTCGGATTTCTTTGTTACACTTCAGATTTAAAAGAATTCATTGTAATCTATATGTTAGGAATTTGTGCCAAAAGAGATGTTTTCTAAATGTTGTAATTTTATGAACGGACTATTTTTTTTTTCATATAACATTATATATGTCTAACAATTTACTAATGTTTAGTTATCTAACCTAGATAATAATTAAGAGGGACCACATGACATTGATTTGCTTTTAGATTAGGGATTGACGTATAAACTGGTTTATTTATTACCTCCATAGATACTTTTCTAAATTTCCTTACCAAAAGACATACTTCTTGGGGGGAATGTATACTTTTTGTATGCAGAAAGACTATATAATAACCTTGATGTTAAGAAGCGTTGAAAGTGGTGTTGGTTATTGGTTTTTTTAAAGGATTTTTGTAAAGGAAAAAACAAAATCAAAATTAGAAAACACACATCTTCTTTCTTCTTCTTCCTCACCGTCTGAACTCATCAAACTCCATATCCTTTATAGATTAGTTAAAAGTAAACAAACAAACCCAACAATCTTCAAAATTTTATCAATTCGGCATCTTAGAGCTCTATTTGTTCTTAGTCTAGTGACGCAATGACCGCTCCTATCTAGATTTTTGTACTGTTTTTGTTGTTGATGTGGAAGAGAGTCAAGTGTAAATGGATGATTCAATGGAGAAAACGAATTAATTTATAGTTTAAGAAGAAAAGTTGATTTTCAGAAGAAATTATGGGAAACCCACCATTGAATCTAAAATCATTGTAAGTGATTATGGAGGATTTGAGAATCGTGTCGATTTAGTTGGTTATAGAACCAATTTTACTATGGGGTTCTAATCCACGACACACGTTCATCCTAATTATCACCTCTTTATGTGTCTCAGATTGTTCCATCTCGTTCTCTTTCATATCTTTTCACTTGAAAAAAATCTGAATTTTGGAGAATTTGAATCACCAAAAATTTGAGATTAAAGTGTCTGGGATCCAATTCAATTTGGAACACCACAAATTTACTTTACTTTTCTGGTGTCTAATTCAATTTTGAACACCACCATTTACTTTTCGTTTTCTGCTTGTAATGTCTGGTTTCAAATTCGAAATAAAATGGTTAAGGTTTTGTGGTTAAAGATTGACAAACCATGATAACGTTTTGTGGTTACAGTTTTGTGGTTTCGGTTTTATGGTTACGGTTTTGTGGTTACGGTTACGGTTTTGTGACCATCGAAATTGTAAGATGGTCACGGTTTTATGGTTACAATGGTTATGGTTTTGTGGCTTGTGATCTTTTTTACAACAAGTTAGAATAAAATAGATTTCAAGCTCTTTACATTAGGCCATGATGACTCCATGTTTGCCAAAAGACAACCGCTAAGATCTTCAACGTTGTCGGCAAATCCATGATTCCAACACCGATTATGGTAGAACCGAGATTGAAAACCGATCCACAAAAAAAAAGCTCCATTTAATTCATCGTATTCAACTCCCTGTCCTTTACTTTTCAGCAATAACAGAGCAACAATATCAACGGAGGAAAAGCTTCGAAGTGACAAAAAATTCTGATCGAGATTCAACAAAAATAAGAGAAGTTGATTCCGACCAAAGCTTCGACGAGCTACTCTTCAATCTGTATGCGATAGATCCGAGATTAACAATCGGCATCAAGATTGTCGGGGACGGCGCTATTTCTTCTCGATTAAGCCTACCATCTCTAATCTGCTCCCCTACTCGCCATTAAAGTTTGGCCAAGAGCGTTAGACCAGCTCCATCACTGGTTTCTGAGACAGTATCATAGAATAAAAAAAATAGAAAAAACAAAAAGGATGAGAGAGATTAAAAGCAATCTATTGTTTGAGAAATTGTAGATACTGTTTTAGAGATTTTTCTTACATGTGTGGCATTGTAATTGGCTCAGTTTACTTATTTAATTATATAATCAAATTTTATTTAGAATATTAATAGTAAATTAGTTATATACCTTTTAAAAACTTCTCTACCGATGGAGCTGCCCTAAGTGCTCACTATGATACTTGCACATATTAAACATAATTTAGCAAAATTAAAGGAGAGAAAACCTGTCACTGGTTTTTCTATGTTCCTCCGCCCCTTAAGGTTTCCCACTATGGTTGCCTGCAAAAAAATTAGAATCAGTTCAACTATTCTGCTCAATGAGTCTAGGCTCTCCTAAATGCCTATAAATGCCGTGACCCAAATTCATGAATGGCAATCACAAGTATACACGCACAAGTTAGGCAAGATAAGTATAAATCAGCATCCTTTACAAATTTAATCATTTAATTATTTTTTCGAAGGCCTTGCGCATTGAAACATACCAACATTTCTCTTTTTTTATTTGAATTAGCCTTTAATTTGGATCTTACACCTGTTGACCGTCGTACATGTCATTACAGTCGAATCCTACGAACTCTGAGTTCGAGCCCATGAGCCAACATCATTGGTACGGAACAACTGAAAGTTTAAGCTCGATACTAGAAGATGTGATGGCTCCCCAATGTCAGTCAGAGGTCTATAACTCGTTGAACTCGATGTGCAAAATGAGCCATTTTTCTAGCTCTATAGAAATCATCCGAATGAAAAACAAACCAAGAAAAGACACTAACCAAAAATGTTGATCAAGAACCCACATCAGCACCGCAATTAATTTCACCACGAAAGGAAAAACTGGGCAAGGAGCCCACAATTCAAACCTGGAAGACCTTCCCTCTGGACGACATGTTACATAGAACTGTCAAATAGTCCATCCGCAGCCCAATTGGGCTTGTCCTAATGGGCATTTAATTTTATGGGCTCCGACTGGTCGGTCGGTTATGGACAATGGTCCAAAACAAGACCAAGACCAATAAGGACCATGTCCATATGGGCTTGTCCACGGGCGGCCAAATTACATAATTTTAAACTTGCAATTATGTATAGTCCTTTTAACAAATTATAATATGACTCT
Source organism: Draba incana (assembly GCA_963576765.1). NCBI lineage: Eukaryota > Viridiplantae > Streptophyta > Magnoliopsida > Brassicales > Brassicaceae > Draba > Draba incana. The sequence continues at coordinate 27,874,111 of OY755211.1, read as the reverse complement.
AGTCTCGAGCGATTGAGTTTTACCTTACAATTGATTTTATTTTTCCGCCAAAAACATAATTTCACAAATTTTGCGCCGAAATGTTTCCGTCAAAACTATAATTTTCCCGTCACAAACAGATTTTATACATTTTCACACAAATTTTCTGCCAAATATGTATTTTCCGTGTTTTTCCGCCAAAAATTAAATCCATTTCATGGAAAACTGGTTTCCGCAATTTACCCGCCAAAAAGTGGTTTCCACGTTTTCCCATTAAAACCGGAGTTTTCGCAAATTTACCGCCAAAAATGGATTTTCAACATTTTCACGGAAAACATAGTTTTTGCAGTTTTCCCGCCAAAAATGGATTATCCGCGTTTTCCAGCCAAAAACAGAGTTTTCGCAAATTTCTGCCAGAAATGGATTTTCTACATTTTCACGAAAAATTGAGTTTTTGCAATTTTCCCGCCAAAATATGATTTTTGCGTTTTCCCGCCAAAAATAGATTTTCCATATTCTTTTCGAAAAATGAATTTTCTACATTTTCACGGAAAATTGAATTTCCGCAGTTTTTCCGCCAAAACTATGTTTTCCGCATTTTCCCAGCAAAAACGGGGTTTCCGTGTCTTTCCACCAAAAACTGAATTTCCCTGTTTTTTCTGCCAAAAATTGAATTTCCGAATAATTTATAATTTTTGTTTGTTAAAAGTAAGTATTATGAAGGGCTAAAAGGCGGCTAGCCCTATTCTCCGCAAAAACGTAATTCCATAATTTTCTGCCAAAATTTTAATTCTGTATTTTTTTTTTTGCGAAAAACGTAATTTCGTAATTTTCCCTTTAAAATCTTTATTCTATAATTTTTTTTTTATCAAAAACGCAATTCCGTAAAAATAATTCGTCAAAAACGCAATTTTAAAAGAATGATTTTCTCCAAATTGATTTTAACCTAGTTTTTAAAGTATTTTGGGTTGACCATGTCTATATGGTCTAAGACCAATTAGACCATGGGTGAATTTGGGCATAGCCGATTTAGACCATCTCATTTATAGGGCCTGACCAAAACTGTCCAATACTATTTTGGGCTGGGCTAGCCTATGGTCAGCCCGGACCATTTGATAGCCGTTACATCGTTATAATTAGATTGGCGAGAAACCCCACGCAGAGAGAACGCAGAGGGAACCCAAAGGGAACGAAATGAATCTCTCATATATTTTGGAAAAACAAAATATTTTCACATATTTTTCAGACCAAGCTTTTTATGGGTATTCATAAGATTCAATAATCCAAATCACCACCATCGCAAGAAAGACGAAGGCGTGAAACCGTACAATTGTTCCTTCTTCTCGTCACACAAAGAATGGAAAAAATATCTGGTTGGATTTCGTCCTGATCACCAATTTAGGGATAGATAGACCCACTTTACGAGTTAGACCCAATTTAGGGATAGATAGACCGACTTTACGAGTTATTTAAGAAATGATAACTTATTCTCCCAAAACATGCATAGCAACAAAACCATAAAGGAAGAAGTGAAGAGCGGATATCATGAACCAAAGTAATCCGCATAAAATAAAAGGACAAGCAATAAAGTCCTAGATAGGAATTACGAAACAAAGAAGTACGGACCGACCATCTCCAATGGTTTATTCTATTTTTTTCTCTAAAATTAGAGTTCTCTAAAAATAGAGGAGGGGTTCACTCCAATAGTTGCCTCTATTTTTTCTTTAAAAATAAAATATTCCATACATATCCTATTTTTATTTTATTTCTAATTTCTCTTTAAACCCTTAGGTTTCCAAATTTACAAATTCTACCCATATATTTTACTTATAATAATAGTGCAACAATAAATAACAATATCATTCAAATTAATTGTTGCATTTTAAACTAAAAGTAATTTAATATATTTTGCAAAACTTATATAAACTTTAAATTTGTCACAATGTAACATTGTTGGGTTCATATATTATTTTGGTAGGTGTTATATGTATGATAAATTTTATTTAGGTATTAAATAAAAACTTGTCAAATTGTAGGACTATTTTGTAAATAAAAAAGTTTTATCCTAAAAATAGAGAAATAAATAGTAGTTCTCTATATTTGGAGAATTACTATTCATTTTTCTATTTTTAGAACAAGATATAGAGTACCATTGTAGATGTTTTTACTATAAAAATAGAGCTTAAAGGCAAAAATAGTGAAATAGAGTACCATTGGAGATGCCCTTACAATAATATTACTATCTTATTACTTCTACTTTTTTCACACTTTAACTGAATATATATAGGATTAATTGGTGAGATGGGCAATATTTTTGAATGTATTATGCCAATTGGCCAAATACTATTCACAATTTGTTGTTTGGGCAATTTTTACTTTTCCCACGTTTTTAAGTATCATATACACCCTCCCTCATCACTTATTAACATGTTTGCCACACAGTCCATTGACACTTTAAGGCCCAAACTTAAAAAATTATAGAAGGATGTTTTTTTTGTAGAAGGACGATTTTTGCGGGAAATTTGTACGGAATGACGTTTTTGTCGGAAACTTTTACGGAATCACGTTTTTGGCAAAAACATTTTACGGAATCACGTTTTTTTGCCGGGAACTTTTATAGAAGGTCGTTTTTGGCGGAAACTTTTTACAGAATGATGTTTTTGGCGGGAATTTTTACGGAATGATGTTTTTTGCCAGAAATTTTTTACGGGATGACATTTTGGGCAAGGAACTTTTACGTAATTACGTTTTTGCCGGGAATTTTTATGGAATCACGTTTTTGCGGGGAATTTTTAAGGAATGACGTTTTTTCCGAAAACTTTTATGGAATCATGTTGTGGCGGGAATTTTTTACGGAATCACCTTTTTTCGCGGGAAACTTTTCGGAATCACGTTTCTGGCGGAAATTTTTTATGGAATAACGGTTTTGGCGTTAATTTTTTACGAAATGGCGTTGTTGCGGGACATTTTTTTAGAATAACGTTTTTGACAGGAATTTTTTTACGGAATGACATTTTTGGCGTGGAATTTTTAAAATGACGTTTTTTGTCGGAAACTTTTACGGAATCACGTTTTTTACAGGAAATTTTTACGGAATTACGTTTGTTTGCCATGGATTTTTTACGGAATGACCTTTTTTGCGGGAATTTTTAACGGAAGGATGTTTTTGGCGTGAATATTTTATGGAATCACGTTTTTACGAGAATTTTTACGAAATTACGTTTTGGGAGGGAATTGTTTTGGAATGACCTTTTTGGCAGTAAATTTTTACGAAATGACTTTTTTGCATGGTGTACAAGGTGTACATCAATGCCATCGTGTACATGTTGGGGGGGGGGGGGGGTGTATAGTATGCTCAAAAGGGTTTGGTGAACATGTGTTTGGATACGCTTGGTGTACATGTTTGGTGTACAAGCATTGTAATGACCCCTTCACTGCCTAAGACCAGCCGGAGCGGCCACAATTTTTCTAAATTTCGGCCTAGGAGAATTTTATCTTGGAAAAGTTAAAGAAAGTATTTAGAAAGGTTTTGGTTAGAGAAAATTCAAGTTCGATCGAGGAAAAATGAGTTTGGGTCGAGAAAAATAATTATGGGACACTTCAGCGTGTACTGCGGATCGAGAAACGCCCGAGAAAACATTGAGCCGCGATTGAGAAAAACGTGTGGCCATTAGTAAGCCACGGTTGGGGGTAGTTGGCGTGTGTGGCTCACAACGCGCCACATCATCGGGTAGGTAGAGTGAGTGGTTGTCATTGCGCCTCAGCGCCGAGTGATGTGGCAAAATCCGGATGATTAGATGTGGCCATGCGAGCACCGTCAACTGTACCTACCACCAAGCCTATATATATAACCCTTACCCCCTTGATAATTTTCTCCCATCCATGTTCAAAAATCCTTAGAGAAATCCCATGTTCCATCCTTTGTCCAAAATCCCTTGGAAATTATTCTTTGTCCGAAAATCCTTAGAATTTTCCTTTTTCCCGAAAATTTTTTAGAGAATTTTCTTGTTCGACCCCTTTTACCAAAAATCCATCCACTAAAACTCTGTTCCAATCTAGAAAATCCTAGAATTTTATCAAGACATTTAGGATCCAACACGGAAACGTTGGATCAGTTCCGAGAAAATTCTCGAAGATGCGAAGGAGTATTTTTCGAGTCTTGATCCGATCTAGTCCGAATCTAACGATCCGCTAGTAGGAAGTCTAGGCAAAATCGCATACATTTCCTAAGGCAAAGGTGAGTCTTGGTGATGCTTGATCGTGTGTTAGATGAGTGGAACACACGTGCTTGTTATTTAATTCGTAATTGAGACTCATATAATCCATTTGCTAGAATTGCTAAGTGAAAAGAATGAACGTACACAATATTGTTTACCAAATTTGTAATTGAGGTTCACGTCAAATCGTTCACTATAATTGCTAAGAGTCCTTACTAGTGAAAACGTATGGAAAGAATTTAAGTGGAATTGTTTACAAGTTTATATGCATACATGCTAGATTCATAAATCATATAAATTTATTATGTGCGCAGTTGGTCATTCCCTTGATCTGTGACTTAGTCGAGGAGGGTTAAGTTCACGATGACACAGTGAGACGGTATTGCAGCCTAGGGCCGTATACTGCATAAGCGATCGGTGCAGAATTCCCGATGTGGTAGCGTATGAGTATGGCCACAAGAATTGTTAAAGGATCCTAAGTCCTTAGCCTTTGTGGTTCTGGACCGAACGATGCCTTTGTATACACATGATGGGAATTGACAACGCGTAAAGCCTTATGGAATTGAAACATTAATGCATATCATATACCGTCCATGTTTAATTATGCATGCATTTGAGGGTTGCATGTTGATTGTTATTTTGGGTTTTGGGTTGGTAATATTATTATCAACTGTTAGGGGAGCCTAGACTCATTGAGCAACTAGTGCTCACGAATCAATTTGTTTTGCAGGTAACCTTTAGCGGGTAGATCTTTGGAGAGCACAACATGGAACATTAGGATAAATCAGTAGTAGATTTCCTTGCTTTTGTAAATGAATAATGTTTATTATGTATATAAACGTTTTGGAGTGTTAGACTCGGGATCGAATATAGTATGGTAACTATTTAAAATCCTAAGTATAATTAATAAAAGAAAGGTTTTAAATAACTTGGGTTTCATATGATACTTAGTCCTATCTGGACGATCTAACTATCGAATATAGTTCGTGTTGGCAAGCCTTGAGTTATATTCAATAGGGACAGATGCCTAAGTGTCTAGTCTAGGGCTTTTCGATGTGTTCTGAGAACCTCTGATCGGGCACTAAGGTGTTCCTCAGTGGCGTCTCTACTTAGATCCCGATCGGGAGCGTTACAATTAGTGGTATCAGAGCGTGGTTTTACGATGCTCAAATGGGACTTGGTTTTCAAATATTTTATTGAGTCAAAATTGTCGCAAAAGCAAGTAGGATAAGCTGGTTATGTTCCTGTGCTATATTAGGTTAAGTTGGGTTAGGACATACCGGACTCTTTGATGCAGATGTCCGTACCATCGCGCAGTGATTTTTCTGATAGAAGATCGTGGAGACCACTAAGAGGGACGATACCTCTGATCGGGCACTTAGGATCGTGCAGTGATTTTTCTGACAGATTCCTTAGTCCAAGCCTCAAAATTCTCAAGATATCACACTTTGCCGATTTGGACAGAAGCAATGAGTCCGAAGTTTTGCTACGGACAGACAACCAAATAAAGTTAAATTTTGATGAACGACGGCTACATTTCAAGATATTTGAGTCAACTTTCTAATGAAGTTAGAATTATCTCATTTAAAGCTATGAGCTAGAAGATACACTGGATTTACTGAAGATATGTCAAATTACCTCGAAGATGAAGAAGGTGCAGAAAAGAGTCAAACGTTGATAGACCTTAAGATCAATGTTCCTGAACATACTCAGCCCAATTTGAAGACTTTTTGAAGCCCATCACGTGCCTTGGAGAGGAGGTCGGTTGGACTTCTAAAGATTTGGAAATTTTGACCAAAAAGACCGTTTTGCCCATGAAGAACCCTAGGAGACCTTAGCACTATAAATACTTGTTTTTAGCCTCTTGATTAGGGTGTGCCAAAATTTATAAACACTTTTTACTCATAAAAGACAGCAGCCACGCCTCGTTTGGAGGATTGATCATAGAGTTTATTTTAGGAGCTTTGGTGGATGATCTCGCTTTGTACTTCGCTATAGAGAAGAATCTTCTTATCTCTACTCTTTTAATAAAGTTTATCATCATGTTTTAATCTATCTCTTGTGGTTTTTTGTGCACCATGTCCGAGTAATTCACTTGTTAGGTTTTAGGTTTTCAATGAGTTTCATAATCCGATAATTGATTGATGATTGTTTAGGGATAATAATAGAATCTTCATCTTTACTTGTACTCTATGCATAATTGCTTTACCGCGCATTTAGCGATTTGATTTTAGGTTGATATAGATTCCAAAAGCTTTTATATTGACCAGAACTAATATTTGATGAGCCAAGCGTCTTAACATTCCAAAAGTTTAGTTAAGAAGTTCGGTGAACAATATCATAACCCATACTTTTCTTGCATATTTTCACCTTGTAATAACCACGCGAAATCCGAGTCTATTAGGTTGATGAAATATAGTGGTCGGAGCCTCCGAAGGGGAATGACTATACCTTCGTGTTATGAGTTATAGATGGTGCGGTATATCCTAAGGTCCCTAGATTAAATCAATTATTATTGTTGCATGATTCTCTGCGATTTCCTAAGTCCTAACGCTTTTCTCTTATTGATTTCAGTTTATTTAATATTTGCATTCGTGTTAATTCACAATCACCCAAATGACAAACATATTTTGTTCTAGCTTTATTTTATTCATTACAAATCATAGTGTGGTTAACAAGTCCTCGTGGAATTCGATCCCTTATCTATACTAATTGTGATTGCTGTGCACTTGCAGGAAGTCCGATTAAGTGGTAAAACTTAACCCCGTGATCAAGTATCAAGAGTATATCGACGAGAACTCTCCGCATTCGACACCGGAGTTGGGACTCCGTGATATTTGTGACCCCAGACCTGAGGGATCACATCATGGTGGATGGATATCCACCAATTCAGCAGAATTGTTACCACAATACCACCGAGATGATACCAGTTATGAAGAACCAACCAGATCGAGATACGGTGGTAGACTATCACCGCCATTATCACTACCTTTTCGCTCACCATCGCGATCTCTGTCTTTTACCTCTCAACAAAGGTATCCGGAGATGGAAGCACCGCCAGAAGATCCAGAACATGGGGATCACAGCCATTCTAGGCGTCCTAATCCTGAGGGAATATGACCGAGAAGGACAAGATCAGAAGTGGGAAACACCGATGAAAATGTGATGAGTGTGATTAGACAGTTAGCAGAACATATAGGAAATCGAAGGACTTCTCGAAGACGGCATGATTCGCCACCCTCGCCACCAGATTTCCTTAAAATGGTAATGGTGATGCAGAACCTGGGGACATGGAGATTCTTTGGAGATACAGGTCCCTTGGAAGCAGATGCGTGGATAAAACATCTTGAGAGAAATTTTGAGGCTACTCGTTGTCCAAAGAAATACAAGACGGACATAACTGCTCACTATTTGATGAAGGATGCAAGCAACTGATGGGATGGTGTCAAGAACCAAAGGATGCAAGCAACTGGTGGGATGGTGTCAAGAACCAATATATGAGCACAGAGATTTCGTGGGATATCTTCCCGAGGGAATTTGAGAGGAAGTACTTTCCACCAGAAGCGAGAGATAGAATGGAAGCACAATTCCAGAACTTGATACAAGGGCAGTGTAATGTGTGAGAATATGAAGCTGAGTTTACTCGACTGAGACGTTATGCACATTACAGGCCAGGAGACGAACTAGTTGTTATCAAAAAGTTCTTGCGAGGTTTGAGGCCAGAGATTATGAGTAGACTGGTTGTGAACCAGTACTATAGTCTTTTTGAAATTGTGGAGCGAGCAGTTGATGTAGAGGAAGGCATTAGGGTTGAACAAGAATCCATGGCACAAGCAGAGTTACGTTTCCAAGAACAAAACCGACGAGTACCACATCAACCATAATAACAATCGGAGCCAAAGATTCAAGTGGCTTGAACGGGTAATTGGGCATAAGGAAGAGGAGGAGGCCAAGGCCAGGGACAGACTTTTGGTCGTGGACGAGGCCAAGGTCAAGGACAGACCCATGGTCGAGGACGGGGTAGAAGAATTACCGGTGGAGGAACACCGATGATGCACCAACTACCTGAGTGCTTTAAGTGTGGTGGTCGAGGCCACTACGCTAGGGCGTGTCCTAATGGTGGACAGATGGCACGGCATGTGCTGGCCCAAATTGTGTGTTATACTTGCAACCAGCCCGGACATTATGCGACTTTTTGTCCGGTTACACATCCTACAGGACAGACAAGTCAACCAGTGGGAGTACGAGCGATGCAGTGGGAGCCTGGGATAGAAATGCCACATGAGGTTGAGCCTCCAGCTAAGCGTGCAGCCATTATGGGACGCGTATATTCCTTAGATAAAACCGAACCCACACGACCTTCTAAAGGTCCCCTTTAAGGTAAATGAAGGTTCTATCTTTATTATCTTTTTGTGGTGTATGAGTATTTTGTTTGAATATGTGTGATGCATGTTTATATATAAGAAGTTTAAACAAAAGTTTATTGCATATCTAAGGACATTATGTGTTGGTGGTATACCCACACACGTTCTGTTTGACTCAGGTGCAACACATAGTTTCGTATCACCTGATGTCATCTTGAAATTTAGAGGGACTTTTACGATAGTAAAAGTTTCCATTCCTATTAGAACACATGGTAACCAAATCCTTCATACCGAAAAATGTTATATGGGAATGCCAATTGTTATTGGAGACCATATCTTCATAGCAAATTTGTTAGTCGTTCCATTAGAAGGGTACTTAGTCATTTTAGGAATGGACTTGCTAACGGCGTATGGTACACATAGATTTCGGTAGAGGAAGGATAACCTTTGAGCGATCCGAGAAACCATCTATAACCTATTACGCGATCAAAACCAATACCGGAATATCTTTCATAACGTCCTTGAGAGCATAAAATGCCCTTATGAAAGGAGAAGTTTATCTCGTGACTTTGAGTATAGTTGGTGACACCAAAGAAGACCAGAATCTCGAGGAGATCCCTGTAGTTAATGGTTATGAGAATGTGTTTAAACCTTTGGAAGGATTACCACCATCTCGTAACAACCCCTTTACCATTTCGTTGGAACCAGGAGCGACTCCCATAGCTAAGCGCCATACCGGATGGCCCCTGCAGAGCTAACAGAATTAAAGAAGCAATTAAAGGATTTAATGGAGAAGGGATTTATTATACCAAGTTCGTCACCATGGGGAGCTCCAGTTTTATTTGTTAAGAAGAAAGATGGTAGCATGCGGTTGTGCATAGACTACCGAGGAATTAACAACATTACCATCAAGGACATGGATCCATTACCGAGGATTGATGAGTTGCTGGATCAACTGCAAGGAGCAAGTTGGTTTTCAAATATTGATTTAGCATCATGCTATCATCTAATCCGTATTGCAGAGTCAGATGTTTTGAAGACCGCATTTAGGATGCGTTACGGCCAGTACGAGTTTGTGGTCATGCCATTTGGCCTAACTAATGCACCAGCTACATTTGTGCGGTTAATGAATGAAGTCTTTCAGGATTACATAGATGAGTTTTCCATCATTTTCATTGATGATATTCTTATCTATTCTAAAACCGCGGAAGAACATAAAATACACTTAGAGAAAGTGTTAGAACGTTTAAGGAGCCAAAATCTTTTTGCTAAGTTCAGCAAATGTAGCTTTTGGAAGCGGGAGATTGGATTTTTAGGGCATCAGGTATCGAAACACGGAGTTTCGGTCGACCCGGAGAAGATAGTTGTAATTCAAGATTGGCCACAACCGACCAACGCTACAGAGATACCGAGTTTTCTAGGACTGGCTGGATATTAACAAAAATTTGTCAAAGGATTTTCGAGTATATCCAAACCATTGACTCGCCTGACTAATAAGGGTGTAGTCTTTGAATGGGATGACAAAACGGAGAAGGTGTTCAAGTAGTTGAAAAAGGCTTTAACCACATCGCTGATCTTAGCCTTACCTGAACCGAACCAGCCATTTATGGTATTTGTCGATGCTTGTGGAACGTGATTAGGTTGTGTTTTAATGCAAGGCAAGAGGGTAATTGCTTATGCATCTAGACAGTTAAAAAATCATGAGGAGAACTATCGCACACATGATCTAGAGATGGCTGCAGTTGTATTTGCCCTTAAGATATGGCGATCGTATCTTTACAGTGAATCAGTAAAAGTGATGACCGATCATAAGAGCTTAAAATATTTGTTCACCCAACCTGATCTTAACATAAGACAGAGAAGGTGGATGGAGTTTATAGCAGATTATGATTTGGATATTACTTATCACCCGGGAAAGGCAAACGTAGTAGCTGATGCCTTAAGCCGCCATAAAGCAAGTGTAGACGTGGAGAAAGAGTTGATGAGCTTAAACGCAGAATTCAAGAAGATTTATTTGTTAGCCTTAGAAGGAGAGAGTAGCGAACCGTTGGGTTTACAAGCGGTAAATCAAGCGGGTTTACTACAACGCATCCGGCAGGAGCAAAGAGAAGATGAGAAGCTGAAAAAGATTATCGAAGGACTAGACAATCAGGGAGATCCGGATGCAAATGGATATCATTTGGCTGCAGATGGTACCTTGCTTCAGAGTAAAAGGATTACCGTGCCTAAGGGATAAGGCCTACGGGAAGAAATTATGAGGATAACACATCAATCACGACTTAGTATTCACCCAGGAAGTACTAAGATATATCAAGACATTCACCAGTATTATCATTGGCCTGGTATGAAATGATTTGTTGCGAAGTGGGTAGCTCAGTGCCAGACTTATCAACAAGTTAAGATAGAGCATCAAGTACCAGCCGCATTACTATAGAGTCTACCGATCCCAGAAAGGAAATGGGACGCGATTTCTATGGACTTCGTTTCAGGATTACCAAAAGCATCCGGACGGGGAAACGATGCAATTTGGGTAATTGTAGATCGTTTAACCAAAAGTGCTCATTTTCTACCCATGAGGTTGGATGACAACATCGAGATATTGGCTAAGTTATACTTGGATGGGATTGTAAAGTTACATGGGGTTCCAACCAATATCGTCTCTGACCGTGATCCACGATTCACGTCTAGACTATGGCGTGATCTTCAAAAAGCACTTGGAACATATTTGCGTATAATTACTTCTTTTCACCCAGAGACAGATGGGCAGACAGAGAGAATGATAAGAACACTTGAGGATCTACTTTGAATGTGTATGCTAGATTGAGGAAACACATGGGAAAACCACATACCCTTAGTGGAATTTGCATACAATAATAGCTACCATGCTAGTATTGGTATGTCATCGTATGAAGCGTTATACGGACGTCCTTGTTAAACACCCATTTGTTGGATGGAAGTAGGAGAAAGACAAGAGTTTGGGTCAGAATTTTTGAAAGAAACTATGGATAATATTAGCCTTATTCAAGCTAATATGAAGAAGGCTAAAGACCGTCAGTAAAAATATACCGATCAACATGGAAAAGAAGTGGCTTTTGAGGTTGACGATTGGGTTTGGTTGAAAGTCGAGGCGGAGAAAGGAAAGAACAGATTTGCTAAGCCAGGTAAGTTGGCTCCGCGATCTGAGGGTTCTTATAGTATCGTAAAAATAATAGGAGAAGTAGCATACCAGTTAAATCTTCCTTCAAGTACGGAAATGCATAATGTTTTCCATGTCTCCCTGCTACGTAAGTTTTTCCGTCGCTCGGATGAACCACAACCGGAATGGATACTGGATCCGCAAACCAAACCTAGACCTTGTATGAGTCATAACTTGCACAATTGAATTTCTAAGGGTTGTAGGAGAGGTGCGAGACTTCTGAGTGAATCACAATGCAGAAAATGTAGAGACTGTTGCAGTAGCTGTTAAGAAAGCTTTATTGATGTTGTTGTCTGAAAAGTTTTCATCCTTTTTCTAGGTGAATACAATGGGCTATATATAGCTAAATAATTCTAGGTCTAAGTGCGAGATTTGGGCTTAGCCCATTAATCAATAAATAGGCTTTAGGCCCATAATATCATTAAACCCATTTTAAATATGGATCTAACTCTATTATGGGCCTAATTACATATTGGGCCCTTGTAAGCATGTTTAGGATTTCTTCTGGACTTGGTAGAGTAGTTCTTGTCGTTGCATCGATCTCATAGGAGTGGAATCTGACCCCTCCAGTTAGGCCCCCAGCTTGGCAGTATCTGGTATGGTAGTGTCAAGGTAGAAGAAGTCGCAAGTGAGGTCGATGCTTCAAGAAGATGTCTCGCATATGTTGCCATTGTCCTTCAAGATGTGTTTTGGCAAGATAAAATTGTAAAGCTTTGTTCAGCCGACTTGCAAATGTTTCCGAGTTCGACGTGTTTTCTGTAAACGTTTAGCTCAGTAGAGACTCCTTGTAGATCCGTGTTTTGGAATAGCTTGTCGTCAATGAGGAAAGCGCGTAAGTGTGTGAGCAAACCTCGGTACAAACCTTGTCTAGAAAACCCAATAGGAAAAACCAAATCAAGGGAAAAAGAGCACAAGTCACACACTTATCATTGGAGTTATAATTATTGCCGCCATGTTCCCATGTTTCTATGAATGTTCAACTCGGCGAATATGATTCGACTCGTTGTAGTTCACTTTCTTTGAAAGGTTTTTGTTTTGCCGAGCTCTCATGTTTCAGTTAATGTTCAGTTCGGTCAATAGAGATTTTGTCATTGTCGGTGAGCTCCCATGTTTGAGTAATGTTTAGCTCACCAATGGAGATTATTGTAGATATCGTCGAGCTCCCATGTTTCAGTTAAGACAAGGTGGGGGGTAGTTGGCGTGTGTGGCTTACAATGCGCCACATCATTGGGTAGGTAGAGTGAGTGGTTGTCATTGCGCCTCAGCGCCGAGTGATGTGGCGGAATCCGGATGATGAGATGTGGCCATCCGAGCACCGTCAACTGTACCTACCACCAAGCCTATATATATAAACCTTATCCCCTTGATAATTTTCTCCCATCCATGTTCAAAAATCCTTAGTGAAATTCCATGTTCCATCCTTTGTCCAAAATCCCTTAGAAATTATTCTTTGTCCGAAAATCCTTAGAATTTTCCTTTTTCCCGAAAATTCCTTAGAGAATTTTCTTGTTCCACCTTTTTTACCGAAAATCCATCCACTAAAACTCTTTTCCAATATAGAAAATCCTAGAATTTTATCAAAAAACTTAAGATCCAACACGGAAACGTTGGATTAGTTCTGAGAAAATTCCCGAAGATGCGAAGGAGTATTTTTCGAGTCTTGATCCAATCTAGTCCGAATCTAAGGATCCGTGAGTAGGAAGTCAAGGCAAAATCGCATACATTTCCTAAGGCAAATGTGAGTCTTAGTGATGCTTGATCGTGTGTTAGATGAGTGGAACACACGTGCTTGTTATTTAATTCGTAATTGAGGTTCATATAATCCATTTGCTAGAATTGCTAAGTGAAAAGAATGAACCTACACAATATTGTTTACCTAATATGTAATTGAGGTTCACGTCAAATCGTTCACTATAATTGCTAAGAGTCCTTACTAGTGAAAACGTATGGAAAGAGTTTAATTGGAATTGTTTACAAGTTTATATGCATACATGCTAGATTCATAAATCATATAAATTTATTATGTGCGCAGTTGGTCATTCCCTTGATCCGTGACTTAGCCGAGGAGGGTTAAGTTCATGATGACACGGAGATACGGTATTGCAGCCTAGGGCCGTATACTGCATAAGCGATCGGTACAGAATTCCCGATGTGGTAGCGTATGAGTACGGCCACAAGAATTGTTAAAGGATCCTAAGTCTTTAGCCTTTGTGGTTCTGGACCGAACGATGCCTTTGTATACACGTGATGGGAATTGACAACGCGTAAGGCCTTATGGAATTGAAACATTAATGCATATCATATACCGTCCATGTTTAATTATGCATACATTTGAGTGTTGCATGTTGATTGTTATTTTGGGTTTTGGGTTGGTAATATTATTATCAACTGTTAGGGGAGCCTAGACTCATTGAGCAACTAGTGCTCACGACTCAATTTGTTTTGCAGGTAACCTTTAGCGGGTAGATCTTTGGAGAGCACAACACGAAACATTAGGATAAATCAATAGTAGATTTCCTTGCTTTTGTAAATGAATAATGTTTATTATGTATATAAACGTTTTGAGTGTTAGACTCGGGATCGAATATAGTTTGGTAACTGTTTAAAATCCTAATTATAATTCATAAAGGAAAGGTTTTAAATAACTTGGGTTTCATATGATACTTAGTCCTATCCGGACGATCTAACTATCGAATATAGTTTGTGTTGGCAAGCCTTGAGTTATATTCAATAGGGACATATGCCTAAGTGTCTAGTCTAGGGCTTTTCGATGTGTTCCGGGAACCTCTAATCGGGCACTTACGTGTTCCTCAGTGGCGTCCCTGCGATCGGGGGCATGATGTACAAGTATGGTGTACGTCAATGCCATCTTGTACATGCTTGGAATACATACATGGTATATAGTATGCTCAAAAGGGTTTGGTGGACATGGGTTTGGATACGCTTGGTGTACAGACTGGTGCACATGTTTGGTGTACAAGCATGATGTACAATTATGGTGTACGTCAATGCCATCGTGTACATGCTTGGAATACATACAAGGTGTATATAGTATGCTCAAAAGGGTTTGGTGGACATGGATTTGGATACGCTTGGTGTACAGACTGGTGTGTACATATTTTGTGTAAAGACTGGTGTACATGTTTGGTGTACAAGTATGGTGTACGTCAACGCCATCGTGTACATGCTTGGAATACATAAATGGCGTATAGTATGCTCAAAAAGGTTTGGTGGACATGGGTTTGGATACGCTTGGTGTATAGACTGGTGTACATGTTTGGTGTACATAGTTTATATGTTTTACTAACACCCTAAACTCTATAACCATAATTCATTGAATTCTTATTTTCAATATCCATTGTTCTTAATTTATCGAACTACATTTCTTATGGGCAATTGGCTAACATTCGGTCCAATTCTAGCCCATTAAACGTGATTCCAAAATCTTTCCACCAAAAACGTGATTCCCTAAAAATTTTGTGGAAAAAAACATCATTCCGTATCAAATTTCTACTAAAAACGTTATTACATAAAATTTTCCCGCCAAAAACATGATTCCATAAAATTTCCCATAAAAAATTGTCATTCCGTAAAAATTTCCCACAAAAACGGTATTCCGTACAAAATTCCCGCCAAAAACGTCATTCCGTAAAAGTTTCTTGGAAAAACGTGATTTCGTAAAAACATTCTGGCCAAAAACGTAATTCCATAAAAACTTTCTCGCCAAAACGTCATTCTTCAAAATAATCCTCCCAAAAACATGATTCAATGAAAGTTTCCTGCAAAAAAAACTCATTCCGCAAAAAACTCCCGCCAAAAACGTGATTCTATAAAGTTTCCCATAAAAAATATCATTTCGTAAAAATTTTCCGCCAAAACCTTATTCTGTACAAAATTCCGTCAAAAACGTCATTCCATAAAAGTTTCGTGGAAAAAACGTGATTCCGTAAACAATTCTGGCCAAAAACGTGGTTCTGTAATAAATTTCCCGCCACAAAGTCATTCCGCAAAAAAATCTCGCCAAAAACGTGATCCAATGAAAGTTCTCTGCAAAAAAACCTCATTCCGCAAAAAACTTCCGTAAAAATTTCCTGTCAAAAACGTGATTCCATAAGAGTTTTTGGCCAAAAATGTAATTCCGTAAAATTTTGCCGCCAAAACGTGATTCCATAAAAGTTTCCGGCAAAAAACATCATTCTAAAAAAATCAGCAAAAAGCGTCTTTCCGTAAAATATTCCCGCAAAAAACGTCATTCCGTAAAATTTCCGCTTAAAACGTGTTTTCATAAAAATTTCATGCAAAAACATCATTCCGTAAAAAATCCCGCAAAAAATTTATTCCGTAAAAATTTTCAGCCAAAAACGTGATTTTATAAAAGTTCCCTGCAAAAAAAACTTATTCCGCAAAAAAATCCCGCCAAAAACGTCATTCCGTAAAAATTTACTTCAAAAGCCATCATTCCTTAAAAAAATTCCGCTAAAAACGTCATTCCGTAAAATTTCTGCCTAAAACGTGATTCCGTAAAAGTTTCCAACAAAAAAAGTCATTCTGTAAAAAATTTCGGCCAAAAACATCATTCCGTAAAATCTTTCCGACAAAAACGTGATTTCAAAAAAATTTCTAGAAATAATTATTCTAATATACTAATTAACCCATTATTTTTCTTTGATAGGTTATTTGTGTCATTTTACTCACTCATCTCTATTAAAGGATTGCCCTTTTTCCAAATTAAGTTTGAAAAGTTGCCCATTTTGCTAATTTACCCATATATATATTAGATCAAGTATTTGATACATTACTTAATAAAAGTTATTTTCAAAATTTTGAAATGTACTTTATTTTTAAAAATATAAGAAATTATTGTATTTTACAAATTCCCCAATAGAAGTTATTGTAAAGTGCGATTGCAAATGGGAAGTTTCTACGTTTACACATCATCTAGGAAAAGATTTTTTTCTTGAGATGCTTAGTGGTTGGTTCTTTATAATAAGCAAACAAACTAAATATAAACGCAAACAACGAAATTGGTCTGCGAAAGTACAAACGAAAATATATATTGCAAAACTTCTGCAAATATTATTGTATCATTGTAATAATATTTAACACTTTGGAATTAACCTGAATCTGAGTACTTTAGTCTGCGAAAGTTGAGTTTCTGAACTAGATGTGAACTAATATTCTTTAAATATTAATTCTCAACGACTAACCGAATTACTAAATTATGCGAAAAAACTCAAGAAATCTCATATATATTATTAAAGAGGTGACTTGTAAAAAAAATATGACATGACAAACAAAGAACTATGATATTGCATCACTTTCACAAAAAATCTTATCATATGGATCAATAGCTAAATCTTAAATAATTATCAACAACAAAATCTTTGCTAATATTTTGTTCGGACATAAACAATAATCACCATAATGAATAATTTTAAATACTAAAATAAATAAATAAAATTATATTCAAATCAGAAACATTTATGTATTCTTTCCATAATATATCACCTACAAAAAAAAAAAAAAACTAATTATTTTTAGTATGAAATAAAAGTAATTCAAATTCAAGAAGAAAAAATATCATTTTAATGAAAATTTAATATTACAACAATTTTCTTTTTACTCAGATATAAATTTTTCTTTAAACTAATAATAAAAAACAAAAATAAACAGCAAATAAACTAAATCCCCTATATATTATTAGAGAGGTGATTTGTGAAAAAAATATGATATGGCAAGCAAAGAAATATGACATGTAAAACAAAGAAATATGACATGGTATCACTCTCACAAAAAATCTTATCATATGGATGAATAGCTATTTATTACTTATAAAAATCTTAAATAATTATCAACAACAAAATCTTTGCTAACATTTTGTTCAGACATATTCAATAATCACCATAATGAATAATTTAAAATACTAAAATAAATAAATAAAATTATATTCAAATCATAAACATTTATGTATTCTCTTCATAATATATCACCTAAAAAAATCAAAACAACTAATTATTTTCAGTATGAAATAAAAATAATTCAAATTCAAGAAGAAAAAATATCATTTTGATGAACATTTAATATTACAACAATTTTCTTTTTACTCAGATATAAATTTTTCTGTAAACTAATAATAATAAAAAAAATTAACAGCAAATAAACTAAATTAAAAATTAATAAATAAATCTAAATTCTACATATAATCGTGATTTTGAAGGAACAATTTTCTTTTTGTTCTATATCAAAAATTTCGTAAATAATACTTGTCTAAAAATATTCCTCCCATAATCTATGAGATGGATCTAATATTTATAGTTTCCTTAAGTTATTCTTTATCAAATGAAACCAAAAAATAATAATAAAATATTAACAAAAAATAAAACTGTGAAATTAAAAATAAATAAATCTAAATTCTACATGTAATCGTGATATTGAAAGAACAAATAAAATAATGAGAAATTGATTTAGTTATTTTTTGCATGATCCCTCGCGTCGTTTTGGTTCAATAAATAATTAATCAATTCAACCAACAATTCAATTCTCAAAATTCTAAGAAAACTCAATTCCAGAATAATAAAATGTAGCCAACTTAACACAAGGTTCCACTAGACTAAACAACGAACGACTTAAAACTCTAACAACCATATCATCCTTTTCACCGGCCTTGATTCCGCGATCACACCTTTCATTTACCTGCAACACATAGAAATAAGACTTGCGTAAGTATTTAATAAATACTTAGTGAGACGGTCCTCCCGTCAACATGCTAAGTACGCATAAGCCAAAATATCAAGCAATAATTAATTTAAAATATTAACACAGAAACAACGTCGTGTCGATCGACACTACCACTAGGTGTTGATCGACACTTCAACAATACTGGCGTCGATCGGCGCTTGATCAACTTTGGTGTCGATCGACACAATCACTAGGTATCGGTCGACACCCTGTTCTTAACTCGAAAAACATATCAAATCACAAACACGAAAACCGGACAATCACTACATTTCCACGAATTAACACACGAATATCACACAATTCAACCAGGGTTCCATCACCAAAACATCTAAACCAATCACTACATGATTCTTTGGCCTAAAACGAGCCTATGGTCGCGCACTCACCTTGATTTCGCGATTGAAAAGGAAAAGGTAGAGATGACAACGAAAACAACCTCGAACAGACCTCCCATACAATACCTCGTACGAAGCCATCCCAATATTCGCCTGAAAGTTGTTGTTATACGCAAACTCAAAAAGGCACAAGTGATCAGCCCAGTGACCACCTCAATCCAGAAACACATCCGCAGTAAATCCTCTAAGGTCTAAATAGTCCTCTCTGACTGCCCATCAGTCTGCAGATGATATGTCGTACTCATATGCACCTTAGTGCCCATCTCTGTTTGAAAAGCTGTCCAAAACTCAGACATAAACTTAGGATCCCGGTCAGACACAATACTGGCTGACACTCCATGCAACCTCATAATCTAACTCACAAATTTCTTAGCCAAAACCGCAGCTCCATCAGTCTTTTTAATGGCTAGAAAATGTGCAGACTTAGCCAGACGATCCACAATCACCCTAATCGCATCATAGGTCCTCGAATTAGGTAATCCTACCACAAAATCCATCGTGATCATATCCTACTTCTACTCCGAAATGGGGTAAACTCTGCAATAACCCATTTGGAACTTGATGCTCAGCCTTAACAAACGAACACGTGTCGCACTTCGCGACCCAGTGATAGTACCGCTTAAGATCATAATACATCTTAGTCACTCCCGAATGAATCAAGAACTTTCTCGCATGAGCCTCTCGCATGATCTCCTGCCTCAAAAACTCGTCCTTTGGTACCCAAACTTATTCAAAGAGACCTGATACTCGAAACCAACAATCCTTGAAGCATCAATCAAAACCTGATCACTCTCTAGAGCCGCTCTAATCCTACTCAGAAGATCTACTTGATCCACCGCCTCTAATCCCAAAGGCTTCTGCGAAATAGTACATAACCGCACAATGCTAATCTCGCCAACTAAGGCCTCAACCTTCTGCTCCCGAATCGAATCAACTCTCAGCCGACTCAGAGCATCTGCCACCTAGTTGGTAAATGATCTCTAGATCATAATCCGTCAAGAACTCAACCTAGCATCTCTGTCTCATATTCAACAATGGCTGAGTAAAGACATGCTGCAGATTCTTGTGATCCGTATAAATATGCACCTTCCCGCCATAGAGGTAGGACGTCCAAATCATCAGAGCAAACACCACTGTTCCCAACTCAAGATCATGCATAGGGTGATTACGCTCACTACCCTGCAACTGCCTCGAAGCATACGCAATGACCCTGCCCTCCTCCATCAAAACGTAACCCAAACCAACTCCTGAAGCATATGTGTACACTGTATAAAGCTTCCTCGGCTCGGGTAATGCTAAAACATGTGTACTCGTCAACATCTCTTTGAGACTCGCAAAGCTCTCCTCGCACTCTGGTGACCAAATAAATGGGACATCCTTCCCGGTTAACTTCATTATAGACTGCGCTATACTCGCAAATCCCTTGACGAATCTCCTGTAGTAACCAGCCTATCCCAGAAACCTCCTGATCTTAGTGGCGTTACTCGATCTAGGCCAATCTCGAATAGCCTCTATCTTTGCCAGATTTACTGCAACACCCTCTGCACAAACAATGTAACCCAAAAACCCCATCTGTCTCTACAAGAAACTACACTTGCTCAACTTAGCATACAGCTTCTGCTCACGAAGCTTCTCCAAAACCAATCTCAAATGAGCCTCATGCTCCTCAGGACTCCTGGAATATACCAAAATGTCGTCGATGAAGATGATAACGTAGGCTTACTGCCTTTGCCAGAAACCTCATCAAACCTCCACTTCTGGCCCGCGTAGGCTTGCTGCCTTTGCCAGAACTAAAATTACAAGAATGTTGTTGCGGCTGTTGTCTCCTCGGTTGAACAACAGGAGCAACCACAGGTGGAACCACCACAGATGAAACAATCGCAAAACTAGTATGCTCACAATGATCCTCCTCAATAGAAACAGCAAGCTCCACCAACTCTGCCTTTGATGCGTAACTAGAACCGCGACACTGCATCCTAATGGTCAGATGGAGCCCCTGCAAGAACCTCTGCATCAGGGTCTGCTCGTCCTCCATGTTACGACCAGCATGAACCACCAGTCTGCTAAACTCAGCATCGTACTCTCGTACAGTTTTCCCTCCCTGAGTCTGGTCCAAACCACTCTCCAAGCCTCAACCGCTCTCCACCACAAATAAGCGTCACCACTGAGATAGTGAATCGCCAGCTCCACCTGATATTCAGCATGACAACGAATCGATCTAAAGTTGTGCTCTAACCTCAAGCGGCACTCATCAGTCTCCTTAGGCCTAACACCACCTCCAAAGCAATGCGTACCAATCATCTGCATCAGTCCCATCATCTCGAGATATGGAGGATGCACAACAACTGTAGCCCTCGGCTGCTCGACAACTGCAGCCCTCTGCTGCGCCTCAACCACTGGAGGCCCTGCAGGAGCCGGTGCCAGCGCTGCCGCCGGAAAACACTCCAACAGCTGCGTCAGTAATCCCACAATGACATCATCACGACTCTGAGATGGAGCAGCACCCCCACCCGGGTCCACTCTACCACCAGCTACACCGGCGCCACTCCTGGCACCCACAGCTATGCTAGGATTCGCTCTAGCAACCTAAACACCAGGTTCCATTAGACTAAACAACGAACGACTTAAAACTCTAACAACCTTATCATCCTTTTCACCGATCTTGATTCTGCGATCACACATTTCTTTTACCTGTAACACATGGAAATAAGAGTTGCATAAGTATTTAATAAATACTTAGTGAGACGGTCCTCTTGTCAACAAGCTAAGTACGCATAAGCCAAAACATCAAGCAATAATTAATTTAAATTATTAACACAAAAACAACGTGGTGTCGATCGACAGTTCAACAACACTAGCGTCGATTGACACAACCACTAGGTGTCGATCGCCGCTTGATCAACCTTGGTGTCGATAGACACAACCACTAGGTGTCGATCGACACCATGTTCTTAACTCGAAGAACATATTAAATCATGAACACGAAAACACGAAAATCACCACAATTCCACAAATTAACACACGAATAACACACAATTCAACCAGGGTTCCATCACGAAAACATCTAAACCAATTACTACATGATTCTTTGGCCTAAAACGAGCATACAGTCGCGCACTCACCTTGATTTTGCGATTGAAAAAGAAAAGGTAGAGATGACAACGAAAACAACCTCGAACAGCCCTCGAAAACTCTGATTCTTTGCTATAACACCGCGGGAAACAAACCTTGACTCTTCTACAACGAAAACACGAACAAACCACCCTAGAATCGATCGATAACGCTCAAACACTCGAAAATTGAAGTTATTACCGCGAATGTTAGGAATAGGTTACATTTGTATTAATGTTCTAGGAAATAATCTATTAGATCCCTAATAGTTTCTTAATTATTCGAACAAAATCCCCTACTAATCCCTGAATTTCCAAGGCTCTTTATGAATAATTGCAAAACCGTTTACAAACCGATTTGGAAACCATCTAAAACCCCCATAATTGGCTTAGCGAGCTTTCTTGATTTACATTACTGATGCGTGCTCTAAATCTATGTGGATTCAATCCCTAAATATTACAATTGATTTGACTGTGCACTTGCGGTCCTAATCGATTTTTATTAGGGTAAAATTTACACCACATTACTTATTCTCTTGTGCTTTGAGACTCCTTCCGACTCGGTTGTTTAGGGTCATTCTCAAGGACTCTTTCCGTTTTTCTTCACTAGTTTCGACCACTCTTTGGCTGGAACTCCCTTGATATTCTCTCTCTCTTTAATCGCTACATTTCTTACTTAAAATGTATGATACCTCGTGGACCATTCCAGTTTGGCACTGGGTCACCATATTCTTTCTTTTGTTTTCCAACTCTTCTTTCTCAAACTCTTTATGCACCAACCTAAATAAATTAACAAATCAAAAAGACAAATAAATAAAAAAATCTTGATTGGACAGGAAAACTCTTTTCTGAATAGAGTAAACGAACTTACGATTAAACTAGTGACTCTAGCGTTAACGTACATAGTTATATATTGCTTCCCATTCTCAAAGCCACACTAATCTTATTAGCTCAAGACATTCACTTCTTCGGTTGTTCGGTTGTTCGGTTTTTCGGTAATAGCTAAAATGAATCCATATAGAACTAATTGAGTTGTGGATCGGTTCGATTCGGTTTCACTTCTGTTTTGGTTCGGTTCGGTTTTACATTTAGATGTCAAATATTAGAACCAAATTGATTCGGTTTCGTTTCGATTTCGGTTATTAGTTGAATAACCTAATCGAAACCTATACAAATCATGGGCCGAATTAAAAATGAAACACAAAAATTGTTTTGAGTTTGAAGTTGATAATGAAACACCAAATGGAACATAAATTGAAACACAAAGTCCATAAACATAAAATGGAACATAAAATGAAACACAAAATATGGTAGGATCAAAACACAAAAACTTAAATAAAACACAAACTTTTAGTTTATGTTTCGGTTACCCGTGAATTTTCGGTTCGGATTCGGTTTTGGTTTTTTGGTTCTAAGCACATAAGATCCATTAGGTGTTTTTTAAAAATTAGTTCGGATTCGGTTTGGGTAATTTTGGAATGGTTCGGTTCGGTTTTTCGGTTCCGGGTATTTTTTCCCACCCCTAAAAAAAACCAACGAATGGTGTATTAGCTGGTGTAGAAAATCCATCATTTAATTTGGAATATAAAACGATAAATGCCCCTTCACGAACATAATAAAATTCGGTGGCAATACTCTGGTGTCCGGAACACTTTTAAATCAATTTGTGATTAGTTTGAACCAATATTTTTTTATAAAACATTATCTATTTTTCATTTGGTGTCGATTTTCAGAGTTTCTCTATAATGAAAATCCTAGGATATCTCTTTTCACCGAAGAAGAGTTTATCAAAGTGATCCAATAGGCGAATGACAATACGCTCATTGACCTATTCCAAAAATACGCAAACATTTCTTCAAGGTAAGAAGCAAATGAAGTGCTAGCCTATGAAGGCTTGCTTAAGCCAGAACAACCCAGACAAGCCGAAGTTTTCATCTTCAATCCAGATATTTCGTTGAGTAATTACACTTCGAGTGCAAATGGTTTTATATATAGAAGAATCAAATTGATGGAATTAGGCACTCCTCTATATTTTTACCATTTGGTTGAATTAAAAATGGTAAAATTGAACATTCCTCTAAAGTTTCACTTTTGGATTGAAAAAACTAAAAAACTAATTTAGCTGCAAAAATTAAAAGAATGAATAAATTTCAGAGAACAATGATTCTCCACTAAATCGTAGTAGAATTAGAGGAATGAGTTTATGATTTCTCTTGTCAACTATTGGGTCGAGGCAACACTATTGGGATGGGTCATAGTCAGTAGTAGTTTTTTTTTTTTTGGCTAAAATTTGGAAAAACTTGGACAATTTCTCGATTTGTGCATGTCATCCTTGCGAAGGGGCCATGCTAATGCCAATTTATTTTTATTTTGCAATTATCTCACTACACAAGTCTAACCTATATTCACGAAGTTTAGTATATATGTCATATGTAAACATACTATACTTGAATCTAGAGAGATTCACATTTTACAGTCAAGACAGAAAAAATAAAGAACACGGAGAGAAATAAAAGGATGATTAGTATATATTTTTAATTTTTGGTGATCATAAAAATCTTTAAAGGAAAACCACTGGAGGTATTCTTCTCATATGTTGGGCTAATGTTGATCTATTGATGGAATGAAAGTATGGAGATAAAACAAGAACAAAATGATTGTTCTTCAAGAAAAAAAATGATTGTTCTATCATCTAAGATGTGTCTCTTGTGCATGTTAAATATATGGAGAACATTCACTTGATTGGTGGAAGTCATGAGTAGAGTAAGGCAAATTCAAAACTTATGGTTTTGAGCAAGAATGCAAAGAAAAATTTTCTATATGCGTGGTGAAATTGGGATTAAAGTAGAGTTGGTGGAACAAGTTGAAAATATCCAGAGGCCTATTCAATTGGGTTGCGAAGATGAATCGTTAGTTGTAAAGAAAACATCTTCTTTTTCACTGTTTCTTACATTTTTACCAAGGTTTACTAACATTTGTTCTACATGTAGTCTGGTCCTATAGCAAATGATAGCATTTTTAGCATAGTGAAAAAATTCAGAGGAACTAGCATCGTCTCTTTTGGGGTTTCAAGGCTTTTCTTCTTTCCTTTTTTTTTTTTTTTGTCGACAAAGCCTTTTATTTCTTTAGGAACATTTGAGAAAGCCCATTACAATCCTAATCAGATTATTTGTTACCATTAGAGAACAATAATTAGAGCATTACACGTGTCTACAACATGCAGATCTAAGGATTGGATCTGAAACAGTTTTGCCGACGACCAGCTCCGCCATGCATCACCGTCACAGACAAGTTCTTGGCTAGTCCAAAGATTGACCTTTGCTTCATCAAAACTCCTAAAGAAATTCCTCGGAATAAACTAATCCAAGCGAAAGATGAAAAAGAAAATCCTCACCACCTTAAAGATCACTGCCGACCATCGCTCGCCATGACCCTATCTCCATCGCCTTCTCTTGTGGCTCAATCGGAGAATCCAGGGAAGAGATTATCTCCCAGCCAAGGAGGACTAGTTCCAAAAGCGGGATAAAAAATTCTTAATCACCATCACCCGGATCTTCAGATCTTATTCATCCGTATTTGAATTTAATAGGGCCCATAATGGCCCGACTTAGCGATTAAACCTAGTTAACTACTTACATTGGTTGTAATCTCTATATAAGGCTTTGTGCCTCCAAACTTGATCAATAAGAAATACTTTTACATCTTCTAAGGTTTCTTGACATGGTATCAGAGCATTGAAAACCTAACTACAAAAAGGTTTTTGGTGTTTCGATCTTGAAATTCCGCATATACACTTCGAAAACGTTCTCCACGATGACAAACACGGAATCGGCTATCGTCTCCAAATCACTACCGACTCGCCGAACTATATCACCATACGACCTTACCTCCGGTGATAATCCCGGAACTGTTATCTCGAGACCATCCTTGCGCGGACCTAACTACGACGAGTGGTCAGCCAACATACCACTTGCTCTCAAAGAAAGGAAGAAATTCAGGTTTGTTGATGGATCAATACCACAGCCAGCACAAACTTCTGAAGACTATGAGGATTGGTGCGCCAACAATGCCCTAGTCATATCGTGGATTAAGTTGACAATTGATGAATCACTATGTTCGACTCTTGCACACTGCGAAGATGCATCAAAGCTTTGGACTCAAATCCAAACCAGATTTGCGGTCAAAAATGGACAGAGAGTGCAACGCTTGAAGACCGAGCTAGCTACCTGTCGACAACATAGATCCCCTATTGAAGCATACTACGGAAAGCTCACAAAGATTTGGAGTAGTTTGGCCGATTACCAAAAGGGTCAAACACTTGAAGATATTGCGAGAGAACGGGAAGAGGACAAGCTTCATCAATTCCTTATGGGACTTGATGAGTCCTTATACGGAGCCGTGAAGTCGTCATTGTTATCACGTACTCCACTGCCTTCTCTCGATGAAGCCTATCATGTTCTTTCTCAAGATGAGGAATCAAAATCATTGGCTAGCTTACACGAAGAGAAGACGAATGGTGTAAGTTTCGCCGTTCAAACTCAATACAAACCACCATTGCTCTATATTCTGCTTCACAAGAGGAACGAGAAACATGATCTTGCTTTCGTGTTTTCCAGGATAGAGGCGAACCTCCAAGTTGGATAAACCACCCCGTGAGTGATCTTCGTGTGATTGGACAAGCACTCCAGTCGGAGTCACACCAAGCTGACAGAGTTAAAGGAGTATTAGCTCTTAAAAGAATACCTTGGCCTGGACTGTGCTTGAGATATCGGACCACTCTTAAGGCTGCATCCCAATGAGCTTGTTTCGGAGCACTCATGAATTGAAAAAGAATGTGAATAACGTAAGACATTCCGGTCTTGTAACACCCAAATATATGAATCGACCAATCAACCGACGATAGCTAGAAGGATTAGGCATGAGCTCACTTTCAACAACGGCAAGCTTGTGATTTTGTTCCAAGGGAAAGGCGACTGGTTTGACTCCAAGCAAGCCGGTTTCTGTGATGATGTCTAGAGCATATTTCCGTTGGCACAAGTAGATTCCTGCGGAACTCCGAGCAACTTCAAGACCCAAAAAATACCGTAGAACTCCCAAATCTTTCATATGAAAACACTCACTCAAATATGCCTTAAACTCGGTGATGATAGCCAACGAACTGCCAGTAATAATCAAATCATCGACGTAAACCAGAACATATAGTCGGAAATCAGATTTCTCGAGAGTAAAAAGAGAGTAATCCGAGTAGTTTTGCTCAAATCCATAGTCCGTCAATGCTGCACTGAGTTTAGCAAACCAGCACCGAGGTGCTTGTTTAAGACTGTAAAGAGACTTGTGAAGACGACAAACCTTGGATTTATCATTAGTTCGAAAACCTGGAGGAAGCTGCATGTATACTTCCTCATCGAGGTCACCGTGAAGAAAGGCATTATGCACATCCATCTGATGCACTTCCCAATCATTTGACGCCACTTGTTGGAGAAAAGCTCTAATAGTAATCATCTTGGCAACTGGTGCGAACGTTTCGTTATAGTCTTCACCTTCGGTTTGATAATTTCCCAGAACCACAAGACGAGCTTTGTGACGCTCAAGCTCACCATCATAGTGAAATTTAAGTCAGAAAACCCATTTGCAGCCAAGTGCTTTCTTACCCTTTGGCAAATCTACAACCGAGAATGTACCAAGATCAATGAGAGCTTCAATCTCGTCTTCCACTGCAAACCGCCAATTCTCATCTTCAATGGCCTCTTTGTAAGACTTAGGCTCGCGTCCAGATGTGATAGCGAGTAAGAAAGACTGATAATTATGAGAGAATTGTGAACTTGACAAAGTGTTGTCGATTGGATATGGAGTTTACGTCGGATACGGTGTATGAAGAAGAGTAGTAACGAAATCTGCTAGTTTGGTTGGATGTTTCTTTTCTCGGAAACCACGACCAAGAGCTTATGGCTCAGATTGGATCGATGGAGGAGCTGTTGTCGACGTAACCAAGTCTGGAGAAGGAGACGGCGGCGATACTGTTTCGGTAATGGGCAGAGCCAAAGTGTCCGAAACAGAGAGTTCCGAAACAGAGGTGTCCGAAACAGAGGTGTCGAGGTCTGTAGCTGGTGGGAATTGATCAATAGGTGGAGTGATGAGATCAACTGGGTTCGGTAGAGTAGACTCGACTACAGATGACTCCGCGATTTGCACGTTTGGTGCCAAATTACCACTGTCATCAAAATCAAAGAAATCAGGCCGAGATGTAGGCTGTTGATCCGAAAGGAGAGAGTCAACTTGAGAGGCCATTGGAAAATTGGTTTCACAGAAAATTACATCGCGGGAGATTGTGATTTTCTTCGTCTCAAAATTGTAGACACGCCATCCCTTTTTGCCAAACGGATATCCTATGAAAATTGACTTGTTTGACCGTGTTTGAAACTTGTCTCCTCCATGTTTTTGGTTGTGAACGTAGCATAAACAACCAAACACTTTTAAATGATTCATGGGAGGAGCTTTGTTATAAAGAAGCTCATATGGTGTCTTGCCATTGAGAAGTTTCGACGGAGTCCGGTTAATGAGATATCCGGCAGTGAGTGCACAATAACTCCAAAAATCCGTTGGTAGAGATGCTTGAAACCGAGGAGCTCGAGCAACGTTCAAGATATGACGATGCTTGCGTTATACTCTCCCATTTTGCTGTGGAGTTCCAACACATGAGGTCTCATGTATGATGCCCTTTTCTTGAGGTCCCATTTTGCTGTGGAGTTCCAACACATGAATGTTTGGAGACAAACAAATTCGGATCCATTGTCACTTCGAAGAGTCTTAACTTGTGTTTCGAATTGGCGTTCAACAAGAGCAACGAAGTTTTTGAGATGTGTAGGTGCTTCTTGTTTTGAAGGCAAAAGATATATCCATACGGCGCGTGAGTAATCATCGATAATTGTCAAGAAATATTTGGAACCGCATATTGATGTGGTGCGATATGGGCCCCAAAGATCACAGTGAATCAACTCAAAAATCTTAGTAGTCTTATTCGTGCTTAAGGGAAAGGAATCTCGCGTTTGCTTGGCGCGAATACAAATCTCACAAGTCTTAAAATCAAAAACACCATTAACTGAATCTGATAAATGCAAAAACTCCAAAGCTTTCGAAGAGGGATGTCCTAGCCGATTGTGCCACAGTTCCATAGAATTGTTGGAACTCTTAACCGTCAAAGCAACATCAACTCCGCGAAAGAAATATAAGCCATTCGATTGCTCACCCGCCCCAATCAGGATCCTCGTGATGCGATCCTGAATAACACAAAGCCGATCAGAAATCTGGAAAACGCATCTCCTATCTCTAGTCAATTGCGATACGGAGATCAAGTGACAATGCAAGCCATCAACGAAAAACACATTCTCAAGAGTAAGAGATGATCCCATATATGCTTTTCCATGTTTGTGGGATGTTGTAAATCTTCCATCCGGTAATTTAATCAACATCGGAGCCATATCACTAACATCACTCAAGTGATCTAGACTTCCAGTCATATGATTGGAAGCGCCTGTATCGATAATCCAAGATTCGAGAAAATACGTACCCGAAGAATTGTTGGCTGGAGAAGAATTGCGTTCATTTAACATATGAACAAGAGTTTTCCATTGCTGGTCACTCAAACCGCTAAAGCCAATTCGGTCAGAATCCGTGATGGGAGAGAGTGCATTGGTCGAGGTTGACAGAACGTGATTTGCTTGGGCCATAGTCGATCCTCTTCCACGCGGTAAAACAGAGGATGGAGTAGAGCTAAGAGCCGGAGATTGTGAGCTTCCGTATGGACCAGGTGCTGATTTTCCTCGAGTTCTTTCACCCCACCATGGTGGATAACCGATCTTCTTAAAGCAATTTTCCGCGAGGTGACCATTACGACCACAAAGAGTGCAAAGAAGCGTATTGGTAGGAGCAGTCCTTAAGAGTGGTCCGATATCTCAAGCACAGTCCAGGCCAAGGTATTCTTTTAAGAGCTAATACTCCTTTAACTCTGTCAGCTTGGTGTGACTCCGACTGGAGTGCTTGTCCAATCACACGAAGATCACTCACGGGGTGGTTTATCCAACTTGGAGGTTCGCCTCTATCCTGGAAAATACGAAAGCAAGATCATGTTTCTCGTTCCTCTTGTGAAGCAGAATATAGAGCAATGGCGGATACAGTTCAAGAGCTCTTATGGTTACGTGGTCTCCTACCTACACTTGGCATTCAGATCATGGCTCCGATTCCTTTGCATTCTGACAGTCTCTCTGCTATCAGTCTTGCCGCTAACCCGGTCTTTCTTGCTCGGACTAAACATGTTGGTAATGACTGTCATTTCATACGCGATGAGATTCTTCGAGGCGTCATCACTACTAAGCACGTCTCTACTCATTCACAACTTGCGGATATAATGACCAAAGCTCTTGGACGCAAAGAATTTGAAGAATTTTTACTCAAGCTGGGTGTTTGTAACCTCCACACTCCACCTTGAGGGGGGGGGGGGGGGGGGGGGGGGGGGGGTAATAGGGCCCATAATGGCCCGACTTAGCGTTAAACCTAGTTAACTACTTACATTGGTTGTAATCTCTATATAAGGCTTTGTGCCTCCAAACTTGATCAATAAGAAATACTTTTACATCTTCTAAGGTTTCTTGACAGAATTCCTAATCATGAAAAGGAAAAGGAAAGGAAAACAAAATCCGAACATCGTCGGAAGACCTTATCCGGACCACGCCGGAAATTAAAATCGGTCAAAGCCGAACCGAAATCCGAGAGATCGGAAACAAAGAAACGAAAATGAAAATATTTACACACCACGGCGCTGGCTATTCCGATGTCAGGCGGAGGAGCCAACTTTTCTCTCTTTTTTTTTTCTAGTGAGAAGTTTTAGAGAGAAAATTAGGAGAGATTTTTTATCTTATATTAATAAGCACATGTTGCATTAACAAAGAGAAGACATGTAATAAAAAAGAAGAAAAGTCTTAAACCCAAAAGGGACATTGCCGGTTATTGAATTTTGACTATGTCCACAATGGTATCGGTCGTTGTTGGACCAGCCATGTGCATGTAAAACAAGTGTTATTACAACTTGCTAAAATGTAAGATATAATAGAGAAAAAGATGTATTTTTTACCACAATAACTATTACACCTAACAATTCATCTTTGCAATCCGAGTGAAGAGGCCTCGCGATATTTCAATCTGACTTTACTTTATTCCCAATTTCACCATGCAAACGGAAAATTTTCTTCTCGATTCGTGTAGTAAGCGGAAGATGGTTAAAAAGTAAATTAATGTTGAGAACAAACAAAAAACTATATTAATTTTTTTGGCGATAGCATAAGAAACTACCTTACGGCCAATTGGTAACCAATTGGTGGTGACAAACGTGCATAATTCGCTAGCGCCATGGAGTTTTGTTTGCGCGAAATGAGCCATATTGAAAAGTAACTAAACTTCTCCTTTAGCTTTAGCATATCTTCGAGTAGTATGTCGAACGCCAGCGAGTCCATGAGTGCATATGCCACCTTCACCAAATTGAAATATTTATTGCAAAAGCAACCTCCTTCTACTGGATATGAATCATACACTGCATTGCCCACAAAAGCGCATCTACCCTCTGAATGTAAGGGGGATGGGGGGGATAGACTCCCTCTCGTATAGTAAGCGCCTTGTGGGGAGGGAGGGGGAAGCAATTCCTCATATTGAGCCTTCTCCCATACCGTAGCCTCCGGTTCATCATTTCTTACAACAATGTTGGGGGCCACATCTATTCCTCTAACGACTTTATCATTAAGTGCTTTAAAGATATATTATAGAATTAACCGAAACCTATTATTCTGATATCCAGGGGAGTCCTCCTAAATTTATGTTAGTAAAGACTGATGCTACGGAAAAATACCAGATGCCGTAGGAGTTGTTAATAGAGCCAAGTCTGAAATTCCAAGAGGACATTCAAACGGAGCATGATTTATTGTCTCTTACATTCCACAGTGGATACATTGTGTATTCCCCTACTATGTAGATTGACATTCACATAAAGACAACTCTTAATAACTTGCAATAGAAAATGTTGTAACTTATGCGGATAATGAGTCTTCTATGATTATGCTTGTAGGGGCCGTATTGTTGTCCTTAATTGTTGAGTGCAAGGATCCTTCCATACATATATGGAGGTTCGCGACTGAACTCTTTTGGTTAGTCATTTTCTAACCAAGGAACTAATTGAAATTATATTTTTCCAAGCAAAGGATGAAGAGTATAATGGACCAGAGTCAATCAGATTAATTATTGAGATAATACCATATCATATGAAGTCATGATATATAGACTCCTAATTTATCTAGACTTAGCCTTATCTCTAATCATATTCCAATGAGAATAAGAATTTACAGACTTTATGAATACTATCCTACAGAGATCAATACAATCAAGCTTTCCCATATTATTTCATGTGTTCATTAAGGTTTGCTTTGAATTTTCTTTTGTGATCACAATGATCATGGGATACGATGTAAAAGATGGTGGTGACGGAAACGATCCGGGTGAAAATGTTAAGCAAAGGAGATAGATTGCATAAATCACATTTTCTTTTATTATTTCTAACTAAATTCATTGTTTTTTTTTGTTGTTTTGGTTTTTCTTTTATTCTTCTTTTCTTATATTTGTTTCTATTCTAAACTAGAATTTTGGTTTACTCGTTTTGAGCACAAGAATCATTTGGGTTGTCTTTTTTCATAATTCTAGGCACTAGACGTTGGATCACCACCTGCTTAATGCCTAGCGCTTTCTTGAAGTTTTGTCATTTTTAAGAAAACAAATTGAAAAAGATCATTATGGTTTCTCTGAAACTATGTTCCTCATTTTTCATCACCGAGACTTCTTCTGTTTGTTTTGATAATTTATTTAAATATTATTTAAAATTAAGATCTAAAACTTGAACAAAGACCCACACAAAAAAAGGCAAATCTAAAACACCATTTTGAAACTATGTACATTCATGTTTTGAATTAAAATGAGCAGAGAAGTCTAAGAATATTAGTTTTGAAAGGGTTAATAAATTTGGAAGTCAACAGAAACACAATAAATTTCTTACAAATATTTCTCTGTTTTATGTTTTATATCAACTTCTAGACAATCTATAAGTCTTTTAACTAAAACTGAATTCAGTTTACAAGATATATTGAAAAAATCTAAAAATAAGTATGAAAATATTATTTGAATATCATAACATAATTACTTACCAGTTAATGTGAAATTGTGTAGCGATCCGATTGTTGAGATTCTCCAATATTGAAACGAACGAAAGACTTCATTAGATCTAAAAGGATAAAAGTTTCTCAAAGAATTATCTTGAGAAGAGAGAAAGCCAATGAGAATTATGACTCCTAGATCTAAAATGAAAATTTGAATTTCTTCTTTTTTTGTTTGTTTATATATTCATTTGTTAAAAAAAAAGTTGCAAAACAGGGACTCGATGATGACTTTATTAAACTAAAACGAGACTCAGCAAAACCATAAAAAGAAAAGGAAAAGACGATTAAAAAATAAAATTACTGATGCATTGAAAACAAAATCTGTGTTCAACACACAAGCCCCAAAAACAAAACTACAAATAAAAGGTTGCAAGAAACGGCATCAATTATAATGAGGATCATATAAGAAGATACTTCTCCTTGAGGCTAGCAATAGTGTCTCTAAGGGTTACTTCAATAGGAGTGAACTCAATTCCCAAATCACTCTTCATTTTATCCACACACACTTTGAATGCGATTCCATTCGGCTCACTCTCTTCATTCCTAAAATATAATTTCAATAAAAGTTTTTTTTTTGCTTCGGTTTATGTATTCAATATGAGTATAAGTAAAAATGAAATACGTAAAATAAGATACTCACTTATCAACACGACATAAATTAGGAAAGAGCTCATGCAAAAGCTCTTTAATGTCGTTCATTGTTATATTTGGATCAGCAGTGATATATCTGCCATTAGCATAAGGAATCTCCAAAGCTTTGATATGAGCAATTGAAAGCTGTTGAGATATCTTTTAAATCTAAAATGATAAAAGTTTCTCAAAGAATTATTTTGATCCAATAGTTGTGGAAGTCTCTTTGACCCAATGGTCAAGTAAAGATTATTTAATGCTTCTACACGTAGAGGTTTGGGATACGATTCCCATATAATGCGATTTATTAATAAAATTGCAGATTATAGTTAAAAAAGTAACAAAAAAATTAAAGGTAGCACATCCTAGCCATTGGATCTATACGATTTAAGGATTATAATCTATTACAAATTATGAGAATTGTTATGTCGACGATTCTACAACGGACAAGTATTCCGTCTTGATCCATGCCAGATGATATATTTTGACCTACGTTGAAGATCTCCTGCAAACTTCACCACTAGAAAACATGCCATTTCTGACTACTATTTGCGACTGTTTTTTCAGTCACTAATATTTGCGACTAACTTAAGACTGTTTTGTGACTGATTTGCGACTGTTACAAACTCAATCGCAAACAAGTCGCAAATTTGTGACCGAGTAACCAAGTCGTAACAAAGTCACAAATTAGTGACTGACTTGTAACTTTGTTTCGAAGGTTTTCATGTAGTCGTACATCAGTCACAAATTTGTGACTAGTTTGTGATGCAAACAATCGTCACACATTTGCGTCTGCTTTGTTACGAATTGTCCAATCACAAATTAGCTACTGATGTGGTGTAAGTTTTACCATTTATCCAACTTCCTGCAAGTGCACATCAATTACATTTAGTATAGATAAGTGATCGAATTGACGAGGACTTGTTAACCACACTACGAATTGTAATGATCAAAATAAAGGTAGAACAAAATATGTTTGTCGTTTGGGTGATTGTGAATTAACACGGAAAATATGAAATACAACTGAAAATCAATAAGAGAAAAGCGTTACGACTTAAGAAATCGCAGAGAATCATGCAACAATAATGATTGATTTAATCTAGGAACCTTATGATATACCGCACCATCCAGAACTCATAACACGAATGTATTGTCTTTCAACTTTCGTGGCTCCGACAACTATATTCATTCACCCTAATAGACTCAACTTTTGATGGTTATTACAAGGCAAAAATATGCAATAAAAGTTCAAGTTATGATATTGTACACCGAACTCCTTAACTAAACTTTCGATTGTTAAGACACTTTGCTCATCAAATACTAGTTCAGGCTAGTATTTTGGAATCTATATTAACCTAGGATCAAATTGCTAAATGCGTGGTAAAGCAATTATGCATAAAGTACAAGTAAATACGAAGATTCTATTATTATTCCTAAACAATCATCAATCAATTATCGAATTATGAAACTCATTGAAAACCTAAAACCTAACAAATGAATTACTCGGACATGGTGCACGAAAAACAGCAAGAGATAGATGAAAACATGATGATAACTTCTATTTAAAGAGTAGGGATAAGAAGATTCTTCTCTATAGCGAAGTACAAAGCGAGATCATCCACCAAAGCTCCTAAAACAAGATCTATGATCAGTTCCTCCAAAGAAGGTGCGGCTGCTTTTCTCAATACGTAATCTTGTTTACAAATTTTGGTACACCCTAAACAAGAGGCTAAAAACAAGTATTTATAGTGCTAGGGTCTTCTAGGGTTTAACTTAGGGCAAAAACGTATTTTTGGTCGAAACTGCCATATCTTCATAGCTCCAACCGACCTCCTCTTCAAGGCCCGTGCTCGGCTTTAAAATGCTCCAAATTGGGCTAAGAATGGTCAAGAACATCGGCTATAAGGTCCATCAACGTTTGACTTCATTCTGCACCTTCTTCATCTTCGAGGCAGTTTGACATGTCTTCAATATATCAAGTGTACCTTCCTGTTCATAGCTCCAAATAAGATAATTCTAACTTCATTAGAAAGCTGACTCAAAGACCTTGAAATGTAGCCAAGTCTCATAAGAATCCAAATTTATTTGAGCTTCCGTCTGTAGTAAAACTTCAGAATCTTTTCTTTTGTCCAACTTGATAAAATGTGATATCTTGATAAATTCTTGACTTGGACTAAGTATTTGGCTCTTTAAACTTTTTGTAGCTTATAATATACCACTTTGAGCTTTTTTCTCCTTTTTGATGATTTTACCTGTTAAGACTCTAAAACTACAAATACGAGGAAAAACTACCTCTTTGGTGTAAAACCGTATTAAATTACTTAGAAAATGCTTTAAATTAGATAGTAAAATAGGTAAAATATGAGGTATATCAGCTACTACAAGTGAAGTGTCACTAACCCATATGTCGGCACAAGAAGACAAATAAAAATCTATGCAGCAGAAAAAGACAAAAAAAAACGTGGTAAATAACGAGTGTACCTAACTTAGATATAATATCTTATAGTAGTGGCAAAGAAATGGGTAAATCGTCACTAATTTGTGACTATGTAAGTGGCGTCGTAAATAAGTGGGAAATTATTTTGTCTATATATACCACACACCCTTATCTCATTTCACACACTTATCTCTCTCTCTCTCTCTCTCTCATCTACATTATGCGAAAAAAACAGATTTAGAAAAAAATGGAGAGAAAATAAAATATAACACCAAATTTTGGAAGAAAAGCAAAAAACAAAATATAGAGAGAAAATAAAAAGTGGCCTTCTTCTCGAGATTGGATATACAACCGGTTTGATCTACGGACCAAGAATTTATCAGACAAATATGTTGTGAGAGTCAAACAATTCACGAGTTTTACAGCATCCCAAGACTTTGTCATAGACAGTGGAGGTAAGATATACTGTCCTTGTGTGAAATGTCAAAATATGCGTAAACCAAAACCAGTTAGAAGGATTTCGAATCATTTGCTTAGTAATGGCTTTATATAAGGCTATTATGTTTGGACGGAACATGGGGAAGATTACAATGTAATTGGAGTAGGAATAGTAGTAATTATGAGAATGCAGAATATAGTGGCGGTTGACATGCTCAAATTATCCCTAGAGCTACTCTCAGATTAAGAGATCGTGGTGCAATACTTAGGGTATCGAAATCCACATGAATCAGATTAACACAATAGATTTTCAATTTTGAATTAAGAGAATGATGTTAATTAAACTAATAAGAAAACAATAAACAGTGATGGTTGATGTGCTTTAAATTCAATAAGACAAATGCTAGGCCTTAGGAAATTCGCATGAATGATTACAAATTGAAGGATAAACTTACTATCGGAATATTAATGAAGTGCAATTCTAGAACTCGAAACACTAACATAAAATAAATCAATTGTCGTTGCAAATATTATCTATGTCTAAACCCTAGAAAGCAAATTGTCGTTGTGAATTCAGATTTGTTTAAACAAGCATTAAAATCAGGTTTGATTTGTTCACAAAGATCCAAAGCCAACTGTTGTCGAGAATCGAATCTTTGCTTACCTATGATTTTGTTCTAGTAATCTAATAATACTTTCGTATCTATTAAACGACCTAATATTTCTAATTTAAGGTGATCAATCTTAAATCATAGTGAATGCAATCCAGGTGAAGAATTAAATATGATGCAAACCCAATAGTGAATAAATCCTAACAACTTTTCATCATCTTCTAAAAACCCTAAAACCTAACTAGCAGACAACTCATACATAATTGAAGCAAGCATGATAACTGAGTAATTATGCATTAGAAAAAAGGGTAAGAGATACAAAAAGGGTTCGAAGCATTCTCTGGAAAGAGTCTGAACTTGTCTCCCTCAAAACTCTCAACCAATCTCATGCTAAAACCTCTTAGAAAATAAAGCGTAGCCTAAACAATGGCTTAAAAAGACTATATATAATATGGAAAAATGTTTTTGAGCAAAACTGCAAACATTTGGAACTTCTGGAGCAAAAACTGGAAATCTTCCAAATTAATATTTCTGTCGCAATTTTAGTCGTGTCGAGCGATAGAAACCTTGTGTCGCTCGAAATGACCAAAAATCTTCACTTCGAACTTCCGACTTTGACTGCTCGTTCCACAATGCTCCAAAATACTCCAATAAACACCAATTATGCTTTTAATGTCCATGTACCTATAAATAACACCGAAGACTCGAAAAACACCAAAAAGACTCTAGAAAACGTACTTATATCATGGTTAAAAATCGTAAAAACCATGATATATCAACTTCCCCAGACTTAGCTTTTTGCTTGCTTCTAAGCAAAACAGATGTAATCACTCCTTTAGGATCCACATACCGCATAGTCAATACCTAGTAGTACTTCGATGTGTCTCTAGAAGCTTAGCAGTCCTTCAGATTGATTCCAGACCCCTTAGAGAAACTCAGACTTTCCGTTGCAATCCCCTTTCATTTACTTAGATACGGTCTCGTCGAGGGAATATCGATCGCTGGACCTTCTAGGTTCTTTCCTTTTCTTTAACACTTTCCTGCGTTTCACCCTCTCTTTTCCCTCTGTAATTGTTAGTCCAATTAAGGACATTATAGAGATGCATGCCATTTTCTTCTCCTTTTTTTTAACTGATTGCACTTTTCTGCTTGAACTGCATTTTTGTGCAAACTTTGTTTATTTCCTTTGCATCTCTATGATTTCTCTAGATCAACGCCTAGTACTGTTGTTCTATGGTGGGAGACAGGGCCATGAGCGCTTTTTCGATCTAGGACAGTTGAATTCATCACCAGGAAGAAGTTTCAAGAGCGGTCCTTCATCGTTTTCTAGTCTTGAAAGATGAATCAAGTCTTGCGATTACCAAGCCCTAAGACGAGAAATTAGAGTTTATTAGGGGCAAGATATACAACATCGTTTCTGACGTTCTCCAGGAATCTGAACTCGCTCTGTTAAACCGATCCACTTGCAATTACCCACCTAGTAAAACCAACCAACTTGCATTGGTAATGGTCCAATGAGTGTTTTTCAAAGCAAGTATAAGGGGATTTTTTGACCCGAAAGAAAACAAAAAATTGGACTAACTCAATAAAAACTCCAAAGAGATAACAATGTTAGCAACCACCTCCCCCAAACTTAAACAACACTGTCCCTAGTGTGCTCAAGCCTAAAGTGGGTAAAAATAAGTAGATAAGAAACAAATCATGTGAAAAACGAGTGAGATGTATAACATGGTGGCCGTGTCAAGCGACACGACCTTTGTCGATCGACATGCTTGTTTCCTTCATGTCAATCGACAGACTCTCTGTGTCGATCGACAGAGAAGTCTGATGAACAAATTAGTGACTTCTAAGTGCTTGTCAAATGTTAGATCAGCTCTCTCTCTCAGCACTGTTAGAACACGCATAGAAAACTCGTCAAAAGCAATCACAAAGTCATAATCTCACATGTTTAAAAAAATGGTTTTGAAATCAAAGTAACAAACTGACTCAATAGAAACTAAAATTGACTCAAATGAAAGAAAATAAAAAGAAAGGAAAAAGAAACAAAAAAACTTGATGGATGTGAGGAACTAGACCTCCTCCTCATTGCTAGAAGTAGAGGGAGACACAATAGGAGAAGGTGGATGAGGGTGAATGCATCCACAACCAGCCATTCTAACAACAGCATCCCAAATCCTCTTTAGGGTTGTCGTATGAAACTTGTTAACCACAACCTGATCCTCTGAGTCCTCAGGCTCCAAAGGAAACTCTACTGGGGGAATCTGGGATGAAGTTCTAGAAGGACCCGATCGAAAAGAGGAAGCATCAGTAGTCTTACGTCTGGTTTATGTAGAAATAGTCCTCTCATTAGGCTCAAAACGTAGTAAACTGGGATTACTTCAATATCCATCATAGCAGGAATAGGCAACCGAATATGAAACTTCCCTCAAGTAACCGCACGGTAAATCCAAGTGGTAGGAACCTTGACCCAAGTAGCTCTCTTTAGAGACTCAAGGTCAAGCAGTTGGGGATCTTTCTCAAACTTAAACCCAATAGTGCTAATCTCGAGTAAACAAAAGATAGGAGTGAGAATACTGCCAATGGTAACAGGCTTGGAGCTCTTCTTCTTTAAAAGTATATAGTCTTAAAAGAGACTAGGTGATGAGCAAAAAATAGCTCCCATATGCACATCCGTCGAAAGATTAGTACAAAATCAGGAAAATAAGGCTGAAGAGCATAGTACAAGATGATAAGCTCAGATAACGTCATCTTGTTCGCCTCAACCTGGTACAACAGCGACGAACCAAGTAGACAAACGAAGTAGAGAAGAGCCGAGTGCCTAAAATCTGTAAGAGTAGAACAACTACTCAAAGCACCAAAACCAAATAATGATTTGAAATCTCTCGTCTCGTTGAACTCTGAAGGAAGATAACTAAGGGCTCATCCTTGCTCAAACCCATAAAAAGTGACGATGTATCTCAGGCCTCGAATCCTGAAAGAAATATCTCCATCCTTTGGGCAATAAACCGGTCTTACCATTGTAATCCATGCGCACTGTACCAAGGAACTGCCTCACTAAATATGGGTAGAAACGATAATACTTAGTACCAATGGTTCGCAAACCTGCATGGTTCAACAACTTAAGCACCTCTTCTTTAATCCCCATAAGCCTCAGCGCACACTCATCAGGAAACCTAGTTGGTTCTAACTTCACTCCCAACCAACCATTATAGAACATCGAATCATAATCATCCCAGTCATCCGAGAAATCTCTTGTCTCTCACTCTGTGCTAAGTGCTATGTCCGTAAATGATCTATCCCACATATTCTCGAACGGAATCAATAGTCCTTCTTTATGCGGTCAACGTAGAGCGGTTTGGATCTCAGCTTCCAGATCTCTCACAATATCCTCTTCTAATTCAAGTTCAACACGTGTTGGAATAGCAGGAATTCTAGGATTCCGTCTCTTGCACGGAGCCGTCTTGTAGATCGAAAGAGTGAGTGATAGAAACAGAAAGAGGGTGAAAATCTACTTGGATTAGGCTCAAAAATCACTCAAATCTGTGAAGATTTGAGAGAAATAGGTGATTTTGGAAAACAATTTCGAGTTCCGGATTTGAAAAAGTGAAGAGGAAGAAGATGAGACTCGGGTTTTAAAACACTTACATGGGCTTTTTGTTCGTGTTGAGTGACACAATAAGTTATGTCGATTGATAGCTGAGTTTTATGCATGTCGAGCGACACAGAGTCCTCGTCGATCGACATGTGCGAATTTCATCCGATTCGTCCAATTCCCTGAAAATAAAAATAAATTCAAAATGAAACATAAAATTGAAAAAAAGAAACTAAAAACTAAAATTGAAAATAAATATTTACATTCACAAGTGGGTTGCCTCCCACTAAGCGCTTCTTTTCAGTAACAAGTTTGACTGTGTCTCAGCTCAGGCTTCGGGTGCTTCATCTAGAGGAATGGTATTTCCTTTTGGAATCTCGGCTTTCGCCCAATAATGATTCACCCTTTGTCCATTGACAGTGAACTCTCGACCATCTGAACCCAGTAGTACAATAGCTCCATGTGGCTTAACTTCCTTTGTGGTGAAAGGTTCGGACCAGCGAGATTGTAGTTTTCTAGGAAACAAGTGTAAGCGTGAGTTGTAGAGCAAAATGTGGTCGTTGGGTCTAAAATTCCTAGAGATGTTCTTCTTATCGTGATACGCTTAGTACGTTCCACACGAATCTCATCCAGTTCATTCAGCTGTATCAGCCACCTCTCTGCAGCACTCTTAATATCGTAATTCAATCGCTTCACTGCCTAAGCTAGTACATGTTCAATGTGGGAGCTGGATTACTTCAATTAGATTTGTCGGGTTCGCGGAAGAGCTGCAAAAATTCTGAGTTAAAAATCAAGAACAAAAATAGAGAAGAAGCTTTTTATTAGCTATGTAGCTGGTGAAGAGAATACAAGGGTTTCTATGTGAAATTCGTCCTCCTCTCTAATGAGGGAGATACAATAATATATATAGTAAACTAAGTCGGCTAAAGTTTTTGTTTGAGATGCACTCCTTAAGTCAGCCGACCCATCAGCTGTTCGGCCCACCTGTAATTCGGCTCGGCCCAATTAATTGGGTTGTTCTGAATTGGGCCTGGTAAGTTGAAGTCCCCTGTCTTTAAATCGGTTCACCCGGTTTGTTTTGGTTTCACCGGTGGTTTACAGGTGTGCTAACCGGCTGATGGATCCTAAGCGTTTGCTGGAGCTCTCCTGTATTTGGACTTAGTCATTTTCTTCTGATGATCTTCAAGGGGTGGAAATCGACCCCAACATTCAAGCTATACTGGAAGATGGTATGCTTTCCCATAAAGCAAATAAAATGGCGTAGTCCCTAGAGGTGTATTAAAGGTAGTCATGTAGGCCCAAACTGCGTTATCCAACTTAGCACACAAATCTCTTATAGTAACTCCCACTGTCTTCTCAAGAATCTTTTTGATTTGTCTGTTCGAAACCTCGACTTGTCTGCTTGTCTAGGGATGATAAGGAGAAGCTACACGATGCTGAACAATGTACTTAGTTGGAAGGTTAGCAAACACCTTGTTAATAAAGTGTGGGCCACCGTCACTTTTGACTATCCTAGGCACTCCGAATCAAGGGAAAATAATGGTCTTAAACAGCTTAAGAACTACGGCAGAATAATTCTTTAAACTAGCAATTGCCTCAACCCACTTTGAGACATAATCCACAATAACAAGAATGTACTTATTCCCATCGGGAAGGGACCTATAAAATCGATGCCCCAGCAATCAAAGACTTCAACTTCGAGGATGAAGTTTTGTGGCATCTCATTTCTCTTACTGATTTTCCCCCTCTTTTGACAAGCATCACACTTAGAGATGAAAGCGTGAGCATCCTTGAACATCGTTTGCCACCAGAAACCAGCTTGTAGAACCTTAGCAACCGTCTTGAACATAGCAAAGTGACCAGCATACTCTGAATCATGACAATTAAACAACACATTCTGAACTTCCGACTCAGCGATGCATCTCCTGTACATACCGTATAACCAATGCCTATAGAGATAAGGCTCATCCCAATAATACCTCATAAGCTCTCTGAAAAACCTCTCCTTACTCACAAAATTGGGAAGAAGAACCGTAGTATGAGCTTCGTGTAGAGCGACATAATTCTTCATGTCAATCGACATGACTATATCTGAATTCTGGGTTTTAACGATTTTTGTTCCTGTCGAGCGACACAATGATCCGTCGCTTGACACTAAACCCAAAGTTCCTCTCTCGATTAAAATTATACTCTCTTCCGGTAAGAAATCAACCATTGGAACTTTGTCTTTGATTCTAATATGTGAAAGATGATCAGTTACACCATTTTCAACTCCCTTCTTGTCCTTGACCTCAATGTCAAACTCTTGAAGAAGCAAAATCCATCTGAACTACCTTGGTTTTGCGAATTTCTTTTGCATCAAATACTTAAGTGTAGAGTGATCCGTGTGCACTATCACCTTAGCTCCAACTAGGTAGGGACAAAATTTCTCTAAAGATAACACTACAACCAATAACTCCTTCTCAGTACTTGCATAATTACTATGCGTATAGTGTTCGACTAATAGATAGCATGTAACTTCTTATCCTTCTTCTTTCCTAAAACATGTTCCACTGCAAAGTCACTAGCATCACACATTACCTCAAAAAGCAAATCCCAGTTTTGAGGTTGCACAATAGGAGCATTCACTAGAGCTTGCTTAATCTGCTCAAAAGCCGATAAACATTTTGCAGAAAACTCAAACTTCATATCTTTGCAGAGAAGAGCAATCAACGGTCTACCTATCTTACTGAAATCCAAGATGAATCTCCTGTAGAAACCAGCATGTCCTAGAAAACTTCTCACAGACTTCACATTATGTGGCGGTTGAAGACTAGTCATAACATCTATCTTCGCACGATCCACTTTGATACCAGCCTCTGAAATCATGTGACCAAGTACAATGCCATCTTTAACCATAAAGTAACACTTTCCCCAATTCAAAACCAAGTGTTTCTCCTCGCATCTTGCTAGAACCTTCGCTAGATTATCCACGCAATCCTTGAAA
The DNA here is from genome assembly GCA_963576765.1 of Draba incana. Taxonomy (NCBI): domain Eukaryota; kingdom Viridiplantae; phylum Streptophyta; class Magnoliopsida; order Brassicales; family Brassicaceae; genus Draba; species Draba incana. The sequence continues at coordinate 27,830,169 of OY755211.1, read as the reverse complement.
GAAGACCCGTAGACAGAAAAATCATCCATGAACACCTCCATATAGTCCTCAATCATATATGTGAAGATAGACATCATACAGCGCTGGAATGTCGCAGGAACATTACATAGTCCAAAAGACATTTTGTGATATGCAAAAGTGCTATAGGGACAAGTGAATGTAATTTTCTTATGATCGTAGATGAATGGGAATCTGGAAGAAACCGTAGTTTCCATCGAGGAAGCAGTACTAAGGATGGTTAGCCAACCTCTCTAACATCTGATCAATGAATAGCAAGGGAAAAGGATCCTTCCTTGTCGATGCGTTCAACTTCCGGTAGTAAATACACATCTGGTGTCTAGTTATTGTCTTTCTCGGAATAAGTTCAATCTTTTCGTTTTTAACCACTGTGAATCCTCCCTTCTTAGGAACCACACGTACAAAACTTATCCAAGCGCTGTATGAAATAGGATAAATGATCCCAGCCTCCAATAGTTTCATGATCTCCTTCTTAACCACCTCCGCCAAATTCGGATTCAGTCTTCTCTGATGCTCAACCGATGACTTAGACTCATCTTCAAGATTGATCCTATACATATATAAGTCTGGACAGATACCTGAAATATCATCAAGAGAATAGCCAAAAGCCTTGCAAAATTTGCACAGCTTGCTTAGCAGTAACGTGAGTTTTGCGTTATTCAATGAAGCATTAACAATGATAGGATAAGTGGAATTAGGACTAAGAAACGCGAACCCTAGCCCTACAGGAAGCAGTTTTAATTCAATTTTTCGGAGCTTTTTCTTTGCTCCAATCGCCAAGCTTTGCAGCATTCTTAGGGATTTGAACCAGTTCCTCACTAATACCCATTTGCATGACTTCCTCACTTGCATCTAGCATCGTCATATAACCCTTAGAAATCTCTTCTAAATCCCTAGAACTCATCTCATGAAAGTAATCTTCAGCGAAACTATCAATAGTGTTCACATGGAAAGTCTAACCATCAATGGTAGGCTTTCTCTTCAGCTTGTCTATATCGAACTTCATCTCTAGATCACCCACATTCACTTAAATTTGGCCTCCTTTCACATAAATAATAGCGCCAGCTGTAGCTAAGAAAGGTCTACCCAAGATAAGAGGATCCTTGGGTTCTACGTCATACTCCAAGACAACAAAATCTACAGGAAGCAAACATCTTCAAGAATACCTTCTAGAACCTTTACCGATATGTCCGCTAGGATAAGAGAGATCCTAGTAGGCTAGAAATCAGTCATCCCAAGAAAAATTGCAACTAATAGTGTCATCAAGTTAATACTGGAACCTAAATCGCATAGAGACCTCGGAAACCTTTTCTGAAAAATCAAACAATCGAGCACAAAACATCTCGGATCTTCAAGCTTCTCTGGAACACGATTCTGAATCATTGCACTAACTTGCTAGCTCATCATAGCACATCTTTCCTCATGACTCATATACCCTGTATTTTACCACTTTTACTATCCGTTTTCCCTATTTTATATACTATTTAAATAAGCTTTTCTATCAAAAGAGGTAGCTTTCTCGTATATTTGGTTTTGAAGAGTCATATAGGTCAAATCACCAAAAAGGGCATAAAATGGAGTAAAATGAGTATTATTCATCCTACAAAAACTTACCAAGGTCAAAGGATCCTATCTAAGTCCCCCAAGTTGAAGATTTCACAATTTCCCAAGTTGGACAGAAGTTAACCAGCAGAGGCCTAGCTACGGCCGGACAACTAAACCGACTTGGAAGGCGATGAAATTTCACATGGTGATTTCCCTTTGAGTCAGTTTTCAAATGGAATTGGAATTATATCAAATTGATTGGTAGTTTGGAAGTTATTCAAGTGTTACTGAGGGTATGTCATTCTGCCTAGAAGAAGAATCAAGTCCAAGATGGGCCTAAGCACCAAACCAACCCATGGGCCGGCTCATTTACTTGAAGGAAAGACCAAGGAGATGATTTTGAGACTGGCCTCGGAACAAATCACGTGACCGGTGTGACCGATCGGTGCCGTGGCCACTTCTGCGCACTTATCGACAAAAAGACGTTTTTGCCCGAACTGAAACCCTAGGAGTTCCACCGACTAAAGACCTCTTCCTACACCTATATATACTTGCTTTTAGCCTCTTGAGAGAAGGAGAGCAGCCCTAGTCACCACAAATCAATAATAAACATGTATTTTCGTTATTCTCTTTAGATCTTCATCTTTATCCTTTGTAAAAGAGCGATGAAGACCATGGTGTTCTTCTCAAGCTTTGTGCTTAGAGATCCACCTATTCTGAGCCCTTATTTAGAAAGAATCTACTGTTGTATCAACTTCTCTAGTTGCTCCATGTTTCATAACATGTAGAGTAGTTGTATGTTTGATATAAAGTTATTTTAAAGTTCTTTTGCTTGCATCTTCTACATATTTTTTGAGTTTATTTCTAGCATGATTCTCTATCTTTATTTGTGCTCAAGGCGTGATCTAGACTAGCTACCTAGTGACCGATATTAGATTGGTGCCGATTCCAAAAGCTTTTGCACCGTTCGGATCTAATATTTGATAGGCTAGGCGTCTTAACAATCGAAAGTTTAGTTAAGGAGTCTAGTGAGCAATCAAATCTAATTCTTATAGCGTGATTCCACCTTGCAATAACCATCAAAAATTAAGTCTATTGGGGTAGGAGTTATAGGTTTCGGAGCCTCGAAAGGGGAATGATTCTACCATAGTGATTTGAGCTCTAGAACACTAGTTGCATCTCTTTAAAAACCGTGTAGTTCATGTTGCATTAGTTCCTTTTAATTTCGTCAATCTTGCATGTTTTGATTTATCTATCCCTTTATTTTATTTCATATTTATTTTATCATAAACCCTAAAACCCCAAAATATGTTTTCTCTTAGCTTATTTCGCATCATATAGATTTATAGCTTAACAACATAGTCTCTTGTGGATCGACCCCTAAGTACTACAATTGTCATATGTGCACTTGCAGATTAGGGTTTATAAATTTAAAGCTCTTTTGCATAGCCCTAATCCGGCTGTATCAAGTTTTTGGCGCCGTTGTCGGGGACTAGTTCGCTTACCTATAGATTTTTGATAAAGAATAAGTCTAAGTTTCTATTTTTCTTGTTTTTCCCTTTTTCGTTTTTGCTAATTTTCCTTTTTGTTTCTTTTTATTTAAAGTGTGTTTTAGGGATTTATCAATGGAACATCACAACAAAAACCCTAAAAATTCTAGGAAGATGGCGACAAGAAGGAGTTCCATTGGAGATTACATCCCCATGCCTCATGAATTCCATCAACAACCTTTTCCTTACAACAATTGGTACAATTCACAATTGTATGAACAACAACCGCCTTGGGAGACTCAAGAACGTGACCATAATCATCATGTGCTGCCGAATCACCCTCTACAGCCCCATGTCCATTCCAATTCAACCTCACAAGGAGACCTAATCGAAGCCTCGATGCATAGATTCATGGAAGATACTTAAAAAATCGTCCAAGGAATCGAAACAAAGATCGAGACCATCAATTCATCCCTTGGAGAGAAGCTTACTGCCCTTACCACTAAGTTTCAAGACTTAGAGACACGCTTGATCTACCTTAAAGAAGTTCAAAAACGTCACTCCTTAGATCTTCAAAGCGACGCTCGAAAAATCCATAGTTTTGAGCGTAGTTTTAATGGTCTTTGGGATAAGCTTGAATGGGAGATCAAAAGTACTAATGACCACGTTGAAGAGATCACTACTGGCCTAGACATCATAGCAATCAAAGCTCACAAGGCCACGAAAGCTTTGGACGAAGCCAAAGATGATCACCGAGACTTGTATTCTACAAGCCTTGTTTTATCGGAAGGACAAAAGAAACACACTCAAGCCATCAAGGACGTTCAAGCCTCTCTAGATAAAAAGTTCAACTACCTTATGTGGAAGTATTCAACCCTAAAGAAGAAAGAAATTGAGACGTCCAAGACACTTGAGAAGTTAGATGAACGTTTGAGACGTATGGAGGAAACACACCAATCGGAAACGAATGAAGAAGAGCCAACACCTTTGGTCCATTTCTGCACTTTAACACCCCTTAAAGAAGACTTTTCCATCTCTGATCAAGATGTGAAAGCCGTTCCAAGACCGTTCCTAATGGCCAAACCAAAGATTCAAAGATTTACGGCAAGAATGTCAACAAAACAGTGCGGAGAGATTCGCATAGCTAATCAATCCATCAAGAGACAACGTTGGATAAGTGATGAGATGCTGGAGGTATTCAATTCTCTAGTTAGAGAACTCCCTCCCACCCTCACCTTTGAAGATGCTTGGAGAATAAAGCCATCATTACGACAATGCTTTAAACAAAGCACGGAGGAAGAGTTTATGATTGGGGAGCTATTCAACCAAGCTAGGAATCCTTATCGGTACCTAAGGATGCTTCCTAAGACTCTTGATCCAGGTTGTTTCAACATCCCTTGCTCAATTCGTGATTATATCTTTGAGACCGCTCTTATCGATTCGGGAGCCGGAGTCAACGTCTTGTCGGAATCTCTTGTGAGAAAGATGAGGATAACCAATCTTCGTCTTTTAACCACGAGAATTTCACTTGCTAATGGTGCATCAACACTCTCATTGGGTGAAATATTCAATTGCCCAGTGAGAATTGGTAATTGCATTTATCTGACGGACTTTGAAGTGGCTAATATGCAAGATTGCTCAACACCTTTCATCCTTAGAAGACAATTCTTGGCTACTGCTGGAGCTATCATGGATTACACCTTACAAAGGTTGTCTTTTCCTACGATAGATAGAAACATCTTCTATTACGCAGCACCACCGGGATTTCGATCCAAAGTTACAAGATACATTCTTTTGGAGAAGAAAGAAGTTGAAATCAAGCACCCTTTCCATTTACATGTTGAAGACCACGACCATGGAAGCATTTGTTCACACTATAAGAGGCAACCTCAAGCCTTTAGAAGACAATTCCAAAGTCTAAAAACCCCAAGGAGTCGAGCTAATTGACTTTAAACAAGCGCTTTATGGGAGTTAACCCATATATCGAGTCCTTCTTTTCTTTTGATTTTTATTCTTTGTTTTTCATTTTATTTTTCATTTTATAAACTTTGTTATTCATTAATCTATTTATTTATGAATGTTTCAGATTTTATAAAATTTATTTTAGAGAAGAAAACCGAAGTTCAAAAAAAAAAAAAAAAAAATGTGTGTCGCGGTGGCCCAGACACCGGACGGTCACACCGGTAACGCCGTTCCGACCGGTGCCCGGGTGATTTTAGTTCGGGACAGTCTCATGGATCGAGCGTCCCACGGTCCCAGACCCCGGACGGAGACCCCGGACACGGGAATCCGACCGGGGCCAAGACCGGTCGTTCCGCATTCGTCCCGATCCTCGACCGTCCGCTTCTCGGCCTTCGTCCCGCAACAGGCAGCCTCGTCCCGCAACACGTACCCCAGCGCTAGCCTCGTCCCGCGGATCCACCACGCCCCGGACGCTCCCACCGACCCACGTACGTGACCGGTGTCACGCATCCCATCCTTCCCACACCACCATCCCGCGTCCCCGACCCGAGTCCCTCACGGACCCGTGTCTCCACCATTCCGCACCACCCAACGGACTTGACCACGACCTGACCACGGACTACGGTTCGAACCACGAGGTAAGTTTTCCTTAATTTTTCTTTTTAAAATTATATAAAAATGGTTTTAATCTACATGAACAATTTTTAACCCAAAAATAATTTTTAAAAAAGTGATTTTTCTTAAATATAATTTGTTTTTTTGAATTTTCACATTGCACTTTTAAAAATTTGGGTTAATAAATTTTGATTTCTAAATAATTTTCACATCTTACACTTATCTTTTCACTACTTGTTTTCTACTTTAGAACGAGCTTGGATAATTTTGTTTGTTGCTTCGGTATTCTGGAACCTAGGTCAAGTTTGTTTAACAAGTAATTTCAAGTGTTTTTGCAAGGATATTTGGCTCTTACGCAGGTTTGACTTTAGAAATCCAATTTCTTAAAGAATGATCCACCTTATCCATAGAAGATGTGCACAAAGAAAAGAGGAAAACAAGAAGCCTTTTCAACCAACTTTTGAATCCTCTACTTCAACATTTAAAGCAAGAGTTTTGTTACTTCTTCCAGCAGCTGTTCAACTACCAATATCCAAGAATTTCCAAAGTAATTCGGGGAAGAGTTCCACGATGCAAACTACGGTTTGTGGTGATCTATTATGATCATTGTTGGAAGGTACTAACTCGGTTATGGCAGAATGTATTGGTGAGGAAAATTGAGAAGCACTATTTCTTGGCCTAGAGAAATTTTTGGGGTGTTTCAAGACCCTTCTTTAAACACCATCTACCGATTCAACTTTGGAAGAAATTGGGTTTCTCTATCCGGTAACTTTGTTCTATTCTCCATATCTATCTATTTATTTTTATTATTATTTTATTTTCCAACACTTCACCCTTAATTTGATTTGAATTACTCTTGGACGGTGTAAGTTAAGTCTGGGGGGATTGTTGCTACTAACGCGTTTGTTCGTGTTGGATATTTATGTTTTCAAAAATCATTTTCAAAATCGTTTTCAAAAACCGTTTTATTGAGTCAAAATCAGTTGGGAATGATGACACCTTTCTTTGATCAACAACGTTTTGATTTCAAAACCAATTGACCATTATTGCAGGGTTTGTTCCGGACAATTAATTCAGGCACCTAGTGACCAAATAGAGTCCAAGGAGATTGCTACTTGCACTATTTTGATGGATATGATTTCGATTCTCACTTTGGTTTACTAACATGATTTTTGACTATCTCTTGTTAAGGATATTCGATCAAGGAACGAATCACATTCATGACATCTTATCCTCTTTTTTACCCCTCTCTATTGTCATGGATGGCCTGCTCACCTTTAGGGTCGACGCAATTTTCCAATCACTTGAAGATGCGACGATCAACATAGAAGGAAGGAGTACAAACAACAAAATTTCAAAACACTAAAGAAGCTTGGCAGATCCTTGGATGCTTAATCATGGTAACAATTTCGTGTCTTACTTGACTCATATCTTTATGAGACCATTTTCCCCTTCTAAAAAAAAAAAAAAAAATATTTCGAAAGGGAAAGGAAAATGGTTTTCAAAAGAGTCAATGGCCAAAGAATAACCAAAGAATGCAACGATACAAAGGAGAGAAGAGTTTACAAGTGATTCCCAGAGAAAAGTCTAAGTCTGGGGGAGAAAGGCGAACAACAAAGTGGTTGGGAAATTGTGGACTTCAATAGATCCATTCTCTCTTGCGATTTTGCATAATGTCTCGCACCAGGAGTTTATGGTAACCCTAAACACTTTTAACCACACCACTAAAATCAGCATCCCTAAACACCCAGCCGATTTCCTTGTAAATATCCTTGATCGCAGATCTTTGAGAATCTAAGAGGGTAAAAGAATCGATTGACTTGAAGTTGAAATTTTAGATTGGTACCAATTCCAAAAGCTTTTGTACCCTTCAGATCTAATATTTGATAGGCGTCTAGTGAGGAATCGAATCTAATTCTTACAGCGTGATTCCACCTTGCAATAACCATCAAAAATTAAGTCTATTGGGGTAGGAGTTATAGGTTTCGGAGCCTCGAAAGGGGAATAATTCTACCATAGTGATTTGAGCTCTAGAACACTAGTTGCATCTCTTTAAAAACCGTGTAGTTCATGTTGCATTAGTTCCTTTTAATTTCTTCTATCTTGCATGTTTTGATTTATCTATCCCTTTATTTTATTGCATATTTATTTTATCATAAACCCCAAAACCCCAAAATATGTTTTCTCTTAGCTTATTTCACATCATATAGATTTATAGCGTAACAACATAGTCTCTTGTGGATCGACCCCTAAGTACTACAATTGTCATCTGTGCACTTGCAGATTAGGGTTTATAAATTTAAAACTCTTTTGCATAGCCCTAATCTGGCTGCATCAATGACTCAAGTTCCTAGTGACCATCCTCTTCACATACCTCTTGATCACCAGAGTAGTCCTTATAACATCAATCAATGGCATCTCAATAACAAGATTATCCATCATAGCCTTGCACCTAGCTTCATCCTGCTCTTATTTAGACTTCTTCTGCTTCCTAGGATAGGGAAGCTTTCGATTGTATGTAGTTACACTCAGAATCACTATAAGTTTTAGCAACTTTCGGACCAGTCTGTGAGTCGTGTCAAGCGACGGGGTCGTGTCGATCGACACGTCTATTTTGGTTATGTCGACTAGCTTGTTGCCGTCTGTGATTTCAGCCGGGTCGAGCGGAAAACCTCATAGTATCGCTCGACACGTGCTTCAGATCTGAAAAACTTCATCTTCATCACCTTCGACTAGCTCGTTTATTGGATCTTCATCAACTTACTTGCTCTGTATCTGATCAAGCTTAATTTTGCTCCGAGTAATATTGGCCATATCATCTCTCATATTGCCATTCTTTGGATTCATATTAGTCTGAGATGGAAGAAATCCATCTTGTCTCTTCATAGACAATATAGTCTGAGCAACCTGAGTATCAAGCTTCTTCACATGAGTGTGAAAGCTTTAATCTTCCCATTTAAGTCAGTGTATAGCGAATCTATCTTTCCATTGAAGTCCACATCCATCTTTTGTTACCCTTCTAGAATCTGCCCAAGCATGGATTCTATTTTACTTGAGGTGGATGGAGGAGGCGAAAATTGAGAAGTAGATAATCTGTAATTCCTAGAGTAGTTGTTGCTATGGAACGGCTTTTGATAGTCGCTATTCTGATACTAAAGCTTCTAATACTGCAGCATAGAAGCGTAGCTTGGCGAACTCAGATTCCCATTGACAGAAGCTATTTCTTCATCCTCAGTACGCTCCTCTGAATCGAATGTCTCAATCTTCTTTGCCAATTGAACTGATTTTCTCAGCTAGAAGATCATGCATGTTATCCAGTTTCTTGGTAACTTCGGCGAGCTGATTATTGTTGACGTTCTAACCAAATTAGCTTCTCTCATAGTCGACATTTCTTGGTGATGATACTGTTAGCCAAGTTCTCTATGAGTCGGAGAGCAGCCTCGGGAGAATTCGTCTTGAAGTTTCCATTGCTAACAGCATTCAAAGTAACAGAATACATCACCTCTACCCTTCTGAAGAAAATACTTAGAAATTGAACCTCAATAAAATTTTGGTGTGGACAATCTCTCTGATACCCCTTAAATCTGTGCCATGCAGTCTTGAATGCCTCGAAGTCGTCTTGTTTGAAAGCGATCTTAGCCCTAAGGTCTTCAGACTTCGCATCATCAAAGAAATTACTTAGGTAAGCATTCTTTGTATCCTCCCATGTAGTAAGAGATACCGGTGGGAGCATCCTTAGCCAGTGTTTTGCTTCCCCATGAAGAGAGTAGGGGAAGAGGTCACAGTGCAGATAGTCTTCAGACACTCCATTAGCCTTGATTCTAGAGCCAAGTCTTCAAACCTCCCGATGTGTTCCATTGGGTGCTCATGAGGAAGACCACAGAAGGGATGTCGAGCTATAAGAGTGAAGTAAGCAGGCTTCAGCTTAAAATCGTTTCTCAAAAAAGATGGTGAGCGAATCACAGAACTATTAGCGTAGAACTGCTCTGATATGTTGTTGTCTCTTACTGTGCGTCCACACTCACCATTCATATCCCTCAGCAGAGCTTGCTGGCCATTGTGTCGAGCGACACGTCATTCTTCATCACATCATGTGATCTGCTCATTCTATCGATTGACACATCTGTTTTCTTCATGTCAAGCGATCTCCTCATTCTGTCGAGCGACACGTTTGTTTTCTTCATGTCGGGCGATCTCCTTATTGTGTCGTACGATACGTTCTTCTTCTTCACGAGCTAAGCTATTTTTCTTTCTGGTGTCAAGCGATAACATCGTCATGTTGCTCGATAAGATCCTCGGCAACGTTACCTTCATCGTCGAGCCTCTGTCTTTGCCTGTTGTACATGTTCCCTTCTAGATCAAACAACGCTTTTCTGTTGGTGCATTCTAAACGTGCTAAATCTTGAAGCTCAAATCCAACTAGCTCTTTTTCTTGTTTTCTTCTAGTGATGTTATTTGACATACACCTGAAACATAAAAATTAAAAACTAGTTTAGTAACTAAAACAAAAAGAAAGACTTAGACGAAATCCTAATAATAAAAAATCTAATGGTTTTTGATTCCCAGGCAACGGCGCCAAAATTAGATATGCTCAAATTATCCCTAGAGCTAATCTCTCAAATTAAGTGATCGTGGTACAGTACTTAGGGTATCGAAATCCATCGGAAATCAAATTAACACAATAGATTTTCAATTTCGAATTATGCTAAGAGAAAGTTGTTAATTAAACTAATAAGATAACAGTAAACAATGATGGTTGATGTGCTTTAAATTCAATAAGAGACAAACGCTAGGCCTTAGGAAATTCGCAGGAGTGATTACAAATTGAAGGATAAACTTACTGTCAGGATATTAATGAAGTGCAATTCTAGAACTCGAAATACTAATGTAAAATAAATCCACTTTCATTGCAAATATTATCTATGTTTAAACCCTAGAAAGCCAACTGTCGTTCCGAATTCAGATTATTTTAAATAAGCATTAAAATCAGGTTTGATTTGTTCACAAATATCAAAAGCCAATTGTCGTTGTGAATCGAATCTTTGCTCACGGCGATGAGATGACATGCTGAGCACGAGTCACAAGACGAAGTTATGTGTAATCCATATGATGCGGCGGAGTGAAAAAATTTCAATCAAATTCATTTGGGTTTTGCAGCGGAAACCCAAAACATGTACTTGGGATTATGTACAGATGGTTTTGATCCTTTTGGTATGTAAAAAAGCTATTCGTTGTGGCCTGTGATATTGACCCCATACAGCTTACCCCCAGAGATGTTTATGAATAGTGAGTATTGATATATCATGGGTTTTACCAGTTTTTGACCATGATATAAGTCCATTTTATAGAGTCTTTTCGGTGTTTTGCATATGTTTTAGAGTCTTTATAGGTTAAAGGAAGTTTTGAGCAAAATGTGAGATTATTGAGCTTTTTGGAGCATTGAGGAAGAAAACGTCAAAGATTGCAAGTCGGAATCGGAATTCAAAGTTGGTGTCGATCGACACCAATATGATCGACACCCTTTTTGCACAAAGAAAATTCCAAGTTTGAAGAATTTCCGTTTTCGCCGAGAAGTTCCTGAAGTTTACATTATTATTTTATGACAGTTTAAAGGCCCTATAAATATATATTTTCGTAGCCATTTTTTAGGCTTGTACTTTATTTTATTGAATCATAAAAGATATCTTTAATATATATGATGTTTGCTTCATTCAATGTGTCTGAGTAGTTTTCTTGTTAGGTTTAAGGTCAATCAAAGACGTTTGATGAAATGCTAGGTTGAATTAAATTGTTAGGATAATATCTTTAGAGTTCTTCATCTAGACTTGTGTTTATTGCTTATTCTAGCTTCGCGACCTAGAATATGATCTTAGGTTAATTGGTAGACACGAAAGTGTGATTAATTGCCTAAACTAGTATTAGATGAGCAAAATTCCTATCTGCAAAGAAATTTGGTTTAAGGTTTTGTGAACAATTGAACATAATATTAATGCTTGTTTAAATTGATAGGAATCGCAATGACAATTGACTTTCTAGGATTTAGACATAGATAATCTCTGCAACGAAAGCTGATTGATTTTATATTCGTGTTTCATGTTCAAGAACTGCGCTTAATAAATTCCTAACTATCTGTCTAGACATAGATAATATCTGCAGCGACAGCTGATTGGTTTTACATTAGTGTTTCAAGTTTAAGAAAATGTGCTTTATAATTCCTAATTATCTATTTAGATGTGCATTTCTGATTCACCTGAGATTTCCCTGCGCCTAGCTATTATTTTAATTGTTTTACAACCGATCATCATGTTTGCTTTATTAGTGGTTTTCTCATTCATATTATTCTACTTAGCATAATTCAAACATTTAAATCTATTGTGTTTCTTGATTCCCTGTGGATTCGATACCCTAAATACTGCAACTGATCTCTTAATTTAAGAGAATAGTTCAAAGGGAAATGTGAACATATCAAATTTTGGTGCCGTTGCCGAGGTCTCAAAAACCATTAGATTTTTATTATTAGAATTTTGTCTAAGTTTTTCTTTTATTTTTTTTACTAAACTAGCTTTTAACTTTGTGGTTTCAGGTGCATGTCTAATCGCTCCACCAGAAGTAACAAAGGCAAAGAGTTAGTTAACTACAATCTTCAGGAACTAACACGGTTAGAACGTGAGAACAGAAGAGTAGTCATAGAGGCTAAGATGGATGCTAGAGAGATACTCGGTCTGGTTCCAGGAGGTGATGGAATTATGCGTAATCCGGCAGGATTGAAGTATAACGAGTAGGGACAGATGATCAATGACGCTGGTATTGTAATCATCGAAGAGATTGTTGAGCATGTGGATGATGGTGTCAATTGACACCAAGAAGTTGTCGCTCAACACGAGGAAAACATTGGTGTTGCTCGGCACCAAGCTGGTGTCGATCGACACCATAAATTAGATCCGGCTAGTTTTGCCGAGAAACAACGTAAATGTCGAGCGTGCTCGCTCTTTAGGAGATTACAACCGTCCAAATGAGTTTAACGCGAATTGAGTTGCGATTCGTCTACCTACCTTTCAAAGGAATGACTTCAAGTTGAAGCCTCCTTACTTCAGCCTAGTAGCTCAGAATCCTTTCCATAGACTTCCTCACGAACATCCAATGGACCACATAGAAAACTTCAAGGATTTAGCTTCCAGCATCAAGGCTAATGGAGTGTCCAGTGACTATCTATTCTGCAAGCTATTCCTCTACTCTTTTAGTGGAGATGCTTCTTACTGGCTGATAGCTGCAACTTGGGATGACACCAAGAACACGTTCCTAAACAACTTCTTTGATGATGCAAGGTCCAAGGATTTAAGGAGGAAGATTGCTACATTTCGTCAAAGTCCGACAGAATCATTCAGGGCTGCACCGACGCAACTTAAGTCTTATCAAAGAGATTATCCTCATCATGGATTCAGTGATGTACAATGGCTAGGCATCTTCTTCAAAGCAGTAGACTAAAGGAATCAGATGGTGTTGGATGCTGCAAGCAGTGGAAACTTCAACACTAACTCTCCAGAGAACGCATTTATGCATATCGAGAACTTGGTTTCTAGCAATAGCACTAAGAACGCCGAAATTGAGGGGAAGAAGCTAGGTGGCAACATGGATGGGAATCAGATCGCTGAGGAAAAGGCTAAATTGGATTATGTGCACAACATTCTAGTGGGAAAAAAGTCAGTCTAGTTTGCTCAAGAGGTTGAGAATGAAGAGGAAGATGTCAACTACATCAACGGGACTGGATGTCAAAGGTTTAACAATCAACAAGCTATGGTTTGTTTTATCAGAAGCTGTTTCAGAGCAACAACTACCAAAGGAACTATGGTTCTTCTTCTTTACCATAACCCTCCTGAACAAGACAATGAGATGAAATCAATGTTGGAGCAGCTTCTAGAAGGAAAACAAAAGATGACCGTGAGTTTCAATGGGAATATGGATGCGATGTATTAGGACTTGGATGGAAAGATTGAAGCGTTGAGCACTCAAGTCAAGAAGCTGGATGTCCAGGTTGCTCAAACTGCTGGATCGCGACAACAGATGTTAGCATCGATCGACACCTCATGAAGAGCCAATCCAGACCGCGACAACATATGCTAGCATCGATCGACACTAAGCTAATGTCAATCGACACCCAGCCCAGACAACTCCAGATTTTGCGACATCGTCGATTAGAGCGAAGAAAAAAGTTTACAAGCCTAAGGTCCCATTCCCCAGAGCGAGAAGGTTTAAACAGAAGGTTGGAGATGCTATTTACAAGGCGATGATAGATAAAATCATTGTTGAGATGCCTCTAGTCAATGCAGTTAAACTTTCCCCAGCTTTAAGGAGGTATGTCAAGAGGATGGTTGCAAATGGTGTGAGTAGAGCCGTCAACCGGTCATGTCCGAGTCCAACGGACATGTCCATACGGACACTCTTTTTTCTTTGCGTCCGAATACGTCAGAGTCCGAATACGTCCGAGTCCAAATATGTATGAGTCAAAAACTGTCTGCAACGAGTTGGAAAGTCCAACATGTCCGTTGGACTAGACAAATTATTGATACATAGTCTGTTTTTTGCTTGATCAAATGGTCTCAATTTCATTATGTATCCATTTTGGTATTAGTTTGGTTATGAAAGATTCAATATCATTTTTTTTCCTTTTACTTACGTGAAATAATTTCAACATTTTACTCATTGTAATAGATTTTACTCATTGTACAACAGAGCCTGTGCACACATCATTTCTATAATCTATTATACTCATTGTAATAGATTTTGTTTCTTCATACGAATGTTTTCCACTCTTACCACTAGCCTTTTGGGAAAAAAATGCGTAAAATCCCTGAGGTTATACAACACAACCATATGATACTCATTTATTGCTTAATTGATAAATGAGAGAGAAAGCATCAAAAGTTCAAAACTTACATCATATCCTGATGGAACTTCTCCAAGTGCGAGTTCTTTAGTGGTAGAAGTGTCGGAGATGTTTGTTTCATAAGCTTTAAAAGTGTATCCATCTTAGAGCGTACATGTTTCATCCTGAACTCACAAGTCAATGAATCTAAAGAGTTATAACAATACTCTAAGAACGTAAACTTCAACCTTGACGCATTTCATCAAACACCTATCTCAAGAACAATTCTCTCTCAACAAACCCATCTCAAGAACAAGCTCAAATTAATTTACATAGGAAGTTTAGCTCAATTAATCTCATTGACGCATTTCATTAAACACCTAGAGGGCATGGATTCACACATCGAAATCACACAAAACAATCCCATAATAATGACAATGGATTCACACACCAATCACAGAGTTTGCGACTCATAAATCATATACATGAAAAACCAGCAAAAAATCAACTTGTTCTAGAGAAAAGTCGAAACCGTACCTTGAAGCTTCGAGCTACGCAGAGAAAGAAATCAACTTGCACAGAGGAAGAAGAAGATGGAAGAAGAAATTGTAAGAAACTGAAAGAAGAAGAAGAAGATTGGGAATTTGGGAATACGATTAGACGAACAAGGAAGAAGATTGAGACTTTGAGTTTGTGTTTTTGACAAAACGGTGTCGTTAATCTTATGTTAATGGGCCAAGTTAAATTAATTTGGGTCTTGAACAGTCCATTGTTTGTTAAGTCCAGTCCGTTTTTTTCACGGACTAATTTCGACTAGTAAAAAAAAAACAGTTTTACATATGGACTTGTCTATGTCCGGTCCAAACTAATACGGACTGGACCGTGTCCACGGACTTAGAGTCCGGTTGACAGCTCTAGGTGTGAGTCCTGTGGAAGGAGCACTGCTTAGTAGAGATGTCAGAGCGATTCTCTTGAACATAGCCCCTGTACCAAAGAAGAGGTCAACGCCATGGTTCAGAGTAGGATTCCAGTAAAGCAACCGGATCCAGGAAACTTTGTGCTCAACTGCTCAATATCGACAGGGAAGTTTCCTTATTCTCTTTGTGATTTAGGATCAGGTATTAATTTTCAATATCGATATGCTCAAATTTTCCTTTGACCTACTCTCTCAAATTCAGAGATCAAGTGCAATATTTAGGGTATCGAGTCCCCATGGTATCAGGGAACACAATATAATTTTGAATTCCAATTATGCTAAGCAGAATAATATGAATGAAAAGCAAGTAAACAAAGAATGCAGATGAAATCGGTTGTAAGACAATTAAAATAATAGCTAAGTGCTGGAAAATCTCAGGTGAATCTGAATTGCAGGTCTAGACAGATAGTTAGGAATTTTTTAAGCGCAGTTCTTGAACATGAAACACGAATATAAAATCAATCACCTTTCGTTGCAGAGATTATCTATGTCTAAATCCTAGAAAGCCAACTGTCGTTGTGAATCTTATCAATTTAAACAAGCATTAATATGAGGTTCAATTGTTCGCAAAACCCTAAACCAAATTTCTTTGCAGATAGGAATTTTGCTCATCTAACACTAGTCCAGACAATTAATCACACTTTTGTGTCTTTCAATTAACCTAAGATCATATTCTAGGTCATGAAGCTAGAATAAGCATTAAACACAAGTCGAGATGAAGAACTCTAATGATTTTATCCTAACAATTAAATTTAATCTAGCAATTCATCAAACACCCTTGAATAACCCTTAACCTAACAAGAGAACTACTCAGATATGACGAATGATGCAAACATTATATTAATTATAGATATCTCTTAAAAGTTAATAAAATAAAGAGTAAGCCTAAACAATAGTTGCGAATACATATATATAGGGTCCTTAAACAGTCATAAAACAATAATATAAATTTCAGGAACTTCTGGGCGAAAACAAAAATTCTTCAAACTTGGATTATTCTTTGTACGATATGGGTGTCGATCGACACCCATAGAGGGTATCGATTGACACTAACTTTAAATTTCGATTCTGACTTGCAATCTTTGACGTTTTCTTCCGCAATGCTCCAAAAAGCTCCATATCTCATATTCTGCTCCAAACGTCCTTTAACCAGTAAAGACTCTAAAACATATGTAAAACCTAGTAGACTTTATAATATAGACTTATATCATGGTCGAAAATGGGTAAAAACCATGATATATCAACTCTCCCAAACTTACCTTTTTGTTTGTCCCTAAGCAAAACATATATAATCACTCCTTTAGAAACCACATACCTTCAAAGTCAATCAAGTAGTACTTTGATGTGTCCCTAAAAGCTTAACAGTCCTCCAGATTAATTCCAAACCCCTTAGAGAAACTCAAACTTTCCATTCCAAACCCCTTTCATTTATTTAGGTGCGGTCTCGTCGAAGAAATATCGATCGATGGACCTTCTAGATTGTTTCCCTTCCTTTACAATGTCCTGCGTTTCATTCTCTCTCTTCCCTCCATAACTATTAATCCAATTAAGGATATCGTAGAGATGCATGCCATTTCCTTCAATATATTTGGTTTTTTTCACCTTTTATTATTATTTTTTTTCTGAATGCACTTTTCTGCTTGAACTACACTTTTCTGTAGACTTTCTTATTTCTTTGGCATCTCTACAATTTCTCTAGATTAGCGCTCATTACTATTTTTTCTTGTGAGAAGACAGGGTCATGAGGCTTTTTTGATCTAGGACAGTTGTATCATCACCAAAAAGAAGTTTCAAGAGCGGTCCTTCCTCGCTTTCTAGTTTTGAAATATGAATCAAGTCATGCGATTACCAAGCCCCAAGACTAGAAATTAGAATTCATTAAGGGCGGGGTCTTCAACATCCTTTCTGGCGTTCTCCAGAAATCTGAACTCTCTCTGTTAAACTGATCCACTTGCAGTTACCCACCAATTAAAACCAACTAACTTGCATTGGTAATAGTTTTGAGTGTTGTTCAAAGCAAGTAGGAGGAGAGTTTTGACCCGAATAAAACAAAAAACTAGACTGACTCAATAAAAACTCAAAATAGAAAAAACCATAGTTAGTAACTACCTCCCTAGACTTAAACGACACTGTCCCGAGTGTTATTAAGCCTGAAGTTGGCAAAACAAAGTAAAATAAAACAAAACAAATTAAAAAACGAAGGAAATTGTTACCTGGTGGGGGGTGTCGATCGACACCTATGATTTTGATCCACAGTTCCTTCGCGTTATTTTTTTATTATTTAAATGAAATTCCTCAAACACTGAAAACTAAAACCAATACTTAGTAAAAATAGGAAAGAAAAATGAAATAAGGATACTTACAAGTAGGTTGCCTCCCACTCAGCGCTTGTTTTCAGTTCTTAGCTTGACTGTGTCGAGGAACTTTAGGCATCGGGTGAACTACACTTTTCCATGGAATAATTTCAGGAAAAGCTTCATCGTCTTCTGCATCTTCTCATTAACAACTACTTCTCCTTTCTCCTTTAATTCTGAAGGGATGACAATCTTGATTTTGGAGAAAGGTCTTGAGTTCTTTTTAAGCTTTACCTTACTACGATTCACCTCTTCTTTATACTCCTTAGATATTCCTGTAAAATCATCAGAAGAAAAACCAAGACTTCTACGAGAAACTTGTTGCTTGCATAAGCGCGGAACAACTTTTTCAACTTTTAAATCATTATTAATGAAATCAGAAGATTTAAGTTAACGAAGTGCGTACTTTTGCTCTTGTTGAGGTTTGTGGGTTGGGAGATGTGGAATTGTCTGTTCAGCAATAGACGATGGACTAGTATCCAACTCCTTGATTGAGTCTTCATTCACTAAAGTCTCCACAGAAAAAGTTTGACCATGGATGGTGGATTTCCTTCTTGTTTTGTCCATATCAAAATCCATGACTACATCACCTAGATCAAGCTTGATCTTCCCTTTCCTTACATCAATGGTAGCACCCGCAGTAGCTAAGAAAGATCTTCCCAGAATAAAAGGGTCTTGAGGTTCATCATTGTACTCCAAATAATTAAATCTGCGGGAATTATGCAGTCTTCGATTTTAATCGGAACATCCTCTGAAACACCTTCTGGGATTCTCTTGGATCGATCGGCTAGGATAAGTGAGATCCTAGTTGGGTTGAAACCAGTCATTCTAAGTCTAGCTGCAACTGAGAGTGGCATCAAATTAACACCCGATCCTAAATCACAAAGAGAATGAGGAAACTTCCCTGTCGATATTGAGCAATTGAGCACAAAGTTCCCTGGATCTGATAGCTTCACTGGAATCCTGCTTTGAATCATGGCACTAACTTCTTCAGAAACCATCACCTCCTTTTTCTTCTTCTTTGGTACTGAAGGTGTGTTCAAGAGGATCACTAGGATATCTCTATTAAGAAATCCTCCTTCCTCAGGACTCACACGATTTGCAACCATCCTCTTAACGTACCGTCTTAGCACAGGTAAAAGCTTAACCACATCGACTAAAGGCATCTCAACCATGATCTTATCTATCATCGTCTTGCAAATAGCTTCTTCAACCTCCTATTTAGACCTTCTAGCGCTTGAAAAAGGAAGTTTAGGAGTGTATACCCTTCCTTTGGCTTATTCTGAAGTTTCAAGAAGTTTTTGTTCGGTCTGGGTGGGGTGTCGAGCGATAGCTTCTTGGTGTCACTCGACACCAGCTTCCTCCTGGTCGACAATCTCTTCCACGATCAGAGTACCATCGCCATTGATCCTCTGTCCTTGCTCGTTATACTTCAATCATGTCAAATCATGCAGAATTCCATCACCTCCCGGAACCAGAACAAGTATCTCTCTAGCAGCCATATTAGCTTCTCTGACTGCTCTTATGTTCTCACGTTCTAAACGCGCTAGTTCCTGAAGATCGTAGTTTACTAACTCTTTGCCTTTGTTGCTTCGGGTGGAGCGATTAGACATGCACATGAAACCACAAAGTTAAAAGCTAGTTTAGTAAAACAAATAAAAGAAAAAATTAGACAAAATTCTAACAATAAAAATCTAATGGTTTTTTAGACCTCGGCGACGGCACCAAAATTTGATATGTTGACATTTCCCTTTGAACTACTCTCTCAAATTAAGAGATCAGTTGCAGTATTTAGGGTATCGAATCCACAGAGAATCAGGAAACACAATAGATTTAAATGTTTGAATTATGGTAAGTAGAATAATATGAATGAGAAAACTAGTAATAAAGCAAACATAATGATCGGTTGTAAAACAATTAAAATAACAGCTAGGCGCAGGAAAATCTCAAGTGAATCAGAAATGCACATCTAAATAGATAATTAGGAATTATAAAGCACATTTTCTTAAACTTGAAACACTAATGTAAAACCAATCAGATGTCGCTGTAGATATTATCTATGTCTAAATCCTAGAAAGCCAACTGTCATTGCGATTCCTATCAATTTAAACAAGCATTAATATTATGTTCAATTGTTCACAAAACCTTAAACCAAATTTCTTTGCAGATAGGAATTTTGCTCATCTAACACTAGTTCAGGCAATTAATCACACTTTCGTGTCTACCAATTAACTTAAGATCATATTCTTGGTCGCGAAACTAGAATAAGCAATAAACACAAGTCCAGATGAAGAACACTAAAGATATTATCCTAACAATTTAATTCAACCTAGCAAATTATCAAACATCTTTGATTAACCCAAAATCTAACAAGGAAACAACTCAGACATATTGAATGAAGCAAACATCATATATATTAAAGATATCTCTTAAGATTCAACAAAATAAAGTACAAGCCTAAACAATGGCGGCGAAAACATATATATAGGGTCTTTAAACCGTCATAAAATAATAATGTAAACTTCATGAACTTCTAGGCAAAAACGGAAATTCTTCAAACTTGGATTTTTCGTTGTTCGAACAGGGTATCGATCGACACCCATAGATGGTGTCAATCGACACCAACTTTGAATTCTGATTCCGACTTGCAATCTTTGACGTCTTCTTACGCAATGTTCCAAAATGCTCCATAATCTCATATTCTGCTCCAAACGTCCTTTAACCTGTAAAGACTCTAAAACATATGCAAAACACTGAAAAGACTCTACAAAATGGACTTATATCATGGTCGAAAACCGGTAAAAACCATGATATATCAATTCCCCTAGACTTAGCTTTTTGTTTGTCCCTAAGCAAAGCAGATTTACTCACTCCTTTAGATTCTACATACCGGCAAAGTCAATCAGGTAGTACTTTGATGCGTCCCTAGAAGCTTAGCAGTCCTCCAGATTGATTCCAAATCCCTTATAAAAACTTAGACTTTCCATTGCAAACCCCTTTCATTTATTTAGGTGCAGTCTCATCAAGGGAATATCGATCGCAAGACTTTATAGATCATTTCCCTTACTTAAACACTTTTCTTCACTGCTCCATTTTTCGTTTCCCTTAGTTTATTTTGTCCATTTGCATGGTTTCATAGGATTCAACTCATCACTATGCAGTATTAGAATAGAGCTCATTACTGTTGTTTCTTGTGAGAAGACAAGGTCATGAGGCCTCGCTACTTTTGTTTCTTGTGAGAAGACAGGGTCACAAGTATCTTTACACTTTTCTATCGAATACTTTGTTCTCAACTTTTTTTTTCCTCTATTAAGGGAAAACTAAACAAAGCTTATCCTCACTTTGCTAGTGCTGAAAGTGGAATCAGGTCCTGCGATTACCAAGCCCCAAGACAAGAAATTAAAGTTCATTAACGGTGGAGTTATCAATTTACTTCTGGCATTCTCCAAAAATCTAAACTCGCTCTGTTAGATCGATCCACTAACAGTTACCCACCTAGTAAAACCAACTAACTTGAATTGATAATGGTCCTTTGAGTGCTGTTCGAAGCAAGTATAGGAGGAGTTTGGCCCGAATAAAACAAAAAATTGGACTTACTCAATAAAAACTCAAAATAAAAAACAATAGTTAGCAACTACCTCCCCCAAACTTAAACAACATTGTCCCAATGTTATTAAGCCTGAAATAAGAGAAAACAAAACTGAAGCAAATTGAAAAACGAAGAATTTTGTTACCTATCAAGTTGGTGTCGATCGACACTTGCAAGGGTGTCGATCGACTGATATGCTCAAATTTGTCTTTGAACTACTCTCTCAAATTAAGAGATCAATTGTAGTAATTAGGGTTACGAAATCCACAGGGAATCAGAGACACAATATATTTAATACTTTTGAATTATGCTAACCAAGAAAATGTGAATGCAAGTAATTAAGAAGACAGTAAAATCGGTGGTAAAGATCAATAAAACAAACGCTAGGCACAGAGAAATCTTAGGTGAATCAGAACTGCAGATTAAACAGATAATTAAGATTTACTAAGCATAGTTCACAAACTTGAAACACGAATATAAAATCAATAAGCTATCACTGCAGAGATTATCTATGTCTAAATCCTAGAAAATCAACTGTCGTTGCGAATCCTATAAACCTAAACAAGCACTAATTTCAGGTTCAATTGTTCACAAAACCCTAGACAAAAGTTCTTTGCGAAAAGGAATTTTTCTCATCAAAGACTAGTTCAAGCAATTAATAACACTATTGTGTCTATCAATTAACCTAAGATCAGATTCTAGGTAACTAAGCTAGAATAAGCAATATACACAAGTCAAGATGAAGAACTTTTAAAGACTTTATCCTTACACTTAAATTGAATTTAGCAATACATCAAATACCTTTGAATAACCCTAAACCTAACAAAGAAACTACTTAGACATGTTTAAAGAAGCAAACATCTTATTAAAATAAAGATATCTCATAAACTCAGTAAAAATAAAGCGTAAGCCTAAACAATGGCTGCGAATACTTATATATAGGTTCTCAAAACCGTCATAAACATAATTGTAAACATCTGGAACTTTTCGGCAAAAACAGAAATCTTCAAAATTGGAAACTTTGTCTTGCACGACCGTGTGTCGATCGACACCAAGTTCTAAAATCAATTCTTCACTTCAATCTTCGACACTTCCTTCCGCAATGCTCCAACACTTCCTATAAACATCAATTATGCTTCAAACATCTAAGTACCTGCAAAGACTCTAAAACAAACATAAAACACCACAAAGACTCTATAAAACAGACTTATATCATGGTTGAAAATGGGTAAAAACCATGATATATCAACTCCCCCAGATATAGCTTTTTGCTTGTCCCTACGAAAAACAGATGTACTCACTCCTTCTAGATCCACATACTTGCAAAGTCAATCCGGTAATACTTCGATGTGTCCCTAGAAGCTTAGCAGTTCTCCATATTGATTCCAAGCTCCTTAGAGAAACTGAGACTTTCCATTGTAAACCTCTTTCATTTATTTAGGTGGGGTTTCATCGAGGAAATATCAATCGTTGGACCTTCTAGATTATTTCACTTCCTTTAACACTTTTACCTGCATTTCACCCTCTATGTTCCCTCCGTAACTTTTTATCCAATTAAGGATATCATAGTGATGCATGCCATTTTGAACTTTTCTTCAGAATTTTTGTTATATTTTATTATCGGACTTGCACTTTTCTGCTTAAACTATACTTTTTTGTAGACTTTTTTCTTTCTTTGGCATGTCTATGAGTTCACTAGATCAGCGCTCATTACTGTTGCTTCTTGTGAGAAAGCAGGGTCATGAGGTTTCTTTCGATCTAGGACAGTTATAACAACATCAAGAAGAAGTTTCAAGAGTGTTCCTTCCTCGCTTTCTAGTGTTGAAAATGAATCAAGTCCTGCGATTTCCAACGCCCAAGACAAGAAAATTAGAGTTCATTAGGGCGGGGTCTGCAACATCCTTTCTGGCATTCTCCAGAAATATGAACTCGCTCCGTTAAACAGATCCACTTGCAGTTACACACCTTGAAAAACCAATCAACTTGCATTGTAATGGTCCTTGAGTGCTGTTCAAAGCAAGTAGAAAGGGAGTTTCGACCCGAAAATTGTGAAAAACTTACTCATAAAACTTAAAACAGAACACAATAGTTGGTGAAAATAAACGATAACAAAACAAAACGAATTGAAAATTAAAGAGAAAAATGGAACCTGGTCGTGGTGTCGATCCACACTGATAGTGGTGTCGATCGAGAGCTATGTATTTTGCTTATACAGATAGACATGATCACTCATGTCGCTTGACTTAGGCATCTGAAGTTCGTCCTCATGTTTTATTCTTGTAAAAATCAAAATCAAAACAAAACCAAACATAAATCGGAAAAGAAAAAAATAAAATAAATAATTAGACTCACAAGTGGGTTACCTCCTAGTAAGCTCTTGTTTTATGTCTTTAGCTTGACTGTGTTGAGGAACTTAGATGTCTGGTGGATCTGCACTCTTCCATGGAATAATTCCAGGAAACAGCTTCATCATCTTCTACACCATTTCTCGAACAACTTCTTCTCCTTTCTCCTTAAGCTTTGAAGGGACGACGATTTTGATTTTTGCGAAAGGTTTTGAAGGCCTTTTAAGCTTTTCCATGACATGATTCACCTCTTTACACTCCTTAGGTATTCCTGTAAGATCATCAAGAAAGAAAACCAAGCATTCTACGAGAAACTCGATGCTTGCATAAGCGCGTAATAGCTTTTTCAACTTTTAAATCTTTAGTGACGAAATCAAGAGATTTGAGTTCAGGAAGTGCGTACCTTTACTCTATGGGAGGTTTGGGGGTTGGGAGATGTGGGATTGTCTGTTCAACAACAGATGATGGACTAAAATCCAACTCCTTGATTGAGTCTTCATCCTCTAAAATATCCACATAAAAATTTTGACCATCGATGGTGGATTTTCTTCGTGCCTTATCCATGTCAAAATCCATGACTACATCACCTAGATAAAGCTTTATCTTCCCTTTTCATACGTCAATGGTAGCACCCGCAGTAACCAAAAAGGTCTTCCCAAAATAAGAGGGTCTTGAGGCTCTTCATTGTACTCTAAAACTACAAAGTCTGTAGGAATAATGCAGTCTTGAATTCTAATTGGCACGTCCTCCAAAACTCCTTCTGGGAATCTCTCAGTTTGATCCGATAGGATAAAAGAGATCCTAGTTGGCATGAAATCAGTCATCTCAAGTCTAATTGCAACTGAAAAAGGCAGTAAATTAATACTCGATCCTAAATCACAATTGAGCACAAAGTTTCCTAGATCTGGTAGCTTCACATGAATTGTACTCTGAATTATAGCGCTGACCTCTTCAGAAACCATTACCTCTTTCTTCTTCTTCTTTAAAACTGGAGTTGTGTTCAAGAGAATGACTCTGATATCTCTAGTAAGCAGTGCTCCTTCCTCAAGACTTACACCATTAGCAATCATTCGCTTGACATATCTTCTCAAAGCTGGTGAAAGCTTAACTGCATCGACTAAAGGCATCTCGATCATGATCTTGTCTATCATCTTCTTGCAAATAGCTTCTTCAATCTCTTGTTTAGACCTCTGGGGAATGGGACTTTAAGCTTGTAGACCTCTTCTTCTGTACTAACCAAAGATTTTGCAAAATCCAGACCAATCGGCATGGGGTGTCGATCGACAGTGTCTTGGTGTCGCTCGACACTAGCATCTGATGTCGAAGTCTGGGTCGAATTATTATGGGGTGTCGATCAACACACTTCCTTAGTGTCGATCGACTCTAGCTCCTGATTTCCAAAATCGTGAATTTCTTCAAGTGTCGATCGACAGACATCTTTAGCGTCGATCGACACAGGCCCTGCAGCTTCAAAATTAGCCTCAACCTCTCCGAAATCATCTTTGTTCTCCACTAGAAGGGCATTGCAAGTACGCTTGGGGTTAGTATCAGTCTTCGCAGGAAGAAACCCCTTTTGCCTCTTGATAGAATCAGCAGTCTGAGCGACCTAAACATCCAGCTTTTGATTCAAACTTCCCATTAAGATCTTGGTACATAGCATCCATCTTCCCATTGAAGCTAATAGTCATCTTTTGATGTCCTTCCAGGAGCTGCTCAAGCATAGCCTCCATCTTGCTATCCGAAGATTGAGGAGGAGGCTTCTGATAAGAGGATGAACTGTAGTCTTTTGTGTAAATGCTGCTTTGAAACGGCTTCTGGTAAGATAAACCATATCTTTGCTGATTGTTAAACCTATTAAATCCAGTCCCATTGATGTAGTTCACATCTTCTTCTTCATTCTGAACCGCTTGAGCAAACTAGATTGTCTTCTTACGTACTAGGAGACTATGCACAGAATCCAACATTGCATTTACCTCAACCAAGTGCTTACCACTATCCTTATTCTCACTCCTCCTTTCGAAATCTGCATTCTTGGTACTATTGCTAGAAGCCTGTTCTCAATAAGGACCACTGCTATTTCTGGAGAGTTGGTGTTGAAGTTCCCATTACTCACAGCATCCAACACCAATTGGTACCTTTAGTCCACTCCTCGGAAGAAAATGCCCAGGAACTGCACATCGGTGAAACCATGGTGAGGACAATCTCTTTGGTAAGACTTTAATCGCATCGACGCAACTCTCAATACTTTTGTCAGACCTTAAAGGAATGTAGCAATCTTGGTCCTTAGCTCCTCAGATCTCGCATCGTCAAAGAAGTTGTTTAAGAATGCATTCTTGGTGTCCTCCCAAGTAGTCAGTGATCCTTGTTCTAGCTGCTTCAGCAAGTAAGATGCATCCCTACTAAGAGAGTATGGAAATAGCTTGCAGAATGGGTAGTCGTTGGACAAACCATTTGCCTTGATGGTGGAAGCTAAGTCTTCGAAGTTATCAATGTGGTCCATCGGATACTTGTGAGGAAGACCAAAGTACGGATGTTGAGCAACCAGACTGAAGTAAGAAGGTTCCAGCTTGAAATCATTCCTCTGAAAAGGAGGTAGTCAAATCATAGTTCTACAGTTGTAGTCTCCCAATGGTCGTCCTTGCGCAGCATTCACATTGTTCCTCAACAAGTTTGCCCGATTTTGGAGCTGGTGTTGATCGATACCAGCTTGGCGTCGATAGACCCCAAGTTTCGAGCGACACCATCATCCAAAATTGTTATTTCCTTGACAATCACAGTACCATCGTCGTTGATCCTTTGTCCTTGCTCGTTGTATCTCAGTCCTGCCGGATCACGCAAAAATTCATCTTCTCCCAGAATTAGAATGAGAGGTTGTCTAGCAGCCATCTTAGCTTCTCTGACTGCTCTTCTGTTCTCACGTTCCAACTGTGCTAATTCCTTAATATCGTTGTTAACTAACTCTTGCTCTTTATTGCTCCTAGTGCTGTGATTAAACATGCACCTAAAAACAAAAAGATAAAAGCTAGTTTGGTAAAAAAAAAAAAAGAACAAAAAATTAGACAAAATCCTAATAATAAAAATCTAACGGTATTGATTCCCTGGCAACGCCGCCAAATTTTGATATGCTCAAATTTGTCTTTGAACTACTCTCTCAAATTAAGAGATCAATTGTAGTACTTAGGGTTATCAAATCCATCAGAGAATCAGAGACACAATAGATTTAATACTTTTGAATTATGCTAAGCAATATAATGTGAATGTAAGTAAATAAGAAGACAGTAAAATCGGTTGTAAAGATCAATAAAACAAATGCTAGGCATAGAGAAATCTTAGGTAAATCAGAATTGAAGATTAAACAGATAATTAGGATTTATAAAGCACAGTTCACGAACTTGAAACACGAATATAAAATCAATCCCCTGTTTCTACAGAGATTATGTATGTCTAAATCCTAGAAAACAAACTGTCGTTGCGAATCCTATAAATCTAAACAAGTATTAATTTCATGTTCAATTGTTCACAAAACCCTAAACAAAATTTCTTTGCGAAAATGAATTTTGCTCATCAAAGACTAGTTCAAGAAATTAATAACAATGTCGTGTCTATCAATTAACCTATGGTCAGATTCTAGGTAGCTAAGCTAGAATAAGCAATAAACACAAGTCAAGATGAAGAACTTCTAAAGATTTTATCCTAACAATTAAATTGAATCTAGCAATTCATCAAACACCTTTGCATAACCCTAAACCGAACAAGGAAACTACTCAAACATGTTTAAAGAAGCAAACATCTTATTAAAATAAAGATATCTCTTAAACTCAGTAAAAATAAAGCGTAAATCTAAACAATGGATGCGAACACTATATATATATATATATATATATATATATATATATATATATATATATATATATATATGTGTGTGTGTGTTCTCAAAATCGTTATAAACATAATTGTAAACATCTGGAACTTCTCGGCAAAAACAGAAATCTTTGTAATTGGAAACTTTGGCTTGCACGATCGTGTGTCAATCGACACCCAGAGATGGTGTCGATTGACACCAAGTTCTGAAATTGATTATTCACTTCAATCTTAGACACTTTATTCCGCAATGCTCCAAAACTTCTAGTATACATCAATAATGCTTCAAACGTATAAGTACCTGCAAAGACTCTAAAACAAACACAAAACACCAAAAAGACTCTATATAACGGACTTATATCATGGTTGGAAATGGTTTAAAACCATGATATATCATCGGCACCCATAAATCTGCAATGATCGATCCACAGTTCCTTCGCAGATTTTTTTTTTTAATTTTTGAATGACGAATAAAATCCCCGAAACACTTAAAACTAAAACCAAATGTTAGTAAATAAAATAAAACAAAAATAGTATACTTACCGGCGGGTTGCCTCCCACTAAGCGCTTGTTTTCAGTCATTAGCTTGAGTGTGTCGAGGAACTTTAGATGGCGGGTGGATTTGCACTCTTCCATGGAATAAGACTAGGAAAATGCTTCATCGTTTTCTGCACCATCTCATGAACAACTACTTCTCCTTTCTCCTTCAACTCTTGAGGAATGACAATTCTGAACTTATATAAAGGTTTTGAAGTTCTCTTGAGCTTCACCTTGCTATGATTCACTTCTGCTTTATACTCATTAGGTAAGACACTTCTCTTTCCTGCAAGATCATCAGGAGGATAACCAAGACTTCTACGAGAAACTCGTTGCTTGCATAAGAGTGAAACAGCTTTTTCACTCTTTAAATTCTTATCAGGAGATTTAGAATTATGTTCAGGAAGCGCGTACATTTGCTCTATGGGAGGTGTGTGGGTTGGGAGATGTGGAATTGTCTGTTCAGCAACAGATGATGGACTAGTATCCAACTCCTTGATTGAGTATTCATTCACTAATGTTTCCACATAAAAAGTTTGACCATCTATGGTGGATTTTCTTCTTGTCTTGTCCATGTCAAAATCCATGACCACATCATCTATATCAAGCTTGATCTTCCCTTTCCTCACATCAATTGTAGCACCAGCTGTAGCTAAGAAGGATCTTCCTAGGATAAGAGGGTCTTGAGGTTCTTCATCATACTCCAAAACTACAAAGTCTGTTAGAATTATGCAGTCTTCGATTCTAATCAGAACGTCCTCTAAAACACCTTCTGGGATTCTCTTGGATCGATCAGCTAGGAGAAGAGAAATCCTTGTCGGCTTGAAATTATTCATTCCAAGTTTAGCTGCAACAGACAGAGGCATCAAGTATTTGTTTCTAACGGTATTGAATTCAGGACCTAATCACCCACGAGTGAATCTTGATGTTTTCCTCAAACCACTGATCGAGGAGCTAAATGAGTTATGCAATGACGAAGTTGAGGCATATGATGTGTCTTTAAAGCAAAACATCAACATGAAAGAAGTTATGTTGTAGACGATAAGTGATTTTCCGGTGTATAGTATGTTGTCAGTTTGGACCACACACGGAAAATTATTATGTCCAATTTGTAAGGATGATATAAATGCTTTCTACTGCTGGCTGGTAGGAAGACGTATTGGTTCGACTATCACTCGAAGATTTTTACCCCACAATCATCCGTTACGGAAAAATAAAGTTAATTTTTGGAAGGAAAAGAACGTTGTGAACGAGTCTCCACCAGAATCGTTGATGGGTTTACAAGTATACCAGATTATATTAAATGTTGAAGTACCTAAAACATCGGTATGTGGTGGAAATGGACATGAAATAAAACCTAGCGGTTATGGAGTAAGCATCACTGGCACAAAGAAAGCATCATGTACAGGGCGATCTAACTCTACGGAATTGTCTTGATGTGATGCATATCGAGAACAATCTTTTCGATAACATCATGTACACAGTGATGAATGTCAAAGACAGATCGAAAGACACAGTCAAGTTAAGATTAGATATCGAGAAATTATGTTCTCAGACTGATTTGCATGTTGATGGTCATGGAAACGCCTCATTTCCTATTTGGAGATTGACTTCAAAAGGATATGATGCATTACTACTATGGGATAAAAATGAGGTTAAATTTCCATATGGCTATGGAGTAGATTTGGCAATCTATGCAGACATCAAAGCTCATAAATTTTCTACATTGAAAAGTCATGACTCTTATGTTTTTATGAAGCGGTTGCTTCCGTTCATATTTGCAGAACTTTTCCACTGTAACGTTCACCAAGCATTATCATGTATATTTACATAAAAATTGTCTAATTTAACCTCTCATTTTATGATCATACGATTATTGACTTATAAAGATGTTTTTTTTTTAGAGATTGGAATATTTTTTCGCGATCTAAGCAGTAGATCATTAGATCAAAGCCAGGTTCTACTTTTGAAGGATACTACTGTGACGAAGGATACTATTGTGACGCTTTTCTGTAATTTGGAAAAAAATTATTCCCACCTTCTTTCTTTGATGTCATGGAGCCCCTACCTGTCCACCTACCATACGAAGCTAAGCTTGGGGGTCCTGTGCAGTATAGGTGGATGTGTCCATTCGAAAGGTTCTTTAAACGTTTGAAAGGCATAGCAAAGAACAAATATCGTCCAGCGGCATCAATCGTTGAATCGTACAAGAACAACGAGATATCTAATTTCTCACAACTCTACTTTCCACCATAAATTACTACAGCTAGTAGAAGAAGGTAACAATTCAGAACCATATATCATATGTTTGTTATGCTTTAACCCTCTTAAGATCATATGAATATTTATAAATTTTGTAGGACTACTTGATATGAGGAAGGTGAAGCACCCGTATACAATGTACCAGATATATTTACCAAAGTGGTCACCCAAGTGGAAAATATACTAAACTTTTATTATTGGACTTGGATTATAAGTGCGCACATTCATATATTTTGCGTAATTGTGGGTATTTTTGTCCGCTCGAAAGATAATGATGATTCATTCCTAAATTAAATATAATAATTTCATATAACTTTCTGTCTTTAATTCATATTTGTGTTTTTGGAAAACATTTTGGTCGACTACAAATTAGAGTGGAAAATATGGAACATTCTGATTAAGAGGTCACAACGAAAGAGATGATGAGTTTCCATAGTTGGATTCTCTAATATGTAAGTATTCCTAATGACTATATTACTAAATTGTTATCACGCAATAGATAATAACGCCATCATATGTAGGTAGATGCAATGAAAAATGAACATAATTTTCCACTGTGGATTAACGATATAGCTGAAAGTCCTGAAAATAAGGCGAGATTGTAGCCTATGTATTGTACAAGGGGGTACATGTTTTACACGCATGAGCACGGAACACAAAGGAAAATAATGAATTATGGGGTATGTGTTCAAGGACAAAATTATTCTGACGCATCAAATGAAGATGATTTCTATGGGACGGTAGAGAATATTATCGAGCTTCGATATCCTGGGATTGTGTGTTTGAAGGTCATTCATTTTTATCGTCAATAGTATGACCCTAAGCCGGATAAAGGAACCCAAAAGAGTAAGGCAGATGTTGTCGACGTGCATTGAGATATTCAAACTACAAACCATTCATATTCGGTACAAATGGAAGCATTCCTCCAAAATTATTTTCTATACTTTGTACTAATCAAGAATTTTATTCATAATAGGGTCTCAAGCTGATCAGATTGCCAATCCAAAAACCCAAAAACCCAAAAACTTCTCCACATCTTCTGCAAATTTCCTTTCATTTTTTTTGGAATCTCTCCGTTTCTTCGTTATTCTTAGACGAATCCAACCAGAAAGTCAAAATCTTCCTCTCTCTCTCTGTCTCGCAATCTGAACCCAAAAAATATAAATTTTTTCGTCTTCTTCATATCCATTTTCTTTGATTTGTTATTCTTCTACGAATCGAACCCAAAATTCTCTCTCTTTGTATGTCTCTCTCCCTTACCCTAAACTCAATTCGATCCCTAATTCGAAATAGTAAACCCTAACCCACATCTAAAATCCTAACATATGGTTGGTTCGAAAGGATTTCTTACTCAAGGAGGTTCTACGCGAGGAAGAGGCCACTCAGCCGCCGCTCGTGGTGGCGTTGCTAGTGGCAATGCTAGTGGTGCTAAATCAAGTGGCAGCGTTGCTCTAAGAACCCCGGTGATAATGCAAGCCTGGAAACTTCAGACCGTCACCGAAATCCTCCATCTGCAGACCCTCGGGGGAAGCATCTTGCGATATATCGTGGTGAGAAGCATAGACCTTCAAGTTGAGGTCCCGCGGCCGACAACAAAGATAATTCATCATGTATTCGGCTTCACACCACTGGAAGGACATAAGTCAACCCACTGGGCGAATTCATCACATGACTCCAATCTGATAGATCAACTTTCACCTCCTTCTCAAGGGACTCCTCACAGCATAAATGTGTCTACCATTCGAACCACCTTGGTTCTATTGCAGTATACATCGTCACACTGAATTGTAGCTTAGCAACAAACAAACTCTCAACCGCAACCCAACCTCAACCTAAATCTCCAACCACAATGCCATCAGGTTCAAAATATGTATGAGGAAGAGGAAGACGAAGAAGATGATCTAGAAAGTGATGGTAATGAAGATGATGAAGCCAATGATGTTGATGATCTCCAAGTTGATGAAATTGACGATGATGGTAAAGACCAAGACTAATAGCAACTGTTGGATACTCTGTTAGCTCATCCAGGATGTCAAGGCCTACCCTTCCTTAGTGAGGAACCAATCCCAGGGAAAAAGTCATTGTGATAAGTGTTCTCAGTTCCTGTTTGTTGTTTGTGTGTGATTTGGTGATTGTGTATGTGTTTTTTATGAATATCATCTAGGATTTGCTTCTCTGGATTAGACTGCTAAGTTGCTTATTTGTAGATACTTAGTAAGGTTGGTGATTCTCTATATCTTAGCTAGGGTTGGTAATATCAAAGATTAGAGATAGTTAGTAGCACTAAAGACTCTTATTTAACCTCTGTTTATATTTCTTTACAAGGTTAACTCGAGACAGAGGTAAAATGACCCGTGTCATTGCTGGAATCTTTCATCGAAAGTTTGATGGCCCATTCTACAGTTGGACCACCACGCCTATAGACTAACAAAAAAGATATTTCCGAACATTTGCGGCAATGTTACTTTCTATTCTAGGTTTTCAATTATAGTTCTTAACTTAGAAATTTGATATTATACTTAACTACTTAATTTCATATGTAGGGATGACTGAGATATAGGGATGACTGAGGTTGTGAAGGGTTACCTCATACAACTCCTCTCACCGGATTCTCACCATTGAAGAAAAGAATGAGATCTTCTTGAAGGTATGTGATATACCCGGTATTTTACCACTTTTACTATATATTTATATCTATTTAATATACTATTTAATAAGATTTTCTATCAAAAGAGGTAGTTTTCTCGTATATTTGGTTTTGAAGAGTCATATAGGTCAAATCATCAAAAAGGGAGTAAAAAGAGCAAAATGAGTATTCTTCATCCTAAAAAAACTAATCAAGGTCAAAGGAGCCAATATAATCACCCAAGTTGAAGTTTTCACAATTTCCCAAGTTGGACAGAAAGTATGTCTCCGAACGATCACCATGGACGGAAAACCAAATCAACTTGGAAGGTGATGATATTTCATATGGAGATATCCCTTTGAGTCAGATTTCCAATGGAGTTGGAATTATATCAAATGGAGTTGTAGTGTAGAAGTTATACAAGTTTTACTGAAGACATGTCATTATGCCTAGAAGAAGAATCAAGCCAAAGATGGGCCTAAGCACCAAACCAACCCATGGGCCGGCTCATTTAAGTGAAGCCACACACAAGGAGCATGTTTTGATCAAGACCCCGGACCAATTCACGTGACAGTTGTGACCGATCGGTGCCGTGGCCACTTCTGCGCACATATCGACAAAAAGATGTTTTGCCCGAACTGAAACCCTAGAGCCTTTTCCGACCTAAAACCTCTCCCTACACCTATATATACTTTCTTTTAGCCCCTTGAGAGAAGGATATCAGCCCTAGGTACCACAAATCAATAATAAACATCTATTTTCGTTATTCTCTTTAGATCTTCATCTTTATCCTTTGTAAAAGAGCGATGAAGGCCATGATGTTCTTCTCAAGCTTTGTGCTTTGAGATCCACCTATGCCAAGCCCTTACTTAGCATGAATGTACTGTTTTATCAACTTCTCTAGTTGCTCCATGTTTCATAACATGTAGAGTAGTTGTATGTTTGATATAAAGTATTTTAAAGTTCTTTTGTTACATCTTTTACATCTTTATTGAGCTTGTTTCTAGATAGATTATCTATCTTTAATTATACTCAAGGCATGATCTAGATTAGCTACCTAGTGACCGATTTTTTATTAGTGCCGATTCCAAAATCTTTTGCACCGATCGGATCTAGTATTAGATAGGTTAGGCGTCTTAACAATTCGAAAAGTTAGTTAAGGAGTTTAATGAACAATCGAATCTCAATCTTACAGCATAATTTACCTTGTAATAACCACGCGAAATCCGAGTCAATTAGGGTTTAAATTATAGGTTTCGGAGCCTCGAAAGAGTAATGATTCTATCATAGTGATTTGAGTTCTAGAACACTAGTTGCATCTCTTTAAAAGCCGGTGTAGAGCATGTTGCATAAGTCCTTTTTATTTCTTTTATCTTGCGTGTTTTGATTTATCTATCTCTTTATTTTATTGTTTTGCTTTGTTTCATTAAAAACCCCAAAATCAAATATATTTTCTCTTAGCTTATTCGGCATCATATATATTTATAGCGTAACAACATAGTCTCCTGTGGATTGACCCCTAAATACTACAATTGTCAATTGTGCACTTGCAGATTAGGGTTTATAAATTTAAAACTCTTTTGCATCGCCTACTTTAGGTCGCATCAAGTTTTTGGCGCCGTTGCCGAGGACTAGTTTGCTTACCTATAGATTTTTGATAAAGAATAAGTCTAAGTTTTTTATTTTTCCTTTTAGTTTCTTTTCCTTTATGCTAATTTTGTTTTTTGCTTTTTATTTAAGTGTGGTTCAGGGATTTATCAATGGAACATCACACTAAAAACCCTAGGAAGATGACGCCAAGAAGGAGATCTAATGGGGATTACATCCCTATGCCTCATGAATTCCATCAACCGCCTTTTCCTTACAACAATTGGTACAATCACAACTTGTATCAACAACAACGACCTTGGGAGACTCAAGAACGTGACCATCACCATCATATGCAACTGAATCCACCTCCACAGCCCCACGACCGTTCCAGTTCAACACCACAAGGAGACATAATCGAAGCCTCGATGTGTAGATTCATGGAAGATACTAAAAATATCGTCCAAAGAATCGAGACAAAGATCGAGACCATCAATTCATCCCTTGGAGAAAATCTTACTGCCCTTACCACTATGTTTCAAGACTTAGAGACACGCATGATCCACCACGAAGAAGTTCAAAAACAACACGCCTTAGATCTTCAAAGCGACGCTCAAAAAATCCATAGTTTTGAGCGTAGTTTTAATGATCTTTGGGAGAAATTCGAAGGAGAGATCAAGAGCACTAATGACCACATTGAAGAGATCACTACTTTCCTAGGCATCATAGCAATCAAGGCTCACAAAGCCACGAAAGCTTTGGACGAAGCCAAAGATGATCACAGAGACTTGTATTCTACTACTCTTGTTCTAGCGGAAGGACATTAGCAACACACTCAAGCCATCAAAGACATTCAAGCCTCTCTAGATAAGAAGTTCAACCACCTTATGGGGAAGTCCGCTACCCTAAAGAAGAAGGAGATTGAGATGTCCCAGACACTTGAGAAGATAGATGAACGTTTGAGACGTATGGAGGTAACACAACAATCGGAAACGAATGAAGAAGAGCAAACACATTTGGTCCATTATTGCACCTTAACACCAATTGAAGAAGACTTCTCCATCTCTGATCAAGAGTAGAAAGATGCTCCAAGAACACCCACAATGACCAAACCGATCCGAAGAAGACTTACGGCGAGGATTTCTACAAGACCTCCACCGAAAAACTTTCTTTTGGTTCGAATGAACACCAAGAGAACATGTTTGATAAGTAATGAGATGCAAGAGGTATTCAATTCTCTAGTTAGAGAAATCCCTCCCACCCTCACTTTTGAAGAAGCTTGGAGAAAGAAGTCATCTTTACGACAATGCTTTAAACAAAGCACGGAAGAAGACTTTATGATTGAGGAGCTATTCGACCAAGTTATGAATCCTTATAGGTACCTAAGGATACTTCCTAAGACTCTTGATCCAGGTTCTTTCAACATCCCTTGCTCAATTCACCATTATATCTTTGAGACCGCTCTTATCGATTCGGGAGCCGAAGTCAACGTTTTGTCGGAAGCTCTTGTGAGAAAGATGAGGATAACCAACCTTCGTCCTTCAACCATGAGAATTTCACTTGCTAATGGTGCATCAATACTCTTATTGAGTGAAATATCCAATTGCCCCGTGAGAATTGATGACTGCATTGTTCCGACGGACTTTGAAGTGGCTAATATGCAAGATTGCTCAACACCTTTCATCCTTGGAAGACAATTCATGGCTATTGATGGATCTATCATGGATTACACCTTACAAAGGTTGTCTTTTCCTAAGATAGATAGAAACATCTTTTACTACGCAGCACCACCGGGATTTTGATCCAAAGTTACAAGATACATTCCTTCGGAGAAAAGTGAAGTTGAAATCAAGCACCCTTTCCATTTACATGATGAAGACCACGACCATGGAAGCATTTGTTCACACTCTAATGACAACCTCAAGCCTTTAGAAGATAATTCCAAAATCTAAAAACCCCAAGGAGTCGAGCTAATTGACTTTAAACAAACGCTTTATGGGAGGCAACCCATATATCGAGTCTTTCTTTTCTTTTGATTTTTATTCTATGGTTTTTTTTTTATTTTTCATTTTATAAACTTTGGTATTCATTAATCTATTTATTTATGAATTTTTCAGATTTTATAAAATTTATTTTGGAGAAGAAAATCGAAGTTCTAAAAAAAAAAAATAATGTTCCGGACGTCCCAGACACCAGACGGTCACACCGAACACGCGGATTTGTCTGGTGTCCGAGTATTTGCCGATCTAGATGAGTCCCATCTTGACTCGCGGATCGAGCGTCTCGAGGTCCCAGACCCCGGACAGAGACCCCGAACACGGGAATCTGTCCGGTTCTAAGCCTTGGACGCAACATCCCCGACCCGCGGATCCATCCGTCCCGCGTTTGAAGCCTCGTCCCGATGCCAGCTCCCCGACCTGCGGATCCATCCGCCATGGAGCTAGCTCGTCCTGCAGCACGCACCCCAGCGCCCAGCCTCGTCCAGCGGATCCACCAAGCCCCAGACGCTCCCACCGTCCCACATACATGACCGGTGCCCCGCGTCCCCATCCCGCACCATCCTCCCCGCGTCCCCATCCTGCACCATCATTCCCGCGTCCCCATCCATCCCGCACCATCCCGCGTCCTTCACCATCCCGCGTCCCCATCCGTCTCGCACCACCCTCTCACGGACCAGCCTGGACCTGACCGCGATTCACACGGTTCAAACATCGGTTCGAATCACGAGGTAAGTTTATCTTATTTTTCTTTTTTTAATTCTTTAAAAATGGTTTTAATTTTAAATTAACTATTTTCACACCAAAAGTATTTTTTAATTGTGATTTTTCTTGAATAAAATTTATTTTATTTTTGAATTTTCACATTGCACTTTTAAAATTTGGTTTGAATAAGTTTGATTTTTAAATGATTTTCACATCGTACACTTATCTTTTCACTACTTGTTTTCTACTCTAGAATGAGCTTGGAGATTTTTGTTTGTTGCTTCGGTATTCTAGAACCTAGGTCCAAGTTTATTTAACAAGTAATTTCAAGTGTTTTTGCAAGGATATTTGGCTCTTACACAGGTTTGACTTTAGAAATTTCAATTTCTTAAAGAATGATCCACCTTATCCATAAAAGATGTGACAAAGAAAAGAGAAAAACAAGAAGCCTTTTCAACCAACTTATGAATCCTCTACTTCAACATTTGAAGCAAGAGTTTTATTACTTCTTCCAGCAGCTGTTCAACTACCAATACTTAAAAAATTCCAATATGATTTGGGGAAGAGTTCCACGATGCAAACTACGGTTTGCGGTGATCTATTATGATTATTGTTGGAGGATACTAACTCGGTCATGGAGGAATACATTGATGAGGAAAATTGAGAAGCATTATTTCTTGTGCCTAGAGAAATTTTTGGGGAGTTTCAAGACCCTTCTTTGAACACCATCCAACAGATTCAACTTTGGGAGAATTTGAGTTTCTTTATCCGGTAACTTCATTCTATTCTCCATCTTTTTCTCTATTTATTTTTATTTTCCAACACTTCACCCTTAATTTGATTTGAATTACACCGGGACGGTGTAAGTTAAGTATGGGGGATTGTTGCTACTAACGCGTTTGTTCGTGTTGGATAAGTTTTTCAAAATCGTTTTCAAAAACCGTTTTATTGAGTCAAAATCAGTTGGGAATGATGACACCTTTCTTTGATCAACAACGTTTTGATTTCAAAACCAAGTGACCATTATTGCAGGGTTTGTTCCAGACAATTGATTCAGACACCTAGTGACCGAATGGAGTCCAAGGAGATTACTACTTGCATTATTTTGATGGATATGATTTCGATTCTCAATTTGGTTTACTAACATGATTTTTGACTATCTCTTGTTAAGGCTATTAGATCAAGGAATACATCACATTCATGACATCTTATCCTCTTTTATCCATCCCTGTTGTCATTGATGGCTAGCTCACCTTTAGTTGGTACCCTACCTAAGTCCTTAAACCTTTCTTTCAGACCTCATGCACTTCTTTTGCTACGTCCCCTATGCAGATATGTGTAAAAATGTCGGAGAGAGTAGGGTCGACACAATTTTCCAATCACTAGAAGATGGGACGATCAACATAGAAGGAAGGAGTACAACAACAAATTTTCAGAAAATTAAAGAAGCTTTGTCGATCCTTGGATGCTTAAATCATGGTAACAATTTCGTGCCTAACTTGAATCATATCCTTATGAGACCATTTTCCTCCTTGAAATAAATTTAAAAAAAAAAAAGAGAAAAACCATAAGGGAAGGGAAAATGGTTTTCAAAGAGTCAAAGGCCAAAGAATACCCAAGGAAGACCGTGACACAAAGGAGAGATGAGGTTGAGATTTTTACAAGTGATTCCCGGAGAAAATTCTAAGTTTGGGGGAGAAATGCGAACAACAAAGTGGTTGGGAAATTGTGGACTTCAATAGATCCATTCTGTCTTGCGATTTTGCATAATGTCTTGCACCCGGAGTTTTTAATAACCCTAAACACTTTTAACCTCACCACTAAATTAGCCTTCCCTAAACACCTAGCCGAATTCCTTGTAAATATCATTGATCGGAGATCTTTGAGAATCTAAGGGGGTAAAAGAATCGATTGACTTGAAGTTGAGATATTGCAGGGACAGTAATTTAGGACATACTTTCGACCTCATAATTGGAGACGATGAAAAACGTCCATGAACTCACTTTTTCTTTATGTGGGTTACAGGTTTAGAGAAAGAAACAAGATCAAAGAATATGTGAGTTCCTGTGTTTTTCAAATCAACTTTCCTGATTAACCTTTTGTTTGCTTGAGGACAAGCAAAGGGTAAGTCAGGGAGAGTTGATATACCCGGTATTTTACCACTTTTACTATCTATTTATATCTATTTAATATACTATTTAATAAACTTTTCTATCAAAAGAGGTAGTTTTCTTGTATATTTGGTTTTGAAGAGTCATATAGGTCAAATCATCAAAAAGGGAGTAAAAAGGATCATAATGAGTATTCTTCATCCTAAAAAAACTTATCAAGGTCAAAGGAGCCAATCTAAATAACCCAAGTTAAAGTTTTCACAATTTCCCAAGTTGGACAGAAAGTATGTCTCTGAAAGATCACCTCGGACGGAAAACCAAATAAACTTGGACGGTGATTAAATTTCCTATGGCGATATCCCTTTGAGTCATATTTCCAATGGAGTTGGAATTATATAAATTGGAGTTGTAGTGTGGAAGGTATTCAAGTTTTACTAAAGACATATCATTCTGCCTAGAAGAAGAATCAAGTCCAAGATGGGCCTAAGCACCGAACCAACCCATGTGCCGGCTCATTTTCTCATTTAAGTGAAGCCACGCACAAGTAGAATGTTTTGAGCCAGACCCCGGACCAATCCACGTGACTGGTGTGACCAATCGGTGTTGTGGCCATTTTTGCGCACTTATCGACAAAAAGACGTTTTTGCCCGAACTGAAACCCTAGAGCCTTTTCCGACCTAGAACCTCTTCCTTCACCTATATATACTTGTTTTTAGCCTCTTGAGAGAAGGAGAGCAGCCCTAGGCACCACAAATCAATAATAAACATCTATTTTTGTTATTCTCTTCAGATCTTCATCTTTATCCTTTGTAAAAGAGCGATGAAGGCCATGGTGTTCTTCTCAAGCTTTGTGCTTTGAGATCCACCTATGCCAATCCCTTACTTAGCATGAATCTACTGTTTTATCAACTTCTCTAGTTGCTCCATGTTTCATAACATGTAGAGTAGTTGTATGTTTGATATAAGTTATTTTAAAGTTCTTTTGTTGCATCTTTTACATCTTTATTGAGCTTATTTCTTGATTGATTCTATATCTTTATTTATACTCAAGACATGATCTAGATTAGCTGCCTAGTGGCCGATTTTAGATTGGTGCCGATTCCAAAAGCTTTTGCACCGATCGGATCTAGTATTTGATAGGTTAGGCGTCTTAACAATTCGAAAGGTTAGTTAAAGAGTTTAATAAACAGTCGAATCTCTATCTTACAGCATAATTCACCTTGTAATAACCATGCGAAAGCCAAGTCTATTAGGGATTGAATTATAGGTTTCGGAGCCTCGAAAGGGGAATGATTCTACCATAGTGATTTGAGTTCTAGAACACTAGTTGCATCTCTTTAAAAACCGGTGTATAGCATGTTGCATAAGTCTTTTTTTCTTTTATCTTGTGTGTTTTGATTTATCTATCCCTTTATTTTATTGCTTTGCTTTGTTTCATTAAAAACCCCAAAATCAAATATATTTTCTCTTAGATTATTCTGCATCATATATATTTATAGTGTAACAACATAGTCTTCTGTGGATCGACCCCTAAGTACTACAATTGTCAACTGTGCACTTGGAGATTAGGGTTTATAAATTTAAAACTCTTTTGCATCGCCTACTTTAGGCCGCATTAGTATGCTTCCTCTTTTGTTTCTTGTTATGTTTCAATCCTCTCTTCTTTGAGTTTTCTTTTCAATCATTGTAATTGCTTGGATTTTGCTGTTGCAGTGTACAGAGTTTGATCCTAAGGATACTTCTTATGGAATGGGTCAGATTTCACATAAGGTCAACAAAGGAAAAAGAAAGATAAGCTATGGAGGTGCAGGAAGAGCTTAAGACAGCTCGGCAAAGGATTGTTGAACAAGATGAGGAAAATGAGCGACGTGATCGGGAAAATTCTACCGTGATGCGGAGCTAAAGGAAAGTCAGGAGCGGATCAGTGAACTCGAGAAGAAGATGTTCGAGTTCATGAAGAAGAAAGATCGAACAGTTGGATCTGAAGCTTCACTAGTGACTGCACAACCGACCGTTGTACCATTTCCAGAAGACCCTGCACCTCTAGTCCAAAGCAGCACCCCAGCAACCCTCCCCATCTCTTACACTCCTTCTCAAACTGTGAAACTTTTATATCATAACCAACTTTGCACCTTTATCTTATCTTATTTTTTGAATTTGAAAATATATTTTGTCAAGCTAAGTGCTTGAATTTGTATATTATGCTTTTACTTCCATGTTTTTTGGTTCTCCTTTTCATTTCAATGTTTTTTGGTTATGATTTTGATTTGATTTCATGCATTTGAAAACAATACAAACCGACACAAATATGTTGCAAATTTGTGATTGAAAAGTGACTAAAACAGTGACAAACAAAACAAAAGCGTCGCAAATCAGTGGCTAATAAGTGACACCTTTTATGACTACTATGTAACTAGAGACGATTGGTAACACGTACGAGATCATCGCTAATCAGTCGCCTATTTACGACTAGACAAAGAGACACAAAGTAGTCACAAAATAACGACTACAACAAGCGAGACAACTGAGTTGCAATTTAACGACGAAACAAAGTTGTCATAAATCAGTCGCAAAATAAATGGAGTTGGTAATTAGTCGCTTATTTGCCACACACAAAATGAGTCCCAAAGTAGTCGCAAATTAACGGCTAAAACATTTAGTCGCAACAGAGTCGCATTTTTGCGACGCTTTTGCGACGTCTATAATATGCGATGAATGTTTTGCGACGACTAATTTCCGTCGCCAATGTGTCATTTTGTGACGAATTTATGACTCTTTAAGAGTCACAAATGACATGTTTTCTAGTACTGCCTATATTCATTAAATCCGGCAATAAATGATAATAAATCGCATTTTGGTATAAAAGTAGAATTTAAATCTTAGAAAATGCAATTTAATAGCTTTGATTTTTATTTAGTGGAGTCTAAGTCGGTGTATTTTTAAGAAGGACAATTTTGATTCTTGTTTCACGATTAAGTCTGTTGGTTTTGTTGATTGATTGTGCTCATCAACTTGAATAAATCATTCGTATATATGTGATTAAACCTTATAAAGCTTCTATCTTTTTTTGAGATACTTATTATATGCATATATTTAGAGTTTGTGCATCAGTATTGAGGTACTTACATCCTTTAATTGAATCATGAAAGATCATATGATTTGATTACAAAACATATTTTTATTCCTCTTTCGTCTCTCTTAACAATCACTGTTGTTTGGTTTATTTGATTATTTGCTTTGTTCATACGTATGCTGATACTGTATTATTGTTTTCATATGGGGTCTTCATCATTTAGCCATCAAGATAGCATAGGCAAAGCCAACGATTCGGTTTGTTTTTGAATTTGATTTCATTTGTTACTTCTTTTGGGAATTTCACTTTGAATTTAATACAATGTTTCATCTTTATGAATGCTACTTCATTTTGGTACCTTTTATATATTACTTTCTTGTTCAATTTAGTTCTTTGCTTAAGTTTTTATGAAC
Source organism: Draba incana (assembly GCA_963576765.1). Lineage (NCBI taxonomy): Eukaryota > Viridiplantae > Streptophyta > Magnoliopsida > Brassicales > Brassicaceae > Draba > Draba incana. The sequence continues at coordinate 27,787,240 of OY755211.1, read as the reverse complement.
AATTACTTCAGTTATAGTTTGGATATAACCGATCCGAACCCGATCCGATCATAGTTTGGATCATAATTGGATCCCATATAGAGTATAAAGAACCGATCCGAACCCGATATAATATAAATCATCCCGAACCGAATAGTAATAAATATCCGAATAGTTTTTATAAGTCACTATCCAAAAATCCGAATCGAACCTGAATGGGTATCCGAACACGCACCCTATATAAAAAAAAAAGCATTAATGAACCTTTGGTAACCATTAGGCCAAATGATTTCTACATATTAAGCAAATTAACCCTATTAATCTATTATTTATGTTTAACAAGTTCGGTTAAAGAAAAAGAAAATTCGACCAACTACTGAAATGTACCTACTCACACACATCAGATCAGACACGTGCATCATTTGCATAAACCGGGTCGGATACTAAAACCCGTATATTGGGGTCGGATAGTTAAATCATCGTCAAAGATAAACACTAACACACGGCATTTCTCCAACCTTCTATATATACCAGTTCTCTCTCATTCCTTTAAATGGCCGTCACTTTCATTTCTTCTTCTTCTTCGTCTTCCTCCTTGAGTTTCTGCAATCGCCAGAGCCATGACTCTCACTCTCGGCCTCACTCAAGCCAACTCCACTCACTCTCCTAAGGTTTTTCCTTTTGTTTCTCTTTGCTTTTTCACCGTGATTCTGGGTTTTGCATGGATTTTGAAAATTTTGCTGATTTCGTCTCGAATTCAACGATCGAGCTTTTGATAATCCGTAGATTTGATTTGATTTGTTGTTGAATCGATTGAGTTTAAGATTTTGATTTGGGGTTTTTGATCGGAGCAGATCTCGTTCACTGCGAAGGAGATCGGTGTAACGGAATGGAAAGGAGACATACTCGTTGTTGGTGTGACGGAGAAAGACTTAGCTAAAGACGATAGCTCAAAATTCGTGAATCCGATCTTGAACAAGCTCGATGGTCACTTGAGTGGGCTTTTAACTGAAGTTTCATCGGAGGAGGATTTCACTGGTAAACCAGGTCAATCAACTGTTCTTAGGCTTCCCGGTTTAGGATCGAAACGGGTCGGTTTAATCGGTCTCGGACAATCGGTTTCTTCTCCGGCGGCTTTTCAGAGCTTTGGTGAAGCTGTTGTTGTAGCTACTAAAGCTTCTCAATCTAGCTCAGTTGCTATTGTGCTTGCTTCACCTGAAAGTGTTCCTGATGAATCTAAGCTTAGTTCTGCATCAGCTATAGCTTCAGGTAACTTCATATTCTTCAATCAGTGTAAGTTCGAGTTGATTTGGAACTGATTTGTGGTTTATTTGTTTACTTGTGGATAGGCATAGTGCTAGGATTGTTTGAAGATGGTAGGTATAAGTCTGAATCAAAGAAACCATCTTTGAAATCTGTTGATATCATTGGATTTGGAACTGGACCTGAACTTGAAAAGAAGCTCAAGTATGCTGAAGATGTTTCTTACGGCGTAATTTTCGGAAGAGAATTGACTAATTCTCCTGCCAATGTGCTTACTCCTGGTATGGATCTTGTATGGGTTAATATTGTCATGTTTGTGTAGTTTTAGTCTTGGTGTTGTACTGATTTGCTATGGTTTTGTATATTTGCAGCTGTACTAGCTGAAGAAGCAGCAAAGCTGGCTTCTACGTACAGTGAAGTCTTCACTGCAAACATCTTGAACGAAGAGGAATGCAAAGAATTGAAGATGGGCTCTTATCTAGCAGTTGCTGAAGCGTCGGCTAATCGCCCTCATTTCATTCACCTTGTCTATAAACCATCCAGTGGCTCTGTTAAGACCAAACTTGCTCTTGTTGGTAAAGGATTGACCTTTGACAGGTAATCATTCCTCCTCTGTATTGCTTTTGAAGTTTTACGCTGTTAAACATTGGTATTTGATGTTGATCGATCGAGTGTCTTGTGTTTACAGTGGTGGCTACAACATTAAGACTGGACCTGGCTGCATAATTGAGCTCATGAAAGTCGATATGGGCGGTTCAGCTGCTGTTCTTGGCGCTGCGAAAGCCATTGGTGAGATTAAGCCTCCTGGTGTTGAGGTTAGTTTCCCCTATCAGATTCTGTGAAGAAAGAGTTTTGTAGCGTAACTAATCAATTGGTCTTCCACAATCAGGTTCGTTTCATCGTTGCAGCCTGTGAGAATATGATAAGTGGAACCGGAATGAGACCAGGAGATATTATCACAGCTTCCAACGGAAAGACCATTGAGGTATCAGAGCATTTTGTTACTAAAGGTTCGAACTTTTGCTGTTTTTTTCTTACGCCATGCTAATTTGTTGGCAATGGTGTGTGCAGGTCAATAACACAGATGCTGAAGGCCGTCTAACACTTGCAGATGCTCTAGTGTATGCTTGTAACCAAGGCGTCGATAAGGTATCGCGTTAATGTGTTTCTGTTTACATTCGCCATTCGGAGCTAACCAATGTGAAATAACTTGCAGATTGTTGACCTTGCTACGTTGACCGGGGCCTGCGTTGTTGCTCTTGGAACATCAATTGCAGGTATATAAGAGCTAAATATTCCGAAGAAACCATTCATCTTTGTCTCGGTTTTGAGTTGGGGATTTTTTAATAAACATTGCTCATGATGATGAGTGTTCGGTGTTCTTGACTTGGCAGGGATCTATACACCTAGCGATGAGCTTGCAAAGGAAGTGATAGCTGCATCAGAGAAGAGTGGAGAGAAGCTGTGGAGGATGCCATTAGAAGATAGCTATTGGGAGATGATGAAGTCTGGTGTAGCTGATATGGTCAACACAGGCAGTCGTGCAGGAGGCTCAATCACCGCAGCTCTCTTCTTGAAACAGGTGAAAACAAGTCTTTTTAAAGACTATACATGTTTCTGATAAAAAAAGTTGTGAAATAACAAAACAATCTATTATTTTTGCGGTTTCTCAGTTTGTGAGCGAGAAGGTGCAATGGATGCATATAGACATGGCTGGACCGGTGTGGAACGAGAAGAAGAAGTCTGGGACTGGGTTTGGTGTTGCGACGCTTGTTGAATGGGTGCAAACGAATTCTTCTCCGTCGTAAACGAAACCTGGGGAGATAGAGAGACCCTGATGTTTTTTGTGTGTTGAAGTGATTACTGGTTTAATAAGGTCTCAAATGTTATGGTGTGTTTTAGATAAACTCCTTGTGCTGGGAAGTTAAATTATGAGATGTTGAATAAAGGGTCTTTTGCTCTATGCCATTGCAAATAATTGGCAAAGCGACTAACACATCCACAATATGAGAGAGTTTTCCTTTAGTTTGGATACTTACAAGTAATCAAAATGAGTGAATAATCAAGCGTTAAGAAATCGTCGAAGATTCGAAAAACAAACTTTATTATTATATCGTCTTATTCTCCGCAAACTGCATTTAACGTTTTTTAAAACGCTAAAACTTGCGTTTTATGACATTAACAGGAACAAGGTGAAGAGGATTCTTCCTATGGCTTGTAAGACCAGGAGCTTCTTCAACACTTACTTCCTCTATCACTTTCCAATCAAAATGATACAAAAGATTCGCCAATGTATACTCCACCGTACACGATCCCAAGTACATCGCCGGACAACCTCTTCTTCCGCTCCCAAACGGTAATAACTCAAAATGCGTCCCTTTTGCATCCACATTGCTATCCAAAAACCTCTCCGGGATAAACTCATCAGGATCATTCCACACATCAGGGTTACGTCCGATCGCCCATGTATTAACATGAATCCGCGTTCCAGGGTAAATATCGTATCCCTTGATCTTGAATTTAGACATTGCCTCTCTAGGAATCAAAATCGGACTCGGTGCGTGTAGCCTCCAACTCTCTTTGATCACCATTTTCATGTACACTAACTCCTCGAGATCCTCGTATGTCACTTTCCCTTTGTCGCCAACGTGTTCACGAATCTCGGTTTGTACTTTCTTCATCACTCTAGGATGTCTTGCAATCTCTGCCAATGCCCAATCCATACTTATGGCAGATGTATCTATTCCCGCTACAAACAAATCCTGAAATCAAAACACCAAACCGAAATTCCCGTTAACCGGATTTTGAAATTTGTCAATAACCGGAAAATCGAATTTAGAAACTTTACCATAAGAATGGCTCTGATGTGTGTATCAGTGATCATTGTGGAACCAAGCTTTGTTTCTTGACTCTGCAATTTAAGCAATACGTCAATAAGATCTTCACGTTCTTCTTCAATCTTCTTCTTCTCCCGATGATCAACAATCGCTTTCTGGTAAAACGCGTCGAGATCTCGAAAACTCTTCCTCCGGCTAGATTCGAGACCGGAGATCCGATCAATTAACCACCCAAAACCGGGAAAAATATCCGCCGCCGCGAATTTTCCGATCACACGATTTGCCTCCGCGAAAATCTCTAGAAACTTCTCGTTATCGAATCCGCTTCCGAGAAAACTCAATCCAAACGCCATTCTACAAGTAAAGCTCGCGACGAACTTAATCACCTTCTCGCTCAGATCTACGGTAGATCCAGAATCAGCTGAGTTGGATAACGAGTTAACGAGTCGACTCAGTTCATCTTCTCTTAGATTTCGAAACGAGTTGGCTCGTTTCACTGAGAAAAGCTCGAGAACGCAGAGTTTTCTCACGTCTCTGTAGTAATCGCCCCATTGAGTAAATCCTAGACCGAGTCCGTCGTAGAAAAAGCTCTTTGTGATTGATAATATAGGTCGAGTGCAGCAATCAGAATCGTGACCTTTTAAAACTTCCTCCGCCGTTTCGGGAGAGTGGACGACCACCGTGCGGACGCTTCCGAGGAAGACGGTGATGACTGGGCCGTATTTGAGGGAGAGATCTCGGAGGTTTCGGTGAGGGAGGTTTCCGAGTTGGTGGATGTTTCCTAAGAGAGGTAATCGTGGTGGACATGGAGGTTGATTTTTAGGGGAGGGAAGAAGAAAGGTTTTGAAGAGGATGATAAGTGGAGGAAGTGAAAGGAGAAGAAGCCATGGAAGTAACTCGGTGGAGAAGACGATGGGGAAGGAGAAAAGCGACATTTTGTTGTTAGTCGCCTTTTTTTTCTTTTGACATATCCTTTGTTGTGTGACCATATAGTAAAGCTGCAAATTTATATGCATATGTTTATTATTATATAAAAAGAGTTTTTGGGTCAAATTGTTTGTTATTTGTTTAATTAAGTTTTGTATGTAAGAAATTTTCCACAGTATGCTCAAAATGTTGAATTTTGACTTTCTTTTATGTTATTAAACAAGTATTTATTTAGGTTAACGTCAGAACTCGTATTCTTTTGCCGGAAAATAGTTTATCCTTCTCTCCCAAACCAAATTTAAATTAGAAGATTCAAAGGTGCACGCACAAGTTTTCAAAAGTTCAAAAACTCGTTACTAGTCAAAAAATATTTGGTCAGAAATGATTGTTGATTTATTGTGTTCATCTAATAAAGCTTTTTCCATGTTCATTCAAAAAAGAAAAAAATATCATACTTTGCTTTATTCTGAATCTCTGATATATAATGTTCATGATATGTATTTGTACAATTTAGTTCCCTGATGAACTAAACCAGAATTCAGTTCCTTTGGAAAATGTAAGTGAAAATAATTACCATTTCAAGGTTTCAACTTTCAGCATTTGATAGTCTTATTAAACTTTGTTACTTTGGAAGATTGTCTATATATTTGAAGTTCAACTGTTCAAGTATGTTGGAAAAATATATTTTTAAACATATTTTTATTTTCTATTACATCATTTAAAATATATATTTCAATTTTTTTTATTACACAAATGATGATTTTATCATTTATGATGAATGAATCAAATTTTACTATCATGGGTATTGTTGTGAATCAAGAGAACGAATGGGGAAGATTGTGTTTATTCATTAATCATAAGATCCTTTATATAGGATTATTACAAGAGAGAAAAGGAAAATTCATTTTCCTAATGGGAAAAGGAAAGTACATAAAAGGAAAATCCTAATTCAACTAGGATTCATTAAACCGGCCTAAAGACTAAGTGTTAATGGGCCGTAAACGGACCAGAACTAGTTATGACAATCCACTATGATTTATAACACTCCCCCTTGGATGTCATAACTCTAATGGGCTTGTAATACGCTTTGGATGTTGCCTCATTAAAACCTTACCAAGTAAAACCCATTTTGGGACAAAACCGTGGTGAAGGAAAAAGAGTACAACACGTATTACTCCCCCTGTTCTGAACCTCACTGCAAGTCTTTCAAACGACGCATTCCAATCTGATAAGTAAGTTTCTTGAACGTTGAGGTTGGAAGTGACTTGGTGAATAGGTCTGCTGAATTCTCACTTGATCGTACTTGCTGCACTTGAATTTCTCCATCTTTCTGTAGATCGGATGTGAAGAAGAATTTTGGCAGAATGTGCTTCGTCCTATCACCTTTGATGTATCCATCCTTAAGTTGAGCTATACACGCTGCATTGTCCTCGAACAAGACCGTCGATTCCTGCTTACCTTCGGCCATTCCACAATCCACTCTTATGTGCTGGGTCATCAGCCTTAACCAAACACACTCACGACTAGCCTCATGAATTGCCAATATCTCTGAATGATTAGAAGATGTAGCTGCAATGGCCTGCTTCATTGACCGCCAAGATATTGCAGTTCCTCCATGAGTAAACACATAACCTGTCTGGGACCGTGCATTATGAGGATCTGAAAGATAACCTGCATCAGCAAAACCAACTAAACCGTCCTTAGATTGGTTAGTATAAAATAGACCCAAGTCTTTCGTTCCTTGTAGGTAACGAAGAATATGTTTTATCCCGTCCCAGTGCCTTTGGGTCGGACATGAGCTAAATCTTGATAATAAATTCACGGCAAAACATATATCTGGCCTAGTGTGGCTTGCCAGATACATTAAAGCTCCTATGGCACTGAGATATGGCACTTCGGGACCAAGGACTTCTTCAGAGTCTCTCTTAGGACCAAACGGATCCTTTTCTAGATCAAGAGATCTCACCACCATTGGGCTGGACAATGGGTGACATTGATCCATATTAAAACGCTTGAGTACCTTTTCAGTATATGCCATTTGATGCACAAGGATTCCATCATTTATGTACTCAAGTTGCAATCCCAAACAGAACTTAGTTTTGCCTAGGTCTTTCATCTCAAATTCTTTCTTGAGGCATTCAACTGTTTGGACGATTTCACCAGGGGTTCCAAGGATGTTCAAATCATCCACGTAAACTGCTATGATAACAAACCCTTTGTTTGCAAACTTTTTTTATAAAAATACATGGACTGATGGGATCATTCTTATAGCCTTCTTTGACTAAGTACTCACTCAATCTATTGTACCACATACGCCCACTTTGCTTCAGTCCATAAAGGGATTTGTTCAGCCTTATGCAGTGTTGTTCTCGAGAACCTTTCTTATCTTTGAGCTCAATACCCTCTGGTAATCTCATATAAATCTCATTATCCAGTGGACCATATAAGTATGCAGTTACAACGTCCATTAACCGCATATCCAACTTTTCTCTTATAGCCAGACTTATCAAAAATCTAAAAGTTGTAGCATCCACCACAGGGGAGTATGTCTCCTCATAATCTATTCCTGGTCTCTGTGAGAATCCTTGTGCAACAAGCCGTGCTTTATATCTCACGATTTCACCATGTTCATTTCTTTTCCTCACAAAGACCCATTTATGTCCAACTGGTTTAATCTCATAGGGTGTCCGAATTATTGGACCAAAGACATCCCTTTTCCTTAAAGAATTCAACTCCACGTTTATAGCTTCTTTCCATTTAGTCCAATTTTCACTCTGAGTGCACTCATATATCGACGTGGGTTCTAGATCCTCCATAAGTTCAAGTGCTACCTTAAAAGCAAATATATCATCGATTTCCACACACTTTCTATTCCATTGTATTCCAGACATAACATAATTCATTGAGATCTCATTATTTTCAGGAACGTCAGAACCATGAAACTCGGCGTCCCGAGTCTCATTGCTTGGAACTATCGGTTCAGTTATGTCTGGGGTTCCATCAGATTCCTCAACCACGATTTCAGCACCTTTCTTTCTTTTCCGAGGATTCTTATCTTTGGAACCTATTGGCCGGCCACGTTTTGAGTGTGGTTTAGATTCTGTAGCAACTTGATTGTGTCCCTCTTGAACATCAATTCTAATCGGTGCATTAACAGCTAGTATGTAAGACTTAGTTACTCTTTTCGGGTCAGCAAAGGAATCTGGCAATTGATTAGCTAGCTTTTGTAAATGTATAATCTTTTGGACTTCTAATTCACATTCTTGAGTCCGAGGATCTTGCCATTTTAAGGACGTTTGATTCCATATAATTTCCTTTACCAGTCTGTTATCTCCTCCTAATGTTGGATAGACAGATTCGTCAAAATGACAATCTGCGTACCTGGCCTTAAACAAATCACCCGTGGTTGGCTCAAGGTACTTAATGATAGTAGGAGAATCATATCCAACATATATCCCCATCCTCCTTTGAGGTCCCATCTTTGTTCGCTGTGGTGGTGCAATAGGCACATAAACGGAACATCCGAATGTTTTAAGATGGGATATGTCTGGCTCTTGACCCGTTATTAACTGTGATGGGGAATATTTATGTTCACTAGATGGCCTGATACGAATTAGCTCTGCTGCATGTAAAACTGCATGTCCCCAAGCTGAGACCGGGAGTTTTGATCTCATTAGCAATGGTCTAGCAATCAACTGTATGCGTTTAATAAACGATTCAGCCAAACCGTTTTGTGTATGTACATGTGCCACAGAATATTCAACACTTACCCCCATGGACATACAATAATCGTTAAACGCTTGGGACGTAAATTCACCAGCATTGTCAAGACGTATAGTCTTTAAAGGAAAATCTGGAAAGTGTGCTCTTAAACGTATGAGCTGGGCAAGCAATCTTGCAAATGCCACATTTCTAATTGATAATAGGCAGACATGTGACCATCTCGTGGATGCATCAATAAGGACCATAAAATATCTAAACGTCCCACAAGGTGGGTGTATTGGTCCGCATATGTCTCCTTGAATTCTTTCCAGAAAATTTATCGTTTCCTTAGTTACTTTGATTGGTGATGGCCTAGTAATGAGTTTCCCTAGTGAACATGCTTCACACGTGAGATTCTTTGGGATAACTCTCCTTTCTTTCAAGGTGTGCCCATTAGTACTTGCTAATATCTTTCGCATCATGTTAGCACCGGGATGGCCAAGCCGGTTATGCCAAAAAGTGAAATTCTCAGTAAACTCTTTGTTTACCATAGCATTTGCTTCTATCATTCCGATCTTAGCACAATAAAGGCCCACAGAAATGGCAGGTATAGTCTCTAGGACTTTCTTATAGCCATGGACGGTTTCAAAGATTTGAAGGAATTCTTTGTTATTCTCGTCCTTAGTTTCAACATGAAGACCATTCATTCGAATGTCTTTAAAGCTCAATAGACTTCTCTTTGAACTAGGTGAATATAACGCATTAGAAATTTCTAGATGCGTGCCCTTAGGTAATAAAATATGGGCTTGACCGTGGCCTTCAATTAAATTTGCTATACCCGCAATTGTGGTTACATTTGCCTTTTTAAGTGTAAGATCAATGAAGTATCTCTTATCTCTTAATATCGAGTGGCTTGATCCACTATCCACAATGAACACATCCATATCGTTCATACTTCAAAAGAGATAACAATAGATACTTTTAAATAACACTCTTTCATTCCATAAAGTTTAATAGAAAGCAATAACACAAAACCAAAGTATAAAGTGTAAAACGTAAAACAAGCAAAACACAAAACACCAAAACAGAAAATCAAAATCAATCACTTAAGTATATCTGAGGTTTCAAAATTCATCAAGTCATCTTGCTCATGATCGAAATCTCCTTCATTATCATGCTGGATCATATGAGTTTCTGGATTCTTCCCTTTAAGGCTCTCTTGATAGAGTTCAACCAGATGCTTGGGAGTCCTACATGTCTTAGCCCAATGATTACTCATTCCACATCGATGGCAAACTGATTTTGGGTTTGATTCTCGTGGTTGAGAAGTAATACCACGGTTATTACGATCGTAGTCAGTTCGGTATCCGCGTCCTCGTCCTCGCCCGCGGTTAGAATGATCATTATGGAATCCGTGGCCTCGGCCCTGACCTCGGCCGTATGGATTAAAATGGCCACGGCCACGTCCTTGCCATCTACCCCCACGTCCACGACCACGATGTCTATAATCACTTTGGACGTGGTTAATTTCTTTCTTTTCATCTATGGCCACATTCGCTTCAGGAAGTGGGGCTGATCCAGGAGGTCTCATCTCACTGTTTCTCATTAGCAGTGTATTATTCTCCTCGGCTAGTAATAGATATGCTATAAGCTTTGAGTATGTCTCAAAACCTCTTTCACGGTATTTCTGTTGAAGCAACACGTTATTAGTGTGAAAGGTGGAGAAGGTCTTTTCCAACATGTCTTTCTCAGTTACCTTCTCACCACATAGTCTCAATTGAGAAACTATTCTGTACATAGCCGAGTTATATTCTTCCACGGACTTGAAGTCCTGGAACCTGAGATTCCTCCAATCATAATTGGCCTTTGGTAACAACACCGTTCTATGGTGGTCATATCTTATCTTTAATTCTTTCCAAAGGTCCAAAGGGTTCTCAATGGTTAGGTATTGATCCTTGAGACCCTCAACAAGATGATGACGAATGATCGATATCGTTCTGTATCGATTCCTTTCATTCTCATTATTATCCTCAATGATACATTCGCCAAGTCCTTTAGACTTTAGATTTATCTTAGTATCCAACGCCCACTGTAAGTAATTGTCTCCAGAGAGATTGAGGGCAGCATAATCCAAATTGTTGATTTTTGACATCTGAAAACATTCATCCTATTCTCTAAGAACTATAAGATTTTAAAGTTTATGCATATGATGCAAAATAGGTCATGGGTGCTTATATAAACGGGTACGGATGCATGATGCTTATGAAACCAGATTTTTATGTTTAACAACCTAACATAATGTTTTTATATGCTCATGATGCAAGCCTAGTATTCAAATTCTAAACCGTATGATGATATGACCGGATTTTAATCAAGCATGTTATGTCTATATGATGCAATCAGTTTCAGTTTCATGTTTATCAATCAACGAATCAATCCAAACAAGCAAACAAACAAACGAGTTCAAATAAATATGCAACCAAATTTGGACAGAGTGTTTACTGTCGATCGACGGGTGATTTGTGTCGATCGACACAGTTTAATTCAAACAACAAATTCAGGCAGAAGTTTACGTGTCGATCGACATAAAACTAGTGTCGATCGACACGGGTACAGATCATGCAATCGGTTTGGATTTTAATTGAATTAGGTTAGGGTTTCAAGTTAGGGTTTCTTAACCTCCGTGAGTCTTCTAGTTCGCCGTAACCGTTGATAGGCTGTATGAACTTTCTTCTAGTTCGCCGTAACCTTAAAGGCTGTATGAACTATGATTTGAACAGTAACGCCGGATGAACAGTAATCGTCGATGAACAGTGCGCGATGAATAGTGCGCGATGAACAGTACGCGATGAACAGTACGATGAATAGTAACGATGAACAGTAATCGCGTTTTTTGTGTTTTTAGGGTTTAGGGAGCAACTCGTGCTGATAACGTGTTGTGAATCAAGAGAACGAATGGGGAAGATTGTGTTTATTCATTAATCATAAGATCCTTTATATAGGATTATTACAAGAGAGAAAAGGAAAATTCCTTTTCCTAATGGGAAAAGGAAAGTACATAAAAGGAAAATCCTAATTCAACTAGGATTCATTAAACCGGCCTAAAGACTAAGTGTTAATGGGCCGTAAACGGACCAGAACTAGTTATGACAATCCACTATGATTTATAACAGGTATATGTTTATTATTGTTTTAAACGAATTTTTGGGTCAATCTTTTTAGAGTACCTAAATTCGCTTATAAGACTTTACTACCATATGTCAGAAATGTTGAATTTAAAATTCTATATTATTAAACAAGGTTTTTTTAAGTATTGAAAAGTTCAATGCCAAATTCATATGTTTTTCTCTCAGAAAATATTTATTATTCTCCCAAACCAAATTTTTAAACTAGAAGACTTGGTAAGAAATGGTCCTTGATTTATTCATTAAGGTTTATGGTGTATATAATTTGAGCTTTTTATGTTGTTCACATGAAAATAATTTTTTATCGTATTTTGCGTTATTCTGATGTTTGTATTTCATGATATATACTTGTAAAAGTGCAGTCTAGTTCTGAAAAAAATGATAAGCATATCAGATTCACACGTTAGATTTTGAAAAAAAAAAAAACAATGAGATTATTACTCAAGAAACTCTACAATTACTCAAAGTTGAAATCTCGTTAAAGCTCATATTGAACTGTACTTATTGCATAAAAATCTCTTATTGGTTTATTGGTTTTGGTATTTTGATGAATTTTAAAATCATAACCCAATTATATGTTATTCAATTAATCATTTTTGAATCTTCATTGAAACAACCAAACTTTTTTTTCTTTAATAATTAATCTGAATTAAATATTCTCATAAATACTACTCAACGATTAATTCAAACAACAAACCAAACAATAACAACCGGAAATAATTAAACATTTAAACCATAACTAATCAAATAATCCATAAATCACATAAATAATTAAACCAGATAATTCAACAACAATCTGAATCTCATAATCATCTTAAGCTAGCAACCTAAACACAACGTTCTAACACAAACAACAAAGCATAAATAGAAATCCTAATCATCCTCTTAAATTGCCTTGATACTACGATCACATTTTATCTTTACCAGCATCACATGAGAAAAAGAGATGCGTAAGTGTTTCATAAATACTTAGTGAGACGGTCATCTCGTCTACCGGTTACACACAGGATAACGAATGCTAAGGTACATCACAATCAACTAGCAATTCACAATGTACAAACTACAACAAAGCATAAATAGAAATCCTAATCATCCTCTCAAATTGCATTGATTCCACGATCACATTTTATCTTTACCTGCATCACATGGAAAAAGAGATGCGTAAGTGTTTCATAAATACTTAGTGAGACGGTAATCCCGTCTACCGGTTATACACACAGGATAACGAATGGTAAGCTATATCATAATCAACTAGCACTTCACAATGTACAAACTACAACAAATGAACACACAAACCACAATACAGTAGACAGTGTCGATCGAAACACCACCACGGTGTCGATCGACACGATCAACAAGGGTGTCGATCGGCACTACAACTAGGTGTCGATCAACACTCAACCTCAGAACACATAATTGAGCTGAATCCTCATATGGCTCGATTCCGGTCGTCGAGCGATCATCAGACCCGATCAACAGTATGTAAACACACGAAAAACAATCCACAACAACTTAATGTAAGGCACAATAACAATTCCATCAATAATCAATCCAAACATGCAACAAAACAATCCAATTATCCCAGATAAACCACGATCGCGCACTCACCTTAGGGATTCAGAAAGAAATTTGAATGGTTATGAGTGAAAAATGAGGACAACCATGAAATCAGGCACAAACCCACCAACAAACCTCTGATTCACGCTAGAATCAACAACAAACACCTCTTATCGAACAAAACTCTCAAGAACATACATGATTCCCCTTTTCTCTCTCAAAACCCTCAAAACCTAGCAAAAACTCTCTTTTCTCCTTCTGCTCTACGGCTGAACGACCTAAAACAAGTTTATAGTTGAGCCCTAGGGTTTCCCTTTACCCGAAACACAACAAATCAACAATTAAAATCGAACCAATCTGGTTCTGCAATTATGGTGTCCATCATCACCTCCTAGTGGTGTCGCTTGACACTACCTAAAAATCACTATTTCTGGGTTGCGGTCGTTACAACTCTTCTTCACTAACAATGGATTCGACTTTGAATACGCAAAAACCGTCTACAAAAGACCAAATTCTCCTGACCCACCGGCCAGCACCACTCAAGATCAACACCATGATCACAAAGGCTCTAATCCAATCTCATTCTTATGACTACGTTTCCAGACATTTATTACTCTTAATTCATATTACACCCATCTCACTCGTAGGAACACATCCTTTGAGCAATCAGTAAACAAGGACCACCGTCCCAACACTCATACTGGAAACACCATCCCAAATCAGTACACATTAGAACACCATCTCCAAAAAGTATACAGGAGAACACCATCTCCAAAAATGAGTAGGAGAACATCATCTCCAAGAATGAGTTATTCGGGGACACCACGCCCTTAGAGTAGTAATTCCAAAACGTTCATAAATATCTCGCAACTGGATCTTCCTCCTGTGGTAAAAACACGATACTCCCAACCCAGCATATCATGTGAAATATGACCAACCTCTGGTCAACTCTAATACAAACATAAGAATTACACATCTTATAATGCAGAAAATATAAAGAAATCTATCTTATAAATCTCAAAATGTATAAATCGTTACTACTCAAACGAAAATACATCATGACACCAGGCTAAAATATTAAAACTAGAACGACAAAGGAAATGAAGCTCAAGTCGTGACCTTTTTGTCAAACCACTTGCTGAACTTCAACTTCATCCTTGCCACATGTTCCCAAGTATCCTCCTCAACAACGCTACAGTCCCACAAGACTCTCAGCAATGGTATCTTCTTCCGGCGCAGCACCTTGACACTTGTCTCAAGAATCCTCATAGGTCTCGCCCCCACAGATAAATCAGGTTGAAGATCCTCCAGAATCTTAGCCACAACCTCCTCTGACCTATGCATGCACTTCCTCAACATCGACATATGGAAAACCTTATGAAATGCCTTCATAATCGGAGGTAACTCTAACTGGTAAGCCGCCGTCCCAACTCGCTCAACCACCAGGAATGAACCCATAAATCTTGGACTCAGCTTGTTCTCTGATCGGTTTGTTAGATACTCGCAACATGGCCATCTTGAAATATACTCTATCTCCAACCGCAAACTCCAACTCTTTTCTTCTCTTATCGCCATAACTCCTCTCCCGATCATGAGCCAGAAACATGGATCTTCTCTGTTTTTCCTGAACAAAACTCGCACTAAAAATGCTCCACTCCCCCCACTTGGATCCAACATAATGGTGTCATACACGACCTCCCATACAAAGTCTCGTAAGGAGTCATCCCAATACTCGCCTGAAAACTTTTATTATAAGCAAACTCCGCAGGCACAAGTGATCTACCCAATGACCACCCCAATCCAGAACAAACATCCTCAGCAAATCCTCCAATGTCTGAATTGTCCTCTCAGACTGCCCATCTGTCTACGTGTGATAAGATGTACTCATGTGTACCTTTGTGTCCATCTCAGCCTGAAATGCTCTCCAGAATTCAGACGTAAACTTAGGATCCCTGTCTGACACAATGCTGGCTGGCACTCCATGCAGCCTCAAAATCTCCCTCTCATATTTTTTAGCCAAAACCACAACTTCATCGATCTTCTTAATGGCAGAAAATATACCGACTTGGTCATATGATCTACTATCACCCAAATAGCATCAAAAGTCTGCGAGTTACATAATTCCACCACAAAATCTATCATTATCATATCCTACTTCCACTCTAGAATGGGTAAACTCTGCAGCAAACCACTCGTAACCTGATGCTCAGCCTTTACTAGCTGACACATATCGCAAGCTGCAACCCAACTAGCCACATCTCTCTTCATCATGACCAAGTGATAGTACTGCTTGAGATCACGATACATCTAAATCACTCCCGGATGAATCGTGACCTTGCTCCCATGAGCCTTACTCAGGATCTCCTGCTTCAACGACTCATCCTTAGGCACATAAACTCGTCCACGTACAAGAATCGTCCTATTCGAAAAGACTTGATACTCATAACCAATAACTTTAGACGCATCAATTAAACCCTGATCACTCTCATGAGCCACTCGAATCCCACTCAGAAGATTTGCCTGATCAACTACCTCCAAACTCAAAGGCTCCTACGAAATAACACATAAACGCAAAGTGCTGATCTCGCTCACTAACGCCTTAACATCCTGTCCCGAGCTAAATCTACTCTCCGACGACTAAGTCCATCTACCACCAGGTTAGCCTTACCCAGATGGTAAACAATATCCAAATCATAATCTGCCAACAACTCTACCCAATACCTCTACCTCACATTCATCAATTGCTGAGTAAAGATATGCTGCAAATTTTTTTGATCCGTAAAAATCTGCACTCTCCCCCCATAAAGATAAGACCTCCAAATCTTCAAGGCGAACACAATTTCACCCAACTTAAGATCATGGGTAGGATAGTTTTACTCACTACACGTCAACTGCCTTGAAACATACGCAATCACCCTGCCTTCCTGCATCAACACGAAGCCAATACCAACTCCCAATGCATCCGTCTACACCATATAAGGCTTACCCGGCTTGGGCAATACCAACACAGTTGTACTCATCATCATCTCTTTCAGCTTCGTAAAGCTATTCTCGTACTCTGACGATCAAAAAAATGGGACATCCTCCCCTATTAGCTTTGTCATCGACTAAGCCATACTTGTAAAGCCTTAGACGAACCTCCGATAATATCATGCCAACCCAAGAAAACTCCTAATCTTAGTGGCATTACTCGGTCTAGGCCAATCTCTGATATCCTCAATCTTAGCCGAAACCAAGAAACACCCTCTGCAGACACAATGTGACCAAAAAATCCCATATCTTGCTGCCAGAAGCTATACTTACTTAGCTTGACAAATAGCTTATAATCCTGAAGCTTCTCCAGCACCAATCTCAAGTTTACTTCATGCTCCTCATGACTCCTCGAATACATCAGAATATCATCAATGAAGATGATCACAAACATAGCCACATACTCTTGAAACACGCCGTTCATCAAATGCATGAACACTGCTGGTGCATTTGTCAATCCAAACGATATCACTACAAACTCAAAGTGGTTGTATCTTATCATGAAAGCCATCTTACGCACATCTACCTCATCGATTAGAATCCGATGGTATCCTGATGCCAAATCAATGTTGGAGAACCAAATAGCACCCCTCAACTGATCCAACAACTTATCAATCCTCGGGAGAGGGTACTTGTTCTTCATAGTGACTCAGTTAAGTTCCTGGTAATCGATCCACAACCGAAAACTCTCATCCTTCTTCTTCACGAACTACACGGGTGTTCCCCACGGTGAAGTACTCGGTCGAATAAACCCCTTATTTGATAAATCCTCTAGCTACTTCTTCAGCTCTGCTAACTCTACCGGAGCTATCCTGTAAGATGTCTTAGATATAAGTGTTGTCCTGGGCTCTAGCTCAATCGTTAAAAGATCAGACTGAGACGGCGATAATCCCTACAACGACTAGAAAACATCCTCGAAGTCTCGAACAACCCTGATATCCCTCACTGCAACCTTACCTATGGACTTTGGCATCATAATCATTGCCATATATGCCTCGTAACCCTGCTCTATCATCTGCTCCGCATGAATAACAAAAATCATGAGACTCCCTAAAGTTGGTCTCACACTCTAATATACCAACTTCGCTCCCTCGTGCTCAAACACCACGCGTCCTCAATGATAATCTAGATGAATCTCGTAATGCTTCAGTCAGTCTATCCCCAAGATGACATCATACAACTCCACCAGACTAATCACTAAGTCTGCTAGCATATACTCGCCAGTAATTTTACATCAACACCCTTGCTCGACCAAGCGTAGCCAGAAACCCTCTTCCAGCCACCAGACCATGCTCACCGAATACCATTGCTCTCGACACACTACGGAGTAATAAAGCAATTTGATGCTCCAAAATCA
Source organism: Draba incana (assembly GCA_963576765.1). Taxonomy (NCBI): domain Eukaryota; kingdom Viridiplantae; phylum Streptophyta; class Magnoliopsida; order Brassicales; family Brassicaceae; genus Draba; species Draba incana. Next base: position 27,769,403 of record OY755211.1, on the reverse strand, counting down.
AACAACATGTGGAAATCAAACCTCCCACAAACAAGGTCCCTACACAAACCTCATGTGCTAAGTAACCCTAATATTTTATCACAGGAAAAACATAAACCAAACAAACAAAATTTGAAAACAACTGAATTGAATAAGTCTGAATCTAAATTTCACTTGTGATCGGCCTGACACTTTGCTGACCCGTCTCCACCGACGTGTGCATATGCGGCGCTCTTTTTATCTGAGCCAACGGCTGCACTGCCGCTAACTGCGCTACTGGCTGCACCGCAACCACTGGCATTTGCTACAACTTGGGATACTTGGCCTTGAAATGCCCATGCCCCTACAATGAAAACAGAATCGAGTATCTCGAGGCACCTCCTTCCTAGGATAACTTGCCACACTATGCTCCATGCTCCCACATCCGAAGCATCCGCGATTACTAGAACCCGACCCGGAAGTGTCCTCCCACTTCCTCTTCTGACCCAAAGCAGACTTACCGCCCTTGCCAGAACCAGAACCACCATGATGGTGCCTCTTCGGCTGAACAACAAGAGCAACCACTACAGAATGCTCCCTCAAATCCTCCTCTATCGACGCTGCCGTCTCGACCAACTATGCCCTCGAGGCGAACTTGGACACTCTGCACCGCGTACTCAAATCAACCCGAAGTCCCCTTAGGAACCTCTTCATATGTGTCTGCTCATCCTTCATGCCTCTTCCTCGTATAGACCAAGAGCCTGCTGAACTCTGCATCATACTCCCTGACTGTCCGGTCTCCCTGAACTAGCTCCACAAATCTCGTCTCAAGACGATCCACTGCCTCCTGAGGGAAGAACGTAGCATTAAAATCTGCTAAGAACTCACCCCAGGTCCACACTGCCTGCCTTCTTTGAGCCTCAACACCTCTCCTCCAAAGATGTGCATCACCATCAAGGTAATGCACTGCTAGGTCAATCTTCATGCGCCACTCATCAGTTCCCTCTGGCCCAACATTGCCCGAGAAGAACACAATACTCAATCTCTGCTTATGTCCCATAATCTGCAGATAGGACAGTCGCTGCTCAGCAACCACATCCCTCAGGTGTACCTCTGCCACTGGGGCCACTACTGGAGCCTGCACTGGCACAACTGTAAATTTTTAACTCTGTTAGTTCATATAAATTTTACTGCATATTTCTTTCAAAATTCGGATAAGAACACAAACGCAATTTACTTTGGAAAATACTCAGACTACAAAACTATATACATTTGGTAATTCCAATTTAACATCTATTGGAGTAAAAAAAACAAAACCCAAAAAAAAAATATAAAACTAACAAAATAACAAAAATAGACCTTTGTGGCACAATCGTAGCCTTTAGATTAACTCATCGAATAAAGGACAAATAATCTAGTAAACAAATGCAATGAATTTGATTGTTTGGTGTAACTGTGGAACTAGCATTAAAAACGTGGTGGAGGCTTCAGTTCTTAGTAGGCAGGGGTTTTCTTGGTCAACAGTACGTAGGCTTTCATATTTATTTTGATTTCTTACTAGATATAATATTATTTATATCAAGACTCAAAATTACATAGAATCGACATATGAAAAAATACAGGGAAATTGCCAAATCAAACCATATTAAAATTGACAAATGCTCCATTAAAATTTTATGAACATAAAAATGTTTTAATAGGATTTTTTATTTTCAAAATTTCAATTTAATCCTTAAATTATAATTATTAAAAAAATTATAATATTTATAAAAACAAAAAAGGAAATCTAATATTCATATTCTCATTCGCTCAATCCTCTCAATCCTCATCTAAAACAATGGCCAAATGAGATGAAATCAGTGTCGAGCCAGTGAATTATGGTGATGAATCACTCGGATTTCATCTTCGAACGAGTCGATTGTCCGTTTTCCTCATCGCCGAGTTTTGTTCATGAAATGGGCTGAAAATTTTCGATTCGGGCATAGCAACCACGATTAGACAACGAAGCAGATGACGGCCTTCCGATTAGAGGTTAGGATCTTCGGAAATTTCGAAAATCTCCATGAAATTTCTGATTTTTCCCTACATTTTTTGATTTTGTCTTGTTTCGTAAATTGGGTTCGATTAGAGTAATGACTTTGTTTGGAAAACAATGACTCTGTTTGGATTGTTTTCAAATTTCTTTGATTGTGTTTCTTCTGGTTCTTTCTTATTTCTTCTGAAGTTTTCTACTTTTTTGTCATTATTTTGGTTTGATCGATAATGGTTAATTTGGGCACTAGAGTGTGTTTGTGTAGATTTCACATGTATTTGCTTTAGGTCCTTTTTGATAGTCGGATTTAGAAGAGAAGAGATAATTGGCTTTGAAGTTTATGATGCTATAAATCTACTTATTTTATTAAGTTTCTTGCTTTCTATGGTGTTAATTCTCTCACATGATATTTGTTGATTAAATTTGGACTAGTGTTCGTGTTGATTTCACATGATAAGTTGTGTTTGTTTTAGGTGATTGTTGGGTAAATTAGTATGTACAAATGAGTGATTATGAGACTTATGATACTAACAAGGTACAGTCCAAAATGTTAATTTGTGAACTCACACAGTTTTTCCCTAAGCGGTTGTATTTTGGCAATCACTGACAAGTTTCTTGATAACCAACGACCAAAGTCTCCAGCCTTTCTAAGTGATTCTGGTTTATGTTCCAAGATATAGCATTGGCGATGATCTCATTGCGACCTGTACCACTTGGACCTATGATGGAGAAGGTATCGCTAAGCACAGTGAGACACGGGAAAGGGAGGAGATTATATGTTCAGATGTTCAAGAGATAGTGGTAAGAGAGAACAATCTTGAAGGAGCCTTCAAGGTCAAAGGCTTTCATCACTGTCGAAAATACTGAACAATGGGTGCCTTTTCCACAACAAAGTTGTTGTCTCACGAGCTGCTCTTAATGGTATAATGACCAGAGTGTGATCACTGTGTGCAGTCAGAAACTAAGCAGAGGCCACACAAAGTTAGCTTTTATGTCAACAAGAGTAAGGCTCAAGCAGTGACTAAGAAACTATGACATATATGTGTCCGTGTATATGTGTTCTTGTTGTTGAAGTTTCTGCAGTTTGCTCCAGAAATAAGTGTTCTTCAAGTGCTTCATAGTGTTTCATCTTGAAGAGAATTGTTATCCTTTTGGATGTTTTGATGATTCGAGCATTTGTAATTATTGAATCTAAACCATTTGTTGTCCATATTCTTACATGAAGACAAATATCAATATTAAATTCTAGCGACTTAATTCATGAATCGACTTAAATTTATTCTAGTAACTAAAATATCTAACGTAGTTAATGTGTTAAAAATATAAAGTCAAGGAGACAATTCACGAGTCTTTGGTTTTGGTTTTGAAGTGTGAAGGTTTAGGGTTACACATCTTGGAAAATATGTTTTCTGTTTATCAATTTACAAAAAATACAATAAATTGTTGTTACATACTAAAAACATGAAAACTACGAAATTATAAACTAAGAAGGTGAAATTTGTGATTTATTTATTTATTTGGGGTAGGTTATCACAATAGATAAAAGTTTTGATATAGAGTTTTGATTTTTAAAAGATTTATGAGTAATGATTTCGTGTTGAATTGTAATTCTAAAATCCCCTAACTATTGAAAGAAAAGTGCAATTAGTAAACAAGCTTAGATGTTTTAATTTTATTGGTTATCTTTTTAGATGTCTTTGAAAAAATGATGACATGGCTAAAAGCTACTTAAATTAATTATTTTGAAAATGATAAAATTAAATGAAAATTACAAAAGTAATTCAAAAAATTTAGTTTAAGTAAATCTCGGTGGACAATTCTTTTGGTCAATATTTTGTTTTAAATATCAAAACATTTTTTGTTTGAGAAACAAACATTAATAAGATATACTTTATTAAATTTTGATATTTGTTTTGCTATATTCTGTAACTAAATAATGAAAGAAGAAAGGAATATCCTACATACATTCAAATATATGTTTTAGAGATGTAGAAAATTTGCTCAATAACCAAAAAAAAAGTTATATAAAAAGTAACTAACAAAGAATCCTAAATCTAATGGTTAGGGATTTGTCACATAAAACAAAATTGGTTAATTACTTGATTATTCTTATTTTTTGGTTAGTAAGCAAATTATCCCAAACTTCATTAGTCTTTTTTTTTGTTTTTGAAACAAATTTCATTATCAGTCTTGCATGTGTGTTTCAATTAGATCCTATTCTATATTCATTTTCTCCGTAACTTGTTCCAAATACAATTTTATTTGTTTATGTTTAGTGTATACAAACTCACATTATAAACATTTCCTAGAAATTAAAAATTCATAAAATATTAGCATTTTTATTTTAATAGTAAAAGGATTCATCTAGGTAAATATTAGCGTTTGAAATACATGTGAATACTATTAAGGGTCTTCGTTTCTGGGTTTACCAGTATTAAGTGACTTTTCCAGTGTCATCTTAAAAAAACTAACATATAGATTATTGGAAACACAAGATTTAAAGATTAGCGTCCATTGCAAAAATAAGCACACAATATAATTCATGAAGCTTACAATTTTTACATGTGTTTGGTTTAATGTTTTTTCCTTGAAGTTTTGCTGTTGTTTGTGCCCTCAATTTTTCGCCATATCTATATTTCTCTTTTACTATTACTAAATTTTACATATTATTATCCATCGTTTGCGTTTTAATTCAATACAAATACAAAGTGTACAAAATCAAAAACGTTTTTTTTGGGTCGAAAAACAAAACTTAAAAATTTCTACTTTCAAAGTAACATTCAAAATATTATCCAACACATATGATTCCCTTATTAAATACATAATTTAGTTTATACGGTGCGGGCCAGTCACCTAGATACAATTAAACTTATGTCAAAATGTATTTAATATTTCCTAATTTGGTGTTTAATATTTTGAAATAATGATTTTGCTTAGTTCTTTTCCAAATATTTTTAAAATCAACTGGTCAACATCTTGGATTATTGCAAATAACGGAAACCTAGGACAACAGTTGAAAAAATCTATGCAATTTTTTCATTTCAAACAAATTTTTTTTGTTACAGCGCCAAAATGGAGGCGCCGATATTTTCATTCATTTTGCATTAGCATTCTACCACGTCATCAATCCATGGCATACTTGGAAACTGTATTACAAACTGTTAGATTAGGAAATAAACGGTGAATATAAATCGTCAGATCAAGACTGTGCTTTTCTTTTCTTCCCCCTCTACAATCTCAGAAAGAAAAGCATTTTGGGTTTGCAGAGAGGGAGAGAGATTTTTCGAAATTGGAGAAGAACAACAAGGAGAATGGAGGAGAAGAAGCTACAGATCGTCAGACTTAGGGAGGAGCCGGAGGATATATATTAACGATATAGATTTGGTTTCTTCGTCAGAACATAATGATAGCGAGAAACCAGATTCTCCGGTTCCGTCCATCAACTCTCAGATCTACCGCATATTTTGGTAGAAAATGTAACACCCGCAAACCAAAATGTCGATTTTGGTAAGGGGTGTCGATCGACACCATGAGGTGTGTCGATCGACACAGTATTCTGAACCGATTTATGGTTTAATTTTTAATTGCGGTTTATTTCGGTTTAGGGGAGAAGCCTTAGAGTCTCTTTTATAAACTCGTGCAGTAGTGTTTTTGTCGAGTTTTTCTAGGAGAAAAGAGGATTCTTGTGGTTTTAGAGTTTAGGATTCATAAGAAAGTTGTTTTAGAGGTTTTTGGGTTCGTGGGATCTATAGATGCGGTGAAATTGTGGTGTTAGAGGCTTGAATCCATGGGACTGTCTCTGTTAGTCGCTGTGTCGATCCTATTTCTGTTCATAGCAAAGGTGAATGCATGATCGTGTTTATGGAAATAGATTGTTACGATATCAATTGATTGATTTGTGGTGGAATTGTTGTTGTTTTGATTACTGGGTTGTGATTTTCGTGTGTTTATTATGATGTTCTTCGTGAAATTGACTCGCGTGATGAAACGGAATTGAGTCGTGTGAGAATTTGACTTGGTTCAGGTTTCTGCGAGGAGTGTCGATCGACCCCTAGAGGGTGTGTTATTCAACACCCATGTTTGTCTTTGCGATGCTTGAGTTTGTGAAATGTATGTCGATTGACACCTAGTGCTAGTATCGACTGACACCCTGTTGTGTTATCTATGTTCTCGTATTGGAGTGTTGATCGACACCATGATGGTGTATCGATCGACACCATCTCTTGTATTGCTGTTTTGAACGTTGCTGATTGTTGATTGATCGCGTATTAATTGACATTCTATTTTCCTTTAATATGTAACCGGTAGACGGGATGAACACCTTACTGAGTATTTATGATAATACTCTTGCAACTATTATTTCCATGTGTTGCAGGTAAAAGAAATGTGTGATTGCGGAATCATGGCCAGAGGAGAGGATGATAGGATTTTACGTTTATGTTGCATTTAGTTGAACCGAATGTTAGGTTGCTAGTAATACTAGTTGTGATATTGGAATTTGGAATTTGGTTTATTGGTTATTAAACTTATTTTGGATTATCTAGTTATTTGGTTATTTATTTCCGCTAGTTTAATTGTCGTTGAAATTAATTGTTGAGGATTATTATTTATGGGAACAATAATCTAGATTATTGGAGGCAGCTGATGAGATTGATTTCCTGAGTAGGTTTCGTGGAGCTCAAGTGAGTGATCGGGGTTTGTTGGATGCATCAAGGCAGTTTGTTCAGTTTTTCAGGTCTTTTTGAATGAGATAATTTAGGTGTGTAGGCGAGCATGTGTGCCTATGGTTGGTTTCGCTGAGACTTCATGAGTTTTTTGGTTTAGACCACTTGAGGCAATTCTAATTTTTATGTTTATAGACGTTTTAAAATTTATTTTGCTAGGGGTTGCGGTCCTGAATAACTCATTATTTTGGAGATAGTGTTCTTCAGTATACTTATTTGGGAATAGTGTTTCCCAGTATACGTAGTGAGAGATCATGTTCTCTCTAGGGGACGGTGGTCCTGTGTATTAATTTGGGGACGGTGGTTCCCAGTACTACTTATTTGGAGATAGTGTTTTCCAGTATAAGTAGTCAGAGACGGTGGTACTCTCTAGGGGACGGTGGTACCCCTGTATACTTATTGGGACGGTGGTACCCACTATAAGTACTGAGAGACGGTCGTACTCTCAAGGGGACTGTGGTTCCCTGGTTACCCTATGTTCAAAAGATGCGTCCTGCGAGTAAGAGGGGGTGTGATGATGAGTTAGGAGTAATAAATGTCTGTAACGTGCGAATAAACATAGGACTAGTGATGTGCTTCGAAGGTCATGTATGGATCTTGAGGAAGGTCAGTTATTCTAGTTAAGGGTTTGGTTGGAGCAAAGATAAAAAGTTGGAGTAAGGAATGGCGGGTTAATATCACGTTAAAGAATTCTGGTTTTCAGGTGCTTGTACATGTATGTGTTGATTACTCTAAAGGAAGTGTTTTTCCTATATATCCAGAGCTTGAGGGAAACGTCCTGAGAGTTGAGTGGCATCGATATCGTTACCTTGAAGGAGATGTAGTGAGAGTGTGATGATGTCGGTAAGAGTATGAGTAATCAATGTTCGATTGTGGCATAAGCATGAGACGAGATATGGACCCAAGATTCGTGGGTGTAATTCCGTGTAATACCAGCTGATGAATTGTTAGTGCGACAAGTGTTAGCTAGTGGAAGCGAAGCATCGGTTTCTGAGTGGAGGGATGCAGAGTTGACCATCTCTGAGTGGAAGTGGATTATGGTTCGATGGATTCAAGGTGGAATTACCTAACTCGTGGTTGTGTGATGCTATATGGGTTATGGTGGATCGTTCGATTACGTCGGTACATGGAGCAGTGGTTTTGGTGATTAAGTAGGTGAAGAAGATGTTGATGTTGCATGGACTATCAGCCGTTGGTTCAGACAGGAATCTTAAGTTACATCAAAAATTAGAGAGAGCAATTCAGACATTGGATTTGCTGGTGGCGGGTGTTCGGGAATGGAGTGGTCGCTGGGTGGATCACTGGTGCTTGGCAATGTTGCTTCGAATAACAGTTCTCAAGCGAATATCGAGATGGTTCTGTAGGAAGCATGGTATGGGAGGCTGTGTCGGACATCTATATGTCGGACCCTAATGGGGGAAAGGTTTATGTTGGTGCGAGCTCTCCAACATACTGTTTGGGATTGTGTTCCCAGTATGAGTGTTGGGACAGTGGTCCCTGTACTACCGATTGCTCAAAGGATTGTGTTCCTACGAGTCAGAGGGGTGTAAATGAGTTAAGAGTAATAAATGTTTGGAGACGTAGTTGTGAACATAAGACGGGATATAAGCCTCTGGGATCATTGTGTTGGTCTCGAGTGGTGCTGACCATTGGGCAAGGAGATTGTAGTCTGTGATAGACGGGTTTTGGGGGTTTGTGTGTGGCGATCATGAGCGGTGTTGGCCGGGTTGGGTCAGAGTTTTGGCCTTTTTAGATGGGTTGTCGGGATTCGAGGACAAATCCAGAGTAGTTGGGGAGAATTGTAACATCTGCAAACAAAAATGTCGATTTTGGTAAGGGGTGTCGATCGACACCATGAGGTGTGTCGATCGGCACCAGTATTCTGAACTGGTTTGTGGTTCGATATTTTATCGCGGTTTATTTTTGGTTTAGGGGAGAAGCCCTAAAGTCTCTTTTATAAACTCGTGCAGTAGTGTTTTTGCCGAGTTTTTCAGGGAGAAAAGAGGATTCTTGTGGTTTTAGAGTTGTGGATTCACAAGAAAGTTGTCTTAGAGGTTTTTGGGTTCGTGGGATCGATAGCTACGGCGAAATCGTGGTGTTAGAGGCTTGATTAGTGGGATTGTCTCTGTTAGTCGTTGTCTCAATCCTATTTCCATTCATAGCAAAGGTGAGTGCGTAATCGTGGTTATGGGAATAGATTGTTAGGATATCGATTGACTGATTTGTGGTGGAATTATTGCTGTTTTGATTATTGAGTTGTGATTTTCGTGTGTTTATTATGCCGTTCTTCGTGAAATTGACTCGCGTGATGAAAGGGAATCGAGTCGTGTGAAGATTTGACTCGGCTCAGGTTATCGCGAGGATTGTCGATCGACACCTAGAGGGTGTCTCGATCGACACCCATGTTTGTCTTCGCGATGCTTGAGTTTGTGAAAGGTGTATCAATCGACACCTAGTGAAAGTGTCGATCGACATCCTGTTGTGTAATTTGTGTTCTCGTATTAGAGTGTCGATCGACACCATGGTGGTGTGTTGATCGACACCATATGTTGTATTGCTGATTTTGAACGTTGTTGATTGTTGATTGATCGCGTAGTAATTGGCATTCTATTTTCCCTTATTATGTAACCGGTAGACGGGATGACCGCCTCACTAAGTATTGTGATAATACTCACGCAACTCTTATTTTCATATGTTGCAGGTATAAGAAATGTGTGATCCCGGAATCATGGCCATAGGAGAGGATGATAGGATTTTAAGTTTATGTTGCATTTGGTTGAACCGGATGTTAGGTTGCTAGTAATGGTAGTAGTGATATTGGAATTTGGAATTTGGTTTATTGGCTATTGAACTTATTTTGGATTATCTTTTTATTTGGTTATTGATTTCCGCTGGTTTAATTGTCGTTGAAATTAATCATTGAGGATTATTGTTTATGAGAATATTAATCGAGATAATTAGTATTGTTTTTTTTTTTTAAATGTTGGTTGTTTCAGAAAACGACATATCCACATGGTTCCCGGCGGAGGTATACGTACGAATCACTCTCTACACTCGTTTCAGTTTTGAAGTTTTCACAGATTAGGTTCAGATTTTGGTCTGATGATGGCGAATCTAGGGTTTTTTGGTTGGGTCTGATGTGTTTGATTATTTGGGTTTGGATGGTCAATTGGTCATTGAAGTCTAGATATAGAGATTGATGGTGATTGATTATGTGATCTTATCACTTAATGGTTGGGTAATTTGTTAAGGCTGCTGATGGAGGGACAAGAAGGTAAGCGGAGGATTACTCGGTGCAGTGGCGGTGAGCTGGTAAGACTTCTCCTAGTTTATAATTTTATTATCTCACTTTATGTTTTCCGGTTTATTAATTTGGCCGTAAACCATGTGTTAGGACAAAGAGAGAGAAGAGCTTCCTCAACATACAATTTGCGTCTCAGAGACAGTGATTAAAAAGAGTATGACATCATATTACATTTCTAACAAATAAATATGGAAAGACTGATCTGTTTTGTGATGTTGTGTGTGCTGATGATTTGGTTTCCGGGACTGTGCGTGTTGGTGTAGGCACAAAAGATGGAGAGGGAAGCGAGTGAGCTGCGTGGAACGATGAAGAAGAGAATGGAGTTTCTTGGCTTTAATTAAAGCAGATAGTGTGCCCATAAATTCTTAGCTTGATGCTCTGCTTTGTCGACACTTGTTTTGGAGTCAAAATAGATTTATATTGTTCTGATGAAAGTGAAAGACTTCTTATTGGAGTTTAGATTAGATTTTCATAATGCTTTAATTTGTAGTTTTGTAATGTAATTCTCTTAAAACTATGATAATTTTTTTTATAATAAATTTGTTGCATTTTTTTTTGTAAACGTTTAATTTGTTGGAAAAAAAAAACTAATAAGAAATATAAAGAAAATATATTTGATACTAAAATTGATAAAATAATAATAATAATAATAATAATAATAATGTAATTATATTTATTTATTATATATTATATCATTATTATAAATAAATTAATAACAAAATTTAATTGCTGTTGTACAATATATGATTTGATAGAAAAAAACGCTAAATTAAATGAATACATGATAGCAATACTTAAAACCGCTATCAAAAATGTCGGACCTATTATGACGGGAGCAAACATTGCGTTTTCCACTTCGCTGTGATATTTTTAGATAGCGGTTTTCGTGTGCTGAGAATTTCCACATTTCCTGTAGTGGTTTGAGTGGATCTCAATGATAGAGAAATCTCTTTTAAGATGTTGGCGAGCAGAAACATAGGGTTTACCTTGCCTAAGGGAAAGTAAAAAAAAAATATCGTTGATCCTTCTAATGAAAACGACAATTCAAATATTACCATACCATGAAACTTGTTTTCGATTTGAATGTAGTTCAACTCTTCTTCGTTTTGACTTCGATGTGTAGTTACTTGACTCCCCTTTCGGTTAAAATGTTAAGGTTTATTTGCTTCATACTAATCATAGTTAACTTGTGATGTTGTGTGTGCTGGTGATTTGGTTTCCGGGACTGTGCGTGTTGGTGTAGGCACAAAAGATGGAGAGGGAAGCGAGTGAGCTGCGTGGAACGATGAAGAAGAGAATGGAGTTTCTTGGCTTTAATTAAAGCAGATAGTGTGCCCATAAATTCTTAGCTTGATGCTCTGCTTTGTCGACACTTGTTTTGGAGTCAAAATAGATTTATATTGTTCTGATGAAAGTGAAAGACTTCTTATTGGAGTTTAGATTAGATTTTCATAATGCTTTAATTTGTAGTTTTCCACTTCGCTGTGATATTTTTAGATAGCGGCTTTCGTGTGCTGAGAATTTCCACATTTCCTGTAGTGGTTTGAGTGGATCTCAATGATAGAGAAATCTCTTTTAAGATGTTGGCGAGCAGAAACATAGGGTTTACCTGGCCTAAGGGAAAGTAAAAAAAAAATATCGTTGATCCTTCTAATGAAAACGACAATTCAAATATTACCATACCATGAAACTTGTTTTCGATTTGAATGTAGTTCAACTCTTCTTCATTTTGACTTCGATGTGTAGTTACTTGACTCCCCTTTCGGTTAAAATGTTAAGGTTTATTTGCTTCATACTAATCACAATTGTAAATCTTTTCACTCTCTTTAACGTTACATGTTTATAAGATCTCAGAAAAGCAACATATCTCCACAAATACAGTCTAATTTCTTGTATTGTTTGTCTTTTCTTTAATGTCATACTATTTGATATGTCCCTATGTAGCTCTCGATTTCATTGTGATTTCCGCTGGTTTAATTGTCGTTGAAATTAATCATTGAGGATTATTGTTTATGAGAATATTAATCGAGATAATTAGTATTGTTTTTTTAAAAAAATGTTGGTTGTTTCAGAAAACGACATATCCACATGGTTCCCGACGGAGGTATACGTACGAATCACTCTCTACACTCGTTTCAGTTTTGAAGTTTTCACAGATTAGGTTCAGATTTTGGTCTGATGATGGTGAATCTAGGGTTTTTTGGTTGGGTCTGATGTGTTTGATTATTTGGGTTTGGATGGTCAATTGGTCATTGAAGTCTAGATATAAAGATTGATGGTGATTGATTATGTGATCTTATCACTTAATGGTTGGGTAATTTGTTAAAGCTGCTGATGGAGGGACAAGAAGGTAAGCGGAGGATTACTCGGTGCAGTGGCGGTGAGCTGGTAAGACTTCTCCTAGTTTATAATTTTATTATCTCACTTTATGTTTTCCGGTTTATTAATTTGGCCGTAAACCATGTGTTAGGACAAAGAGAGAGAAGAGCTTCCTCAACATACAATTTGCGTCTCAGAGACAGTGATTAAAAAGAGTATGACATCATATTACATTTCTAACAAATAAATATGGAAAGACTGATCTGTTTTGTGATGTTGTGTGTGCTGATGATTTGGTTTCCGGGACTGTGCGTGTTGGTGTAGGCACAAAAGATGGAGAGGGAAGCGAGTGAGCTGCGTGGAACGATGAAGAAGAGAATGGAGTTTCTTGGCTTTAATTAAAGCAGATAGTGTGCCCATAAATTCTTAGCTTGATGCTCTGCTTTGTCGACACTTGTTTTGGAGTCAAAATAGATTTATATTGTTCTGATGAAAGTGAAAGACTTCTTATTGGAGTTTAGATTAGATTTTCATAATGCTTTAATTTGTAGTTTTGTAATGTAATTCTCTTAAAACTATGATAATTTTTTTATAATAAATTTGTTACATTTTTTTTGTTAACGTTTAATTTGTTGGAAAAAAAAAACTAATAAGAAATATAAAGAAAATATATTTGATACTAAAATTGATAAAATAATAATAATAATAATAATGTAATTATATTTATTTATTATATATTATATCATTATTATAAATAAATTAATAACAAAATTTAATTGATGTTGTACAATATATGATTTGATAGAAAAAACGCTAAATTAAATGAATACATGATAGCAATACTTAAAACCGCTATAAAAAATGTCGGACCTATTATGACGGGAGCAAACATTGCGTTTTCCACTTCGCTGTGATATTTTTAGATAGCGGTTTTCGTGTGCTGAGAATTTCCACATTTCCTGTAGTGGTTTGAGTGGATCTCAATGATAGAGAAATCTCTTTTAAGATGTTGGCGAGCAGAAACATAGGGTTTACCTTGCCTAAGGGAAAGTAAAAAAAAAATATCGTTGATCCTTCTAATGAAAACGACAATTCAAATATTACCATACCATGAAACTTGTTTTCGATTTGAATGTAGTTCAACTCTTCTTCATTTTGACTTCGATGTGTAGTTACTTGACTCCCCTTTTGGTTAAAATGTTAAGGTTTATTTGCTTCATACTAATCACAATTGTAAATCTTTTCACTCTCTTTAACGTTACATGTTTATAAGATCTCAGAAAAGCAACATATCTCCACAAAATACAGTCTATGTTCTTGTATTGTTTGTCTTTTCTTTAGTGTCATACTATTTGATAAGTCCCTATGTAGCTCTCGATTTCATTGTGTTTTGTGACCCCCCCCCCCCCCACCCCCCCCCCCACCCCTCTCTTTTTTTTTAACAGTTAACTTCGAATTAGTATTCTCATAAATACTAATTTTCAATACCAACTAAACCATCAATTAACCAGCGGAAACCATCAAATCAATTAAACCAAGATTTAAACCCATGAGTCATTAAACCAATCAAATAATCAGTTTAAAACAAAACTAAGAGTTAACCAAAGTTAAATGCCAAATTCAATATTCGTAAATAACCAGCAACCTAAACCAGATTTTAAAACTCAATAAAACACACAAAACCGAGACCCTAGATCATCTTCCTCCTCATTGTCATGATTCCACGATCACACTTTTTTTTACTTGCATCACATGGATAAAAGAGATATGTAAGTATTATCATAAATACTCAGTGAGACGGTCAGTTCATCTACCGGCTATACACACATAAACCAAATAAAATGCTAGAATAACTAAACAGATCAAAACATAATTTAACCCAATGTTTTAACATGCAAAACACTCCTAGTGCCGATCAACACTGATCGTGTATAGGGCCAGGATCAAACCTTTCTTCTCTCAGTTTGGTCCTGGATTGCGCCATGTCGATCACCTGCACAATTCAACACACCACACACACAAAAACAGCACTGAAACACAAGAATTTACACATCCAATCCTCAATTCAATTCTAAAATACCCAATCCATTATCCTAACTGCAACATCCCGAAACCAAAATGTGTATTTTGGAAAGGGTGTCGATCGTCACCATGTGTGGGTGTCGATCGACACCAAGTTCTGGGGTGCAATTTGGTTTAATTTAAATTGTTTTGTTTGCGACGTCGGGCTAAGGTGAACCCTAGGGCTCGTATATAACGTTTTAGCAGCCTTGTGGCCGCAGGTGGAGAACTTGAGAAAGAGATTTGAGAGAGTTTGTGAGTGATTCGAAGTGTTGGTGATCCGTTCGTTGTGATAGTTCGTTCTAGAGGTTTGGTTGTGTGCAAGGATCGTTTGGGTCTGATTTTCGTGGTTTCCCTCAATCCCTTTTGTTTCTTCGTTGAATCGAAGTGAATGCGCGACCGTAGGCTTGTATATGCTAGGTATGGATTAATGATTGATTTAGGAGTTTACGTGGTGAAATCATGGTTGTTTAGGCTGTTCCTTGTGGTGGAATCGTGTTGAATTATGTGTGAATCATGTTGGAATCGTTTGATTGTGATTTGATCTATTTTTTGATTCTGGGTGTTGTTATGTGAATTGAGCGTCGATCGACACAGTGCAATGTGTCTATCGACAAAGTGCGATGTGTCGATAAACACCCTTGTTAATGAAGCGCTGATCAACACCATGCGATGTGTCAATCGACACCATGCGATGTGTCAATCGACACCATGCGATGTGTCAATCGACACCTGTGTTTGAGAAGCGTCGATCAACACTGTGTGATGTGTCGATCGACACCCATGTTGTTTATGCGTTTAATGTTTTAAACTAATTGTTGATTAATGTTTAGTATATGCGTACTTAGCCTGTTGACGTGAGGTGTAACATCCTGAAACCAAAATATGGCATTTTGGTAGGGGTGTCGATCGACACCAAGTTCTGGGTTATTTTTCCTGTTTGATTTTAATCATTCGGTTTGGCTCGGTTTGGGTGTGCAGCCCTTGGTCGTCTTTTAGAAGGACGCAGCCGTATCTTGTTGCATTTTTTTAGCCGTATCTAGTTCCGCTGGAGTTTGATAAGCGGGGTATTATCAGGAGGTAATTCTAGCCTTCAGGTGCTTGTACACGTGAGAGTTGATTACTTTATAGGAAATGTTTTTCCTATATATAACCATACCTTGAGGGAGACGTCCTGAGAGTGGAGTGGCATCGGCATTGTTACCTCGAGGGAGATGTCCTGAGGATGTGATGATGTCGGTAAAAGTATGAGTAATCAAAGTCCGATCGTGGCATAAGTATGAGGCAAAATATGGACCTTAGGGTTCGGGTGTGTAAATCTGGTAATATGAGCTAGTGGACCGCAACATGCGATAAGGGACAGCTAGTGGAAGCAAAGTATTAGTTCCGACTGGATGGAGGTAGAGTTGCCCATCCCATAATGGAAGCGGATTATGGTTCTGATGAATTCCGATGTATAATTACCTAACTCGCAGAGCTTGGATGTTATTTGGGTTATGGCAGGTCGTCCGGTTAAGTCGGCACTTTTTCTGACCATCAAGGAGACCGATGGAGTAGCGGTTTTGGCTAGGAGGTAGGTAGAGAAGACGGTGAGGAAGCATGGAGTGTTAGTCGTATGGTTCAATCAGGGATTTGAATTTACGTCGAGAGCAGTGAGGGCAATTCTTTTATTAGAGATGTTGCTGAGGAGGTATGTTTGAGAATGAAGTGATCATTGGATGGATCACTTGTGATTGGTAGAGTTGTTTGAATAACAATTATCAGGCTAGTATCAGGATGGCCCCCTACGAGGCTTGGTATGGGAGGCAGTGTAAGTCACCTCTATGTTGAAAACCCAAGTGGGGGAGAGGAACATGGTGGGTGCTGGTTAGTTCAGGAAATGACTTAAAGTATCCGTGTTTTTAAGATGAGCAAGGGGAGACTCCATATCGGCATCGGAGTTATGCTGATAAGGAGAGATCGCGTGTATCTTAAGGCATCAATGTTGAGGAAGTGCATGTGTACTTCCGAGAAGTTAGTGGCTAATATTTCCAAGATCTTTGGCCAGTTTTGTTTGTGTTGGTGAGGCCTTTGAGGATTCTCGAGAGGAGAATTAAGGTGCTGCATCAGAGGTAGTTGCATTGTTAAAAGCTTTGCGGGTTTATGTTGTTTTAGAGGTGGAGATTTGGGAACCTGAGGCAAGGATAAAGTTGAAGTTTGGGTAGTATTTCGGCAAGGAGGTTGCAAATCGAGCTTCACTTTCTTGTGGTTCTAGTTCGGTTGTGTTAGCGTGGTGCTAGGTTGTCTGTCGGTTTGTGTATTCTTGATATGTGGTAACGACTATACATTTTTGAGATTTATAAGATGGGGTTCCCTATATTTCTGTGTGATGAGATGTGTGTTCTCATTATTGGTTTGTGTGGACCAATGGTTTGTCCTTTGTGATGATATTCTGGGTTGGAAATATCGTGTTTAGGCCACAAGAGGTAATCCTAGTCCGGAGATGTTTTTGAGCGTCTCAGAATTTATTACTTTAGGGGTGTGTTGTCCCCGAATAACTCATTTGTGGAGATTGTGTTCTCCTGTATACTTTTGGAGATTGTGTTCTTCAGTATACTGTATGGGATGGTTTTCTCGTGTGTGTGTGTTAGGTCAGTGGTCCCTGTGTTACCGATTGCTTAAAAGATTATGTTCCTACGAGCGAGAGGGGTGTTATATAAGTTAAGAGTAATAAATGTCTGGAGACGTGGTCATAAGCATGAAAATGGATTGGAGCCTCTGGGGTCATGGTGCTGGTCTCGAGTGGTGTTGACCGGTGGGCCAGGAGTTTTTGGTCTGTGATAGACGGTTTCACGGGATGTTGAGCTCGAGTAGTATTGGCCGGGTTGGGTCAGGATTGTCGATCCATGGTTGAGTTTGGTGTGGGATTCGAGGTCGAATCCTGTGTTAGTGGGGGAGAGTTGTAACATCCCGAAACCAAAATATAGCATTTTGGTAGGGGTGTCGATTGATACCAAGGGGTGATGTCGATTGACACCAAGTTCTGGGTTGTTTTTCCGCTTTGATTTTAATCGTTTGGTTTTGGCTCGGTTTGGGTGCGCAGCCCTAGGTCGTCCTTTATATAGACATAGTTGTATCTTGTTGCGTTTTTCAGAAGTTTTAGAGAAGAAAACGTGACTAGAGAGAGAGAGAAAGAGATTTTTGTGGGAGGAGATGGAGAAGAATGAGAAGACAGATTTGTCTATCTCGGTAGAGAGGTGGAACTGTTGATCATTTCGTGCCTTATCAGTGTGATTTTTGATATGTATGTTCTTTTCTCTCTTAGCTATTTATAGGAAAAATCGGATCGTTGTTCTGATTTGTAGATGCTGCTGAGTTATGATTGTTTTCCCGTGAGTGGTCTGTGCAGTTTTGGGATTCGATTAGTCATTTGGGAAAGCGTTTTTTCAGTGTTTGGGAAGGAATCAGGAGCCAAGATAGGTACCATTAGAAAGCCCTGTCGGTCTAGTTTTCAGATTGGGTTTTCGATCTAAATTCGGAGGTAAGCTCCAATCTCTGTGATTGTTTTAATTCAGTGCGTTATTCTGGTTTCTGGAAATCTGAATTACGGTTTTGGGAAAACTCTAGTTGTGTGTTCCAGGTAATTGAGGAAGTGTTCCTAGGTGTTTTCGGGTGAGATCGGAGGCTGCGAGGTCGCTGATTTCGTGTCCATATCGTTGTCATTGGTTTTGTCAAATTGAGTGTGTGATCGTGGTTATGGATAACCGTTTGTTAGGGATGTGTAATGAATTGAGATGAAATTGATATTGTTGTGCTTTTCTTTGGTTGTTTTTGTATGATTTCATGTTTTGATCGTACTATTTACTGTTGGGAATGATCCTCGTTGAAACAAATCGAGCCATGTGAGGATTTGGCTCGATCCTGGTTTGTGGGTCGAGGTGTCGATCGACACCTAATGGTAGTATCAATCGATACCTTGTGAATTTGTTGATTCCGTGTTTGTTGTGTCGATCGACACCGAGGTGGTGTGTCGATCGACACTGAGTTGCTTTGCGCAGATTACGTTTAGTTGTTCTTATTTCGGTAAGTTGGAAATTGTGATTGTTGGTTGATTGCATAGTTTTGGCATTTGTTTATCCTTATTATGTAACTGGTAAACGGGATGACCGCTTCACTGAGTATTTGTGATAATACTCACGCAACTTTTATTTCCATGTGTTGCAGATATAGAAAAAGTGTGATCGCGGCATCATGACAGTAAGATGATAGAATTTATTGTTTAGGTGTTAGTTCTAGTGAATCTGGTGTTTAAGTTGCTAGACTTGTTGGATTGAATTGTTGAATTGGAATTTGAATTGGTTTGTTGAAATTAAATGGTTATTGGATTTTGATTGTTTAGTTGTTTGGTGTGTTTTTCCACTGAGTTGTGTTTTCCTGTTGAATTTAGCCGTTGAGGATTTATTATTTATGAGAATAATAAATCTGGGTTAAATATATATATAAAAAAGTCTGGTTGTTTCAGGAGGACCGTCTCATTAAGTATTTATGAAATACTTACGTAACTCTTATTTTCACGTGTTGCAGGTAAAAAAAAATGTGTGATCACGGAATCAAGGTCGGTGAATAGGATGATAGGGTTGTTTAAGTTGTTTAGTTTATCTAGTGAACCTGGTGTTTATTGTTTGAGAATTTCCGCATGGTTTAATAATTAAGTTAGTCGTTGAGAATTAATATTTAAAATATTAATTTGGACTATTAAAAAAAAAAGCTTGGTTGTTTCATTTTGGTATTAGAGCCTCTACGGTTTTAGAATACTAGATTGGATGAATTGAGACTATGTGCTTAATTGTTTATGTGAGTTAGATAATTATTAGTCATAGATCATCCTCTTCAGCCTTTAAAGAGATTCCACGGTAATTTGTGTTTTTGATTATTTGTGACGTCTTGGTTGCTCATGTTTCCTGTTCTATGGATTCTTGAGCGAGAGGCCGTGGCAGAGCTAGAGGCCGTGATAGAGGCCGGGGATGGGCCGTGGACCATTTGTGGCATCCTCTAGCAGCGTGGCTGCGAGTGATACGCATGTGTCAGCATCTTAGACACATCATGTTGGATCTGTGAGTGAGACTAGCGAGAGTGCTAGCATAGCTACGGGTGCCAAGAGGGGCGCCGAGGTAGCTGGTGGTGGTGTGGGCACAGGTGAGGGTAGTACTCCAGCTCAGGGTCTTCATGATGTCCTTTTATTAGTTAATTGGTGTTTTTGTATTATTTTAGAGTCTTTGCAAGTTTCTAGACGTTTAGTGCATAACTGATGTTTACATGATCATTTTGGAGTATTGGGGAAGAAGACGTCAAAGTGTCAAATTCGAATTGCAAAATCAGTCTTGGTATCGATCGATACCATCACTGTGTCGATCGACACCCGTTCATCACGAGCCAAATTATCAAGTTTGGAAAATTATCAACACTATTGTTCTGGAATCGATGTTTAGAACTGTTGAACTGGTTTCTCGAATTATGGAATATTGGTTATTCTAGTTTAAATGATTTATATGTTTCCGCCGGTATTTGTGTGTTGTTTGGCTTAAATTGACATTGAGAATTATTATTTATGAGAATAATAATTCGGGTCAATTGTTTAAAAAATAATAATAATCGGGCTATGTTGTTTCATACACCACCAAAAATTTCTGCTTCTTGGTTCACGGGCGTTACATTTTCCCCATTAATGCTTGTTTTCTTTTTTATTGGTATCTATTGTTTTACATAAGTTAATTGATCGTATGGAATTGTCGAAAAACCAAGTCACTGTTCACGGTTAATTAAAATATACTCTCTATTTCAGTATAACTAATCGTTGGATTAGAGATCTATTTTTTTTTGGTCGAAACATAATTGAAATTCAAATAACCGGGATAAACCGGGGTCGGGTAATACATGGTTTAGGACTGAGTTGGCTAGCAAATCAGCCTCAAAGTTCTTAGATCTATCAATGTGAACGAAAGAAACATGAAGATCAAAAGACAATTTGATGATATCTTGGACTATGCCATAGATTTCGATCTGAAAAGTGTTTGTGCTGAGGAGTTTGACTAGAGATGGCGAGTCCGATGCTATGATGAAGTCCCGGTGATTACAAGAACTAATTAAATGTTATATACTTATATGAAACCAAAGGATACGAGAGGATGAAGAAAATAAAAGCTATATGAGGCACAAGAAAGAAGAGAATCTTTTGAAACTCTGTAAACAGAAAGTTCTCCAACAAGCTAAGAAGATGTAGAAAACTAATAATAATACTCCTTACCAAAACTCAACACTATTTTATAACTAGCAGAATTTCGATTACACTAGTTAAATTCTTTAATGACTATTATCACCAAATAAAGTTTTATGTCATCAAAATACGAGTTCTAATTTTCAAAAAAACAAAATTTAACAGAACCAAACCTAACTATGACCAAACCAAACAAAACAAAAAAAATAGTATTAGAGAAGTTGTAGTTTTAATAAAACCGAACCACCAAATATTGACACAATAAACAAACAAACGAATGTTCTCTAAATTGTAAATATTATCCAATTCTGTCAAAAATGTGTAAGTATGGATCTCTACTAGAAAACAACCCACTAGTGACGCCAGAAAGAGTCACAAATCAGTCACAAATGACCAATTTGCGACTACTTAGCGACACAAACATGGCGTCGCAAAACATTCGTCGCAAATTTATGGCATCGCTAAAGCGTCGCAAAATTGCGACTCCGTTGTATCTGAAATAATCAGTCGGTAATTAGGGACTAATACGAGATGCTCTTGAGGAGTTGCAAATAAGTGACGCATTAGCGACGTTTATTATTTGCCACTGATTTATGGCGACTTCTTGCCGTCGTTAATTTGCGATGATTCCGTCTCGCTAGATGTAGTCGCTATTTGGTGACAACTTTGTGTCTTTCTGGGTAGTCGTAAAAACGCGACTGATTAGCGACGCTATTGTAAGTGTTACCAATTGTTTGTAGTTACAATGTAGTCATAAAAGTGTCACTAATTAGCCTCTAATTTGCGACGCCTTAGAGTTTTTTGTTGGTGTTTTTAGTCACTTTTTAGTCATAATTTTGTAGCAATTTTGTGACGTTTTGTGTTGTTTTCACATACCTGAAATCAAATGAAAAACCTACCAAAATACATTCAAATCAAAAGCATTACCATTATACAAATCAAAAGATGAAACTTCAACCATTATATACAAATCAAGCACTTAGCTTGACAAAAGACGTTATCAAGTTCAAAAAAGAAGATAAAAGATGCAAAGTTTTAGAGTTTGAGAAAGAGTCTAAGGGATTGGGAGGTTTGCTTCGGTGGTGCCTTGGAGTGGAGGTGCAACGTCATGCGCAGATGGTAGAGTGGTTGGTATTGGAATCACTCGTGAAGCATCTTGAACTATTGGTGCTCTGTTATCCATGAATGCGAGCATCTTGTTCTCGAGGTCAGTGATCCGCTGTTGACTTGCCTTTAGCTCTTTAGCAAGACGGGCTATCTCCTGATCACGTCGCTCATTCGCCTGATCTTGCTCAGAGATTTTTTGCCATGCTATCTTAAGCTCTTCCTGAACCTCTACCAGCACTGGTGGAGAAGTTTCACCATAGCTTATCTTTCTTTTTCCTTTGTTGGTCATGTGTGAAAGCTGACCCACTCCATAAGGAGTACCCTTGTGATCAAACTCAATGCACTACAATAGCAAAATACAAGCAATTGTAAACATAATAAACAGAACTCAAGGAAGACAGGATTGAAACATAATAAACAAAAATAGAAGAGGAAACATACCTTCAAGAAGATCTCATTCTGTTCGTCAATTGTGAGATTCCTTTGAGAGGAGTTGTCTGCACCGTCTTCCATTTCTCGAGCCAGTTGCAAGCCCTCATTCAGATAATTCTCGCAAGTTGTAGCAACCTCCTTTGCTTTTAGATCAATGAAGCTCCAACCCGGCAATGTGTGAGTCTTCATAAAGACTCCACCCCAAGAGATTGGTCGCTGTAGTTCTTGCTCCTGTCAGAATAGGTAAGACACATTATGTAGAGCAGTTTCAAAGAGAAGGAAATAATAAAAAGTACAAACATATAAGGACTGATATGTGCTTACCATATCTTGTTGAATGGTGAGGAATGAAGATTGGCATGATCTGTGCTCGTGAGGTCCACGTCCATTACGATCCGAGTATCTCGAGTTAGAAGCCGTTGTGCTCTTGTCCTGAGCCTCTGGAGTGGCCCAGTAAGCACACATTTGTTCCCACAGCTTCTCACCAATCCAGATTGGTCTCACTCTTTTGGTTTCGACCTAACTAACAATTCCTCTCATCCTCTTTACTGCAATCCAAATGAAGTGACCTTTCATGTAACGCCCCCGCTTGGGATCTAAGCGGAAACACCACTGAGGAACACCTAAGTGCCCGATCAGAGGTTACCGGAACACATCCAAAAGTCCTAGACTAGACACTTAGGCATCCGTCCCTATTGAATATAACTCAAGGCTTGCCAACCAGAGCTATATCCGATAGTTGGATCGTCCATACAAGACTAAGTATCATATGAAACCCGAGTTATTTAAAACCTTTCCTTTATTAATTATTCTTAGGATTTTAAACAGTTACAAAACTATATTCGATCCCGAGTCTAACAGTCCAAAACGTTTATATACATAATAAACATTATTCATTTGCAAAAGCAAGGAAATCTACTACTGATCTATCCTAATGTTCTATGTTGTGCTCCCCAAGGGTCTACCCGCTAAAGGTTACCTGCAAAACAAATTGAGTCGTGAGCACTAGTTGCTCAGTGAGTCTAGGCTCCCCTAATAGTCGATAATATATATTCTCATCCCAAAACCACGTGAATGGCAGAAATCCAACGCCTGCATATAAATGTTAAGAAACAATAAAATAAAGTGGTAACAAATCAGCAAATGAAGAGTTGTGTACTTAAAAAGTCAAAATAAGGTAACAACAGTGTCTGACGCGATACAAGTATACATTACTCTACCAACTACATTTCTTAGAGCATCGAAGAATATTAAAAACAAGAGATAACTTGATTACTTACCTTTAAGAGTTCAAAGATATAATACCGAACATCATAGTCCGAGAGAGTTGGATAGAGGACTTTAAAATCCTTATTGTTCACATGATCAAAAATCAAGCTGGGCGTCTTTGACTGCTGATCTCTAACAATGTCGAGCAATTTTACAATATTTGGTCCACCGCAAAGGTTCTGAAGAATCTTAATCTCTCTCTTAATTTGCAAAGGAAAAGCAAAACGACTCAGAGACAAATTCAAACCAAGAACAGAGCCACAAAGAAACTCCGTCCTGAATATAATTCAAAAATATAAATGTCGAAACAAACAACAAACCTTCTTCTTCTTCACCGGCTTCAAAATCTTGATAACGCACTTCTCGTTATCAGTGGCATGAATGCCTTCAAATACCTCACTGTATTTTCCCCTTCCAACCTTCCTCACCACCTCATAATTCTCATAACAAGCAACAAGCAACAAGCAACACACAATGCATGCATAAATAATCATGAGCAAAATATGCAATGCATTAACATTTCAATTCCATAAGGCCTTACGCATTGTCATTTCTCATTACGTGTGTCCATCACGTGTATTCAAGGCATCGTTTGGTCCAAAAGCACAAAAGCTAAGGATTTAGGATCCTTTAACAATTCCTGTGGCCGTACTTATACGTACCACATCGGGAATTCTGCACCGATCGCTTATGCAGTACACGGTCCTAGGCTGCTATCCCGTCTCTCCGTGTTTTAGTGAACTTAAACCATTACTCCTTAGTTAATGGCCAAGTCACGGATCAAGAGAATGACCAACCGCGCACATAACAAGTTTATATGTTTTATAATTCTAGAATGAATGCATATAAACTTGTAAACACATTCATTTTAGGTTCATACTTAGCAATTCTAACGATTAATTATATGAACCTCAACGTCTTTAAAGCGTAATAATAAACAAACACGTGTGTTCCACTCATCTAACATACGAACAAGCATCACTTATACTCACCTTTGCCTTAGGAAATGTATACGATTTTGCCTAGACTTCCTACTCGCGGATCGCCTGAGACTCGGACTAGACCAAATCAAGACTCGGAAAATACTCCTTCGGTTCTTCGAAAATTTTCTCGGAACTATCCTAAGTTTTCTTGATAAAATTCTAGGATTTTCTAGATTGGAATAGAGTTTTAGTGGAAGGATTTTCGGGAAAAAGGGGTGGAACAAGAAAATTCTCTAAGCAATTTTTGGACAAAAGGAAAATTATAAGGATTTTTAGACAAGGAATAATCCTAAGGATTTTCGGACAAATGATGGAACATGGGATTTCTCTAAGGATTTTTGAACATGGATGGGAGAAATTTATCAAAGTGGGGGGGGGGGGGGGGGGGGGGGGGGGTTTGGTAAGGGTCATATATACAGGATGGGTGGTAGGTAGTGGTAGGTACGGTGGACGGTGCTCGGATGGCCACATCTCATCATCCAGATTTTGCCACATCACTTGGCATTGTGGACGGTGCTCGGATGGCGCAATGACAACCACTCACTCTACCTACCCGATGATGTGGCACGTTCTGAGTCACACACGCCAACTACCCCCAACATGGCTCAATCGTGGCCACACGTTTCTCCCGATCGCGGCTCGATTATTTCTCAGGCGTTTCTCGATCTGCGGTACACATTGTCGTCCCGTGGTACACGCTAAACTGTCCCATAATTAATTTCCTAGACCCAAACTCATTTTTCCTCGCTCGAACTTGAATTTTCTATAACCCAAACCTTTTTAAATACTTCCTTTAACTTTTCCAATTTAAAATTCTCCTGGGCCGTAACTTAGAAAATTGTGGCCGCTCCGGCCGGCCTTAGGCAGTGAACGGGTCATTACATTCTCCCCCTCTTATTAGAATTCATCCCGAATTCTTATTTATTTGAGGGTACGGCTTCATCAGTTCTAGGTTCGGTAAACATCTCCGGGTGAGCCTTCCTGAATCTTGCTTCATCTTACCACGTAATAATATCTCGGTGATTTTTCTTCTAATAACCTTAATCTGCAAAATCTCTCGTCCTTACAAAAATCTAGATCGTCTCTCACCGATCCGTAGAGGTGCTGGGGACAGAGGTCTAGGTTCGGTTTGTGGATCTGGTATCCGTTCTGGTTGTGGTTCATCCGAGCGACATACAAACTTATGTAGCAGGGAGACATGGAAAACGTTATGCATTCCTGTACTCGAAGAAGATCTAACTGGTATGCTACTTCTCTTATTCTTTTAACGATACAATAAGGACCCTCAGATCACGGAGCCAACTTACTTGACTTAGCAAATCTGTTCTTTCCTTTCTCCGCCTCGGCTTTCAACCAAACCCAATCGTTAACCTCAAAAACCACTTCTTTTCTATGTTGATCGACATACTTTTTCTGACGGTCTTGAGCCTTCTTCATATTAGCCCGAATAAGGCTAATCTTATCAGCGGTTTCTCTCACAAACTCTGACCCAAACTCTTGTCTTTCTCCTAATTCCGTCCAACAAATGGGTGTTCTACAAGGACGCCCGTATAACGCTTCGTATGGGGACATACCAATACTAGCATGGTAGTTATGATTATATGCAAATTCCACTAAGGGTACGTGGTTTTCCCATGTCTTTCCCCAATTTAGCATACACATCCGAAGTAGATCCTCAAGTGTTCTTATCGTTCTCTCGGTCTGCCCATCTGTCTCTGGGTGAAAAGAAGTACTCATATGCAAATATGTTCCAAGTGCTTTTTGAAGAGCACGCCATAGTCTAGACGTGAATCGTGGATCACGGTCAGAGATGATATTGGCTGGAACCCCATGTAACTTTACAATCTCATCCAAGTATTACTAAGCCAATATCTCGATGTTGTCATCCAACCTCATGGGTACAAAATGAGCACTTTTGGTTAAACGATCTAAGATTACCCAAATTGCATTGTTTCCCCGTCCGGGTGCATTTGGTAATCCTGAAACAAAGTCCATAGAAATTGCGTCCCATTTCCATTCTGGGATCGGTAGACTCTGCAATAATTCGGCTGGTACTTGATGCTCTATCTTAACTTGTTGACAAGTCTGGCACTGCGCTACCCACTTCGCAACAGATCATATCATACCAGGCCAATGATAATACTGGTGAATGTCTCGGTACATCTTAGTACTTCCTAGGTGAATACTAAGTCGTGATTGATGTGATGCCCTCAAAATTTCTTCTCGTAGGCCTTGTTCTTTAGGCACGGTAATCATTTTACTCTGACGCAAGGTACCAACTACAGCCAAATGATATCCACACTACAAGAAAACAGGTCGTTAGTCACTCCGGGAAAAGTCACAAAAGAGTCACAAATGGGCTATTTGCGACTAATTAGCGACTCGAAAACGAAGTGACAATAGTCGAGTCGCTAATTTTTCGAGTCGCAAATGAGTCGCAAATTAGCGACTCTTCTGTGACTCTTTATTTTAGTGGCAAATTAGCGACTAATCTGTGTCGGTACTATGAAGTCGTTAATTTGTGACTATTTAGAGACTAATATGGGTAGTGACTACTTAGCGACTGTTTTGTCACTCTTTAGAGATAAAAGTTAGTCACAAATTAGTCGCTTTGGTGTCACAAACTAACTACCAAAAGTCACTAGTTTGGTCAATTATTTCTAATTGATTTGCTACTAATTTGGTTCTAAATGGGTCCTAAATTGCTACTAATTTGGTACTAAGAACATATTCATATTTGTTTGTTTTTGAGAAACCAAAATAGAAAGAAGAAAATTCTGAAAATTAAAACCAAACATTAGTACTACACAAGCTTTAAGCTTACCAAAATAAATTCAAGAGTACAAAATACTTGAAAAAAAGTTCAAGTGTTTAACAAGCAGTCTAAGTGTTGGCGTGGATTGGTGGTGTGGTGTCTTGTGCTGCTAGTTCAACGGTAAGAGCAAATGGTACATAGTTCCACTGTTGAGTGATTTGTTTTCTTGGAGCAACACTCTTCATTACTCTCAAAGTCCAATCTCAAGAAACATAAACAAATAAAATATCAGTTAGATTCTTCACCTAAAAAAAATATCAGTTAGATTCTTCAACAAGACTTAACAAAAGAAAGAACCAGAATAAAAAAATGGTTTTAAGGAGGAAACTGAGAGATGATTTAGTTTTCATCTAACCTGACAACTCGAGGTTCCCTTGAACATGATCCTGTCAGGTTAGATGAAAACTAAATCATCTCTCAGTTTTCTCCTTAAGGGTACCTCGAGTTGATAATAGAGCAATGAAAATGAAGATGAGAGCTAATTCTCACCTGAGACGTCTCAACAACCTGAAACATAAATCAAGTTGTTAAATTATATACTAATCTTAAGATGGGAATAGCAAACGAAATGAAATTAAGAAGGAAGAACCGCTAATTTTGTAGAACCAAGTATCGAGGACTCAAATAATCAACAAACCCCAACACCAATTGAGATTGAAAGAGCATATGCGGAGAGAGAGGAAGTAGAAGTCCATACCATAAATAGTTAGTGACGAGAGAAAATGATGATTTTCTTGTAGTGGACCAATTACAAACAGAATAATAATCCCCTTGTCTTCTTCAAGTCTCCTCCATTTTCACCTAAAATTCACAATTTTAATTAAACAGATACAACCGTTAAGGAACACATTTATAAAGAATAACATGTCGATTGGAATTTGGAAGAGATTGAGACAAGTAAATCATAATTAAAACCTTGAGAAATCCAAGTTGCTCGACCCGAATCTCTTTTCTTTCGGCTACTAAAAGCTGTATTAATCCCAATGACTATCAAATACCGTTTCTTTCCCTTTCGGCCCCATATCATTTGACATAGAAGCAAGATTTAGTAGCGATTCCCGCACTAACCTTGCTGCAAGGATGAAGGAGATCGATAGAGAAACTAGGATTTCTCGAAGAAGATAAGCGGTGAAGGGGAAACGGCGATAAGGGTTTCTCAAAGAAGAGAAATAGTGAACATCTAAGTCAGAACTAGATCTGTGGCCATGTGCATATTTGAAGAAGAAAAAAGGAGAAATTTTTTGAAAACGAAAACAAAAGATTCAATGGATTTTAGAAGAAAACAAACCTGGATCTGCAAATAAGAGAGAGAGAGAGAGAAAGAGAGAGAGAGAGAAAGATTAGGATTTCTCGAAGAAGAGAAACGGTGAAGGTGAAGGTGAAGGTGAAGGCTGAACGGCGATTACGTTTTCGCAAAGAAGAGAAAATGTGTTAAGTGTGAAGTGAACGTGGGTTTAGGTATAAGTGAACCAAAAAAAGTTTTTGGGTTTGGGCCAAAATTTTAATTTTTTTAACTAATTTGGTTGAGCGGGAGACCAAAACGTTTTAATTCTTAGATTTAATTCTTAGAGGGAAAATATTTAGGTTTTATGAGTGAGAGGGAAACCAAATTTGGGTGTAGAGGGAAAAAATTTGGGTAAAATTTTTAAAAAATTTTAGATCCAAAAATATAAGTAGCAAAGTAGTCACACATTTGCTACTATTTTGTTACACTTTATTGGGGTCACAAATGAAACCCTAAACCCTAAACATTTTAAACAAATTATTTGAGCCATATGCCTTTAAATTAGTGTTTATGGTATATATGTTATAGAAAATTTGATTATTTAGACTAAACTAGTGATAATCTTTTGAATTCCATTTTTTAAAAACATTTGAACAAAGATTTTAATGAAAGAACAAGTAACATTACTTAAGATATGTTATGTAAGATGTAAACTTTAAGAAAACTTATTTTGACAATATCTTTAATGAAACCAAATTACTTGGACAAGTATATATTAATGTAACTAGTAATTGAATCTTAAACTTAATCTATTTCTAATATTGTTTTGATGAATTTTTGAAAATCATACTGATTAGTCACAAAACAGTAGCAATGTAGTCGCAATTTGGTGACTGTTTTACGATTCGTGGGTAACGAGTCACTAATTTGTGACTAATTTGCTACTCACTCACAAACCTATACCCTAACCCTAAAAATTTGGATCAACCACAAAAACCATATTCCTTTCCAATCAATTTCCAATGTATTTCTTCATTATTTGTTTGGTTTTATTCATTTAAACACTAGTAATCAAAAATGTAGAATAATTTTTTTAAAAATGAAATGGAAGAGTTTAGTTATATAGGTTTTGATGTTGATAAGAAAGCATTTGTGATGCAAAATTTTTAGGAAACTTTTTTTTTTTTTTTACTACACACTTATTACTTGAATAAGATGTAAATACAAAACTAACTTACATAGATTTACATTATGGTGTTTAATTTCCCAAAAACATACATGTAGTAGGTAATGAGTCGCAATAGAGTGGCTAATTTGTGACTCCTTAGTTACTATAATACGCGAAACCCTGAAACGTTGCAAAGTAGTAGCTAATTAACGACTCTTTTGCGACTCAGTTACAAGTGGCTAATTTGTGACTCCGTTATGTGTCACTGAGGAGTCGCTAATTTTCGACTCTGGTGTTAGTCGCTACGGAGTCGTAAATTTGTGACTCTTATGCAACTCCACCAAAACATACCAATCGTTGTCGCAGATTAGTCGCAAATTTGTGACTGGTTAAAGACTACGGGATAAAGTCGTAAATGAGCGACCAATGTGTGACTCCGTCAAAAAGAGTCACGCTTTAGTCACAAATGAGTCGCAAATCTTTGTGACTAACTTGCCACTTGGTAATTCGAGTCACTAACGACCTGTTTTCTTGTAGTGCCACTTGCATCCGAATCTCCCTGATTGTTTAGTCCTTCGATAATCTTTTTCATCTTCTCATCTTCTCTTTGCTCCTGCCGGATGCGTTGTAGTAAACCCGCTTGATTTACCTCCTGTAAACCCAATGGTTCGCTACTCTATCCTTCTAAGGCTGACAAATGAATCTTCTTGAATTTTGCGTTTAAGCTCATCAAATCTTTCTCCACGTCTACACTTGCTTTACGGCGGCTTAAGGCATCATAATCCGCTATAAACTCCATCCACCTTCTCTGTCTTATGCTAAGATCAAGTTGGGTGAACAAATATTTTAAGCTCTTAAAATCGGTCATCACTTTTACTGATTCACCGTAAAGATACGATCGCCATATCATAAGGGCAAATACAACTGCAGCCATTTCTAGATAATGTGTGCGATAGTTCTCCTCATGCTTCCTCAACTATCTAGATGCATAAGAAATTACCCTCTTGCCTTGCATTAAAACACAACCTGATCCCGTTCCACACGCATCGGTAAATACCGTAAATGGCTGGTTCGACTCAGGTAAAGCTAAGATCGGTGTTGTGGTTAAAGCCTTTTTCAACTGGTTGAACGCCTTCTCTGTGTTGTCATCCCATTCAAAGACTACACCCTTACCAGTCAGGCGAGCCAATGGTTTGGATATACTCGAAAATCCTTTGGCAAATTTTCGGTAATATCCAACTAGTCTTAGAAAATTTTCGGTAGTAAGTTTGGGTCTGCTAAATGTTAGTTACCTAATTATGGTTTACACAGTGTTACATGTTTAATTATTGGTATACATAATAATATTTATGTTAATTTTTCTAAATTTATAACCTTTAACTAGCTACACATTAAAAAAAACATAAGTAACACGAAAAACATTCAATTTATTTTCTTTAATTTTTGAAACGACTAAAAACCATTAAAAGATCATGTTCTTGACCAATACAAAGTAGTTTGCACTGTTAATGGTCAACTATAATTTTTAAGATAAATTTACTTGGTTTGATTATATTCCTTAACCAATTAAATTGAATAATGATTAGCTATAATTTTGAAGATATATTGGTTTGACTATATTGGTCAACCATTTAACCACATATTTGATTTAAGGTAAGTTTATTTGATTTGACTATACTCGTCAACCATTCAACCCAAATCTCACCAATTTATATTATGTTTAAATTTAGGTAAGAAAAGATTATTTACCAATTAAAAGAAATCAGTTTTCACAAAAATGATATAAATATTAGAAATTGATGTATTTGTTATCTCAACAATGATCTTGTATCTAAAAAAATGAACTATCTCATATTTTTTATGTTGGTTATTGCTACATTTTTTACGTTAAATGAAGCTTGTAAACAAAATCGTGTAGTAATTGTAAACGAACTCATTATGAGTAGAAATCTCAGTTTGCATTGTCGTTCTACAAAAGATGATCTGCACGTCCAACTTTTAGACTACAGTGCAGCGCCATACATCATCAATTTTCATGATGAAGTCTTTTATATTACAAAATGGGGATGTATGCTCAGGAAAGGGTTTAACATGGATTATTTTTATGATGTTGAAGGATATAGAGCAAAACACAGACTTATTTCTACATGTGGTCAATTACGTGTATGGATAGCAAGAGAAGAAGGGATATATTTTTAAAAAAGAGAACTTGATGAGGCGAGGTTTGCACTACAATGGAATAAAATATAATGTGTTTTTTCTTTTACATAAAATTTATCCAATGTTTATGTAACTAGCTTTTTTATGTTTTATGAATTATGCTGTAAAGGCTATGTGGCAATCTATTTTTATTATAATATATATTACAAAATACAATAATAAAATCTGAATATTTGTTTAATATATATATTATATGTTTCTTTGTCAACAATATCTATGTTATATGATAGAGAATTTTCATGATATGCCACTTTACGGCTATGTTATAGTTTGAAAATCTTTGCAAAAATGTCATCTTTTTTTAACATAACTTTTATATTTTTTGGGTTTGGGTTTGGGTTAACTATTTTATATTTAGGGTATTGTTTTTAGGGGTAGAGTTTAGGGTTTGGATTTTGAAAGAGAGAAAAAAATTTAAAATTTTTGTCTTTTTCTATAAAATGTGGCATGTTTGCAATAAATTTGTAAGGGTGACATAATTGAAAAAAAAATTCAAATATGTGGCATATTTGTAATTACATTATATATTTTATTCATACAAAAGAACTCTACATCCATATGGGTTTTTTCACAACAATTTGTTTTTTATCAACCATTTAAATTGTTATCTATCGTCATCTACTAATTCCACTAACAAAAATAAGTCTTACAGTTATTAAAATTGTAAAGAATCAAGCTCCTATTTCTTTTCCAACTTAACTCCGATTGAACTCCGATCAAGTAAATCAAAGAATCAATCCTAAATCTAATCGAATGCAACTAATTGTAACTTCCCTTGAGCAGAAAAGAAAGAACACCACGACTCGAGCTTCGGGCTTAGTGTCGGTCCTAAATCGCCGGTAATTTCTCACCGGAATCCACTATCATGACGGTAAACTTTATCGGAACTTGTTACAGATCGTCTCACTCTCTTTACTCTCTCTCTAACAACCTTATCCTCTAGATTGTTTTTGTTACAACTTATCTAAGAGTAAAATGCAACATCTTATAATAAAGAGAAAGACTACGGCTTTTTACTCATTCACCAGCCTAAGGCCAGACCCAATAAGGATAGGCCCAACCGAAATCTGTAACCTTTTGTGGATCTTCTTGAGAACCCTCCCAATGAGAAAGAGTGTCTCCCACACTTAGCCAATTCTTCATAAAACCAACTTTGTGTGATTAACTTCCTTGAAGCTTACAAGCTTGAGCTTCTCTATTCTCCTTTACTTGCACTAAGAGAAATCTTCAACACCTGATCTTGTGTCTATAAACCTTCAAATCTCCACCTTAGACACAGATCAATAAAACCTTTCTTGGTGAATCTTCTTGTACCCTTTACCGGATACTGACATCTTTGACCAGATGTCACAGCTTCACCTCACACTCAATTCCTTGAAATATGAAGCATCTTCAATGCTTCATTGACCTTGTATACTGGCAACATCTTTGTAAATCTATCTGCACGATTATTAGTTGTAGCAATCTTGATAACCTGAACTACTCCTTCACTGATAAAATCTATGATGAAATGATATTTCACAGCCACATGCTTCGTTTTCTCATGAAATACAGCATTCTTTGCCAACGCACTAGCACTTTGAGAATTACTATAAATCTCCACAGCTTCTTGAGGAAATCCCAACTCCTCAGCTAACCCCTTTAGCCAAACTCCTTCTTTCACTGCTTCTCCTAAAGCAATGTATTCGGCTTCAGTGGTTGACAATGCCACAATCTTTTGAAGCTGAGATCTCCAACTTATTACCTTCCCTCAGTAAAAACCTTTCCATTTAAGGATCTCCTTTGATCCAAATCACCTGCGTAGTCTGAATCACTGTAACCCTTGATGATGAATTCTCCTTTATTCTTGTAACACAACTTCATTTCCAACAAACCTTGAATATATCTCAATACCCACTTAACTGCAGACCAATGTTCTTTCACTGGCTTACTCATGAACCGACTGATAAGATCTAAAGCATAAGCAAGATCAGGCCTAGTACCCACCATGGCATACATTATACTGCCTACTGCACTTTGGTATGGAATCCTCTCCATTTCTTCTGCCTGCTCTTCTAACTGTTGTTGAGTTGCAGATTTTAACTTGAAATGTGTTCCCAATGGCGTAAACACAGGCTTAGACTGATCCATTCTAAACTTTCCCAATGTCTTGATCAAGTAACTTTCTTGTGATATCCATAATCCACCATTAACTCCCCTGTCTCTGACAATTTTCAGTCCTAGAATCCTTTTCACATCTCCTAGATCTTTCATTTCAAACTCAGTATGAAGTAACACCTTTACCTTCATAACCAAATCTCTTTCCACTGATGCTATAAGAATATCATCAATTTATGCAGTAGATACACATAAGTGTTCCTTTCAGTCTTCATGTAGTACACGCAATGATCATACTCGCTTTGGAATCTCCTTCTTTTCTCATAAAATTATCAAAACACTTGTTCCACTGTCTTGTTGACTGCTTTAAACCACACAGCGATTTCTTAAGTAGACATACCTTTTCTGGATGCTTCTTATCAACATAACCCTCAGGCTGCTCCATCAGAATTCTTTCTTCTAGATATCCATGTAAAAACGTTGTTTTTACATCCATATGTTGTAGTTCCATGTCATAGTGAACCACAACTGATAACAAGTATCTAATTGATACATGTTTGACCACATGAGCAAAGATCTCCTAATAATCAATCCCTTCTTTTTGAGCATACCCCTTAGCTACCAATCTTGCCTTATACCTAGGATCTTCAACTCCTTGAATACCTGGTGTTCTCCTAAAGATCCATCTGCACCCTATTGCCTTTTGATCTGTAGGTCTAGCAATGAGAATCCAGGTTCCATTTCTTCTCAACGAATCCATTTCCTCATCTGATGCTTTAGTCCACTTGTCACTGTCTGGATCATTCATTGCTTCCTCATAAGATGATGGTTCTGAGTCTCCATCTTCTGTCGTAGCACACACAAAACCAGCAAATTCATATTCTGGTTCATACTCAATATATTTAACCAAATTTGCATATTTGGCTGGTTTTGGAACATCCTCTTTTTTGGCCCTGTCTCTGGCTAACTTGTAATCTGCTAATTCTGAAACATCTGAAACTGTAGTACCTGTCTCTTCTGGTTGAGTTGTGCCTTCTAAATCAACAACTTCTGGAGTTACTCCACCTTGAACATTAATCTCAGTATCCTCTACTGATTTTTCAAACTCAGTGTTTTCTTCTAGTCCTGACAAATCAAATGTGACTCTCTTCTCAGTCTTTCCAGAAACCACACTTTCCAACTTCTCTTCTCTAAACACAACATTCCTGCTGGTGACACACTTTCTTTCTTCAAGCAACTACATTCTAAAACCTTTTGTTCCTTTTGGATATCCTGTAAAAACACCCTTCTTTGCTCTAGGATTTAACTTTCCATCATCTGAGTGTACATATGCTAAACATCCAAATTTCCTTAAATGATTCAGACTTAGCATAGCAGATGTCCATTCCTCTTCATGCACCTTGAAATCAATAGCCGATGATGGGGATCTATTAATCAAATATACATGTGTTGAAGCTGCTTCTGCCCAAAAACTCTTTCCTAAGCCAATCTCACTCAACATGCTTCTGACTTTGTTCATAATAGATATGTTCAATCTCTCAGCTACTCCGTTTTGCTAGGGAATGTAAGCACATGTCTTGTGCCTTACAATACCTTCATCTTTGTAGAAACTATCAAATTGATTATTACAAAACTCTAAACCATTGTCAATCCTAAGCTTCTTGACTTTCCTTTCAATTTGAGTTTCCACCATCTTCTTCCATTCAACAAAGCTTCTAAAAGCTTCATCTTTGAACCTGAGAAAGTATATCCATACTTTCCTAGTAAAATCATATGTGAATGAGATGAAGTAATGACATTTTCCTAGACTCATGGGAACACTAGGAGAACCCCATAAGTCTGAATGCACATAATCCAATTTATTTCTTATAAGATGTTGAGCAGGTCCGAAACTAACTCTGTGTGTTTTTCCAATAACACAATCTTCATAAAATTTCAGCTCGGACACCTTGTCTTTATTGAAGCACCCCTTCTTAGCCAATATCTCCAAGCCTTTTTCTGACTCATGTGGCCCAACCTACTGTGACACAACTGTGTGTGATCTCCAATCACACTAACCTGGCCAGAATTACTCACTTCTGCAACATTAACTTCTGGAATCTTAGCTTTTCCTTGAAGAATATATAACTCGTCTCTCTTCAGACATGTCATGAATAACACTTCATCTTTGGTTACCGTCATAACTCCATGACCATCTCCAAACAAACATCCTTTTGTGTCAAGAGAACCAATTGATATCAAGTTCTTTGATATCTCTGGCATGTATCTCACATCGCGAAGAACAAAAGTAGACCCATCATAATTCTGGAACCTGACTGAACCAATACCCTTAACTTCTGATCTTGAACTGTTAGCTATTCTTACCTAGCCATTCTCACCTTGCCTGTCATTTCTTTCAAGCTCATAAAACAGTCCTTTCTTGAAGTCGTATGAAAGGAGCATGCAGTATCCATAACCCAATCATCTGGATCTGCTTCACCTGTTGTCAGATTTACTTCTGCGACTAACAGCCCCATCAAATCCTTTGCATCATCTTTCACCATAGATGACTCTCCTCTGTCACTGTTCTGCTTGTAGCCTTTATTTCTATCAAGCCACTTGTAGCATTTTTTCTTGAAGTGTCCCTCTTTACCACAAATCCAACATACTCTTTTTGCATCTTTAGACTTTGATCTTGACCTGTTACCCTGTTTACCTTTCACTGCACCAAAACTTGTACTATCCATTTTACCTCTAACATAGTGACCTTCTCCATCAGACCTAGATCTAGGGGTATCTTTGAATTCTGATTCCTTAGATCTAGCAGAACTAACCACTTCTTCTAATTTCAAACCGACTTTACTGTACTTTAGAGTTTCTTTAAGAGATTCATACCTTGAGAGAAGTGCATTAAGCAGAAGGATGGCTTGAACTTCTTCTGGAACTTCAATGCTCAAGTTTCCTAGCTCAGCTACAAGCTTCAAAAAGTCATCTACATTTTGGTCCATAGTCTTTGATTCCTGCATCTTAAACGAGTAAACTTTTAGTTGTGAATGTACTCGGTTAGGAAGAGACTTGGTCATGTAGAGTATGTCCAATATCTCAATCGTCTCTGGTACGTGAAGTTTTAAACCCAAAATATTTCTGCAAGTGCACAAACAATCGCAATAGTATAAAGGGTGTCGAATTCCACAGAGACCAAGGTTACACTATGAAATTATGGATTTTGATTTAAAGCTAAGATAAAATATGATTTGGGGGTTGTAACGAAACAATGAAAACAGCAAATAAATTCGATGTTAAATTCAATAAAGAAAAGCATTAGATCAAGGTCATTCGCAGGTGATTTCGGATTAAGGACTGAGCAACTATTCAGGATTCAATTTAAGTGCGGTCTAGAACTCAAACATAATGATAATATTGCCCCACTGTCGTGATGTATCAATATCTTTGTCTAACAACCTAAATGCCTAAACTGTCATTTGAATTCAAAGAAGTTAACAAGCATTAAGAGTTGGTTCAATTTGTTCACAATTGATGGTAACAATCAACTGTCGTTCGTTACACACCAATTGCTCACCAATGGTTTATCTAGCAACCTAGAGCACTGTCGTGAATAAGTTCAACTTGAAATCATAGATTAGGTGTACAGGCTAATCTAAGCGTTATGAATCCCAATTGATGAAAACGAATGATAATCTATCCTATTTGGCTCAGTCACTAATCAATCCTAAATCACCATTGAAATCCCCTAATCTAGCTAAAGGACTACTCAAACATGGTTAAATCAAACGCAGCAATACAATCAAGAGAATTCATAATATAAAAGAGAATAGGGATTAGAATTCTTCTCAATAGATGTTGTGGAATGATTCTCCAAAGGTTACAAGCAATCCAAATCGGATGAACAGTAATCACGTGAACAGTAATCGCGTGAACAGTAATCGCGTGAACAGTAATCCGATGAACAGTAATCGCGTGAACAGTAATCCGATGAACAGTAATCCATGAGTCTCCAAAGGAGAAAAGGAATTTTTCTAAAAAGAAGATAGAATCCTGTTTGGAAAGTGGCTGCCCCTTATTTATAGTAAAAATAAGGGCAACTTGGTTTTGGATGACCGACCGATCGGTCTGGTCTTGGACCGGTCGGTCCGTCTTCGGGTCGTCTCGGGATCTTCAAGTCTTCGGGTCTTGGACCGGTCGGTCTCGGGATAGGATCGACCGGTCTGGATTCCAGAGGATTTTGGCTTCAGGTCTTCAGGGCCGGACCGGTCGGTCCGACTTATGGATCGGTCGGTCCCCTGTGTTCTTGCATCTTTGGTCTTCGTGCGTGGACCGGTCGGTCACGGGGTAGGATCGACCGGTCTGGATTCCAGAGAGCTTCAAACCTTCGAGTCTTCGGGCGAGCAGGTGCTCGCTCCAGACCGAGCAGGTGCTCGGTAATAAAAAACGCCATCTTTTCTCCAGATTTGTCCCTTTTGCTCCAATGACACCAAATAACTTCAATCCATGCTTGAGAGTCCCCTAGAACCTGAAAAGACACAAAAAGAACTAGAAAGAACCGAAAAGACTATAGAAAACAATACGTAAAAGAGGCTAAAATACTAATATATCAACTCCCCCGGACTTAGACCTTTGTTTGTCCTCAAACAAAACAAGATCAAGGACAGAAGAGTGTCTGAAGATCACATGGAATTCACTCGCTTGTTGGAAAAAATCTATGGACTTCATACTTTCATCACTTGGCCTTAGAACATGTACCACAACCTAACCTTATTCACTCACAACTCAACAAAACTTCAGCATTCTCAATATCATCTCTTAATCAATTAATGAAAATGAAAGTACAGTGATATTACCCAAATAACTTCTCCTAACCAAGACCCTCTCCCCGTATACTCTTTTTCTCAACTTTTTTTTTTATTTTTATTATTATATATATATATATATTTTTTTATTATTATTTTTTTTTTTTATGGGACGAGTCTAATTAGGTCACAAAGGAGATACGGGTCTACGCATCACCCCTTGGTTCACTTCAAAACTTTTAGTTTCCCTTACAACATGCTTTCCGTGAGGTCACAAAAGAGACACGGGTTTACGCATCATCCCTTGGCTACTTGGGCATGTTGCTTTGAAGTTTTTTAATGGGACGAATCTAATGAGGTCACAAAGGAGATACGGGTCTACGCATCATCCCTTGGTTCACTTCGACCCTTTTAGTTTCCCTTACAACATGCTTTCCGCGAGTTCCAAAAGAGATACGGGTTTACGCATCGCCCCTTGGGTCACTTGGGCATGTTGCTTTGAATTTCTCTCCCTTTATTTATCTTTTTTTATTTTATAAGGGGAGAATTTAAAAGTGAAATGATTCAAGAGCTAGAGAGGAAAGAGTATACTTGTTGGAAAGTTGCGGTGTCTTATATGGTCGGAAAAAATCTTGTCCAATGAACATCAAACCCCTGAGAAAGAAATTTAAAGTCAAGATTAAATACCAAATAGGAATTTGAGATGACATTGGATCAACCTAATCTCTGATAAGTGTAAGCATTGGGGGAAATTTTAAGTCCACCCATTATTGAAGGTTGAGCACCCTGTGCGAGCAGGTGCTCGACAGAGATGTGGGGTGCTCAATACAGAACTTTGGCCAAGCTGTGAATCATACAAGTAATCCCTAGTCCGAAAATAAATCCAATAGATCAAGTTCATAATTCCATTTCCAAACCACCTCTTATTGACTCGATAAAACACAAAAACAGACTCGATAGAGACTAAAATCAAAAACAGACTCAAAAGCAGACACAACGACAAGACCACTCCCCCGGACTTAAATCACACCGTCTCTGGTGTGAAAAAGTTCAAGAGATTGGCGACACAATAGAAATGGATAGTACAATGATGGATAGAAAGGTAGGAAAGATATCACCGATTAGAAGCTCGGCGATGGGGAGTGATGAAAGCGGCGGCAGAGGGGGGCGAGAAACTAGGGTGGCGGCGACTTTAAATGGATGGAGGGTGGTGCTCGATCTCTGCAAAAAGAAAAGAGGAATTGTTAGTAAATTTTTTTTTTTTTCTTGAGTGACTGGGAACGGGATCGACCGGTCCCGATACTGGACCGGTCGGTCTGATTTCCATAGGCATTCCCAGCCTGTTTTTATGTCCCGAGCAGGTGCTCACTCCTCGTTGAGCAGGTGGTCGCGAAAATATTTTTTTTTTTTTTTTTTTTTTAGCAGAACACAAGTACTGAAAACACAAATGAAATGTCAGTAATAAATGAAAATAAAAATTGAATTATGTACGAGAAACCTTACTGATGGGTTGCCTCCCATCAAGCGCTTGTTTTAAGTCGTTAGCTCGACTTTGTAGACCGTCTAGGCGTGAGCGGAATCCATATGAAGATTAGAGACTTCCTTGTCCGGATCAGGGCTTGGTGGAGGTGGGTTGAGGCATGGTCCATTTGCTCTTTGATCACTTATATTCAGTTGCAGAACCTTGCTCAGCATACTAGCCATAGGCCCTTGACCTTTTTCCTTAAACTCTGGAGTAATGATAGCTTTGACTTTAGAGAAAGGCCTAGACATACTTTTGCCCTTCAGCTTATACTCAATTGTGTCTCCAACACATCTCTGCAGTGTCAAGGTTATATGCGAACTTGCAATATTTTTCTCGCGCTTTGGTTTGTCCCGCTTGTTGACTTCCTTGGGCTTCCTTTCATAAGAACGAGTATCTCCATCCAGGACTTCATCAACTTCATTCTCATTGCAAAGTGCTGCAGCTGGCAAGAAACTTACCTTCCCTGTTACATCGTCTATGGAAACACAAGAGCCATATTTATCGCCACCATTGTCTGAAATGGCGTTGTAAGACATCTGCTTGTCGATGTTGGAGAAAACGATCCTTCTGTTTGGTAAGTCAACAACTGCACCTACTGTCGCAAGGAAAAGTCTCCCCAGAATCAAGGGCATGGATGAACCATTGTTCATCTCCACAATTTGGAAATCAGTCGGGATCAAGCAATCCCCAATCTGGACATCTAAACTCTCAATTAACCCTTGGGAAGTTTTTACTGAGGCATCCGCACACCTAATAGACATTCGAGAAGTCCGTATATTAATAATACCCAAAGACTCTGCAATATCCCTTGACATGAGGTTAACACTAGATCTAGAATCACATAGAGAATCTTCAAAATTATCTCCAAAGATGAAACATGGAACAACAAACTTACCTGGATCCTCTAGCTTAGGCAATTGCCTCAATAATGGTTTCTGAGTGTTACCTGGAGTGACATCTATGTTTCGGCTCTGAAGATCTGTAGGTGGTTCAAACGGGATCGGTCGATCTGGCTCGTTCGCAGGAATCAATGTAGCTTTACTCTCAGACATAGAATCAACTTGTGAATCGAGGAAGTCAACCTGACAAGTTAAACTCTCTAGTTTATAGCTGAGCTCATTGTTCATCATATTTATCTTGTCGTTAAGAGAGGTTATCTTCTCATTCACTTCATGTGCACTCTTGTTCTGCCCATCTAAAATCCGCTGCATCATGAGCTCAAGTCTATTCTCTTGAAGAGGTGGCGCTTGATGTTCTCTACTCTGATTAAGTCCCTGGTCCTCGACAAAGTTGACATACGCACGTGAGCCATTAGATGCATCTCCATTCATAGGATTTTGCTAACCCTTCGCTGGAAGGACTCCATGTTTTCTTGTCATTGAAGGGAATGGATAGGGAACCCTGGGTACGTAGACTCTCTCTGGAGAAATTTCTGAAGATTTG
Organism: Draba incana; assembly: GCA_963576765.1. NCBI lineage: Eukaryota > Viridiplantae > Streptophyta > Magnoliopsida > Brassicales > Brassicaceae > Draba > Draba incana. The sequence continues at coordinate 27,727,681 of OY755211.1, read as the reverse complement.
GCCGGAGCGCCCTGATGGAGCAGGTGCTCGCTCTTCCGGAGCAGGTGCTCTCGAGAAAAATCTGGGTGCTCGGAAACTCTTGATCTTGATTCAGCTGGAACAGTTCCCAATGGTGTTCCTGAGGTTGAATCATGCTCCACTTGTCCATCATTTGCACTGAACTCATCACCTTGAGCCTGATGCTCGGTAGCGTGCTCTTTACCCTTTCTTTGGGTACATACACTCATGAGTTCTACAGCATTGGCATATCCATACTTGGGATTCATCTCTCCCTTCCCTGGAAGATTTCCAGTCGGTCTCTTAGTCGCCTCAGCAGTTTGAGCCACTTGTGTATCCAATTTCTTCACATGCGCGGTAACAGCCTCGTACTTCGCATTCAGATCATTGTACATGTGATCAACCTTGGCATTAGTCTCAGTGGATGCCTTATGTTGGTTAACTATCAGCTGCTGCATGAGACTTTTTAACTCATCTTGAGATGTAGACGCGGAAGTAACTCATCTTGAGATGTTGTGTTGTTGGTTCCCTCCTTGGAAACGATTCTGATTATGGTTAGGGATGAACTGCTTCCCATGAGTGTTGCTGGAGTAGAACTTCTGAAATCCTTGACCTAACGGATAGACCTGGTCTTGTGGGTTCTCGACATTAGTGCTTCGGTAGGAGACGTTGGGGTGGTATCCTTGACCACTCACAAAGTTAACCTCTTGTACTTCAGCAACTTCATAATCTTCAAATTCTTGAGAAATAGGAGCAGCCCCATTTTCTTCCACAAACCTTACCGGTATTTGGCTCTCGTGTAGAAGCAGGTTTACCTTTGCCGTCAGCTCATCTATCTTCCGAGTATCCCCACTATTGACTTTCCTGGACCTATCATACTCAGGAGCCCTGTTTTTAGAGCTTGATGCAAGGTTCTCAATCAGCTCAAAAGCACCATCTCTTGTCTTGGTCATAAAGTCTCCATTACTCACAGCATTTAGGGCATTCCGATAATCCCATTCAACTCCATCGTAGAAAATTCCCAGAATCTGCTCATCCTTGAAACCGTGATGAGGACATTCCCTACGGTACTCCTTCAGTCTTTCCCAAGCTTCACAAAAAGCCTCACCAGAATATTGTTGAAAAGATGAAATCTTGTTCCTCATGGATGTTGTCTTGGACTTGGTGTAGAAATGGTCCAAGAACGCAGCTCTAACCTCATCCCATGTCTTCAAAGAACCAGCAGGTAAGGACTTCAACCACCTAGAAGCCTTGTCCGAAAGTGAGAACGGAAAAAGCTTGCATTTCAAGAACTCGCTTGGTACTCTATTGGATCTCGTAGTGCTGCAAATTTCTTCGAAATTTTCGATGTGATCCATCGGTATCTCAGCCGGTAATCCATGAAACAAGTGTTGTTTCACCAAAGAAATCATCTGAGGCTTGATCTCAAAGTCTTGCCTCTGAATAGCCGGTGTAACTATCGCTGAACGGTTCTGATAAAACGCATGGGGATTATCCGAATCCCCAATACCCGGCTGGTTTGGCGGAGCTTGTGGTTGATTCCTTTGCAACGCTGCAATCTGATCCCTCAATAACTGAAATTGTGTGTTCACTGCTTCTTGATCAGCCATGATGTTTGGATTAAGAGAGTTCCTTTGCCGACGGTTTTGGCGTTCAAGACGAGCTAACTCTTCGTTTGAAACACTTATTAACGATTCGGTGATGTTTCTTCTTGTTCTTTTGTTCATGCACCTGAAAAACACCAAAGACAAATAAAAACAAAAACAAAATTAGAAAACGTCTTAGACTATAAATTTAAATCGAATTTCAAAGGCAACGCAATTGGTCCCCGGCAACGGCGCCAAAAAATTGGTACGTGAAGTTTTAAACCCAAAATATTTCTGCAAGTGCACAGACAATCGCAATAGTATAAAGGGTGTCGAATTCCACAGAGACCAAGGTTACACTATGAAATTATGGATTTTGATTTAAAGCTAAGATAAAATATGATTTGGGGATTGTAACGAAACAATGAAAACACCAAATAAATTCGATGTTAAATTCAATAAAGAAAAGCACTAGATCAAGGTCATTCGCCGGTGATTTCGGATTAAGGACTGAGCAACTATTCAGGATTCAATTTAAGTGCGGTTTAGAACTCAAACATAATGATAATATTGCCCCACTGTCGTGATGTATCAATATCTTTGTCTAACAACCTAAATGCCTAAACTGTCGTTTGAATTCAGAGAAGTTGACAAGCATTAAGAGTTGGTTCAATTTGTTCACAATTGATGGTAACAATCAACTGTCGTTCGTTACACACCAATTGCTCACCAATGGTTTATCTAGCAACCTAGAGCACTGTCGTGAATAAGTTCAACTTTAAATCATAGATTAGGTGTACAGGCTAATCTAAGCGTTATGAATCCCAATTGATGAAGACGAATGATAATCTATCCTATTTGGCTCAGTCACTAATCAATCCTAAATCACCATTGAAATCTCCTAATCTAGCTAAAGGACTACTCAAACATGGTTGAATCAAACGCAACAATACAATCAAGAGAATTCATAATATAAAAGAGAATAGGGATTAGAATTCTTCTCAATAGATGTTGTGGAATGATTCTCCAAAGGTTACAAGCAATCCAAATCGGATGAACAGTAATCGCGTGAACAGTAATCCGATGAACAGTAATCGCGTGAACAGTAATCTGTGAACATTGATCCATGAGTCTCCAAAGGAGAAAAGGATTTTTTCTGAAAAGATGATAGAATCCTGTTTGGAAAGTGGCAGCCCCTTATTTATAGTAAAAATTAGGGCAACTTGGTTTTGGATGACCGACCTATCGGTCTGGTCTTGGACCGGTCGGTCCGTCTTCGGGTCTTAGACCGGTCGGTCTCGGGATAGGATCGACCGGTCTGGATTCCAGAGGATTTTGGCTTCAGGTCTTCAGGGCCGGACCGGTCGGCCCGGCTTATGGATCGGTCGGTCCCCTGTGTTCTTGCATCTTTGGTCTTCGTGCGTGGACCGGTCGGTCCCGGGGTAGGATCGACCGGTCTGGATTCCAGAGAGCTTCAAACCTTCGAGTCTTCGGGCGAGCAGGTGCTCCCTCCAGACCGAGCAAGTGCTCGGTTATGAAAAACGCCATCTTTTCTCCAGATTTGTCCCTTTTACTCCAATGACACCAAATAACTTCAATCCATGCTTGATAGTCTCCTAGAACCTGAAAAGACACAAAAAGAACTAGAAAGAACCGAAAAGACTATAGAAAACAATACGTAAAAGAGGCTAAAATACTAATATATCAGTCTCAGCCGCAGTGGTGCACTTGTCCAGTTTCCTTAGTACGTGATCTCCCACATTCAAGAATATGAGATTCATCGCTCTTTCGGATCTCTCAGGTCTTGTTGCTTCTGCAACTAATCTTCTCTTCTTGAGATTGAGAACTTTAGCCTCTGCTTCTTCATTTTGTTCTTGAGGCTCCGTCTTTACCAGAACGTCTTTCAAACCTTGCACGCTAAGATTTGCGAGCATCCTCTTTTAACAGAGACCGTAATCTCCATATTCGTCAAACTTATCAACATCAATCCTTGTTGCAGACATCGTAAATCGCATATTTTCCTTTTACTAGAAGAACCTGGCTCTGATAACTGTCAAGAATCAAGCTCCTATTTCTTCGCCAACTTAGCTCCGATTGAACTCCGATCAAGTAAATTAAAGAATCAATCCTAAATCTAATCGAATGTAGCTAATTGTAACTTCGCTTGAGCAGAAAAGAAAGAACACCACGACTCGAGCTTTGGGCTTAGTATCGGCCCTAACTCGCCGGTGATTTCTCACCGAAATCCACTATCACGATGGTAAACTTTGTCGGAACTTGTTATAGATCGTCTCACTCTCTTTACTCTCTATCTAACAACCTTATCCTCTAGATTATTTTTGTTACAACTTATCTAAGAGTAAAACGCAACATCTTATAATAAAGAGAAAGACTAAGGCTTTTTATTCATTCACCAGCCTAAGGCTAGACCCAATAAAGATAGGCCCACCCAAAATCTGTAACCTTTTGTGGATCTTCTTGAAAATCCTCCCAATGAGAAAGAGTGTCTCCCACACTTAGCCAATTCTTCATAAAACCAGCTTTGTGTGATTAACTTCCTTGAAGCTTACAAGCTTGAGCTTCTCTATTCTCTTTTAGTTGCACTAAGAGAAATCTTCAACACCTGATCTTGTGTCTATAAACTTTCAAAAATGATGAAATACATAACGAATTTAAGAGATAAGAGATGAAATATAGGAAAAAGTATTGTCATTGATCACTTTTTCTTTTTCTTGTCTTATTACTTTTTCTAGAATATAACTTTATTTTGTGCACAAATTTTTATTTTACAATTTTATATAATTTAGTGAAATTATTTGATTTGTCTAATATTTTAGTATTTATAATTGATAAAACAACCAACTCGTTGGAGTTCATAAAAATAATCTTTGAAAATACAATTAATTATTCCTCTTATTTATATTGCATAAGAGTATTAAGTTCAAATACTTCGATATCGATGTTTATTATTTAAAAATTAGTTATTAATATATATTTAACATGCTTCTTCAATGGATTTTGGAAGCATTGAGTATCCACAAATGAAATTGGGTGGGCGTTAGAGTTACAAGACGGAATGCACAGGGGTGTGTCTTGGTATAACTAGTTTTGATATAAAAGACAATAACCATTAAAAGACTAAACCGTTGGGACGAAAAAATTAGCATGGTCCCTGCACAAGGATGACACGCACAAATCGAGAAATTGTCCAAAATATCAGTCCTTTCTCAAAAAAAAAAAAAAAATATCACCATATAGTAACCGAGATCTATTTCAAGTTTTCAAATATAGAATTACGTATCGGTGTGTATTTATTTTTACATAAAAGTTTGGGAAAATTTTAGAATCTACCACTTTGAATCAAAAATCTTACAAAATCTACCACAATTTGAAACCCTTTATATTAAGTACCACATTTTGTCATGTAACGAGTAGCAATTTGACACAAATACCCCTCAGTTTCATCAACTACCTATTATGTTTTCGTCCATAGAACCATATTTGTCCACCGGTACTGTTCAAAACCACTGTCGCCGTCGTGTCCACGGCTACCGTCTGTTTCTGTCGTGGCCACCGTCACCGTTTTGGTCCACGACCACCGTTGCGGTCATTGTTGCCGTCTTTATCTTCTACCACTGTCGTCATCGTGTCCATGGTCACTACTGTCTCCGTCGTGGCCATGGTCACCATTTTGGTGCACGACCACCGTTGCGGTCATCGTCGCCGTCTTTATCTTCTAACATTGTCGTCATCGTGTCAACGGCCACCGTTTGTCTCTGTCGTAACCACCGTCACCGGTTTGTTCACGACCACCGTTGTGGCCACCATCACCGTCTTTATCTTCGAGCACTGCCGCCATCGTGTCTACGACCACCGTTTGTCTCTGTCGTGGTTACCTTTACCGTTTTTATCCACGACCATCGTTGTGGCCACCGTCGCCGTCTTTATCTCCGACTTCTGTCGCCATCGTATCCACAACCACCGTCTATTTTTGTCGTGGTCACCGTCACCATTGTTGTCCACGACAATTGTCTCCGTCGTCATCTTTTCTATCGCCGCCGTCTACAATCACCGTCTCCATTTTTTCCGTTTTACTTCATCAACCAAAAGAGAAAGTGAAAGAGATAAAGAAGAAGTGTGGAAGATAATTTTGTCGATTCCCCTCTCATTAGAATCCAAAAGATGGCAGATTTTACAAAAATTTTGAAATTGTGGTAAATTATACAAAGATTTTTAAAAAAGTGGTATACACTATAATTTTTTCTAAAAGTTTTTGTATAGATATGAAGTTGGTTGCCGGTGTGTGGGTTTCATATTCCGCTAGAAATAGTTAGCTGGTCCACTCATTTACCAAATTGAAATAATCTTCTTTATTTCTTTTCTTTTCATCATTTCAAAAATACTTTTTACATAATTATTCGTATTCTCCACACTAACTTTTTTTTTTTTGTCAACCTCCACACTAACTCTATTTCTACTTTGCTACGTTAACAAGTTTCACCTAACCTACTAAACTAAAAATAAATCGTTTCCATTCATAATAATTTGACTTTGATATTTGAATTAACAAGTTACGCAAAACTTTATTAGTTACCATTAAAAAAAAAAAAAATTACCTTCCAAAAAAGTGTTGACTTTGATAATTTTTTTTTTTTTTGTTGTAAAATATGTAAAATTAATACAAAAAATCGTTTTTACATAGTAGCAACGTTTTTGACTATGATTTCGAACTTAAACAAGAATAGCTCTAGAGTAACTAACGAGCTCCAAACCAAATTTCCATGTAAGATGCATATCTTCCATGTGCGTCGTCTCTGATCGTTGATACTCTGTTCCTTATTCCTTTTTCAATCCTCTTTGCAATAACAGTTGGTGGTGAATGTGCCTCCCCATGCCTTCTCCCATTACGTTCCTTCCAGATCGTATGAATACTGATTTGAAATGTATATCTCACAAGAAACAAAACCGGCACCTCTAGTGAGTCGTCATTGAGAGTATCCAGCACCTGATTCCAAGTGTAAACAAATTTCAGACCGAGTAGCTTTTGTACCAAGACCGTCCAAACTTCTTTTGTGTAGGGGCAATCGAAGAATAAATGATCTCGGCTTTCCATGTGATAGTGGCAAAACACACACGCAGTATCCGGAGCTGTAGACCATCTCGCCATGCGATCTCCAGTGGAGAGACGATTTAATACTGCAAGCCACGCAAGAAGAGAGTACTTAGGTGTGGATTTTGAGAACCATATACCCTTGTACCAACTCTTTTGTGGTTTCACTTCTCGGACTTCATTCCAGGTTTCCTTCGAACTGAATATTGCCTTATAGCTATCTCCTTTTCCTTTCCACAATGCAATATCCTCTTGGCCGGGTAAAAGCTTCCCACGGATTTTCTCAATCTGCTCTTCAATCTGATTCAACTCTGCCACACGATGATGTCGTCGGCGATGAGTTCTCACAGCTTCAGCCACTGTGGCATTCAGGCTTATTCCCAAGTCGATGCAGCCTCGATATCCTGTGACAGCCATAAGATTGCCCAGAGGACACCAATTGTCGTGCCAAAAGGACGAGTCCCCTCCACGCACATCAATTCTCACAAATTCACGTGCATGTTCTCTGTACTTGATCAATTTCCTCCACATCCACGAGCCAAGAGAGGAAGACTCTTTTACTGACCAGAATGATCCTTTGCGTATGAGATAATGTCGCAGCCATTGGACCCATAGGGATTTCGTTGAGACAATTCTCCATATGAGTTTGAGGCAGGACACGTTATTAGCTTCCTTAAGGGACCTTATGCCAAGACCACCTTCTTCCTTTGGCCTACAAACATCATCCCAAGCTACTTTTGCTTTCTTTGTGTTCAACGCAGGCCCTGACCAAAGAAACGCGGCACAGAGTTTATCAATCTCATCCAGACACTTACTTGGCAATCTATAAGCCGCTATCCAGAAGTTTGTGAGGCTGTGAATAATTGAGTTGATGAGTTGCACTCGTCCAGCAAAAGACAGGTGCCTAGCAGTCCAAGTGCTTATTCGAGAACGGACCTTCTCAATCAGTGGTACGTAATCAGTAACAGTCATTCTCTTGGTAAGCAATGGGAGTCCCAAATATCTTACTGGGAGAGAGCCTGCTGCGAAAGGGAATGTCTGCAGTATCATTGCTTTGTCACCCTCTTGAACACCAGCTATGAAAAGTGTAGATTTCTCAAGGCTGATGTTTAGACCAGAGATTGTTGCAAAGTGTGAGAATACGAGCAAATCATCTGCAAAACACAAGTGAGTGAGCTTGAGATTTTGGCAGTAGGGGTGATAGCCAAATTGTTTGTTTGCGGCTCCTTTGTCAAGGAGTTTAGACAAGACGTGCATGCAAATGACGAATAGATAGGGTGAGAGAGAACATCCTTGTCTGAGTCCCCTTTCACTTTTGAACAATCCCGATAGCTCTCCATTAACTTGTACCGAGAATGAAGCAGTTGTGACGCAGAGTTCAATCCATCGTATGAATTGTTGAGGCAAATGTATAGCCTTGAGAGTATTCAGCAGGAAGGGCCATTGAACCGAATCGAAAGCCTTAGAGATGTCTATTTTCATAGTACTACGAGATGAGACCGTTGTCTTATGGTAGTTTTTGACGAGCTCACTTGCTAGCAGAACATTCTCCATTAACAATCTTCCTTTGACGAAAGCGGACTGATTTGGAGCAACAAACTTCGGCAGAATCTGCTTTAGACGATTAGCAATGAGTTTAGAAACGATTTTATAGATCACATTGCAACAAGAAATGGGCCTATAGTCTTTCATCTCCAAGGCGTGAGTGGTCTTAGGAATCAATGCAAGAATAGTAGCGTTGACTCCTTTAGGGATGAAACTCTTTTTGAAGAAGGATTACACTGAAATCGCCGTCAGCTCCAAATGAGGAAATCTTAACCGTTGATTTTCTCAAACAAGATCCAACGATCAGAACTCATCCAAATGCCATGAAGCCTTCCTCCATTTAAGGAATTCACTCTACTTCCGATTCTACGAAGACGACGAAGAAGAAGAAATCAAGCACATCAATGGCGATCGAAAACCGGATTTTGATCTTCGCTTGTGTTGTCTTCATCTTTCTCCATATCCATGTCCATGGATTTTACCTTCCCGGTGTCGCTCCTCAGGATTTCCAAATGGTGAGTCACAAAATAGCCTCTGGATTCACAAATGCATCCTCGAAAATGGTGGCTATGGAGGTTTATTAGGGTTTTGATTCACATTTAGGGTTTGTGTTTATCGAATCGTTGCTTCGTTTCTGATTTAGATCCGACTTTTGGATCCAGGAAAATATTGCTGAAATTGGATATGAGATTTGAGATTTGAGCGATTTGTATTGTTTCAATTTGCTGGTTCGTTGAATCTAGATATTGAAAATTGTGAGTTATGGTTTTGCAGGGAGATGCATTGATGGTGAAAGTGAATAAACTGACATCTACAAAGACTCAACTTCCATATTCCTATTACTCTCTTCCCTATTGCCGTCCAGAACGTATCGTTGACAGTGCAGAGAATCTCGGAGAAGTTCTACGCGGTGATCGAATTGAGAACTCTCCCTTTGTGGTATCTTCTTGTTTCTTGATGGATCTTGATTCTTTCTATGGAACAATGGAAGTTGATGAGAGATCTGTTTGTTGCAGTTTAAAATGAGGGAGTCGCAGAGCTGCGCTGCGGTTTGTCGTGTAAAGCTTGACGAGAAAAGTGCCAAAGCGTTTAAGGAAAAGATCGCTGATGAATATCGTGTCAACATGTAAGAGGCATTTTCATTTCCTTTTGGTTTTATGTGTATATATCATGGTATAAAACTGCCAGATCAGGAAAACCTTTTGATTGAATTTCTTATGCAGGATTTTGGATAACCTTCCACTAGTTGTTCCGGTGCAAATGCCAGATCAGGAAAACGTCGTAGTTTATCAGCACGGTTTCCACGTTGGTCTCAAGGGGATATTTGTTGGTGTAAGACCTCATTATCACCTTAGTTGTATATGTTTTAATGGAAGGAGTTCTGATTTTTCTACCTTATGTACTTGATTTCCTGTAGAGCAAGGAGGAAAAATATTTTATCCACAACCACTTGACCTTCACTGTTAGGTTTCACAGAGACATAGAAACCGATTCTTCAAGAATCGTTGGGTTTGAGGTCAAGCCGTTCAGGTTACTTTCTGTGATTTTGTCTGGACCTTGTTTTTGAGTGTGTAGACTAAACATTTGTATGGTTGTTTCTCAAATGCAGTGTGAAGCATGAGTATGAAGGTCAGTGGAATGAAAAGGCTCGATTATCGACGTGTGATCCACACACCAAGCGCGCAGTCACCAACTCTGAGTCTCCTCAAGAGGTCGAAGCAGGGAGTGAGATTATATTCACGTACGATGTTGATTTCCAGGAAAGTGAGGTGAAATGGGCGTCCAGGTGGGACACGTACCTTCTAATGGCTGATGATCAAATTCATTGGTTCTCAATTGTGAATTCGATGATGATTGTTCTTTTCCTCTCTGGTATGGTCGCTATGATCATGCTACGAACACTCTACCGAGATATCTCCAACTACAATCAGTTAGAGACTCACGAAGATGTCCTTGAAGAGACGGGTTGGAAACTGGTTCATGGAGATGTTTTTAGACCTCCAACAAACCCAGACTTGCTTTGTGTATATGCGGGAACTGGTGTTCAATGCTTTGGAATGATTCTCGTCACTATGATCTTCGCTTGTCTTGGATTTTTATCTCCTTCGAACCGTGGTGGTCTTATGACTGCTATGCTTTTGCTCTGGATTTTCATGGGGCTCTTGGCGGGTTACGCTTCTGCTCGTCTTTACAAAACGTTGAGAGGAACAGATTGGAAGAAAATTGCTCTGAAAACCGCATTCATGTTCCCAGCGATTGTCTTTGTCGCGTTCTTCGTACTTAACGCCATAATTTGGGGTCAGAAGTCATCAGGTGCAGTCCCGTTTGGTACAATGTTTGCTCTGGTCATTCTCTGGTTCGGCATCTCTGTTCCGCTCGTATTCATCGGTAGCTACATCGGTTTCAGAAAACCTGCAATGGAAGATCCAGTGAAAACCAGCAAGATCCCGAGGCAGATACCGATACAGGCTTGGTACATGAATCCAGTATTTTCAGTTTTGATCGGAGGGATTCTTCCGTTTGGGGCAGTGTTCATCGAGCTATTTTTCATACTCACTTCGATATGGCTACACCAATTCTACTACATATTCGGGTTCCTCTTCATCGTCTTCATCATTTTGATCATAACTTGCGCAGAGATCACGGTCGTCCTCTGTTATTTCCAGCTTTGCAGTGAAGACTATCAATGGTGGTGGAGATCTTACTTAACATCAGGCTCTTCAGCGGTTTACCTCTTTCTTTACGCGGCCTTTTACTTCTACACGAAGCTCGAGATCACGAAGCTTGTCTCTGGAATCCTCTACTTTGGGTATATGCTCATCGTCTCATATGTTTTCTTTGTCTTTACCGGTGCAATTGGTTTCTACGCATGCTTTTGGTTCACCAGGCTGATCTACTCTTCTGTTAAGATTGATTGATATGTAATCACAGTCTGACAAAGCTCTCCTTCCATTTTTGTTCTCCTTGTAGCACTTTTTTCAATTTCGTGATAATTTGGAGATATGTACACAGAAACTTTATTACTGAAAGTGTAAACATACATAAAGACTTGCAATGCCTAGGCAACAACACTTGCAATGTCCTCCTCATCCTTACCCTGCTTGAACAAATACTCTACAACAATAAATCCAGAGTCACTCTTCTCTTTTTTGTAACATGACGAAAGTTATGAATATATGGGTCCACTGAAACTATGTTCATGTACAGCTTTGAAAGCTCTATATACAACAAACTAATAGCAGTATAGTCAAAAGCAACAAAGATGTAATCCAAAAGCAACCTGTACAGCTTAGAAAACTCTATATACAAACATTTCTTTTTATCTAATTGTAGAAATGTTTAGATGTTCAATATGTATAATCGGCTTCAATGTGAAACCCTCCATCCTTCAAGTAAGTGTTGTTGTAAGCTCAATGCTAAGATGCACATCATCACAGAGGACAACTTTAAAGTAGCCAGCAAATCCTAGTCACACAAGTCAATCAGATTTGGTTTACTGTTAGAAAAAGCGAGTGAGAAATTTTACCCAAATAAAAACCATACCATGAACCAAAGCAGAACCCATGTCACTTGGTAGATTGAAACACAGCTTCTTGTAACATTGGTTATTCGGTTTCCTTGACAAGTTTGGATGCGTAAATGTGAACACCTATTAACAACAATAACAAAATTCCTGAGCATCTAAAACAGAAGCAAATGTAATGATCATTTCAGCAGTAAAAGCAGTCTTTTGGATTTCTGAGAATCTATAACACACTTTGAAGCAAAAAAGACTCACAGGTTGAGAAGGAGCAAGGCTGGCCACATCGTTGTAAAGTTTTGAAGTTGTAAGTGTCTGTATGAAACTTGTATACCTGAAAGAAAACAGAAGAATAGATGTAATGTAAGGCTCTCTCAAATATTTAAGGAGTACTAGACACTCGTCTTATTGTGATTCAACTTGGAATATACATACGAGAGTGGTGTTGAAATCCCGTCTGGCTTCAAAAACCTTTGGGCTCCATCAAGGCACTCAGGAAAGAGTTCATTATATCCAAAAGAACCCAGCAATTCACTAACCTATAGAGAAAGGTGTCAAAACACGAATGATTCAAATGTGAAGAGCATACCAGAATTTGTAATTACTGACCAAAATATCAGCTCTCTCCGGAGCATTGCAGAAACGCATGTCACAAGATATTATTGTAACCGTGCCTTCCCATCCTCTTGTTTTTACAAAATCCTGTCAGAAAGGATAACACCGCCATTAGAATGATTTCAAACTGTCACTATCTATAAATTGACTCTCTCATAACTCACGTGGAGTGTTACAACAGCATCGGGATTCTTTTCCACAGCATAAACTTTCAGCTTTCGACCAGTTTCTTCAGCTACCTGGAAAAGGAAAGCAAAATGTGAAGTTGAATTTCAAGATCTCCTTACGATCAGCCCGGTATTCCATCAGAACTCACCTGCAATGATGCTGTCACAAGGGATCCTCTTCCTGCTCCCACAACCATCAGGATCTACAATCCACAATTTAGTATTATCAGAGTATATCATCTTTGGGAGTGATAAACCGAACACAGTAACAGGTGACTTACAGTAGTTAACTCAGACGCTTTCTCATTAGAGACCCAGTCTTTGAAGGCTTTAGCAATTGCCCTTTGATACTAACAAAAACAAGATTTATAAAAGTTAAGACACTGATGAATAATGGTAAGATATTATAGATTCAGGTAAATTTTCATACAAGAGACATGATAAGGTGAAAGATGTTGTGGAATAAAAGTTATCATACTTGGATGTATTTAACAGAGTCTCTCTCAATCATCTCATAGGAAATGGCTTCCAAATTATTCTTCAGTGGCTGCATTAAAAAAAACAGGTAGAAAATGTTATATACGAAAATACCAAAACAAAGTAAAGTGAAACCTATAAAGAAGAAGTAACCTAGGAAACACTGCCAATGGAATTAAAAGTAGTGTTATATGCAGAATTTGTTTGCTATTACCTCAGTGTTCATCAACCTCTGCACTTGTCGGTGACTTGATGCAATCCCTGTAGAAACTAGGGTAACCTGCAGATCTGATCTCTGCCTCTTATTGAAAGATGCAGATGCAGATTTTGGCTGAGGAGGAACTTTTGGAGGTCTTTTCTGACTGTTGACTATGCTCACTATTGGCTGTGCTTCTAGGTCATCAACTGTACTCATACAATACAGTGAGAAATCACCAGATTGGAAGAGGTAGAGATGCCATTGTCTTGCAACGTTTTGATCGCATTCCTCCGTAACATCTCCAGGTTGTCTACACAAACTCAGTTGAGTCCTATAAACAAAGTCATGATTATGACCTTGGACCTCCAACCTCTCTCTTGTGCAAAGTTTCCATTTCATCCTTGTCTGCCGAATCTGTCTATATTGTCCAGGAGGGGTTTTGAAGAAAAGCCAGCTACAAATCCCCATATCAGTCCTAAAAACATTAGGTAGCTCCCAAGGAAAGCTTTCAAAGACTGGAACTTGATCTAGACTTGGAATCCCAACTCGAAATCCTCTAAGTCTGTTTAAGAGACTGATAGTGCAGACAAGCTGTTTTTCTTCAAGATCCTTAAACCCACCCACGTAATGAAAAGAGGTCTCTGATTCTGAATTTGTCTGAGCAAGTTCTTGATGCCCCACACAGCAAAAGCCCGAACCACGACTGGGAAGAGCACATCCGATGTAGGCACAGGTTGCCACATACCGGCGAAGAGACCGGTACAGTCCCGGACGAGATTATTCTGCAACAGACAAGGCAATTCTCAAATTAAACCTGAGTTTCTGCAAATCCTAATTCTAGCCCATTGTAACCAAAACAAAACCAAAGTCTAATTTTAGCCCATTGTAAACCTATGGACCCTAATTTCGGTCCATTGTCTACAAGAAATTCACAAAAACACATTCTTTTAAACATTCCAATTTCGGTCCAAGAAATCACAAAACACACATTCTTTAACATTCCAATTTCGGTCCATTGCTTCTACGAAGCCCATAACCAAAACCTAACCGCGAGATTCTCAGTTTCGCTAAAAGTAATCGATGAAATCACAAAAAACAAAAACAGATTCTTTAATATCCTAATTTCGTTCGTTTGCTTTTACGAAGCCAAATCTAAACCCTAAAAGCGAAATCCTATCCTAATTTCATAACAGATTGCTTTTACGAAGCTTAATCTAAAACCCTAACCGAAAATCCTCAATCTCTTACGTTATTTGGCCACGGAGGATGATCCATATCGCTGTGAGATCTAAAGCAGAAGAAAAAACGAGAGTTGATTTGGTGCTTTAACGAAGAAGAGCGACAGAGAAAGAGAAATCAAGAAAGATAGGAGAAAAAAGAGAAAAATGAAGGAGGAGGGGGAAACAATTGAAGAGGGATTCTTATTTATAATCGGAGAAACTTAGACTTGCTTTGTAAGTTGCAATTTTTCCTTTTCTTTTTTTTTTTGTTTCAATTCGTAGCGAAACATATTATTATTTACGGCCAAAACCAAATATTCCTCATGTTGGTTTTTTACTCAACCTAAACAAATTTAAGGTAACGCCTGATTTCTGCTTGTGGATTTTTCTTTTTCTTCTTTGTTTGGATTCTCTATGGTCTGTTGGGTAAGAAGAGTTTGCTTTCTCTTAGTGACTCAGGCATTGTTCGTTGAGCTTTAGCATATGGAAGCAAAAGGGATAGTGTTGGCGATGAGTCTCCAAGGAAGCCATATATATGTTAAGTAGCATTTTTACAAATTTCTCCCACAATTGATTTGCAAATTCCAACTAGTTTTGTTTTATTACCTCATCTGAATAAATTATTATTCAACTCTACTGTGTTTCTTTCCACGTAAGCATATGATATCAATAAACAATCAGGCTGGTTTCCGTTACCAAACCGGAATTTCTGAGTTTGAGTGGAAATTTGCAATCAATTTTGGGTCAATTGTCATGGATAATTAAAATTGGAGAGACTAGTAAAGATAATAAATGAATTGTTGGTAACTTTTTTGGTACATACGGTTTGGTTCAAGATTCCACACAAACAAACCGGTTTCAAGATAAACCAAATCTCTCCCTTGACTTGTTCGATCTCGTCGAGTGCATAGTTGGTAGGGACTGTTCATTTCATATTTGGATGAATGATTTGAATAGAAATGATCCAATTTGGTTAAGCTACATGACTTTTAAAATTTTACCTAAATTTTAAAACTCATTGAAATAAACCATATTTATGTTGCTCGATTTTGACGCGAAACGAACATCAATTTCCATTTCTATTCAAATAGTCTATTTCAATGGACAAACGAATAACCCATTAGTAGATGTATTCGCGTAATTCACCTTTCAAAACCAGACTACCACCGAATATCCGATATTGGGTCCTATCAATTTAAACCCAATACAAGACAAAAATAAATCTAACTATTACATTGTTTGTTAATTCGTAGGTGCATTACCACACACTAGCACAATAATTTTAACGATAATTGAAAAAATGTCACTTTTAGATTATTTTTTACAAACATGTCATTCTTGAATTATTTTTTTATTAACATGTCACTTATAAATTCGTTTCAAAACTTTATATCTCAAAATTCTAAATTTTTAAAAAAGTTTTGATCTTTAACAAATCTTAAACAAAAAAACATAAACCCTAATATATATTAATTAATCCAAACATAAATGATTTTAAAATTTGAAAAAAGCGATAGTGGCATTTTTGCAAGAGAAATTATATGAAATGCCACTTTTGGGATGCCACTTTACACAAATGCCATCTTTTAAAAATATTTGCAAGCTATGCCATTTTTTTTTAACTTAACTTTTTGAGATATTTTTTCTGATTTTTTTTTCTTTCAAATCTCAAATTTTTCATTCTCTCATCTCAGATCTCGTGTCTATCTTTCTCTCTACACCAAATCGTATCTCTCACATAACTAGATTAAAAAAATATGAATTTAAGAAAAATTTTACAAAACAAAAAAATGGATCTCGTGGATTGAAAAGAAGAAGAAGAAGAAGAATGTTCTCATAGAAAACAAAAATGTTAACAAACACACAAACGCTTTCAAAATTTTTAGCTTTGGATTAACTATTTTACATTTAAGATATAGTTTTGAGGATAGAATTTAGAGTTTGGGTTTTGATTCACTATTTTATAAGGTTTATAAGGTTTTTGAAACAGATTATAAGGTTTTTAAAAATCCTAGAAACCTTTAGAAAACCTTATAATTTGTTTTAAAAAAATTTTATAACGACGTGAAAACCTTTGTTAAACATATTATAATTTTTTTAATAGATTATAAGGTTTTTTAAATCGGATTATAAGGGTTTTTAATCGGATTATAAGATTTTTTAAAATCTTAGAAACCTTTAGAAACCTTATAATCTGTTTTAAAAAACTTTATAACGACGTGAATTTTTTTGTTAAACATATTATAAGTTTTTAAAATAGATTATAAGGTTTTTTAAATCGGATTATAAGGTTTTTTAAAACGGATTATAAGGTTTTTTAAAACCCTAGAAACCTTTAATATACCTTATAATCTGTTTATAAAACATTATAACAACATGGAAACCTTTTTTAAAATAGATGATAAAGTTTTGAAATCAGATTATAAGAATTTTTATAGCAAATTATAACCTTATAATTTGCTATAAAAATTCTTATAATCTCCTTTAAAAACCAACCCATATTTGTTTTTAACAAACTTAAGAACAAAATCAACCAAAACGAAACAAAAGCCAGATTTTGAGATGAAATCAACCCAAATCAATCAAAAATTGAAATTTATAACCCAAATCGAATAAAAATTGAGATTTGTAGCCAAATCGAATCAAAACTCAACTAGAATTGAAAGATTGAAAACTAGATCTATAAAAAATGATGAATTTCGGATCTAGATCTTCTAGATATAAATCTATCCGAATATGAGAGAGAGATTCGGTTTCAGATCTAGATCTAAATCCAAATATGGGAGAGAGATTGTTGTTCTTCTTATTGTTCTTCTCCAACTTCATCACCTCCATTTTTTAGACAAAGAGAGAAAGAGAGAGAGAGAGAGAGAGAGAGAGAGAGTAAAAAAACAGATTTCGTAGGAGAGAAAAATTCGGATTTAGATCTAGATCCAAATATGATAGAGAGATTGTTGTTCTTTTTATTCTTCTTCTCCAATTTCATCACCTCCATTTTTGAGAGAAGAGAGAGAGAGAGAGAGAGAGAGAGAGAGAGAGAGAGAGAGAGAGAGAGAGAGAGAAAACAGATTTCGTGAGAGAGATATTTTCTTTTTTAATGATTTTTTTTTTGTAAAAGGTGGCATATATTTGCAAGAGTAGTTGTCTGGCAAAGTTGAAAAAAAACTTTTCAATAGTGGCATTGTTGAAATTCTCCTTTTTTGTAAAGTCGCTTGTCAAAAATGACATTTTTTGAAAATTCTCATAATTTTTCATTAGTCCCATAACTCTTAGAATTATTTTAAGTATTGTAGAGTGTAGTAGACCAATAACTTATTGCCGCCCAATTTTTAGAGTTAGGATTTGACTGGAGAACGTATGCAGGACGGTTTTGTAGGGAGTTTTTAAGAAACGCTTTTGATATCACCAATCAAGCAAATTTACATACTCCACATCACATCAATTAAAAAACTAAATCAAAAAAGTTGAACCGCATGCGGTTCATTTACATGAAGAAAATTTGAAAACCGCACTCCATTATTGATATGCACAAGTTTAGGTGCGGTTTGGTACAGTTTGGTGCGGTTCATTCAATTTTTTTTAAAAATATGTATTTATAAATATGTGTTGTATTTATTAACTTAAAATAAAATTATCAGTTGAAATCTTACAAAAAAAATTACTTAAAATGTTATGATCGTTATCAATACCGCATTTATTATAATCACCAATCACCTTCTATTTTATTCGTCCCGCACCGCTTATTCTATATGATTTGCTTTTCCGTTAGAACCACACTTGAACTGTACCGCCCCGCTAAATTATTTGTTTCGCACCGCTCAGTCCGCTGTCACCATTCGGGCCCTTATTTCCTTAGAATCTTGTCGTACAAGTCCCAAAATATGACACAATTTTTAAATGAACCCTTAATTCTTATAATATTCAAAATAGACCAATAACTTAATGATATTCCAAATTGACAAAGAACTTATTGAATATACATGATATTGTTCCAATCTTCTCTAAAAACATCTGCAAAAACTCGAACAGATTGAGAAAGGTGGAATTAAAACCAAACACAAAATGATAGTAGAAAGAATGTAATAATATGTAGATGCAGAGATATAAATGGTTGGTTCTTTGATGATTGCAAATCAATTTGATGATACTGTATTTCCCATCAATCATCAATACTAAATCAACTAAATTGGATGTTGCAGTTTGATGAAAGTCTAGGAAGAGCCATTACATCAGCTCGCGAGAACTTACTCTCCGCGTCAACACTAACTCTCACAGTTTCAAGACATTCCAATTTGCCCAAAAAATGGCTCATCTGTTGCAACTCTTGAAAAGAACCTCCATACTCTGAAATCTCTAGCACCTTCACTTCACATGTAAATAAACAACATAATTTCTCCTCCCCCTTCTGCTTCTTCTTTTTCTTATTCTTTATAGGGATGCAAGCGCAGGCATCTCCGCATCTATTTGTTACTCTGTGCACAAGACCCTGTAAACAAGAGCACCGCCAAATTTGTGACATGTATGACAACAAACAACAACTAGAAAAGAATCCCATGATAATAAATTACCTTGATGAGTAAAGTCTCTAGATTTGGACAACTCTTGAGCAGAAGTGGCATGACTTGCCAACCTTTTTCCTTGTTACTCTCGATAAATAAATTAAGGAGGTTGTTGAACACGGGCATAGATTTACAACAGAAATGAAACGCCTATTATGAAAACACAAACCATACATATATAAGTGAGAGACCTCCAGTCACTAGAAGAAAAACACTTAAGCACAAAACTGACCTCAAGGGAATCAGGAGACAAGTGAAGGGTCGTAACGTTGCTTATACCCGCAACTAGAAGTGTAACATTACCAAATATAGCCTTTGGTTTATGGTTAAAAACAATATAATAACCATCATCATTATAATAACACTACAAGAAAACAGGGCGCATTCCGACGGCCAAAACCGTCCGTAAGCCGTCGGAAAAGGACGTATTCCGACGGTTTCCGACGGGAACAGGCCGTCGTTTCTATCACGTCGGAAAAACAGAAACCGTCGGGAATCCGTCGCTTTTTTGCGACGTAATTCAGACGGATTTATGTCGGAGACCCAAAGGAGACGGAATTCCGACGGGTTTTGGTTTTCCGGCGATGAAAGACGGAATTCCGACGGTGTCGGTTTGCCGGCCATAAAAGACGGTATTCCGACGGTTTCCGTTTTCCGGCCATAACAGACGAAATTCCGACGGTTTCCGTTTTCTGGCCATAACAGACGGAATTCCGACGGTTTAAATAATAGTTTTTAAAAAATTTAAAATTATTTAATTTAATAATATAATATATTAATATTTTTAATAAAAATGAAAAGTAAAAACTAATAAAAATAAAATATATTAAAATTTAAAATTACAAAATAATAAAATTAAAATGTATTTTAAAGTTTTACAATCAAATTTAAAACTCTCCAAATCCTATTCCGGTCTAGGCGGCCCGGTACCGAATAATCTCTGCATTTGCTGTTCCATTGCTTTCATTCGTGCATCGGCCTCTGCCTTATCTCTCGCTCTCGCCTCCTCGGCCTCCTCCTTATCCTTCTTCCTCTGTTCCGCCATTTCCCTAAGCTGGTCGTGCAGCTCTCGGTTTTCCGCCTCCAACCTCCTATCACGAGCATATCGAACCGACGAAACAGACGAGCTACTCTCCTCAGGGAGGCCGTAAACACGGCCTCTGGTCTTGGGAGTCACCTACAAAATTTTTTTTTAAAAATTTCATAACTTGTATTAAAAGTAATGTTTAAATTCCATTAAATGTGAGACGGTTACTAACCTCGTAGGTGAACTGGTTGGTCATCTTGAATGGAACTTCGGTTGGCGCCGGAGTTCCTTCCATGATCGGTTGCGATTGGAGGAACTCCTCCTGCCTCCTCTGCACAGCTTCCACGATTTCACGAGCAATCGAGTCTTCAATTTCACCGGTCTTCTTGTTGGTGTGCGAAAACTTGATCATATCGAGGTTGGAAGGATAGACACCGGTCTCCTCCATCTGTTACCATATACAATTACGTTACAGAATTCAAAAAATTTATGAAATATTTAATTACTTACTATTTTCAGAGCAGCTGAAGCCTTGCTAATTGCGCCGAGGTTGTGGGTCGCTTTTCCCTTCCCTTTCCGGTTGCTGTTGCGGTTAGTCGAGTGTTTCTCGGAGTCCGTCTTGGTTGCCTCTAATTCCCAGTGTCGAAGAAGTCCAGTCCACATCTCAGAGGGTTTATATTTAAAAACCTTAGCCACCTTCCCCTCTTTGTACCACTTGTCTTTCCACTCGTTCATCTTCAACGAGAACTTCCTCGCCGCCTTTTTGTCGAATTCCTTTCGGACCTTGGATGTGAGGACTGAGTCCCACGTAAAATCTTGCTGCAAAAAAAAAAAACATTCCCGCATTAGTAATTAAATTAAGCGTCATATAGGAAATACAATTGAAACAAATTAAATAAACTCTTACCGCAAATTGTCGGAACCAAGTGTCCCGGTCCTCTGGAGGCATATCGTTGTATGTGGGGTAAGGTTTATTGAGCATGGAGTTCATCATTTCGTTGATGGAACCCGTAATATCGTTTTGTGAGAATTGGAACCTATTAAATTGTTTATTAAATATTTATGTAAAATTATTAAATCCAGAACATATTAAAATAAGACTTACCACGTCGTGTTAGGTGGCAAGTCTGGATCCAGACGCGTCAACCTATCACGCCTAGGTTGCGCCACAACCTGCTCGATGGTCAACAAGGTGGGGGCTGAGTGGGCTGTAGGCATGGACTGAGACGGGAATGGGGTCTCCTCGGGGAACTCGGTCTCACTCGGAGTCCGACCTCCCCTACTGGAACTCGCACCTCCTCTAGAGTTATGAAAATCCCCATAATTTTCCCTACGATTTCCATATTTTTAAGATTTAGATATTTTGGGATTTATGAAACTTGGAATGTATAAGATTTTGTGAGTTGAAGATTTTGGAATTTAGTTAATTGGAATTTTCAGATTATGGTATTTAAGGATATTGGAGATTAGGGTTTTATGGAATTTATGGGTTTTATGTCATTGAAATAAGTAGGGTTTTTTTTAAATATTGTTTATTCAGAAATCGAAGTTTATGGAATTAGGTTTTGTTGGGAAATTGATATGTATAAATTTAAATTTGTAAAAGTTTAAATTGTTTTATTAATGTTATTTAAAATTGTAAGAATTTTAATAGATTTTCAAAAAATTTTGTATATATATATAGGATATATATAAATTTAGAGGATTTAAAGTTTTAAATTATTAGAAAACTTAATAAAGTTATACTTTTTAAAATTTATAAAATTTTAAATTTATAGGATTTAAAGTTTTTAATTTACTTATTTTTATATATGTTTAAAATTATAAAGGTTTAAATTCTTTTATTAATGTTTTGAAAATTTTAAATTATAAGGATTTAAAATGATTACCATCAAATATTCTATATAGGATATTTAGAAAATTAAAATTTATATATTAATCATATATTAATCATATATTAAATTATAAAAAATCCCAAACACTTTCATAACACAAGTGGAAATCTAATTCTTAAAATTAGTAAACTCCGAAAATTATCAAACTTCAAAAATTTTGCAAATTTATTCGAAACCTAATCTAATAAATTTATAACATCCTCATAAACCCTAAAATTATTATTTACTTAATTTGTTAATTCATAATTTGTTTTTACAAATTATTAACATTAATTTTATAATATTTTTAAAATAATCTACAATTCCTAATGAACAATTTCGGATCTACTCATTCTCATGAACAATTTCTTAACCATTCTCATGAACAATTTTTTATGAACAATTTCATAACTAATCCACTAATTCCAAAGGAACAATTTCGTAACCATTCTAATCATCATGAACAAATTTCGGATCCTCAACAAGAGTATAAAATCATGAAGAACAATTTTTGAAAACTTCTAATAATGTATGCAAAACTTACATAGATTTGGTTTTGGTGAAAGATGGAGATGATTAACGACGGAGGAGAAGATTCGGCGACCAATCGGAGGAGCAACGGCGGAGACTCGGCGGTTTTGAAGAAATTTTTTCGTTTTCAGATCTGAGATCGGGGAAGACGAAGACTGTGGATATAAAAGGGTGTCCGAGAGCTATCCGACGGCAGTCCGACGGTCATTAAAAAATTCCGACGGTACCTCCGACGGTTTTCCCGCTATGACGAAGATTACGAAGTGTTTTGGCGGCTGGCAAATTAGGGTTGCCGTCGGTCGACCGTCGGCATATAAGACGGAATTCCGACGGTCATTCTTTTAAAATATTTACTTGTACATTTTTTTATATATTTTCCCTTCGAAAAACAATTTTTCTATCAAAAAATATTAGAGTTTCATATTTCAAGAGTTATGGAAAATGGAAATTAAAGGAATTTGGGATTTTAAAATTATGTGATTTTAAAAAATATATATAATTATTTTTATAAACCTTATAATGAACTTTAAAACTTTAAAATCAAAAAAATCCCCAAAACCGTCGGATTTCCGTCTTACAATTAAGACGGCATTCCGACGGTTTTTGGGTTTTAATTTAATTACTTTTCTCGCTACAATTAAAAAGAATAAAAAATCCAAAACTGTCGGAATTCCGTCTTACAAGTAAGACGGAATTCCGACGGTTTTGGGGAATTTTTTGATTTTATAGGATATGATTATGTTGTAAAGTTTATTAAAAGGTTTTAATAATTAATTATATAGATTTTTAGAAATAGTTATATATATTTTAAATATATAAAATTAAAAAAAATTTTATTTTTGAAATCCTTATTATAAACTTTAAAATCATATGATATACTTTTAAATCTAAAAACTTTATATTTGTAAAAACTTTATAATAAACTTCAAATTTTTCGATAAAACTAAAAAGGATTAAAAAAGGAAACCGTCGGAATTCCGTCGTAATGGAAAGTCGGAATTCCGACGGTTTGGGGTTTTTATGAATTTAAATTTGGGGGAAAAATTTACAAATAATATAACCCCAAACCGTCGGAATTCCGTCTTTTAATTAAGACGGGATTCCGACGGTTTCTTTCCTTAATCATTTTAAATTTTATCGAAAAATTTAAAGTTGATTATAAAGTTTTAAAAAATATTAAGTTGTTTGATTTAAAAGTATATCATATGGTTTGAAAGTTGATTATAAGGTTTTTAATAATTAAATTTAAGCGTTTTGAAAATTAAATGCCGTTAATGTTAATTTGACCCTCGCTGTCAAGAAACATAAATATTTTAGTACGGCTTCGAAACGTATTACACATAAATAACACCTCTATTTCTCATTCCATTATAGTTTCATAAAACACATGACAACATTATAAAATCGTACAATAAATAGTAGGACATTAATGTATTATTACTGCAACATAAAGCTTTAGAGGCTTAAATTATTCTTAATCATGGACGAGTTATATATTTATTCTTCATCGGAGTCTGGCAATGTTTCATATTTGTACCCAGTAGTTTCTTCATCTTCCTCCTCCATGGTGCATATTTCCGTTGGGTGGTATTCAACAATCATCGAATTAGCACCGATTATCTGTTTGGTAACTGAATATAGTTAAAACCATTCCCAAAAATCAATATAAACGTATGTTGTAACTACCTTAACAATGGTCCGCTCTGTGATATTTAGGTACCTTGGAGTCCTATCAAAACGGCAAACGGTAACATTCTTCAAGATGAATACCGCACCTACACCAGTCATGAGTCTGTACTCGTCATTTTTGAAGATGTTATGGTGCATGGTTCCCTCGATTTTTCCCGAATGATCTTTTAAGGTTACAAGCAGATCTCCCTGGTCATTGGGGGAGAAAGAAGAGAGCATAGCAACAATCTGAAAATTAAATAAAATATAAATACTAGCTTCTCAGATAAATTGTGTCTATAAATTATTGTTAATAAAATTGGACGGAAACCTAAACCTTTTTTATTTTCACAAATTGTGAACGCGGGGATTGAATTTCTGCAACCTGGGTCCAGAATGGTGTGGTCCTATTATGATAAGAACCTACATTTATGAATGAAAGATTTTGTATTAGTCACCGACGTACATTCATTTTTGTAAAAGTAAAAATGATAATTAAACATATATATATATATATATATATATATATATATATATATACCTTCCCGGATTATGTAATCGATAGTAGAAGTCCACCGCGAACTACTAAAATCATGGTCCGCTTGTGGTGCCTCGTTAATCACCTCAGAAATAAAATCTTGTGTTGGGCGTGTCTGAGAACTTTCACCTTGTAGCACCTTTGCATCATGAGCCCTCTTGCGAAACAATCCTCGCCGTACGACTTGGCCAGGTCCCGGTATTACGGGCGTTTGGTTCTACGATTGTTGAGTATGATGGAGTGAAATTGTCGGTTCACCATCAATAAAATTTAAGTTATCGTAAGGAGGGCTTGATGGAACACGAGGTGTGTCGCGAGTGTTTTGACCAGGGGCTCGGTTTTGCATATAGTAATTCCATAGATCATTATTAGTCATTACGCAATAGAATATTTTATGTTATGATTATGGGTTCAAATTTTTTATGAATGAATGCAGAGCCGGGATGCTTATATAAAACTTACTTATTGCCGTCGGTAAGCCGTCGGAATTCCGTGAAAATATCCGACATATCACCCCACCCATCACCCCGCCCATCCCATCGGGCACTGCGCGCGACCGGTTAGATAACCACTTAAACTTTGCCGACATCTGATTCCGTTTGAATACCGTCGAAAATTCGTCATTACTTCCGACAGATTTAGTGCGTCGGAAATCCGTCCATACCCACTGACCAATCATACTTTGCCGACATCTGATTTCGTCTGAATACCGTCGGAAATTTATCATTACTTACGACAGATTTAATGCGTCGGAAATCCATCCATACCCACTGACCAATCATACTTTGCCGACATTGTGCTATTTGAATTTCGTAGGTATTCCCTCGGAGGTCAAAACATCCGACATATCACCCCACCAATCCCATCGGCCACTGCATACGCTTTATAAACCACTAAAACTCTGCAGACATCGGATTCCGTCCCAATACCGTCGGGAATCCGTCCATACCCACTGACCAATCATACTTTGCCGACATCGTGCTGTCTGAATTCCGTCGGTATTCCGGCGGTAACGGCCACTGTATACGGACGGAATATCGACGGTTTAGACATATAAAGTCTTCTATAAATACTCCTTATCGAGTTTTTTATGTTGTACAGCTTCAAGTTACAAAAAAATGTCTTCCAACTCTCCTAATGAAGACTCAATCACAAAAGGCATGGCTAATTTTTTCATTATTCCAAAATACTCGTGGGAATCCGAATCCCTATGCGACGAATTCACTCAGCAGATTCCCACTTACTCATGGGAATTTGATACGTGCTCACCAATCGATGAAGAAGATTCCACAGCAATAGTAGTGCCTGACAGCCAGTTCGCGCCAAACATCCACAACATTTACGATAGGCAACCACAATGTCTTCATCAAGAGCGGGATACCGAAGGCGAACCACCATGTGACTTGGTGGAAAAGTCAGATACTTACGGTGCAAGTACTTCAAACGTAAGTAAGGATCAGTCGTATGACTTTGAATTCGCGCAAAGCCCTGAAAAGCCAAACTTAAATTTAGATGTTGATGCAATCAAAAGAGATTTGTGCGACGGTTTTTTAGAATCTCCAACAACGGATCATTACTAAGACTTCCAATTCGCCCAAAGCCCAGAAAAACCAAACTTAAATCTAGACGTTGATGCAATAAAAAGTGAATTGTGCGACGGATTTGTAGATTCTCCAAGAAAGAAAAAAAAAGGGAAAGAACATCATGAAATGGTTTTAACAAATGGTAAGTTCGGAGTGGAAACAGATATATGATAGTCCTCTGGGGAGGTTATTGTGGACTTGTACTATAACTGTTGGGTGTTAAAAATATGCAATTCCATAATGTACTTGTTTAAGAATGTGTTTAAATTTTATATATGTTTCATTAAATGTAATGTTTTATTGGAGTTGCAATACTCAGATTGTCGTCCACAATCGACATTGTTAATGAATGAAAAATGTTATAAGGAACACATGCACAAATGTGGGAAAACAACATGGATAAGCAAGCATTTATTGACAACTAATATTTATTCTGAATCTCCTGTGGAACCGTCACTAGGGATGAAGTCTGAATCGTCGTCAAATTCTCCCCGTGTTTCCTCTTCGTCCGAATGCACTAGATCATCACCGACATAAGTGACATCAACGAGAAGGTCAATGTTATTCATCTCCTTAACAGGTGACATTTGTACACTTCTCGATGGTTGTAAAGCATCTTGTTTTGGAACGCCATAGATTTTGCCTCTGGGGTTTATTGGAGTTACTGTGACCCACGGATCTGTACGGTTGGCAACTCGAGGATATGGAATGTAGCAAACCTATTAATAATTAGTGGATATTGTTATTATACATGTACAAGAAACCTTAAGTATGAGTACATAGGTAAACATATTTGTGTAAATATTGATACCTGGTCAGCTTGAGACGCAAGGATAAATGGATCATAAAACTGTAATCTCCGGCTTGAATTTATCAAAATAACACCAAGCTGGTCGACTCGAACCCCTCGACCATTGGATGGATCATACCAATCGCACATAAACACTATGCACCTCAAGTTCACCATTCCTGGATAGCGGATTTCCAAGATTTCTTTTAAAATCCCATAGTACATGGTATCACCGGATTGCGCCGAAATACCATAGTCCGAAGTTGATCTTTGACGTCCTTCCTCATGGATCCTGAACGAATATCCCCTAGTGCAAAACTTGGGATATGAAATCGCCGTGCTGCGTAAACCATAAGCAACCTCCACTAACCATGTCGGGACTGATTGACCACTTGCTCTAAGGTCGGAAACCTATTTGGTGATATTCGTAAGATTTAATAAGTAACATATGAACGTGCAAACAAATATGGAAAAGTAAGCGTAATTACTTATATTAACTTACATAACATTTCAACCACTCCGGAAATTCTTCATCTTTCAATACAGCAAGTTCGGCATCTGTCTTACCATAATGGTAATCACGTGCGAGAGACATGTATATCCTGAAACATAACAGTCATTAGTCCACCTCTCCTAATAATTCCACACATTTACTTTAATAACTTATATACCTTTCGTACTCCAACATTTCGTCACAGTTTCTGAGGATGTACGTATGCAGATGTGTGACCTCCTGTGCTGATAGTGTGCGTTTCTTTCGTTTTCCACTTGCTCGACCAACTTGGGCGAACAACTCAGGAACAACCACGTCATAGACTGCTTTCTCACCTCCATCATCATGTCGGGCAGGGTGTCTCGCCTTAGTACTAACTTCCGATGGAAAGTAAGATTCGGCAAAGTGTGAGACTTCCTCGTTTAGGCTTTGTGCGACAATAGATCCTTCAACCTTGCTCAAATTTTTTTACCTTTTTCTTGAGGTGGAACATGTAACGCTCGAACGGATACATCCATCGGTATTGAACAGGGCCTCCTAAGGCTGCTTCTCATGGGAGGTGAATTGGAAGATGTTCCATAACGTCAAAAAAAGACGGTGATATCTTCTCAAGATTACAAAGGAGTACTGGGATATTGGCCTCCAAGTTACGTATCCCGTGGACGGTAAGCGTTCGTGAACATAAAACTCGGAAGAATGCACCAACTCCTTCAAAATAAAATCAAACAAGTTAGTACATATATAGTAATATAATGATAGACATAGACTAATGGGAGTAACAAATATACCTCCTATTGCTTGGTTGATAGGTTCTGGAAGAAGATATGCAAATACAAATGGAAGAAGACGCTGCATCACGACATGACAATCATGACTCTTCATTCCTATAAACTTCCCTTCCGTCGAATCCACGCAATTACCTAGGTTAGATGCATAGCCGTCTGGAAATTTTACAAAATTTTTGAACCATTCAAAAAATACTTCTTTCTTCCTAGCGTCTAACAGGTACGCAGGCATCGGCAATCTACCGTTCAAAACATGAAGAGATGGCCTCGTACAAATCGATGGCAAGTCCATTCTAGACTTCCAATTATCTTTAGTATTTCCTGGGACGTTTAATACGGTGTTCATGATGTTGTCAAAGAAATTCTTTTCCACATGCATGACATCTACATTATGCCGCAGTAGATGGTCTTTCCAGTACAGCAAATCCCAAAAAATACTCTTCTTGTGCCAATTGTGATATTCCCCACAACCGTCAACTGGGTAATGGCCATTACCCCCACATTCAGGAGTTCGCTCTGCACCAAAATCTCGTAATTGTTCCAATATGCTACGACCATCTATCTCAGGAGGTGGACCATGAAACACTTGTACATCCGTCTTGAAATGTCGTTTAGACTTACGATATAGATGATTGGGCGGCAAAAAACACCTATCGCAATCAAACCATGAAGTCTTCCTGCCGTGCTGCAATTGGAAAGCTGCAGTATTGTCTTGGCAATAAGGACATGCCAATCGTCCATGCGTTGACCATCCAAATAACATACCGTATGCAGGAAAATCGCTTATGGTCCACATAAGAACCGCACGCATGGTGAAATTCTGCTTCACTGAAACATCATAAGTCACAACACCATGCTCCCATAACATCTGCAACTCACAGATCAATGGTTGGAGGAATATATCGAGCGACCGTCTTGGATGCTCTGGCCCGGGAACTAGAATTGAGAGAAACAAGAACTCTCGCCGCATGCACATAGATGGAGGCAAATTGTAAGGTGTCACGATGACCGGCCACAATGAATATTTCCTTCCATGCTTGCCAAACGGGTTGAAACCATCAGTGGATAAGCCTATGTATACATTCCGTCGTTCACCGGCAAAATCTGGATACACTGATTGAAAGTGTTTCCACGTTTCCGCGTCAGAAAGATGCGTGATATCTCCATCTTGACTATGCTTTGCATGCCATCTCATAGCCGTTGCTGTGCGGTTTGATTCGTACAGCCTCTTCAACCTCTCGGTTAAGGGTAAATATCACATCCGTGGAATCTTCACCCTGCCACTTGTATCATGAAACCGTGGTTTGCGGCAAAATTTACATTTATTTCGGTTCTCGTCTTCTCTCCAGTATATCATACAGTTGTCGATGCAGACATCTATAACCTGGTAGGGCAAACCAAGACCAGCAACAAGTTTTTGTATCTCGTAGTATGATCCGGGGGCCAAATTATCTTCTGGCAAAATATCTTTCACGAACTCGGCGACTGCATCCAAACATTCTTCGGACAAATTGTAATCAGTCTTTATGTTCATCATCCTAGTAGCAGACGATAACGGTGAATGGTCATCCCTACAACCGCTGTATAGTGGTTGCTTTGATGCGTCTAACAAATCGAAAAACCTTCGAGATTCTAAATTAGGCTCTTCACCCCTATCACCCTCATACCCACCCGACTGCATATTAATATTATTCTCTCTATACGCATCATTAACCATCGCAACCGTACGTACCCCAACATCTACTTCCGCTGTAGGTTCCCCTACGCTATCAGGAAAATAAGGTTCATTGCTACTAGTACTACCATATTCATAATTCCTTTCTCCATGTAAATACCAAACCTTATATCCTGGTCTAAAACCATATCTATATAAGTGATTCCAAACATTATGGACAGCAACACTAATTCTATTACAGCAATTAGAATAAGGACATTTGATATCCTGACTTTTTTTTGCTGCTTCTACATTACTGGGTAAATTCATGAACTCCCATAATCCTTGAGCGTACTCGTCCCTTAATAAGTTCGACCCCTCATTCGTCATTGGCCCGTCCATCCATGCCCGAAAATATGAACTCATTTTTATAGTTTTTTTCTCTCGAAATTTTGTTTTGATGGAATGAACCATTCTGCAGACTTATGTAGAGTAGATTTCCCTCAATGTGCCGTCGGAATACCGTCAATAGGTCCGACATATGACTCAACCCCATCCCATCGGCCACCGCAGACGATATATAAACCACTCAAACTTTGCCGACATCGTAAACCGTCGGAAAACCGTCTGATTTATGTCCTACATTCCGACAGATATTGGCCGTCCGAAATAATTCCGATCAATCAGACGTCGCCGACATCGGAAAGTTTGACTTCCGTCTCTAAGCCGTCGGTGGATCGTCGGCACTTTCCGACAAAAAATGTTTCGTCTCAATTCCGTCGGAAAATGCCGACGGAATAGAGATGGAACATTTTTTCTCGGCAACCCGTCGGCACGCCGTCGGATTTGGCAGACGGAATGTCGACGGCCAAAACCTTGCCGTCGGAATTGACGGTGTTTTCTTGTAGTGTAACCACCATCATCATCATCATCACCATTATCTTCTTCATCATCATCATAATCGTTAGTTGACACCCATAACCTGATATTCAGCCTGGCTTCGACAAGCAAATCCAAATCAAGAAACTGGTAATTATGTGAGACATAACTAGAATAGTCCAGGTAGACAAGACTTGGTGCTTCAATAAAAACGGTGATGTGAGCATATTGAATCTCGGGTTGATTGGTAAAAACCACAAGCCGCTTGATGGATGCACTATGCACGTTCCTACCGAAACAAGGCGGATCATCACCATCACGTATGTGCAACTCTTCTAGCGCAGGGCAGCCCGAGAAGAGCGGACGACAGTAGTCATAATCAAACGAAACTGATAAGAGATAGAGTGATTTGAGCGCTGGGAGAAACACACGCTGGGCTTGAAGAAGACATTCACCAGAAAGTGTGAGCTTAACCAGTGTATTACTCGTTAACAAGTTTGTTTCTAACCCAAAAATAGGCCGCAGGTTGGCGTGGAAGTGTATTTCGAATAAACCTCGTTCCATAGCAGTCAAAATCCAACGGTTGACACAAGAGTTGACGTGATCGAATTCACCTCCATAATTTATAAAGCACAAAGAGCATGAGAACTTCTTGATTGGAGAATTGTTTAACAGAGAAAACGCCCTATCTACGAAATCACAGAAGCCACGTAGACCTCTTATTTCTTCTTCTTTGTTGGCATACACAACCATCGACTCATCGAACCAAAGGTTGTCTACAAGACCCAGCAGATTCCTCCACCTCTTTGACAGAACCGATGTGGAAGCAGCCAGTTTTGTCGGAATTAAAGATAGGATTTTTCCCAGAATCTCGTCTGGCAAACTGCTGATCGAATCTCTATGCACCATCGAAATTTACACTCACAAGTTTCTCCCTTTGCAATCTAAACAATCCAAGCGTTCTGATCTTAAATACCAAATTGAGAGGTGTAGGTGTTTCAGGAAGATATCAAATTTGGACCAAGCTAAAGAAATAACTTACGAAGACGAGGATGATCGAAAAACTTGTTTCGCTTGACGATGGAATTCCAGGGCCGGCCAAGAGAGAGAACGCACAAAATAAACTCTCGTTTTTTTTCTTTCGTAACTTATTATTTATATATATATATATATTATTATTTTTTTTCATTTTTTAAAATTAACTTTTTTTTAATTGTCTTCTCTCATCTTCTCCCAAGCGATTTCTTCACAGATCAAATCTAAGACACCTTTTATACCTGATCTCTCCGGCCGGCGTCGGCTCCACACTATTTGCTTTGTTATTTTTCTTTCATAGATTAGGTTTAATTTCGGCAATTTCCGTCAATTATGGAGGCGTTTCATTCATGGTTCATTGTTGGTGTGTCTGTGTTTTGATTTCACCAACAACGAATTTGTTATCTCCGTAAAAAGTTTATCATTAATGAAAGGGATTGATTATAAATTCGGAAAAGTTATCTGGTGGTTTGATCAACGAATTTGGGATCCGGGCATATTATATTCACCGAGAATCAACGAATCAGCGCAAGAGAAGATATTGAGTATCATCAATAACGTTAGAATATTATAGAGTTTCATTCAAGAGATGATAGCCAAGAGCGACGATCTCATCATTTTGGGATTAATTCTGAAGAGGGAAAGAAAGAAGTTTAGTAACTTGTTGACGAGTAAGTCTTAGATATCGAAAGCATCGCGGAAATTCACTTCTTCATCGTTCTTTTTAATATTTGTTTATGTAATTGTAGATGTGTATTTGGATTCGCTCGTTATTGATGTCTTATGGTTGTATAAACTCTTGTACACGATTTAGAATTGTAGATATATTTTTTTTTTGTCGTCTGAAAATTTCAGTGAAAAGAAAATTTCGAAGCCATTACAAACACATACATGCCCAATTCTCCTAAAGAGATAACGATTATACAGACAATAAATAACACGTGGCTAAATAATGTTCGCACAAGAATCAAAGAGTCCGACAATAACATCTCCAATCGGCCATCACAGCTCCGCCGTGAACCACCGCCAGTACATAAGATCTGACTCTATTTCTTCAAAATTCACTGAAAAAGCTCCTCCAAAGAACAAATCCTAACAAGGTACTGTCAAAAAACTACTTACCTCCATAAAACACCACATGATCCTCTCTATCACATAGCCATGTCACCCATCGCCTAATTTAAAGGCATCGATTTGGTGATTTAAGGGAGATAATCCCAACCTGGACGGACGATCCAAAAGAAGAGAAAATAGATAGTTTCATCGTTTGGGGTTTTAATTTTTTTTATTTCATGTGTTATGTAAGTTCTAAAAACTATAAATAAAAATAGATGTTAAATAAATAAAAAATTTAACGACTTCTTAAAGAAAGATTGAGAATTGGGACAAAAAGTTTATCGAATGAATTTTTAAAAAAAATTAGGATAAATGAAGCACAAATTATCGAAGGAGAAAAAATTAGAATTGTCTTAGAACATGGATCTCTAACCCATGTTCTCTAAAGGTCTATGAAGATCACAAGTTATTTCTGTGTTTGTGATGGTTTCCAAAGACCTCACGTCACTTGTGTTTCCTTATATAGTCTACGAATACCTTCTACTACTAGAAAATGTCTCGCGCGATGGGCGAGTTTTGTTTTAAAATTTATTAGATGTTTTATCTTATTATTTATTTTTGACAAAAACAATCAATTTTTTAGATATATATTGGTTGCTAGTAAAAAATTAATAATAATTGACTTGAAATTAAATTAGTTACTTTTTTTATTTATATTGCATTAACATTGAAATATAAAGTGATTTTCAACTTTTCAATATTAGTGGTTACTATTTGAATATATTTGTTTGCAACTTTGTTAATTACATATATACATAAATTTGACAACTAAATCAATTATGTTATCTCAACAATGCTTAAAATTTTATAGTAAAATAGTTATTTATTGTAAAACCTCTTTCTACATTCTAATTACGTATCATTTTTTTTTCCTTTAGATTTTTTTTTGTATTTATACATACAAATAGTTAGTTTTTTTTTTTTTTTTCACAAAATAGTTAGTTTTTATTTCTGATGTACTTATATTAGCTATTATAAAACCTCTTTCTACATTCTAATTATTTATCATTTTAATTTTTTTTTTATATTTATCTATACAAAGAGTTAGTATTTATTAGCTATGATTATGTATTTTTAATCGAAAAATATTATGTTGTAATACATTAGCGTATGATGAGGTATAAAGAATTTTTTAATCATCTGTTCTATTTTATATATGAATCAATAACATTTTATATATTATATCATATTTACATATATTTAATAATATATTAAAAAAGAGATTAACTGTATTAGTAAAAATAAAAAATAAATTGACATAAACTTATGTGATTTGTATATAATATATGACTTAATATAAATGGTGGTAATATAGTTTAGGAACATTAAATGTAACGTTATATATATGGTATGTTAAATATACATTTACCACCATTAAATATATATAAAATTAAGAAATTTAAACTCGATAAATTTTAGTTATTTAAATATTTTTAATACATTAGTTAAATATATAAAATAACAAATCTATTATTCTTTGATTGTAATTTAATTTTATTTAAGATATTGTATTTAATTTAATAGTAGTATTAATTTTAGTAATTAATCATATTTGACTAAAAATAATTATTAATTAATCATATTTGACTAAAAATAATAATTAATTAATTATATAAATTTGTGAAGACACGTGTCGTCTTGTCAGAGCATGTTAACTTAAAAATATTATAAAGATTGACATTTCAAAATGTTTCCTACTTTTCTGAATGACTTTTAGAAAAAATTTTAGTAGTAAGTTATATATCGTTTTTCCGTGATATATACAAGTGTCTTTAGTAGTCTAGTGGTTCTTCTCTACTTAAATTACCAAGATTAGCTGAGGTTCGATACACAGAAGAAACATTTTCAACGTTTTTTTTTAAATAAATGTTTTTAGAGAAAGAGGTGGCACGTGTCGTCTTGTCAGAGAAAGTTGGTTGTTGACAACCTTAAAATATTATAAAGATATTCGTTACTCAATGGCCTTGACCTCCCAACATAAGCATGTCCCACATGCACTTGGAGTATTGGATCAAAACTTATATTTGATCCAAGAGATTGAACCATGTTCAAGGAGAATTACTCTCCATTCACATTCAGAAGGGAAATTCATATTTGAAAAGCTACAATTTGAGTTTTTTATATATCAAAGTAATATTATTTCAAGATGGTCAAAGTATTTTTTTATTTCTTCTTCAACATCTTATTAAAAAACAAATATATTTATTTTTAGTTTTCGATTTATTTTTCCTAAAACCAAATAAAAACAATCAATTCAAGTAAAATGAAAAAATGAGAAAAACATCCACAAAAATAAAAACTTAAAAACTCCCTTATTTGGGCTCAAGACTCTCTCTTTCCTTAAGAGGCTTTGAAAATTAAAAAGATAAGATATTTTGTGAGAATAAGCGTGTATCAGGGCGAGTGATTATTTTCTGTTTACAAAATTAGGGTTTATTGAAGGTGTTCTTGAAGTTTGAGATAGAGGATACCAAATCGGTGTGGTGTGAGATTTGGGATTGAGTTTGGTTTCTTGGGAAAGGTGAAGAGAAGTTGTTTTCTAGTATTTCTGGGTGAGTGTAAGGGCTATGTCGTCGAATATTGATAAAATCCTTTTGGGTTTGAAGATTCAAGAGGTCGAGGTGTCGTTTGACTTACCGGACTAGCCAGAGAATAGTTCGATCGAGGAGAATAAATTGAGTTTGATAGAAAGAACGCTTAATCTGTATCGACAAAAAGTGTCAGATCTTGTTCTGGATATGCCTAGGAAGTGGCAGTTAAAGGACAAGGTTCGAGGGGTCGTGCTATCAGAAGAGAAATTCCAGTTTATCTTCAAGGAGGAGAAAGATTTATTGGAAATTCTAAACCGAGGAGTTCATACGTATAATCAATGGAGTTTTGTGATTGAGAGGTGGAAGAGAATCCACCTTTGGATTATCTTGAGACGATTCGGGCATGGGTTCAATTAAGGAATATCCCTTTCATAAGACTCCTAAGTCAATTGAGGATTTGGGGGTTTTTTCTGGGAAAGTAGTAGAGGTGGCTTATGATCCGTTGAAAACGCAAATTCAGGAGTTTGTTAGGGTAAAAGTTAAGTTAAATGTTTCTGATCCCATTAGAAGGTTTAAGGAAGTTAATTTACCTAGAGGGGGTCAAATTTCGGTAAAGTATGACTTTGAACGCTTGGAAAAAAAGATGCTACTCGTGTCAGAGGTTAACACATGAGCGGGAACATTGCCCAATTTTTGTGTATAAAGAGAAGAGTTCAGATGGGAATGTGAAGGAAACAGAAAAAGAGAAGGAGGTAGAGAAGGGTTTGGTTATTAAGGAAGGGGATCCTCTGTTTGGGGTGCTTTCTGAGGAACAGGTAGGCCTAAATCTTCGTACAGGAAGACCGAAGATTGACAGCGAGGTCTTAGAAGGTATGAGGATTTATATCTTAGTTGGTCATGAGTCTGAAGGGTTTATGAGGGAAAGTAGAGTGAAGAGTTCTCTAGAAGAGGTTAGTAAAGATCCCAGGGGTCATCATTCTCTAAGTCTAGAGCCAATTCCCACCATTTCTACTGATTGAGATAAAGGGAAAGGCATGGTGTTCAATTATGATGGAGAAGAAGATTCTCAAGGCTTAAAGAACATGGAAGGAATTCAAGTAGGGTCGGAGGAAGGGGAGATAAGGGTAACATGTAATTCGGAAGAGTTTAGGATAAAGGAAGGGGTTTCAAATGAGGAAAAGTTAATGAGGCTCCTTGGTGATGAGTTTCCAACTTCTGATTGTTCAACAGTTTATAGAAGTGGCTTCTCTGAGGCTGGTTCTTCAGGGGCAGTCATAAGAATAGTGAAACCTAGGGGAAGGCCACATATGTATAAAAAGAAACATAAGAAAGAGGTAGATGTTCCCACACCAATGAGGGATGAGAAGAAAAAAGGTAAAGTGGTGGGAACGCAAGAAAAGAGGAAAGTCCTTAAAGAAGGAGGAGAAAAGGAAGAGGAAGCACATGTTAATAAGAGAATGGTCAGAACAGTGGATGGAGAGTATCAAGCTGTTGTGTGCAGCAACACTGAGGTAGTCCCAAATGAGGGACTGTCCAGTATCTAATGAGTCTTCTAAGCTGGAATTGTCAGGGATTGGGCCGTGTTCAAGATCTGAGAATTCAACGACTGGGGGAGGTACGTGATAAATACTTTCATGAGGTTATGTTCTTGATGGAGACTAAACATAAGAGGAATGTGCTAGTTGATTTACATGTCTTGCTTGGGTATGATAGGGTTTTTACGGTGGATCCTTCTGGGTATAGTGGCGGTCTTGCCTTGTTCTAGAAGAGTTCTGTACATATAGAGATTATGCAGTATAGTAAGAATCTGCTAGACTGTCATGTCCAATTCAGTGGGTTTTCGTTTTATGTGTTTTGTATATATGGGGAGCCGGTTATGAAAAATAGGCATGGACTATGGGAGAATATTACTAGAATTGGAGTGAGAAGACGAGGGCCATGGTGTATGATGGGAGATTTTAATGATTTACTTCATAATGGAGAGAAGTTTGTCCTTGTAGAGATGAGTTTAAGTTTGAACATTTTGTCAATATGATCCAAGCGTGTTGATTGATAGAGGTGCCAATCCATGGGAATGGTTTTACTTGGGGGTTGGGGGAGGGGAAATAAAAAGTATATTCAGTGTAAGTTGGACAGAGGCTTTGGGAATAAAGAGTGGTTTTCTATGTTTCCAGTTTCAAATCAGGCATTTCTGAAGAAGAAAGGATCAGATCATAGGCTTGTTTTGATAAAGTTAATGTCTTCCCAAGATAGTTATAGGGGCCAGTTAAGTTTTGATAGGAGGATGCTCCACAAACCTAAAGTAAAGGAGTGTGTGGAGAAGGCGTTGAACCAAAGATGGTATCATGGGGACAATTTGGTTGCGGATAGAATAAGAAGATGTAGGAGAGTATTGAGTAAATGGAAGAAGGTGAATAATACCAATGCCAGAGATAATATTACTCAGCTTCAACAGGTCCTTGAAGTGGAACAATCAGGTGATTGGCCTAATACGCTGAGGCAAAATCGGATTAAAAAGAAGCTTTATATAGCCTATAAAGAGGAAGAAACTTTTTGAAGTCAGAAGAGTAGTGAGAGATGGGCAAAAGAAGGTGATGGAAACACAAGGTACTTTCATGCTTCAGTTAAAGCTTCTAGGACAAAAAAGAATATTGAAAAGATGGAGGATGCTGAAGGGAATATAAAGAGATCTGATGCCTCAATTGCAGAAGTGCCTACCAAGTACTTTGCTAATTTGTTCAGTTCGTCATCAGTTGAAAGTTTCCAAGAGATTTTTATTGGTTTTCAGCCAAAAGTTACTGAAGTGATTAATCAACAGTTAATAGGGGAGGTTTCAAAGGAGGAGATTAAGGAAGCTATTTTCTCTATGAGAGCCACAAAGGCTCCAAGTCCGGATGGTATGACGAGAGCTTTTTTCCATTAGTATTGGGATATAATAGGTGACCAGATATGTTGTGAGATTCAAAGGTTTTTTTTTGTGGAAGGAGCATTCCCTGTGGAATGGAATTTCACACATATCTGTTTGATACCTAAAAAGTCAAACGCAGTAAGAATGGGGGATATAAGACCTATTAGCCTATGTTATGTGATCTATAAGGCAATTTCAAAGATTTTGGTGAAAAGGCTCCAACCTTTCCTTTCAGAGTTAGTATCACCAAATCAATCAGCCTTTGTTTATGAAAGGTTAATCTCTGATAATATCCTCATGGCTCATGAAGTGGTGCATAGTCTAAGGAGGCATCCTAGAATCTCATCGGATTATATGGCTATAAAATTAGATTTGTCAAAGGTATATGATAGAGAAGAGTGGAATTACTTAAAGGCTCTGTTGAATGCCTTAGGTTTTCACCCTACTTGGATTGGATGGGTTATGTCATGTGTTATAACTGTTTCATATGCAGTCCTTATTAATGACCAGCCTCGTGGATTGATTATGCCAAAGAGGGGATTAATATAAGGGGATCCTCTGTCTCCTTTCCTCTTTGTGTGTTGTACGGAAAGGCTTTCTCATTTGATAGAGCAGGAGGAATGGAATGGGTTAATTCAAGGAATTCAGTTTGCTAATGATGGGCCGTCTATTCATCATCTATTATTCGCAGATGACAGTCTTTTTATATGTAAAGCCGAGTTGGGCAAGGTAAAGAGCTTAAAATGATACTCAATCAGTATGAGATAGCAATTGGTCAGAAAGTTAATCCAGAGAAGTCAGCTATTTCTTTTGGAGTGAATGTTGATATAGAGATTAAGGAAGGTATTAAGGTCTGTATGGGCATTGTGAATGAAGGAGGAATGGGTACTTACCTCGGGCTCCTGGAGTGTTTAGTGGGACATATTGGATTTCATAAGAGATAAGCTCAAGGAGAGAATGACGGGGTGGTTTGCTAGAACTATGTCTCTGGGAGGAAAGGAGATTATGATTAAAGAGGTTGCCCTTGCTATGCCAGTGTATGCCATGTCTATTTTAAAGCTTCCAGAAGCTACATGTAAGGCTTTAACTAGTGCCATGGCAGATTTTTGGTGGAATTCGGCTGAGAATAAAAAAAGATTCACTAAGTGAGCTGGCAGAAGTTATGCCTATCAAGATAGAATGGAGGTTTGGGTTATAGGGACATGGAATGTTTTAATCGGGCATTGTTGGCTAAACAAGCCTGGAGATTATTCAAAATCCTTTGAGTTTATGTGCTAGATTTGTAAAGAGCAGATATTATAATAATGGGGAGTTTCTAAATGATGAAGAAGGTAAAAGACCCTCTTTTGCTTGGAAGATTATTTTGTCTGGCAAGGAGCTCCACATTAAAGGAATGGAGAAGATGATTGGTAATGAAAATTCTATGAGAGTATGGTGTGATCCGTGGCTTAATGATGGAAGGGCAGGGATTCCTTTAATGAAGAGTTTATTCACAAATATTGATCTAAGAGTATGTGAGCTCATAAATTTCCAGTCAGGTAAGTGGAATGTAGAGATTTTGGAGGAGTTGTTTTATCAAAGGGATGTTCAGTTGATCCTAAAAAAGAAGATTGCAGTTTCTCAAGATGACTACTAGGTATGGAATCATACAAGAAGTGGAGTCTACGAGGTTAAGAGTGGGTATTGGTTAGCAAACAAAGAAAAGCACAAGGACTTCATTAGGGAGGCTTCAGCTCAACCATCAATCAATGGTCTGTTGGATATGATTTGGACAGTGAAATCCCCTCTTAAAATTTGTAATTTTCTATGGTTAGCAGTGAGTAATGCGGTTCCAGTGGTGGACCTTTTGTCATACGGAGGGATAAAATTGGATAGTAGATGTCAGGCTTGTGGTTTGGAGGGTGAAAGCATCAATCATGTTCTTTTTTATTGTATATTGGCCAGACAGATGTGGGCAGTATCCAATGTCCCGAGGCCTCAAGAAGATTTTCATTCGGTTTTCATATTTCCTTATATTTTGTATGTATTAGGGGTGATGAAATCAAAGGCTATCCTCAAGTATATTAGGAGATCAATCCCTTGGATGTTATGGATTATTTGGAAAAATAGAAACCATTTTCTTTTGAAGGAAATTATTATCAAGCCATTGAATCAATGAAAAAGGTGTGGGAAGATTCAAATGATTGGTGTTAAGCACAGCAGGTGGATAGACAAAGAGAGAATGGGCATCAGACCAGGACTATTAAGGTCGGGGGGAGTTGGAAGCCTCCACCGGTAGGTTGGGTCAAATGTAACATTGGTCTTTCTTGGAAAAAAAAGGCAATTCGTATGGTGGAGGAGCATGGGTTTTGAGAGACTCAAATGGTAAGGTTCTTCTTCATAGTCGGATAGCTTTGGACTCATTAGTTTCAAAGAAGATTTTAATCTAAGTATACTGGAGTGGGCAGTGGATAGTATGAGATCTTTTCAAGTTGAGAGAGTTATTTTTGCTGCTCAGGATAGTGGAATTTTAGGAACAGTATTGAAACCAAGTGTATGGCCTAATTTTAGACCATATGCGGAGGTTTTGGTGAGGGATCTTTCGTGGATTGAGGAATGGTGAGTGGAAATTATAGACCATCAATCAAACTTGGGATCATTTCGGATAGCACAAAGTGTAACCTGTGATGCTCGTATGCAGTCATACGTAGTTGTGGGTTACCCTATGTGGTTACAAAATGTTTTTGTGGAGGAGGCAAGGGAGGCTGGAGCTATGTTTTGTTAGCCTAAAGAAATTATGGTTGATTCAGTTGTTGAGTCCAATGTTTTGGTAATGGTACTTTCTGTTTTGTTGTTCTGTTATTGTACTCTGTTACTTGCTTGTACTATACGGGGTGTAATGTTGGACCGATTTTGTTTCGGATTTTGTTAATAAAAAATATTTTAATTTGGGGACAAAAATGTTGAAAAATGTGCAAAGTTAAAGCATACATGTTTGGACTCCTTTATGTTCTACACTCCACAAACAATTTGGGCAGATGACAAGATTTGCGGAGTGTTTGGTTTGAAAGAGATAATTTGGAACTTGCAAGTTTAATCAAAGTTAAGCATGCTAATTTAATGTTTCATGCATAAGTTTTTTTACCGTTAGAAAATTGGTAATTTGTAGTATATAATACAATATTTAAGGGCATTGGAGCAAACTTCCTAATGCAATATATTGGAACATGTGAATTTAGATGGTGTGTGATATATCATGGTTTTTACCCATTTTAGACCATGATATAAATCCGTTTTATAGAGTCTATTATATGTTTTTCTAGTGTTTTAGAGTCTTTGCAGGTTTCTAGACATTTGGAACATAAAAGATGTTTAACGAATATTTTAGAGCATTGCGGAAGAAGTCGTCAAAGTGATCAAAGTCGGATTCGAAAATCAGACTTGGTGTCGATCGACACCATGGTCGCAGAAGCCCAAAGCTCAATTTCAAAGATTTTTGTTTTTGCCGAGAAGTTCCAGATGTTTACTTTTATGTTTCCAGTCAGTTTTATAATCTTATAAATACGTTTTTACAGCTATTGTTTAGGCTTATGCTTTATTTTACTAAGTTTAATAGATATCTTTCAATAAAATATAATGGCTTCTTCTTCGATTACGTCTGAGTAGTAACCTTGTTAGGTTTAGAGATTTTCAAAGGTGTTTGATGAATTGCTAGATCTGATTTAATTATTAGGGTAATATCATTAGATGTTCGTTATCTTGACTTGTGTTTATTGCTGATTTTAGCCTCGCGAACTGAAATATGATTTTAGGTTAATTAATAGAAACGACAGTTTTATTAATTGTTTGAACTAGTTTTTGATGAGCAAAATTCATTTTCTCAAAGAAATTTGGTTTAGTATTTTGTGAACAATTAAACCTGAATTTATTGCTTGTTTAAATTAATCTGAATTCGAAACGATAGTTGATTTTCTAGGATTTAGACATAGATAATCTCCGCAGCGACAGCTGATTGATTTTACATTCGTGTTTCAAGTTCATGAACTGTGCATCATATTCTTATCTTTTATCTGTTATCTGCAATTCTGATTCATTGAGATTTCCATGCGCCTGACTTTTATTTTAATTGATTTACAACTGTTCATCCTGCTCGCTTTGCTTACTTGTTTTTGCATTCACATCATCTTACTTAGCATAATTCGATCATATTAATCTTTTGAGTTTCTGAATCCCTGTAGATTCGATACCTTAAATACTACACTGATCTCTTAATTTGAGAGAGTAACTCTAGGGTTTAATTTGAGTATATCAGTGTGTAGTAGGCATGCTTTTTGATACCGCCAAAAATGGCTTATCAAATCTGGTATATATTGTCTTTATTATCTAATTAAAGCTATTATTTAAAATATATATGAGAAATTACAAACATGTCATTTAAAAAAATATATTTACTTCTTTTTATTCAATTAAGCTCATTTTTTTTGTTATGACAAATGCTGAAAATGGCATAACATATATTTTCTTCGATAATGTATAAGAGTATTCAGTTCTATTAGACTAATGTGTGTATATATATATATATATATATCTTAATCCAAAAACTGCAACAACAAACCACATGTACTTTTTAGTCAAATATATTTCTTTCCCACATAAATTTTAGTCACATATTTTCCCACATAAATTTGGACAATA
The DNA here is from genome assembly GCA_963576765.1 of Draba incana. Lineage (NCBI taxonomy): Eukaryota > Viridiplantae > Streptophyta > Magnoliopsida > Brassicales > Brassicaceae > Draba > Draba incana. The sequence goes on along the minus strand of OY755211.1, from coordinate 27,684,600 downwards.
AACAAAAAAGATGGCAATAGTTTACGCATCACACTTTGTGTATTTCTAATCGTCACACTCGGCCTTTAGGAGGGGTTATTGGATTGAAGATTTTAATGTATTTTAGAATTATAATAAAATTTGTGTTATTCAATTGTGTATTCAATAAAAATCCATTAAAATCCCTTGTTATTGGATTAGTCATTTGTTTGATATATTTTAAAATACAACAAAAACCACTGTTATTCAATTTACCCTTGATTTTAGAAGATTTTGATTATAATAGATGCTGATGCATTTTTTTTCCTTAAACGTGAACAAACCAAATACCTTCTCTTCCCTTGTTATTTTGATGGATTCTCAATCTCTTCTTCCTCGCAAAAATAGCGATTGCTTTCGTCTTTGCCTGTCTTTGGTTTCGAAATCCGGTGATAATACTCACAATCCCTTCTCCGGCGTCTCATGGTTTCGTTTTCGGTGATAATGATCCATTGAAGCTGCTTAAAGATTTGCTCGAGCGTGAGGGCCTTTTAATACAAAGGTATTTCTATTTTATTAGCAAAGGAACAAACATATACACACTGATTGTTGTTCATTGTTGCATGGATTAGAATACAACAAGAGTTTAACTCGGGCGAAGAGTGTTGAGCGGTAGAAAGATTGGATTATGGCTTTGCCTTTTGTCTCCTTTGTTTCTTCTTGTATCTAATCCTCAAACCAATTCAATTTTTTTTTCTCTAAGAAAAGGTTAGTCTTTCTCTTCAATTCCATTGCAATTTTATTAATAACATTAGAATTCTTGGGTTGTTCTGAAATCAGGTTTTAAATCTTAAAATGTTGATTCTTGCTTTGAATTGGGTTGATTAAAGTGTTAATTTTATCTGGGTTTTGTAAATAATGCAGAAAAAATGAGAAAGTTTTGTGCTTTTATCTTACTCTGGAGCTTTTCATGTTTCTTCAATGTTGATGTTGCTGAAAAATTCCTACTTCATAGGTTATTAGTATCTTGGACCTTGCATTACGTAAATCAGAGATCATTACGGGACGCCTTTACGAAAAACCCATTCTGGGTTTCGTTTAATTTAATCGATTGTGTTAGCTTAAATTGTGTCCTTATGTGGTACCGATTGTTAGGGTTCATGTTCTTTTTACCTCAAATCAGATTTTGTCTGGGTTATTGAAAGTCTTAGTTTTTTTTTCATTTGACTAAAGTCTCTTTTTGGTGTTTATCTTTGTGCCAGCCAAAGGAAACAAGAGAGCAATATAATCAATGTTGGTGTTAAAATCCAAAACCGATTCAGAGTTGTTTGTATCGGAATGCTTGCTCCAAGGAAATTCCTGCAAAAGAGAAGGAAAATGGTTGTTTTCAAAGATGCAGCAGATGAAACATATCAGAAGAGAGTGAGAGGGCTAATGTTGGAGATTAAGTCTACGGGGTCGGCAGTGCTTAAGCAATACAAAACTGATGGTGACCAAGGTCTCCTGAGGGATCTTGTATTGGGTACTTTGGTTAGATTTAAGCAGCTTAAGAGATGGAACCTCGTTAGTGAGGTTCGAAGAATGAATCAAAATTCCTTTTATGTTTTGATCTTTTGAGATAAACAGAACTGTTTTAGAATCTTCGATTGTTTGATTTGTGGAACGAAATTCATGAATTTTAGTCTTGAATCTTGACATAGACATTGTAAAGTTGTGATTACTCTCACCAATGTTAAAGTATTGACTAGTGTAAGCTCTTTGTTTTGATGATGTTTTGTTTGGTCGTATCCTTTGATTTCCAGATTTTTGAATGGTTTAGGATAAATAATTCAACAAAATCTAGCAAAATACTTTAAAATACATGTACAATAAAATACATTAGAATACCAATCTAATATGAGGAATCTATCAAAATTTAATAGAATACTCTCAAATACAAATCTAACAAAATACTTTAAAATCCTCAATCTGACAATCCAATCATAACCAGCCACGTAAGAAATTTATCATACTGAACGGTCACGATTTGCCTTCAAAGAGGTTCCATCTCCATATAAATAGGACAAGGAAGAAACGAGCAAGACCATCGAATCTCAGAGAAGGACGTAGATTCACCATAGCTAGATTTTCTCTTTTCTCTTCATGCTAATTCGTTTTTTTCCGGCGAGCTCCTCCGATTAGAGAACCGTATTAGTGTATATAGAATGGTTTAATGTTGGTTTATATTGGTTTAGTTATAGCTTATGGTTTACACTTGTATATAAGCTTTCTCATGTACACATTTAACGTTTAATGAAGATTAACAAGATTATTGAAATAGTATCAGAGCCAAGTTCCCCCAATCTTCATTCACTTCTTCCGCCAAATTCTTGCTCAATTTCTTCAGTTTTTTCGTTTGATTTCTGATTCTTATCATCAATTTCTGAATCTCTGCAAAAATCCGATTCGATTGATCGGTTTCAATCTCAGATCGGTGAAGTTTTCCGATCGCTTTTCTTCATCTTCATCTTCTTCATCGATTCAACTTGAATCAAGCTTCGGTTTCGTCGATCGCTTGGAAATAATCGACCTACACAGAGGAATCTGCAGAATCCGAGCTCAATCACTTTGATATGAGCTAATTTGGTGCTCGACGAAGCTTGTTTTTAGGGCAATTTTCATCTTCAGTGAATTTGCTTCTTGTTCTCGTTCAAATTGAGCTTTAATTGCTCTATATACGACCGATTCTTCAGATCGAGATCGTTTTCTCTTCTATTGAGCTTCAATTGCTCTATAAACAACCGATTCTTCAGATCGTGTTTGTTTCTTCTCCGGCGAGGTTTGATTTTGGCTTCGATTCCGGTTTATGTCGTTTTCATACGATTTTCTTAGACGATCAGAGTTGGTCGCGTTTTATAATAGTCGGAATCGGCTATTTCTTATGGATCAGAGTTGATCCTTCATTGTTCTTGGTTGAAATTTGTTACGGATAACTTTATGCGATGAATCAGTATTCATCGATGTTTGGTTCTGAGAAATCTTTCAATCCACATGAAGAATCTTCTGTAGCTGACGAGTAATTTGAAGAAAATCCATGGTTGGATTTGACGTTGGAGTTTATACTCTGCTATGGATCTCTTCCAAGACCACCAGAAAGTAATCTTGGAGCTGAATTCTGGAGTCTCTCACTTTCTCCAGGTCTGAACTACTCATTCCCTTGCTTACTTGTTATGTGGAACCATGCCTTATTTTGCTCGACTCAAGGATGTGCTTATGCCGTTCGTCATTGTTGGCTGGTTTTTCCTCAAAGTGTTGTTATTGGCAAGGTGAATGTTGTTGTTGTTTGGAAAATTCTGGAGATTGGATATGTTCATGGAGAGGGGGAGATTTGGTTAGTGAACATGACCAAAAATCTTGAGTGTGTTATTGATAGAACAAGGTTGGGATTATGTCTAGATAATCACGTTATCACACTCACAGATTATGGTTATATGGTATCTTCAAGAGAATGCAACAAGAAAATCTTGTTTATGGTTTATCATCTCTGCAAACTCTCACGAGTATATCCATCTCTGAAGAATTCAACTGGTTTCTTTGAAGCATCATTAGTATATGTTGCTACGAGCTTGATTGTGTTGGATGTTTCACACAATCTTAGAGCATGCGTTTGTGCCATTCTAGTTTTGAAAAACTTCACACATGCATTTCAGGAGCTAAATAGCCTGTTTAAATTGCTGGAAATCTTTCCAGAGTTGTGTGTTGATATGGTTTATTGTTGGAGCATAAGGCATGGATTTCCGAGGCATCAAGGAATGTTTAAGAGCACTTGATCAATGTTCTTTCTTCTTGGTTTATTTCAGTCCTGCCAAAATGTTTCTAGCGTCATTTGTTCTGCAACTTGTGAGTTCTTCTGCTCGTGCTTTGTTGCTGAACAAGACTGCGTTTCAGCCACATGCTAGTCCGGTTATTCCAAGTCAGGGGGAGCTTTGTTATACAGCTGGATATGCAGAATTGCGATCTACGCTCCTCTGGTTTGTGTTGTTTCTTCTTGATGAACAACACATGGTGAAACGATTTCAGTGCTTCCTAGAGTTTATACATCCACTAGAATTGAGGCTTAAAGTCAATGAAGATGGAGACCTTGTTAGCCAATGGCCTGAGTTTATTGTTGGTTGTGAAGTTCTCTTAGAAGGACAAAGAGGAGAATGTTTCTTAACATGTCACTGTCAAATATTGGAGGAGCTCTTCTCAAAATTGCAGTCAAGCTTTGTTCCTCATTATGGAGTCTACATGTCTCAGGTTATGGCACCAAGGATTGTGTCTCATTCTGGTCGTTTACACAAAATCCTTTGGTTCTTCTATGAATCATTGTCGAGGCCACCAGAAGATCAAATTTCAGTTTTACACCACTTCTTTTCACTTGAAGATCACAAACTTCACATGGCATTATTATGTCCAAGATTTCCATCTTGAGGGGGAGTATTAGTGTATATAGAATGGTTTAATGTTGGTTTATATTGGTTTAGTTATAGCTTATGGTTTACACTTGTATATAAGCTTTCTCATGTACACATTTAACGTTTAATGAAGATTAACAAGATTATTGAAAAACCGGAAACCTAACCGGAGCCGATTAGCATGAAGAGACGAAAATCGGCGAGGAAATCTCCGGTTAGCGATTGGAAGGGTTTAGATTCCGGCGAACGGAGATTGATGAAGTTTGAGGAATTGCCTGGGTATATGAAGGATAACGAGTTTATACATGACCATTATCGATGTCATTGGTCTCTCAAAGATACCTTCCTTAGTGCCTTCTCTTGGCATAACGAAACTCTCAATATCTGGACGTAAGTTTTCTAAATCCGATTCTTCGAAATTTGAAAATTGATTTCGTGAAATTTGAAAATTGATTTGTGGAAAAATGAAAAAACCTTAGGCACTTAATAGGATTTCTGATATTTGTATGGATGATGGTGGTGAGCTTCTTAGAGACGACGGAGCTTGGACTCGCCGGAATCTTCAACGCCATGTCCGGGTAAGATAGAACCGTCGAGGTCAAAATAGTCATTTCCGAATGTTTTTTTGTTTTAATTTAAAATTTTAAATTAAACTAATAAAGTAAAGCCGGCTTTTGTGTGTGTGTGAAACGACAGAGCGAGGATTTACGTCTCAAGCAATCAGACTATTGTGCTGCGTGTGAGATTCTGTTTCGTTTATTTATTTAATAAATTGCAAACTTATCTCATCTTGTCATGTAAATGGAAAATGCTACGCATATATGGCATTAGCTTTGTCATTTTCTAATCATATCATATAATATATGAAGCTGATGCAGTACAGACTAGAGTAGTGGTAAATTGCCCCCACCATGTGTTCTTTTCCATATGTTTTCTTTGGAATATTTCTTTCTTGTGCTTTGATCCCGCCAAAACTTTCTGAAAATCACGTGCCTTTTGAGAAAAAAAGTAAGAAAAAGCTACTTAATTTTTTTTTTAATCTAAACATGTTCAATAATGTTGACAAAAAATGGTTCAAATATACTAAAGTGTTCCTCAACTTTTTTTAAACCGTATAAATAAATAGTGTCATGTCAGTTTTCTCTCATGCATGTAGTTAGAAGAAACATTAATTTATTTTTGAATTATTTTTTGAAAATATTATTTTTGAAGTATTACTATTGAAAATAAATCGACGTCAAGGTAATTTTAGTTCAAGTTGACGGTTGTGAATGATATACTAATCGTTTGTACGGTTTCAAAACATAATTCTATATTTACCATTCAGAAAATTCATCAACTTTTTACGTTTAAAAAAAAAGAAAGAATTCTACTATTACGTCCGTGATAATAATAGAGCCAAAAAAAAAAAAGTGTCAATTCATTATTCGACGAAAATATAATAAATTCATTTCGCTCGTTTATTCAATCATTCGTCTATTTTAAAAAAGTAAACATCAAGATTCCTTGTCGCAGGATTCGAACGTGACACCACAACACATCTCACTTGAAGAAGACATGAACCATTACAAGCACGAAGAAGCTGTTCCGAAATGGCCATGGCTCGTATACTTAGCCGGAGCAATGTGCTGCTTAATATGTAGCTCTGTTTCACACCTCCTCGCTTGCCACTCAAAACGTTTCAACCTCTTCTTCTGGCGTTTAGACTACGCAGGAATCTCACTCATGATCGTCTCTTCATTCTTCGCACCAATCTACTACGCGTTCTCCTGTAACCCTAACTTCCGTTCCCTCTACCTTTCCTCGATCTCGATCCTCGGTCTCCTCGCCATCATCACTCTCCTTGCACCAGCTCTCTCCACGCCGCGTTTCAGATCTTTTAGGGCTAATCTTTTCCTTGGAATGGGATTCTCTGCTGTGATTCCAACTTCACATGTGCTTTACCTTTATTGGGGTCACCCTAACGTGTTTATCGCCTCGGGTTACGAGCTTGCCACTGGCCTGGCTTACGCTATAGGAGCCGCGTTTTATGTTAGCCGTGTACCTGAGAGATGGAAGCCTGGAGCGTTTGATATTGCGGGACATAGTCATCAGATATTCCATGTGTTTGTAATTTTGGGTGCTCTTGTTCATTGTGTTGCTACTCTTCTCGTTGTCGATTTTCGACGAGCGACCCCTTGTGGGTTTTAAAAATAGTAAGCAAGCATTTTGTGATCTTGTTAATTCAATTTATCATCTTTATTCCGGATTTGTGATCTTAGAAATAGACACAAGTGCAGTTGGCATTGCAAGATGTAAATGATTCAGATTACTAAACCACTTTTGATTACTAAACAGAGTGTGTAACAAGTAACAATTGGGACAAATCCAGATTCAAGGAACTAGGGAATTAGCTCAGGCTTGAGCTGATTGTGGTGTAACTTCCTCAATTGTGAAATAAAAATCGTACTTGTTCCTATCAAAAGAAAATTGAAAAACCCTTGTTTGAATCAAACCAACCTATTTTTTATCTTCTTGATGATATGCAAAATAGTTGTTAGTGACATCTTTAGAAAACTAGAGTTACTATCCAGTAAAAAAATTTATGATGTGATTCCATTTATTTGCTATCGTTGTAATAAAAATTCATTGTTGTACTAGAGGCCTTTAATATACGACAATAGGAAGATAAGAGTGAGCAATAACTAAACAAACGGTAAAAGTTGTCCAGAAGAACCTACAAAATTACTAGAACACATGATAGTAGACAAGAAGAAGAAAACCATGCATACTTAAATCACCAAGTCTAGAAATAATTGTCGCCTCTATTCATTTTTTTTTTTTTTTTTTTTTTTGAAACTTATTTCTTGTCTTTTGCATGTAAGAAAGTAGTGAAGTTGTATCGATCATCTCAACCTCGGGAGGACAAGGCACCGAATCCATCCACCGTGGGAGCACGAATTGGGAGAATACCTCGATCCAAGTTCCGTATTCCCAATATGATGGTCTTAATCTCCATATCTCATCAATATGCATGTCAAAAACAACATAGTCAGCCAAAACACCTTGATTGTCATCTCTTACGATTCTATAGTTTCGCATCCGCAAGTTACATGATATCAAATGACGATAATATAGACTCCATAGATAGACAACATCACTATCAAATGGATGCATTGCAATAGGTACATAATGACCGATAATCGGGAAGCCGATTTCCCACAAAAATTGCCAACATTCATCATTGTTCAATCTCCAAATCTTGAAAATAGTTTCTTCCTTTTGAGCTAATGTTTTGATATAAACGACAAATCCTCTGGAAGTACTAGTCAAAGATCTTTTGGATTCCGGGGTATTGTCACTGGAATGATCCGGGTAATGTACAACTCGAAGTTGGTCGGATTCAGAATAGAAATCATGAGCTACGAATACGCCAGATTCAGGAAGATTATAGAAGTAAATCGTACTATTCAGAGTCATGAAACTGAGGTTAGTGATTTGATAAGGGAAGTGAATTAGCTTGGAACTCCAAATCCCTGTGTCAGAGGAATACACAAACACACTCGTAGTCTCAGAGACATGATCACTAGACGTTTGCAATTTAGATAACCTAACCACTTGGAAGCTCAAAACGACACCGTCCTCGTCCACACGAGTCACCAAACCAAACAAGGAACAACTAGCTGTAAATTAAAATTATAAAAAATCTACCTTAAAGTTTTAATGTTTTTATCATATAATTTATCTAAATCTTTATTTTTTTATACAATAAATATATTTTACATAAATTAATATATAATTTTTTTTTAGTGGGATCCCTTATTATGGGGGTCCAATCAAATTTGTCATAGAAATGTGCTTAAATCCGGCTCTGGTGGAGGGATTTTGACCCATTGTTGTAAAATGGGATTACTCGTTCTTCGATCAAAACCAATCCATTGGAAGATGCCTTGTGACTGAATTTATCCATGATGCGTTCAAAAGATTTTAACGGTGGGATGAATGAAGCTAGAGACTTTTGAAGATCCCATGTCTCGCATCCATAGAAACCTATGATCTCTTTGGTTCTGCTTAATGACATTAGCGACCACGAGGAAGATGAGTTTTTGTGGAGAGAGGTAAAGAGACGGCGGAAATACGGAGATTCGAGTGTCGATTTCAATGTTTTACAAACCGATTTGAACCTGGCGATTCTTCTCAAGGGTAATCTCGCGAGAATCTCTGTCAACATCGCCTCTGAGAGATGTGCGGTTTTGATTGGTGTTTCCATTTGATCAGGATTAGGGTTTTTGGATTGCGGAGGAAGACGAATACATTTGTATGGATTGTAGAAGAACAAAAGTTACAAAACGCATCTATTCAGATAACAAAAGTTATTAAATATTGGTTTGGTTTTTCTTTTTGCTAAACCATTTTAGGATTAGATTTCGGTTTAATGTACATACGGTTGAGTATAAGTGTATACTGTGATCAAGGAAACAAGATTAGTTAATAACAAATTCCAAATATGAGTCTCTTCTTCTTCCTTTCTAATATGGTCGAGAATCAGGTGTTTTTCACCGATCGATTGTCTTTTAGAACCTCAATTTTGTGTTTTGTTCGGCTTGATTTTGGCAATTTTTGCTATCAAAAATCATTTTCTATTTACATCATCTTTAACCAATACTAATAATACGATATTACCATAAGTTCTCTCGTAATAAATTTTCTTAACTTTGAGATTCTATCATACCTATGATAGTCAAATTATCAATAGCTTTTAAGAACACACTTTCACCTATAAAGACAATTCTTTTCCATTTTAGAAATGAAATGTCACAATCGAGAATTTGGACTAGAACAAATCTCGTCCAAAAATTTCCATACATTTCGTAGCAAAATCTCTGCAGATAGGTTGGTAATATGTGATAAATGCAATTCTCACGCAAACACATTGTTTTGGTAGTACTTATACATAAGATTATGTTCATAGATCTCGTGTATCTAGTCTAGGTTCAAATCCTATATATTATTTGATGAGCATTTTGGGAGTATTTTGCTTAGGTGTTATCACCACAATTTTTCTCCACTTTATTTTATTTATTTATTTCACTCTCTTATACTCATTGCCAAACAAATTTAATTCCAAATATACTTATTTTGATTACTATAATTCTAATTGCCAAACACATTAGAATCTTCCTAAACTTGGCAAAATTAAAATATTTCGAAATTATATATTTAAATCATAGAATTAAATGTGAACAAAAATTTAACATATATACCAAAAAAATTGATTTAAAATAAAATAAAACAATTGATTATGTTTTGAAAATACATGAGCATGTAAAAATATGTTTTCACATGTGTTGTTTTGTTTGACAAGTAGATGTTTTTAATTTTTCATAAATGCACCTTCGTACAAGTAAAAATATAATTATTAATGAAATTTGTTGGTTTAATTATTTCACGGGTGGAACACATTTGTATGCAAAATAATCGCAAAATTCATATATATAAATTAGGTCTTAGGTTATGTATAATTATCCTTCATAATCTTTTTTTTAAAACTAAAACTATTGATTTTATTCGATAATCATTTTATCCAGCGTATAACGCGGGTAATTTTCTAGTATCTTTTAAAAATAAAAACAAAAGACAAAAATGATCATGAACATAATTTTTAATTTTTTTAATATACTAATTGAGTATTTACATTGATACACATTTTTTTTAATTTTTGTAATCAGATATCAATTGAAAAACATACTTAAGCTTAGTGTAATTGATGTAAATTTACCCTGACGGTTTTGGTAAGAGTGATAATGAATGTTGCTTACCTCTGTGTAAGCTTGCATCATTATTATACATGTTTTTGTTTAAAAACATGAATAATAATAAAATGTAGTACCTAAGAGAGCTAGATAAATCATAGTTGAAAACTATGATAAGGAAAGCAAATAACCAATTAAGTTTCCATGCATGTGTGAGCTGAGACAGAGGATTAGTGCACACCTCATTGTAAAATTTGCTATCATTTTCTTTAAAAAAAATATTTGCTCGTTCTAAGGCATGTAGAGCAAATAAAAACAAGTGGATAATACCTAAGCATCTAGGACATCGAAGATAGCTTCAACAAGAACCGTATAATTTTCTTTGGCAATTAACTCCCAATTTCTAGCATGGATGACAAGAATTCCTTCTAAAACAGGCTTGGTGTTTTCTACTTCAAGAGCCATCACAGCTGCATGTGCTGATCTTAAAAGCTTTTTGGGATCCAAGGTAGGTTCCAAAGCCGAAGACGAAGCCAAAACATAGGTTCTCCGTCGCAACACACTTGAAGGGACTGGGCTCCTCCTCTTCATTAAAAGGCCTCCAAGATCACTCATCTTTCTCGTCAAACTTAGGAGGTATTTCATTTTCCATGTATGCTTTTCTAGCGTGAAAGATCCGGTCAATAACAAAGTTTAAGCAAGAGAGCTAAGCAAAAAAAAAAAATCTAAACAACAATAGGGAATATTTTAAGGAAACAAACCTTTCAATCGATGTTGCTTGCACTTTGGCTATGATGCGTTTGACAAGAATAGGATCGCTTGCATCAACCTTCTTTTTTTTGCGTCTATTAACAATGTTAAGTAGCGAGTCAGAGACAAGACAAGGAAATGGAACTTGCGAACATGTATGAAATGACTAAGAACAAGGGAATCAAGTTGCCTCATCCTTAAACTCAGCTTCTTTCTTTAAGTTTTTATTATTATTATTATTATGTGATTTTGAGAAACGTTGTATTTTGCTCGCTTCAGACTTTTCAATAATTGTATTAGATGTAAGTGAATTATAAACAATTAATTAAATTTACTTTAAATTTAGTAGCTATATTAGATGAAACTATTTTCTTTAACAAATTGAAAGAATAATTCATTACGACATTATACGCAGAAAATTAAATTTCCTAAACCCACACGATTGACTGATGTTATGTCATTGGCATACCATGGCCGACCTAGGTAAGAAAGAGGGGTTAGTTGGCCCCATAACTTTCATAAAGTTCTAGACCTAGAAAATTAGAGACGAAGAAACAATATGAACAATATTTAGTGGGACCAATCCAGAAGCATGCGACACCTTTGACGGTACACTACAAGAAAACAGGGGCCTTTCCGACGGCCATATTCATCGGAAATCCGTCGGAATAAGCCCTATTACGACGGATTTCCGACGGATATGGGCCGCCGGTTCTAACTCGTCGGAAATCCGCGTTCCGTCGGTAAACCGTCCATCCACTCCGACGAAATTCCGGCGGAACACGGATCAGAGCAATCGGTTGACCATCCGTCGTAATACCGCCGGAGAACCTATTGCCGACGGCAATCCGACGGTCAACGACACCGACGGCAATCCGACGGTCTATGACACCGATGGCACACCGACGGTTTCTGTCACCCACGGCAATCCGACGGTCTAGGAAACCGACGGCAATCCGACGGATTCGGAAAACAGACGGATTTCCGACGGATGTCGGATTTTAATTAAAAAAATGAATTTTAAATGAAATTAAAAATTAAATTTAAATTAATATTTAAATTAAAAAAAAAATTGAAATTGAAATTAAAATTTAAAATGAAAATAAAATTGTTTTAAAACCAAATAAAAGTTCTACAAACCAAATTTAAAAACAAAATAAAAACCAAATAAAAGTTCTACTGTGGACGATAATTACGGAAGAACTCGTCCATCCGGTCTTCCATCCAACGAATGCGCGCTGCATCTGCTAAGCGCTGTTCCTCCAACTCCTTCACCCGCTTTGCATCCTCTTCGCGCTGTGCCTCCATTGCTTTCATCCGCTCGAGAAGCTCAGCGTTTTGTGCCCGCAACCCGTTATCACCGTGAAATAGGAATGAAGACACGGAAGAGCTGAAACTGTCCTCCGGAAGACCAAAGACACGACCTTGTTCTTCCGAGTAGCCTACCATATAAAATAAAACTATAAATGTTAAAACGTATAAGTATTAGAAGTTATTTTAAATTCGTTACTACTTGAAATCATTTACTAACCTCATACGTAAGCTCGTTGATCTTCTCAAATGAAACTTCCGTGACCGGTGGAGTTCCTTCAACGATCGGTTGGGATAAGAGGTAGTCCTCACCGAGCCTCTCCACGCTTTCCACGATCTCACGAGCAAGTGGATCTTGAATTTCACCAGTCTTGCGGTTTGTATGCGCATCTCTGATCAACTCCAGATTTGAAGGACGCGTACCTTTCTTTTGGTACTATTAGCATTGAAAAGTTAAAAAATACGTTAGTGATAATAAAAATAATTATTGTCATAAAGAAACTTACCTGTTGTTCTGCACGAGTCGCCTTGCTCGTTGCTCCGAGGTTATGGGTCACTGGTCCCTTCCCCTTCCGGTCGCTCTTTTGGTTCAAAGACTGGGTGGCAGAGGTCGTCTTAGTTGCCTCCTGTTCCCAATACGCAATGAGTTGAGCCCATAACTCGGGACGGTTTTTCATATCCCGAGGAATCTTACGATGCAGCCACAAGTCCTTCCACTCGTTCAACTTCCGCGAGTACAATCTACCAGCCTTGGTGTCGAACTCCTGTCGAACCCTACCGGTCATCTGTCTGTCCCAATTAAAATCTTGCTGCAAAAAAAAAGAAAAAAACCTTTAACGATTTAGTAATTATAATTTTTATGTAATAAAACCGCGAATTGTTTAAATTACAAAATTTAGAAATTACCGCAAATTGCCGAAACAAGCTGTCACGGTCTTCTACCGGCATCGATAAGTATGTGGGATACGGCCGAGTTATCAAACTATTAAGCATAGTGTTGATAGACGTCGATATCCCGTTTCCCGAAAATTGAAACCTAACCAAAAGTAAGGAGATTAAGCATGTTAACTAAATCGAAAACATTTTTAAATAAAACTTACCATGTCGTGTTGGGAGGTAAGTCCGGATCTAGGAAAGTCATACGATCCCTTCTAGGTTGTGAAACGAAATCCTCGATGCTCATTACTGTGGGAGCTGAGGTAGTCGGATTTGGAGTCGGTTGTTGTGTTTCCAAATTGGGAGTGCCGAACTCCGACGCCCCCGACTGGAACTACCGTCTCCAAAACTCTGCTGAAATCGTTTGAAATCCCTACGAATTCGAAGATTTTTAGGAATTTTGAGATTTAACGATTTATGGATATAGAGATTTATAAATTTAGGTATTTATTGTTTAGGGAATTTGGGCATTTTGAAATTTAGGGTTTGGGGTTTTATGGATTTTGAAATTTATGGATGTAAGGATTTAGGGATTTTGGGATTAATGATTTTACTAAAAAAATTTTCACTTGTCAACAAGATTAATGATTTTTCAAAAAATTCATTAATGATTTACTTGTGTTTTACTTGTAAGATGTTTTACTTGTCAATAAGATTAATGATTTAACAAAAACTATTTATTCCAAATTCTTAAAATTTATAAAATTCTAATATTTATAAAAATTTCTTTTAACAATTCTTAATATTAAAATCCTAAAATTCAATAAATCCCTAATTCCCTAAATTTATATATCCCTAAATCCCTAAAATGCAATACATTCCTAAATCTCTAAATCAAGAATAAATTATGTTTATCCAAAATTTTTTTTTTATGAAGAACAATTTTTTTTATGAAGAACACAATTCTTTTTTAAGAACTAACTTGAAAATCATCACAAACTTACATTGGGATGTTGAATTCGTGATGGAGGATGTGATTCCGGTGGTGTGAAACAGTTTTCCGGGGGTGGAATCACTGTTCCGGCGGTTGAAGAATTTTTTTTTTCTTTTGCTCCGTTCTGGTTTCGGGAAGAAGAACAGATTTATACAGAGCTTCCGACGGAATTCCGACGGCCTTAGGTTTTCTGGCGGAATTCCGACGGATTGTGCCGCATTTTCGATGATCACGAGGCGTTAAGCGGGAGAAAAATTAGGGTTTCCGTCGGATATTCGTCGTAACTTTAAGACGGATTTCCGACGGATTTGGTTTTTATTTTATTTTATTTAAAGTATCATAAGTTAATAAAGTATAAGGATTATAAGGATTCGAAAGTATATGATATGGTTCTAAAGTTGATTAAAAGGGGTTTTAAAGGTAATTAAAAGAAATTTTTAACTATTTCACAATGTTTTTTAAAGTTGTTTATAAGGTTTATTAAATGTTTTTCTAAAAGAGATTATAAAAATTTAAAAAAATACAATAAATTTTTTTGAAACATATTATAAGGTTATAACCAACTATTATTTTACAAAATTCTTATACATTTTTTTAAAACCTTATAAGCAACCTTTAAACCTTATCATATACTTTAAATTAAATAAAAAAAAAACCAATTCCGTCGGAAATCCGTCTTACATTAAGACAGATTTCCGACGGATTTGGTTTTTTTATGATTTTATTTTATAATTTTGTTTCTTGTATTTGTAATAAATTTTTTTGCAATCTAAAAATTATAGGACATTGTACGTAATTAAAACAGTAAGCTCGTTGGATTTATTTTACTAATAGCATGTAAAACAGAAACATATAAGAATTAATTTTTCCTTCCTACAAAATAGGTAACTTCTACGCCCATCCCGACTCCCCGATGATTTATCCAGTACTCGACGGTTTATATATTTTAATTTCTTATTTTTGGAATGATTTGCGTATAAATTTATGGAAATAAGTATTTCGAATCGTTTTACACATATAAAACACCAATATTTCACAATCCCTAATAGGAAATATAACACATGACCACATAATATGATCGTACAATAGATACTAGGACATTATTTAACATGAAAGCAACATAAAGTTGTTATCATAAAATTATTCTTAATCATGGACGTGTTGGCTGTTTATTCTTCATCGGAGTCTGGGACTGTTTCATATTCGTACCCAGTAGTTCATCCATCTTCCTCGATGGTCGATGCTTCCATTGGTTGGTATTCAGCAATCATCGAATTAGCACCGATTATCTGTTTGGAAAATGATTTTAGTTAAGAATTCCCATGAATATTTTTAAACGTTTGGTGTATCTACCTTAACAATGTTCCGCTCTGTGATGTTCAGGTACTTTGGGTTCCTATCAAAACGGCAAACGGTAACATTTTTCAGCATGACCACCGCACCTACACCAGTCATGAGTCTGTACTCGTCCTTCTTGAAGATGTTATGGTGCATGGTTCCCTCGATTTTTCCTGAGGGATCTTTTAAGGTTACTAGCAGATCTCCCTGGTCATTGGGGGTTAAACTAGAGAGCATAGCCACAATCTGATAATGAATTAAATTATATACTTGTCAGATAAATTGTCTAAATGTTAATAAAATAGGTGGAACATATAAACCTTTTTGACTTTCAAAAATTGTGAATACGAGGATTGAATTTCTGCAACCTGGGTCCAGAATGGTGTGCTCCTATTGTTATAAGAACCTACATGTATGAAGTATAGATTTAGTATTTGTCAGCTACAATCATTATTGTAAAAGTAAAAGCGGTAATTATATATATATACCTTCACGGATTATGTAATCGATAGTAGAAGTCCACCGAGGACTACTAAAATCCTTGTCGGCTTGTGGTGCCTCATTAATGACCTCACGAATAAAATCTCGTGTTGGGCGTGGCTGAGAACTTTCACCTCGCAGCACCTTTGCATCATGAGACCTCTTTTGAAATAGGCCTCGCCGTACCACTTGGCCAGGTCCCGGTATTATGGGCGTTTGGTTCTGAGATTGTTGAGTTGGATGGAGTGAAATTGTCGGTTCAGCATCAGTAACATTTAAATTATCGTAAGGAGGGCTTGAAGGAAATAGAGTTGTGGTTGGAGGGTTTTGACCGGGGGCTCGGTTTTGCATATAGTAATTCCACAGATCTCTGTTTGCCATTACCAAATTGAATTTTTCTGTGTTATGAATTTGTGTTCAAATGCTTTTATGGTCGCATTACAAAATGTGCAACCTTATGTAGAACGGATATCCGTCGGAAAACCATCAAAACACTCCGACATAACACCCCACCAATCCCATCGGCCACTGCACTTGATTTGTTAACCACTCAAACTTTGCCGACATCGGAAACCGTTGGCAATCCGTCGGAAATCTGTTACATAATTTTGACAACATAGATCCGTCGGAAATTCGTTGTTACAGGTGACCAATCAAACTTTGTGACATCAGAAACTCTGCAAGCCGACGGAAATCCGTGACATAATTCTGACGACTAAGCTTTGTCGGAAATCCGTTGGTACAGCTGACGAATCAAACTTTGCCGACATCGTGTAGTCTGAATTCTGTCGGTAATACGGATGGAATACAGACGGAATACCGACGGTTAATACATATAACTTCGACTATAAATACACCTGATGGAGTGTATATCTTCTACACCTCAAAAAAAAAAAATGCATGTCTTCTAGGGATCCTAATGAAGACGGGAAAAAAACATCCGATGCAAATTTTTTTAATGTTCCAAAATACTCGTGGGAAACCGAATCTCATTGCGACGAGTTCACTCAACAGATTCCCACTTACTCGTGGGAATTTGATACGTGCTCACCAATCGATGAAGAAGATTCCACATCAACAGTAGTGCCTGACAGCCAGTGCTTGCCAAACATCCAGAACATTTACGATAGGCAGCCACAATGTCCTGATCATGAGCGGGTTACCGAAGCCGAACAACCATGTCATTTGATGGAAAAGTCAGATACTTACGGTGCAAGTACTTCAAACGTATGTAAGGATCAGTACTATGGTTATGAATTCGCCCAAAGCCCATAAAAGCCAAACTTAAATTTAGATGTTGATGCAATCAAAAGTGAATTGTGCGACGGATTTATAGATTCTCCACCAAAGGATCATTACTATGATTTCGAATTCGCCCAAAGCCCAGACAAGGCAAACATAAATCTAGATGTTGATGCAATCAAAAGCGAATTGTGCGACGGATTTGTAGATTCTCCACAAAAGAAAAAAAAGGGAAAGAACATCACTAAATGGTTCTAACAAATGGTAAGTTCGGAGTGGAAACGAACATATGATTGTAAAATGAGGAGTTTTTTATGTACTTGTACCATAACCGTTGTGTGTAAAATAATTGCAAGTCTCTAATGTACCTGTTTAAGAATATGTGTTTTAAATTTTATGTTTCATTACATGTTAAGTTTTATTGGAGTTGGAAGACCAATATTTATCGTTAATTAGTCATCGAACATGAGTACATATATACTATTAAATAATATGAGATACAAGATTTGTCCACCACTGAAATGATTATGCCTCCTTTATTTGATTTTTATTTGTATGTTGTAATACTTAGATTCTCTTCCACAATCGGTTTTCTTAATGAAACGAAAATATTATAGGGAACACACAAATGTGAGAGAATAACATGAAAAAGCAAACATTTATTCACAAATTATTATTCTGAATCTTCGAAGGAACCTTCACTAGGGATGGAGTCTGAATCGTCGTCAAATTCTCCACGTAGTTCATCTTTATCCAAATGCACTAGATCATCCCCGACATGTGTGACATCAACGACAAGGTCAATGTTATCAATCTCTTCCACATGTGACATTGATACACTTCTTGATGGTTGTAGAGCATATTGTTCTGGAACTCCGTAGATTTTTCCTCTCGGGTTTATTGGAGTTACTATTATCCACGGATCTGTACGATACGTAACTCGAGGATAAGGAATGTAGCAAACCTATTAATAATTAGTGGATATTGTTAATATACATAAACAAGAAACCTTAACTATGAGTACATAGGTAAACATATATTGTGTATTGATACCTGGTCTGCTTGGGACGCAAGGATAAATGGATCGTAATACTGTAGTTTCCGGCTTTAATTTATCGAAATAACACCAAGAGGGTCAACTCGAACCCCTCGACCATTGGATGGGTCATACCAATCGCACATAAACACAATGCACCTCAAGTTCAACATTCCTGGATATCGGATTTCCAAGATTTCTTTTAAAATCCCATAGTACATGGTATCGCCGGATTGCGCCGTAATACCATAGTCCGTAGTTGGCCTTTGACGTCCTTCCTCACGGATTCTGAACGAATATCCCCTAGTGCAAAACTGGGGATATGAAGTCGCGGTGGTGCGTAACCCATGAACAAACTCCACTAACCATGTCGGGATTGATTGACCACTTGCTAAACTTTTGGAAACCTAAAACGATATAGGTAAGATATAAGTAACATATGAACGTGAAAACATGCAAATGTAAGACGGATGTAATTATATTAAACTTACATAACATTTCAACCACTCTGGAAATTGTTCGTCTTTCAAGACAGCAAGTTCGGCATCTGTCTTATCACAATGGTAATCACGTGCGAGAGACATGTAGATCCTGTAACATAACAGTCGTTAGTAGATGAATGCAAATAATTAAATAAATTTAGTATGATAAATGATATATATACCTTTCGTACTCCAAAATTTCGTCACAGTTTCTGAGGATATACGTATGCAAATGTGTGACCTCTTGTGGTGATAGTTTGCGTTTTTTTCCTTTTCCACTTGCTCGACCAACTTGGGAAAACAACTCTGGAACAACCACGACATACACTGCTTTCTCACCTCTATCATCATGTCGGGGAGGCCTTCTCGCCTTGGAAAGTAATATTCAGTAAAGTGTGAGACTTCCTTGTTTAGGCTTTGTGCGACAATAGATCCCTCAACCTTACTCAAATTTTTAACCTTTTTCTTCAGGTGGAACATGTAACGCTCGAACGGATACATCCATCGGTATTGAACAGGGCCTCCTAAGGCTGCTTCTCGTGGGAGGTGAATAGGAAGATGTTCCATAACGTCAAAAAAGACGGTGGAAATATCTTCTCAAGATTACAAAGGAAAACCGGGATATTGGTCTCCAAGTTACGTATCCCGTGGGAGGTAAGCGTTCTTGAACATAAATCTCGGAAGAATGCACCAACTCCTATAAACAAAAATTAAACAAGTTAATACATATATAGTAATTGCTTGGTGGATAGGTTCTGGAAGAAGACGCTGCATCACGACATGACAATCATGACTCTTCATTCCTATAAACTTGCCTTCCGTCGAATCCACGCAATTACGTAGATTAGATGCGTAGCCGTCTGGAAATTTGAAATTTTTTTTGAACCATTCAAAACATACTTCTTTCTGGCCAGCGTCTAACCGGTAAGCAGGCATCGGCAATCTACCGTTTGAAACATGAAGAGATGGTCTCGAACAAATCAATGGCAAGTCGAATCTAGACTTCCAGTTGTCTTTGGTCTTTCCTGGGACGTTTAATATGGTGTTCATGATGTTGTCAAAGAAATTTTTTTCCACATGCATGACATCTAGATTATGCCGCAGTAGATGGTCTTTCTAGTAAGGCAAATCCCAAAAAATACTCTTCTTGTGCCAATTGTGATATTCCCCACAACCGTCGACGGGGTAATGGCCATTACCCCCATATTCAGGAGTTCGCTCTGCACCAAAATCTCGTAACTGTTCCAATATGCTGCTGCGACCATAAATCTCAGGATGTGGACCATGTAACACTTGTACATTCTTCCTGAAATGTCTTTTAGACCGACGATATGGATGATTTGCCGGTAAAAAACACCTATGGCAATCAAACCATGAAGTCTTCCTTCCGTCCTGAAGTTGGAATGCTGAAGTATTGTCTTGGCAATAAGGACATGCCAATCTTCCATGCGTTGTCCATCCAGATAACATACCGTATGCCGGAAAATCGCTTATGGTCCACATAAGAACCGCACGCATGTTGAAATTCTGCCGGATTGAAACATCATATGCCTCAACACCATGCTCCCACAACATTTGTAACTCATAGATCAATGGTTGGAGGAAAATATCGAGCGACCGTCTTGGATGATCTGGCCCGGGAACTAGAATTGAGAGAAACAGGAACTCTCGCCGCATGCACATAGATGAAGGAAAATTGTAAGGTGTTACGATGACCGGCCACAACGAATATTATCTTCCATGCTTGCCAAACGGGTTGAAACCATCAGTGGATAAGCCGAGGTATACATTCCGTGGTTTATATGCAAAATCTGGATATACGGATTGAAAGTGTTTCCACGCTTCCGCGTCAGAAGGATGCGTGATTTCTCCATCTTGACTATGCTCTGCATGCCATCTCATAGCCGTAGATGTGCGGTCTGATTCGTACAGCCTCTTCAACCTCTCCGTTAACGGTAAATACCACATCCGTTTGAATGGAATCTTCACCCTCCCACTTGACTCCTTGCAAAATTTACATTTATTTCGGTTCTCGTCTTGTCTCCAGTATATCATACAGTTGTCGATGCACACGTCTATAACCTGGTAGGGCAAACCAAGACCGGCGACAAGTTTTTGGATCTCGTAGTATGATCCGGGGGCCAGATTATCTTCTGGCAAAATATCTTTCACAAACTCGGCGAATGCATCAACACATTCTTCGGACAAATTATAATCAGTTTTCAGGTTCATCATCCTACTAGCAGAAGATAGTGGTGAATGACCATCCCTACAACCGCTGTATAGTGGTTGTTTTGATGCGTCTAACATATCGAAAAACCTTCGAGATTCTAAATTAGGTTCTTCAACCCTATCACCCTCATACCCACCCGACTGCAAATTCTCTCTAAACGCATCGTTAACCATCGCAACCGTACTTACCCCAACGTCTACTCCCGCGGTAGGTTCCCCTATGCTATCCAGAAAATAAGGTGCATTGCTACTAGTACTACCATATTCATAATTGGTGTCTCCATGTAAATACCAAACCTTATATCCGGTCCTAAATCCATATCTATATAAGTGGTTCCAAACAGTAGGAACCGCAACAGTACTTCTATTACAACAATTAGAACAAGGACATTTGATATTCTGACCTTTGGTGGCCGCCTCTTGATTTCTAGGTAACTGCATGAACTCGCAAATACCTTGAGTGTATTCGGTCGTTAATAAGTTAGACCCCTCTTCCATCATTGGCTCGTCCATCCATGACCGAAAATATGAAGAACTCATCTCTTTTAAATTTTTAGATAATGTGAATTGTGTTTCTTTTACAATGTGAATTGTGTTACGATGGAATGTCGTAGCTTATATAGAACGAATTCCGTCGGAAATCCGTCCAAAATCTCCGACATAACGCCCCACACATCCCATCGGCCACCGCTAACGATAAGGTAACCAATTAGACTTTGCCGACATCGTAATCCGTCGGAAATCCGTCGAAATTGCGTTATAAAATTCCGACGTTTAAGAAACCGTCGGTAATGCGTCGGTTCAAGTTGACGGTTTACCGACGGATGTCCGACACTTTCGGTAGCGGTCTGAAATCCGTCGGTAACGTGTGACGGATTTCCGACGGTTTGTCGGAAGTCAGACCTCCGTCGGTCGACCGTCGGAAATTTCCGACGGATGTTCTGTCCGTCGGAAAGTCCGTCGAAAAAACACATGTTTTCTTGTAGTGGTACATTTGCGTTATTGTCTCTACCCGCCTAGTTATTTAGCTTCTCCTTTTTTGCATGACGATGTTTTCATATTTCTGACAATATACAACTGAATTTACCTTTTTATGGCTAGAAAGACGGTGATTTGGTAGACCACACATGAGCTAATACCAATTCCTGTAAAGACTAAAGAGGCGTTTGTAAAACTTGAAATTTTCCATTTCAACTACTGTACCGTTTATATATTCAAAGGGACTGTACTATTTCAACAACAAAAAATGAGTATTCAAAACACACTTTGCCGGAAGAAAGCCAAGAAGATATGTCTCACGCCAAAAAAATAAGTCATATTATTATGTGAGTCGTCATTCAAAGTTTCATCAATATGTTGTAAGTTCTTTTGTTTCTATATTGTTGAGATCTCATCATTATTTTTAGATGAATATTTGACTGATTATGATACTATCCACCCATTTCTCATAGTTTAGTTAATGAGTTTGTGAACCATTCTTTGGTCTGTTTTTTCCCCTTAAAGTATATAGAAATTTAATTCATGAGAATTAATTATTTCCGGTAGCCAAAAATGAGAAACTTTTTACTTTTTAATGATATATGGACAAAACATCATCATGATTTTTGGTCAAGCCTGGCATGTATGAATGAATAAATTTGGTCTTTTATTCCATGAATTTTCCTAATTTGCCATTTTTATTTCTTATACAGAAAATATTTTTGTAATCTTTCTGAAACCATTCAGTTTTCTCCGCCTATCTGAGGACTTGCCCATCAACAGAACCAGGTACTGACTTCTATCACTCAGATTTTTCTTTATAAGTTTGGAAAAACTTTTAGATAATACCAAACCAAATAGCTTGTAATGAAAATTCTTAGGACATGATTACTCAAGAATTGTACTTTTTGCTGTAATCTAATATGTAAGATGTTTTAGTGTTTTTGCATTAGCAGAGACATGGTTGGACGAAGCTATAGCTTAGATACACGCAGAGTTGAGTCCACGGATCTTCGAATAGCTCTTTATGAAATGAAAGAAGATGTGGAGAGACTGGAGGAAGAGTTGGATGCCGAGAGAGAAGCGACTGCCACGTCAGCGAGCGAAACCATGTCTTTGATACAAAGGCTTCAAGAAGAGAAGGCATTGCTTGCTATGGAAGCTAGCCAGTACAAGAGA
Source organism: Draba incana (assembly GCA_963576765.1). NCBI lineage: Eukaryota > Viridiplantae > Streptophyta > Magnoliopsida > Brassicales > Brassicaceae > Draba > Draba incana. Next base: position 27,661,576 of record OY755211.1, on the reverse strand, counting down.
ATGTCCGAGGAGAGAATGTCGCACGCTGAGTTGTCGTTGGAGCTCTTGGAGGAACAGAATTACCAAAAAGATGTCGAAATCAAGAATCTTGAGTGTGAATTGTGCGTGCTGGATTTTCACACAATAGAATTTGTGAAGATTCTTCGAAATAGAGCTTCTTTAGGTTTACAAACACTCAGATTGAAAGAGAATTAGGGTTCTTAAGACTGTTCTTATTAATAAGCTGAAAAAGCCGTTTTTTGTCTTATTATCTCTCAGAAAATCAGATCCCCTCAAATGAGAGGGGTACATGCTTATTTATAGAGAATACAAGTTGGTTTGGACAAACAGTGTTGGGCTTTTAATGGGCCTCTGTCTTCTGGGCTTGACCGTTGGGCCGTTTAACGTATACTTAGTCGATTTAGGCTTATCGATTCTTCTAGGGGAGATTTGACCCCTACAGTTAGCCCCCCCAGTTCAACAGTTTTATAAATAAAAGTGTTGAAGTAAGGGTGTCCAAGTGAAGAATCGATTTCCGTTAGACTATTAACGTGTTGACCGATTTTGCCGAGCCCAAGTGACATGGTTGTACCCAATTTGGCGAGCTGATCGACGCGATGCCATCTGATGGTCGGTTTCGAACTTGCGAACTGACGAGCTCATAACCCGCGAATCGCTCGAAGATGCGAGGCGACAAGATGAAAATGTTCCGAATGTGCAAACTGCTCGAAGATGCGAGGCGACGAGATGAAAATGTTTCGAATCTGCAAACTGCTCGAAGATGGGAGGCGGCGAGATGAAGACGTATAGGTGTGTGAACAAGCCTCGGTAAAAACCTTGTCTAGAAAACCCGGTGGGAAAAAACCAGACCAAGGGGAAAAGAGCACGAGTCACACATTTGTTCAAGTTGCCGTTGTCGCCGAGTCCTCAATTTTAGTTTCGTCTGCGTATTCTCCGAGTTGTTTGGTGGAATGAAGGTGCGAGGTCGCGAGCCAATTTGATGAAGTCGCTAGTTGATTTGAGGACGTCGCGAGCTGATCTGAAGAAGATGAAGTCGCGAGTTGATTTTGATGAAGATGAAGTCGCGAGTTGATTTTGAGGACGTCGCGAGCTGATCTGAAGAAGATGAAGTCGCGAGTTGATCGAGTGTGACGTTATGAGCGAGTCGATTTCGATCTTGCGAAGTGACGAGATGAAGTCGCGAGCTGACTTTGAGGAAGTCGCGAGCTGCTTGAAGATCATGTCACGAATCAGCGAGTCGCTCGATACGCGCGAGGCGACGGGACGAATCCGAGAAATGTCGAAACGAAGTCGCAAACTGATTTTGGCGAGGTGGCGAGATGAAAATCTTCGGAGTCGCGAATTGATTTCGATGAAGAGAAGTCGCGAGACGCCTGATGAGACGAAGTCGCGAGTTGATTTTGATGAAGAGATCGATTTGAACAAGTTACGAGGGTGCGACTTGATCAACTCTATAAATACTGCGAGGTCATGGTAATCGCTGAGAATCAAAGTCTTGAGAAAGCGAAATCCTGAAGTCGCGAATTAAATCAGAGTTGCACTCGCGAGGTCGCGTTTGGAGCTAATACGAAGTCGCGGGATTGCAAATCGATCCTTCAAGCCCAGAATCTCAGGCCCATTATGAAATGAGGCCCACCTCAAAATTTGATCCGCAAAAGATGCCTTTATAAGGAGCGATGCTCCTCATATACCTCTCATAATTCTCATTTCTCCGAAAACAGGTTTGCTCTCTCTCTTCCTTTTCTCTCATTTTTCTTTCAAGTTTTCGTTAAGTTTTTTGCCATTCCATCACTTCGCCGCCGCGGTGTTCTTCATCGCCGCCGTCGTGTTTTTGAGGAGATTTGAAAATCCTTTCTTTTTGATCCAAAAATAATGTCGTCAACAAATTCGATTAAGTCTGCGAGATCTGTCGAGCCCGCCGAGAAGGAAAAATTGATCTGGGTGTATTCCGCTAACAGCGAATTGGTCGTTGATGCGAGTTCAACCTGTGGTCAGTTCTGCGGATACGAGGACGTGAGTACGTCTGGTCGCGAGGAGACGAGTGCGTCTTGTCGAGAGGGTCGAGCTAGAGGTAACTCTCCCCTTGCCGATTTGTTCACCTATCCCACTCCCGTCTCAAGGCGAAGTCGCGAGACTAGGGAGAGTGTCTCACCGATGCGAGCTCCAAGAGAGGGTCTCCAAGAGGAAGTTGGGACCTCGCATCCTTCACAGAGTGGCGAGCCTCCTGCTGCGAATGAGCAAAGGTTGGTCGTCGAAATTCCTCATCTTCGTGACGAGTAGCTTAGTTCTGTCGAGCCGATTCCCCGAGTAAAGATTGAAGAAGGCAACTGGGAGTACAATCCCCTCATACAAGCAGAAAGATTGGATGCCTGGATTGGATCCGGACTGGCCGAGGTCGTTAAGAAGAAGATGAAGAAGTCGAGGCGAAAGCAACGCCCGCCTCCAGGCTCTTCATGGTGTGACGAGGAATCCCTGGATATCCTTCGCGTAGAGTGCGGAATCTCCGACGCGGTCGAGATGATTGTGCCAACTGCCGAGCAGCGAGAAGACGACCCGCCTGTCGGCACATTCACCGCATATGAATGCTGGTTTAGGGACTGTTACCTCACACTCCCCATTCCAGCGACGATTCTGCGATTCATGTGGGTTCATCGCATCATGCTCGCGCAGATCAATACCAGAGGAGTTCGTCAACTGGTAGGACTTTTGACGCGAGCTGCAGAATGTGGCGAGCCCATCGGAGTTCGTCATCTCACAAATTTTCTCGAGTTCCGAAAGAATACCAATCCGAGCGGTAAGAAGTGGTATACTCTGGCGAGTCGCCCCTTGTACAAGATGTTAGACGACTTCCCGAACAAAGACCATAACTGGAGGAAATTCTTTTTCTTTATGGCGATCTCTTCTGCGTCCGTTGAAGAAGAACACCCGGCGGTGGCGAAGTGGAGAACACTTGGTAGATTTTCTTGAAAGATTATCGCGCGAACTGCCTCCTTTTTATTCTTTGTCTTAACTTGTACAATTATTTTTACAGCTCGCAGACCGCTAGGTACTCCCGCCCCTGGAATTGACGATCTGTTGAAAAAGCTAAAAGCTCGGAAGTGTCTTTGGGAGCGTCACTTCCATCTTCAGAGAGTTATTCAAGCTCGCGAGATAGCTTTAGTCGATGAAGAAGACCACCTCTGCCGAAGCGAGTCCGACGATCTTGACATTATGCCGCCCAAACCTACTTTCCGTGATATTGCCAAGCAGAAAGCGGCGAAGTCTAAGAAAAAGGCTGATCCGAAGGCCATTGTTTCTGTTGTCGAGACGTCTGAGCGGAGTGTCGATAAAGAAAGTACTCCTGCCGCTAAGAGCGACGAGGCGGTTGTTGTAGCCGCGAGTGGTACGTTGGCTGTTATTACTTCACAGCCAATTACCATTACGGACGAGCTCGTCGAGCCAGAGGAACAGCTAATTCGAAGAAGAAAACACTCTGCCTCTGAGAAAGGCAAGGGCAAAGCTGGCGATAAAAAGAAGACTCGTCGCGAGCTGCCGACTCTGCCTCAAGGCGAGTCCATTCCTCCAGGTTCGCGATCTAGAAAGTCTGTTGAGCTTTACGACGATCCCTTAGCCGCAGCTGCCTTAATGGCTAAGGTCACATATCCGGGTGATAACATGCCGATCCCGGAAATGCTGGTAAAGAGCGAGCTCTACAAGGAATTCGCGTCTCGCCAGGCTAAGGTAAATTCTCATTATTCTCTGTTCCGCCTTGCTTCATTTCTCATACATCCAACTCTTCTGCAGGTTATCGCTCACTGCAACAGGATGGTCATAGCGTATGACCAAGAGGCGAGGTATAGGCAAGCCTTTATTGACGAGGCCAGGAAGAAGGAAGAAGCCGAGAAGGAAAAACTCGCGGCTCAAATGAAACAACTCGCTGCCGAACGCGAAGCGTTCAAGAAAAGTTCTGATGACTTGGGGATGCACCTTCAAAGAGTCGGTCTTGAGAAGAAGAAGGCCGAGGAGAAAAATGTCGAGCTGGAGAAGAAAATATCGGCTCTGAACGTAGATCGCGAGAGAGACATTGAAGCGGCTGCTTCATCTGCAAGGCGAACCGCGGCTGCCGATGTTCAAGCTCAGCTGAACCATGCTTACGAGCTGTTTCGTCAGATGATGAAAAAGCCGATTAAAAACATGGTCTATCTTGCACAAGCGGATGCAAACATCCAGCTTCTTGACGACATGGAGAAGCCTGATACGGAGGAGCCATTTGATCCCAAGGCTGAACGCACTCTTCTAATCGAGAACAAGGCCACACTGGGTGAGGCCGATATCATCTTTGATGAGATAGCCGCTGAGCTTAGGAAGACACTAGGTAAGAACTATGTGGTTCCCGTTAATGTATGGGATATAGTTGTTTCTCCGCGAGTCGAGATCAGTGCTAAGTCTGTTGGTATTCGTGTAGCTTCTGGCTTTAATGATGGCTCTTTGGGCATGCGGCTGCGAAGCGCGAGCAAGGAGTTAGGCGACAGCGAGTCGGGCGAGACGGATAAGACTGTCGATCCGGTTCCCTTAGAGCAGGATCCAAAGACTGGCGAGGCTGCGAGTTCGGCTAGTAAGGTTGTCTTAGCCGAAGAAAAAGGAGTTGAAGAGGGCAAGCAGGTCGCCGAAGAAAAAGGTGTCGAAGATGGCGAGCTGGTCGCCTAATCCACCTTGTAATAGATTTTTAGGATTTGCTTTCTTTTTGTTTTTTGTTTTGCTCAAGGTTTTAAGACTTTTTATTTTGTGCCTGGACGGCTTTATCCATCTTGTGATATTTTATTTGCCGAGTTGGTCAAACCTAAATATATATGGAAATTCGAATTTCTCGCGATTTGTCTGATTTCTTTATGATTCGCCTTTTTGTTGAGGCCTATTAGAGATTGCTTAGCGAGGCGGTTTAATGTGGCTTAGAAGCGATGCAGTTTTAAGACGCTTTAGAGGCGATGCGGTTTTAAGACGCTTAAAGGTGATGCGGTTTTAAGACGCTTAGAGGCGAAACACTGATAGTGTCGCCGCAAAATTTGCCATGTTTGGCGAGGCCTGTTCTAGCTGATCAAGCGAGGCTTGTTGTAGTTTGTTACTTAAAGCAAATTTCGGAGTAAAGATTTTCACAGAATATCTTACCCGATTATAATCTCTGACCAGATTATATTCGCCAAGTTCGATCAAAGTTAAGTATAACTGGGTTTGCGAGATTAACATCCTGGTTTACAGTCGTATTCCACTGAATACATCCGTTCCAGTGATGAACTCTAAATTTATATAGCTCGCTTTATCCACTTTGGATGTATAGGTAAACTTCGCGATGAAGTGTTTTAGATCACCATTATGGTCAGTAATGACGACGAGTCGACATTGAAGTCGCGGTTAGACGATTAAGTTGTTTGCGAGCTTTCGCGTTTAGAAAATTAATTCGTTTGCGAGCTTTCGCGTTTAGACAATTAAGTCGTTTGTAAGTTGATCGAGTCGCGTGTAGACAGTTAAGTCTTTTATGAGTTGATCGAGTCACGTGTAGACATTTAAGTCATTTACGAGTTGATCGAGTTGTAATAAACTGTCGCGTGTAGACATTAAAGTCGTTTGCGAGTTGATCGAGTCGCGTGTAGACAGTTAAGTCATTTGCGAGTTGGTCGAGGTGTAATAAACTATCGCGTGTAGACATTAAAGTCGTTTGCGAGTTGATCGAGTCTTAACGACCTTAGTTTATTACACCAGGTTTGGGAGTATGGATATACGGATCCACTCCCCCCCCCCTTTTTTTCGAATAGGGGGGCAACTGAACTCGTTCGAAAACGAGCTGCCTACGTACCCTGTGAAGGGATCAAGTCGCACCGTAGTTCAAGTTAAATGACTTAGTACTTTTAGCAGTAGTACTTTTTTAGATGTCGCGCATTCCAGGAACGCGGATCATCTCGCCTTTCATGTTAGCGATTTCGTAGACGCCTGGACAGACCACCTTTGTGATCTGGTAAGGTCCTTCCCAGTGAGGGCCGAGCTTGCCGGCATTTATCTCGGCAGTATTTTGAAAAACTCCGCGAAGGACGAGGTCTCCTTCGTAGAAACCCCGAACTCGCACTTTAGAGTTGTAATATTTAGCCGCCGCAATTTGATATTCGGTCATCTTTATAAGAGCTTGGTCGCACCTTTCGTTGATGAGGCCGAGCTCGTCGAGTATGAGGAGATGATTGAGACCTTCCTGTTCTGGAAGTAATCGTCGGCGAACTCCTGGGAAATGGACCTCAGGAGGAATTACAAACTCTGTTCCGTAGACAAGGACGAAAGGTGTGGTTTGATAGGACCACAAAACGCCTTCAATTTCATCTGCCCAACGGCCCTTCTTAGCATCGAGTCGAGTCTTCAGCCCGTGAATAAGTGTTTTGTTCGATGCCTCCGCCTGATCGTTGCCTTATGGGCTGCGAGGTGTCGACTTGCTGACTCTGATCTTCCACTTGTCGCAGAAAAGTTCAAACCGCTTGGAGATGAACTGCGAACCGTTGTCAGTCACTATTTCGTAGGGCACGCCGTGTCGACAAATGATATTTTTCCAGACGAAGTTTTCGACATGCTTGTCCTTGATCGATCCAAATGCTTCCGCTTCAACCCACTTGGAAAAATAGTCCATGAGGATTAATAGATATCGCTTCTGCTGAGATGGATGGAGCAGTCCGACGATGTCCATCGCCCACCTCATGAAGGGATAAGGCTAGGTGACCGAACTTAAAAACACCGTAGGTAGATGGATGAAAGGACCATGGCGTTGACATTTCTCGCATTTTGCCGCGAACAGCTCGCAGTTTTTTATCATTGTTGGCCAGAAATATCCGTGTCGTTTAATTTGAATGGCGAGTGAGTGACCTCCCGAATGGTTCTCGCAGGATCCGCCATGAACTTCGTGCGTTATCTTGCGAGCTGCTTCACCCTCGACGCAGACGAGGAGTGGTCCAGATAGTCGCCACTTGAAGACTTCCCCGTGGAACAGAATGAAACGCGATGACTGCGCCTTTAGCTTGCGAGCCAACCATTTGTCTTTTGGCACCTCGCCGTCCGCAAGATATCCACGAATGTTAGCCATCTACTTAGTATCGTAACCATAGATTGTGGGAATATCGACGATTTCGTGCGCTAGTGGCGGCTCCTCGCTATATGGGTAAGCATCCTTTGGCAATTCTTCGAGCTGTTCGGGGAGAAGACCATGGTTAAAATTCGTATTACCCGAGTCAAGCCTGTTGTTTTTTGCCATCACATATGTTGTTTCGTCCGCCCCGACTGCGTCGGACTTGTCGAGATTCATCAGAACCGTCTCGACAACATCTTTGGTTTGGTCGCCCTACTTCGATACTCGATATCGAACTCGCTTAATTCGATGGCCCACTTGGCGAGTCGCCCAGACTCAGTTGGGCTGTGGAGAACATCACGTAGAGGAAAGGTACTGAGAATCACGATCGAGTGCGATTGGAAATAAGGTCAGAGTTTGCGAGCCGGCGTAATAACTGCGAGTGCTAATTTCTCTGTCAGAGGATATCTTGTTTCCGCATCGGGCTTCTGCTCGGTGCCATCTTTGCGAATTAGAACTCCACTGACTATCGAGGCGGAGACCGCGATGTAAAGGTATAGCGGTTCGCCAGCTATGGGTTTGGTCAAAACAGGTGGAGTAGCGAGATATTGCTTCAACTTCTGGAAGGCTTCGTCGCATTTTTCTGTCCACTCGAAAGCCTGTCGAGCTGCACCCTTTTTATCCTTAAGCGTTTCATAAAAAGACAAACATTTGTCAGTAGAGCGCGAGATGAATCTGTTCAATGTTGCGACTCTTCCTATCAATCGTTGGACTTCCCTTTTTTTGTTTTAGGCAAGGCCATCTGGATAAGCGCATGGATTTGCCTCGATCCCGCGACGAGTTACCATATAGCCAAGGAACTCGCCTGATGTCACGCCAAAACGACATTTAGCCGGATTGAGCTTCATGTTATACTTGTTTAATAGCGCAAAGCATTCTGCGAGGTGGCCGACATGGTCTTTTTCCTCGAGCGATTTGACGAGCATATCGTCTATGTAGACCTCCATTGTCTTGCCGAGGAGGTCTTCGAACATCCTGTTCACCAATCGTTGATAAGTAGCCCCAGAGTTCTTAAGGCCGAAATGCATGACCTTGTAGCAATAGATCCCGCGATCTGTAATAAAAGATGTTTTATCGCGATCGCCGGGGTGCATAAAAATTTGATTGTAGCCAAAGGCTTAGGATAGGATTCGACTTGAGCGAGGTCGATTTCCATACGCTTAAGAGCATCAATGAAAATGATGTCGACTGTGCTTCTAGTATCGATCAAAATGCGACCCGTGTCCCATCCTGCGACGGCGAGTCGGATGACAAGCGGGTCGTCGTGAGGTTTGTCAATGTCTTCGATCTCACTCTCTTCGAACTGGATGCCATCGTTTGGAAACTTGGACGGTATGAGCTTGTTCGCTCCTACCTCAGCTCGTCGTTGATAAACTTTGATTGACAAGATGGTGTTTGAGCAATAACGCGAGCTGCCCATGATCATGTTGCAGACTTTTTGTTTCGAGCCGCTTCGGCCATCAATATTGTTTTGCCGGCCGAGGTGGACCTCGTCGTTATTCCGCCTGTCCCGTTTGTTATTCTTGTTATTGTCCCCAGACGGACTGTCTCCTTCTCTTGCATCGTCGAATTGCTCGAGCTGAAAATTGTTAACACTTATACTTCCTCTGAGCTCTCCGGCGGCTAGCTTTGCTGCGAGTCGCATACCGAGCACTCTGCAGTTAGCCGTCGAGTGTCCACCCATTTTGTGCAAGTCGCAGTATGCGGATTCGTCGTAATGCGAGTTCCTTATCCATGTATTGCCGTTACTATGACCCAGAGTGCTATTTCCGCGACCTCGCCCTCTTCCTCGACCAAAGTCGGGCGAGTCCACCTGGTAGTTATGGGCACCCTTAAAACCTTCCTCGTGCTGCACAAAGTTGCCTGGCTTCTTTTTCGTTGTAGCTGGGGCTTCCTGCGGATTCGGAACTTTGGCCTTCCCATATTTCTGGCCCAGAATTCTGGTTTCATCCTCGCTCTTTGCGAAGCCGTTGGCGCGATGAAGCGCATCTTGAATAGACGAGGGCTCATTGATCGTCATCTCCTTTCGGAAATCTGAGTATTACCACAGGGCTTTTCGAAGCGCGCTCAGTGCGGACTGGTCGTCAATCCCCTTCACTTGAGTAAGCATCGCCTTAAAGCGTTCGATGAAAACTCCCAAGGGTTCGCAAGCCACTTGCAAAATGGTGTAAAGATCAGCCTCGGACGTCTTGCGCTTGATTAAGATTGCGTACTGCTTTAGGAATGCTTCGGAGAGCTGCGCGAAGCTGTCGATCGAATTCTTCTTCATTCCCGTGAACCAATAGAGAGCTGCCCCCTTGAGGTGCTCCTCGAAGAGGAGGCAACAACCAACGTCAATTTCATCGAGTCGGAAATTAGCTCGCCCCATAGCGATTGAGAAAGCCCTAATGTGCTCAGTGGGGTCGCCCTTTCCATCATAAATTGGAAGCCTGAGCTTCCCCGGATCGGATAGACGTGCCTTTGTTATTCGCGCGGTGAAAGGAGTAGTGCGAGCTTCTTCAAGGACGCGGTCGATCTCTGGCCCCTTGCTGGTGGCGCGATGGACCTGTGACCTCATATCCTTGCGATCGCGGGCTGTCTGCTGCATGATGGCTTTGAGCTCGTCCATTTCTGTTTCCTATGAAGCGATAGGTCTGCCATTGGTCGGGGCTTCGGCCTGCTCCGTCCATCGTATATTCTCTGCGAGTTCGCCCTCATCCCTACTTTGGATACGACTGGTCGGTCGACTGTGTCGAGCGGCTCCGAATTCGCGTCCTTCCAGATCGTCTGCGATTGCTACTATACCGCCAGTTGCACCTGCGACGAGGACGGTTCCGTCTCTGAGAGGCGTTGGCGTATGATCTTCGCGAGCTCTGCGAGTTGAAGGCGAGGCCGCTGGGGAGAAGTTAAGGGCGACCGGGGTGACGTGAAGCGCGAGATCTTGAGGAAGTCTTCGAGGTTGACGGGCTGTCGACAAGGCCCTGATTTCAGCGGTCAGGTTGTTATTGATAGTTTCCTGGTTCTGCGATTGCTTGAGCAACTGCTCGAGCATTGCCTTGAGCTGATCGAAACCTGCCGGTGTGGCCGGATCGGTCGAGTTGGTGTTGGCGGTTGCCATGTTTCCTGTCGGGGCAGGTCTGCCTGCTTCCGCCTCCAATGCGGACTGGTTGTTTAGCCCATCCTTAATGGGCTCGCTCGGACCTGAAATACCGTCGGCCCCTGGAGATTGCGGGTTCGTTATTCACATCTTGACGAGTTCGTCTAAGTGTTTATTTCGTGTATGAAGCTAGTGTTGCGAGTAGATCCCCTCTTCCTAGCGCCAAATTGTGCGTGCTGGATTTTCACACAATAGAATTTGTGAAGATTCTTTGAAATAGAGCTTCTTTAGGTTTACAAACACTCAGATTGAAAGAGAATTAGGGTTCTTAAGACTGTTCTTATTAATAAGCTGAAAAAGCCGTTTTTTGTCTTATTATCTCTCAGAAAATCAGATCCCCTCAAATGAGGGTACATGCTTATTTATAGAGAATACAAGTTGGTTTGGACAAACAGTGTTGAGCTTTTAATGGGCCTCTGTCTTCTGGGCTTGACCGTTGGGCCGTTTAACGTATACTTAGTCGATTTAGGCTTATCGATTCTTCTAGGGGAGATTTGACCCCTACATGAATTACATGCCTACAAATGCAAGTTGATGAGCTTGGGATGTAACGGAATTGATGATCATTCAATGGATAGATCTCAAACGCCGTCTCCTGAACCAATTGATACAGATCTTGTGGAGAAAGGAGTTATTGAGCAGAGTTTGGATTCATCAAGAAGAGAACAGGAGAAGATCAAGAAGCTTAATAAGCAATTGAAAGAGCTTATGGAGTTTAGAGAAGCTATTAAAGATACATACAAGAATTTGAAACAGGAGACATTCTGCGTCGAACATTCAAGATATAGTTTCAAAGGGGAGAGAAGAGGTTTTGTTGGTGAAAAAGATGTCTAAGAAATCATCTAAACGGAAAAGAGAGAGAATAGTCAAAAGAGATGATGCAAGTGGAAGTTGTTCTGTAAATGAGGCAGAGTATCAAGCCGAGTTGGAGCGGTTAAAAGAGTGAGTAGAGCTGATTGAGAGGGAGATATGCAAAATAGAGCCTAAAAGTAGTGAAGTAAAGCAAGAAAACATGAATCTTCCAAGAGAATCGGAAGAAGAGTTAATTAAGAGTCCAAGAACAACCCAAAAGTTACTTCCTAGTGATGATTCAGCTCTTGTTGCTGTTCAAGAGGTATGGTAACATCAACTTTTTTTTACACTTATGACAATACTTAGTGCTAACAAATCTTCTTGTGCATGTCTATTGAAACAGGCAATGCTTTACTTCTGGCTATGAGACATGTCTTTCGTTTGGACTTGAGGGCATTAGAATAGAATACACTTTTATTTGATGGAAACGTATACAAACGTTGAGAAGCTTATAGTGTGTTACAAGGTGTGAAGAAATAGTTCAAAAATATTAGTTTAAAGAGTGTGATTAAGATTGTATTTGCGTTTGTTTTGTTTGTTTTGTTTGCTTGCATTTAGATCCATATCTTCTGTAAAGTTTGAGCCTTTGAGAAACAATATTTTTTTTTTTTTCTGTTTTCTAGATTTTCTCATGCTTTTACTACATAGGAAAGAAAAAAAACGAAAGAAGCATGAAAGTGAAAGTTACCAACCTAAAGAGTGTTGTGGATGCTTTGTCATTTCTGCACCAAAGAAGAAAGTCTTAAACCTCAAAAATCACAATCACCAATCTTAGATTGTGCCACAAGCATCTCTAGTTTGGACTCTTTATATATAGGCTTTAAGAGCATCCTCAATGCAGACCTTCAATTATAGATCTTAACCAATCTTTTCTATATAAAACACTTTGTAAGAAATTTGTTTATTTTCTCTTTCTAATGCAAATTTTTAAGTGTATTTAAAAAGCCTTTGAAAAAATAAAATAAAATAAAGAGAAAGAGGAAGAGAGAGACACGTGAGTATTGAATTTTTATTTTCCCTATTTTTTTTCTCCGTCCAACCATTGTTCGCCATGTCACGTGTCCTAAGGCAGAAGAAAAAATCCTATTTTGGATCTGGATCCAAATAATTAGACCCTGGTTTTATTAAAATATGGGCTTTTAATCTGAAAACATTGATTTAAGACTCAATCAGGTCTCCAATGAGGATGGGTCTAATTGGTTACAATTATTTAGGGTAGTACAATTTGTATTATCTCTAGTGCAACGAATCAGTAAAACAACATTATAAAAATAATACCACTATGTTTTGTCGTACTATCATCTCTAATCATTATTATCTTTGTATTGTTACTTGTACGATCAAAATTGTATGCCTTGTGTTACCAATCAGACCGATAATCTAATCCTAAGCAAATATATCAAATCCTTTCTTTGATTGGTTGCGAATATAACCAATTTTAGCTTCTAGTTCTGTCTTACCATCATCTTTTTTCACGTTTTCTCGTCATCGTAGCTCTCCGCTTTCTAAAAATATAATCCGAAAAATATTCCTTCACCATCTGCATGCCATTTCTTCATTGGCTAAACTATTTTTATGTTACTTTTGTGTCATTATCAATGAAGGCAACATTTTCAGTTTACCACAGCTTTGTGGATAACTCATAGCCCTGTGTGTAATTTGTTGGATGTCACTCTCAAGAAGCAAACTCTCTTCTCTTTTACGGGTTTAAACCATCTCTTTGTGTGCGCATCCGGATTTGTTTAGCACTAGAATTGTTTGATCTTTTTCTCTTTTGCACCTACCTCATCATCACATCTTTGCTTGTTCTATAGCATATTATTTTGCCTAGTAATTGTAGAGGTCGGATTCCACCCCTGCGAGATCGATGCAACGACAAGAACGATTCTGCAAAAGTCCAGAAGAAATCCTAAACATGCTTACAAGAGTCCAATTTGTAATTAGGCCAATAATAAAATTAAATCCATATTTAAAATGAATTTAATTATATTATGGGCCTAAAAACTATTTTATGGATTAATGAGCCAAGCCCAAATCTAGCATTTAGACCTATAATTATTTAGCTATATATATCTCATTGTATTCACCCAAAAATGGGGATCTACAATTTCTGACAACATCAGTAATAAAGCTTTCTTAACAGTTACAACAACAGTCTCTCTACTTTTCTGCATTTTGGTTCACTCAGAAGTCTCGCACTTCTCCTACAACCCTTACAAATTCAATTGTGCGAGTTACGACTCCTACAATTTGGCACCGACTAAGGGGAACAACGAGACATTCTTACTTAAGGAAATCACCTTGCAAGTTACGCAAGCGAAGATTCCTGGAGACGACAATCAACAACTCACCGCCGAGAAGCAACGCATCACTGAGGAATAACGTGTCGCCGAGCAGCAACGCATCACTGAGGAACAATGCTTCACTGAACAAAGACGCATCACCAATCAATAACATCGCAACAACAGCAGCGGCGGAATTGGGAACACAACACGCAAAGTGACAGTCATCCTTGATACTCCTGTAACGCCCCGACCGCCCCTCCCATGGCCCCTCGTCCACTCACATGCCCGTGGGCCCACCATGTCTGACGGTCGGTGCGTTAGTCCGAGAAGCTCTGATAGTCATGTTTACTAACCCTACAAATCACCACGAAATCTTTTCCCGTGTTTTGACCTCACTCACACGGTACTGGAAAATGACTTCCCAGTAGGTCACCCATCCTGAAACTACTCCAGTTCAAACACGCTTAACTCTAGAGTTCTCTCAATTCCTTTGACTGAAAAGATAAGTGCACTTTGGTGATATAGGTAGTCAAATCAATTCTTTTAAGCCTCTCCACATATCTCGCATATACCATATATGTCGTGAAACCGGGGTGTCACAATCATCCCCACTAACAGATCGCAACGTCCTCGTTGAACATACCAAGATCGTTATCCTCGACAGCTGACTATTCACAGATGTTAGGGTTTGCTCTGATACCACTTATAATGCCCCGACCGCCCCTCCTATGGGCCCCCGTCCACTCACAGGCCCATGGGCCCACCATGTCCGACGGTCGATACGTTAGTCCGAGAGGCTCCGATAGTCATGTTTACTAATCTTGTAAATCACCACGCGATCTTTTCCCGTGTTTTGACCTCACTCACATGGTACTGGAAAATGAGTTCCCAGTAGGTCACCTATCCTGAAACTACTCCAGCTCAAACACACTTAACTCTGGAGTTCTCTCAATCCCTTTGACCGAAAAGATAAGTGCACTTTGGTGATATATGTAGTTAAATCAATTCTTTTAAGCCTCTCCGCATATCTCGCATATACCATATATGCCCTGAAACCGGGGTGTCACAACTCCAGTGACAGCAGTCGCAACAATGACACCTGAATTCCTCGCCACAGTGCATCGGCTCCGCGATAGAATAGCGGGTATGTTCAGACGACCCGTGGCGCGAGTAATTCTAACATACTTGGATTTCGCAACTCTAGTTAGAGCACCAAGAAGGCAAGGTCTACTTCCTCCTACGCCAACTCCGTAAGGCGAGCAAGGCATAACTACTCAAGCTGCAGCCAAACAACCTAGTGCTACCGCAACAACGACAAATGATTCAAGGAACCCAAGAGCTGCACGCAATTTAGAGAACATCGCCACTGGTAGATCGACGACCAACACTGAGTGCAATAACGCTACTACAGAGCTGGAGTAAGGCTTCAAAGGTGAAGAAGATAACTCGACATGGTCATAGCATTCAGAGTTCGAGGAAGAACAACAAGCAGCTTTTGTGGCTCAAAAGGCTGAATTGGCTGAGATGCGACGCAACATAGAGCGAGTGGCCCCTAACATGAGAGACATTCAATCTAAGCTACACAAGGCATTCAGCAAGGCACTTAAGCTTAATCGAGTACTCCCAGAGGTCCAGAACACCCCTTTCACGAATCACATCTAGCAAGTCAAAGTCTCCGATCCAGGAAGAATCAAAGTACTAGTTTACGAAGGAAAAACCGATCCATCAGAATACTTAACTGCGTTTGCCATCGCGCTGGGACGAGCTAACTTCAAAGAAGGTGAAGAAGATGTTGGACGTTGTCTCCACTTCGTCGAGCACCTCCAAAGAGCAGCTCTTTAATGGGTTTCCAAGCTGGAAAGGAACTCCATTGGCAAATTCATGCAGTTAGCCGCATCGTTCCTGAAGCACTATGCCATCGTCATCAAGCCTGAGACATCTGACGCAGATCTCTGGACTCTACAACAAAGTCAGGATGAGACATTAAGAAACTTCATTGAGCATTTCAAGACGGTGCTATCCAAAGTCGAGTGCTTCAGCAATAAGAACGCGCTCGAGGCGCTTAAAAAGTCATTATGGTGTAACTCTGAATTTTGCAGGGAAATGATCCTGAATAAACCCGCAACAATCCAAGACGCTCTGCACCGAGCTACTGACTTTACGATAATCGAGGACAAGAAAGACATTTTTGCTCTAGCTCAAGGAAAGACAAAGTCCACACCTCACTCTCCTCATACTCAGAATCAGCCACACGCTAAGAAGAGTAACAAAGGACAAGGATTCATGAACGAAGAGTTTGAAGGCACTCACAATTACCAAGTGGAATCCCAAGCTTACAGCGTAGGACGAGGTCGAGGCCGCGACTGTGGTCGAGGTCGCGGTACCTGGTTGAACACATGGACAAGAGATGAGAACAACTACGATGAAGAATCATACTGCGAGTACCATAAATACATTGGGCACTCTACAACAAAGTGTCGTACCCTTGGCTTGAAACTTGCTGTTGCACTAGCTGCTGGAAAACTTATGGGAAACATAGACATAAAAGATTTCGAGATGGACGTCAATGAGCAGCAACATGCGCAAGACGAACACCCTGCACCTAGAAGGCAAAACGATGAGCGAGTAGCAGACGAAATTTGTCCTGACATACTGATGATAATGGGAAGATCTCCTTACTGCTCAGATACAGTGGCTTCCATCAAAGCGTACCAGCGGAGAGCCGAAGTTAGCAAAAATCTTGCTAAGTCATCCAAACTGCCAAACAACATAATTTCCTTTGAAGAAGAAGAGACAACTGGCATTGATCGACCTCACAACGACCCTCTAGTGGTCTGGCTTGTCGTCAGCGACTTCAACGTGTCTCGGATCCTCATTGATACAGGGAGCTCTCTAGACGTCCTCTTCTGTGAGACGCTCGAGAAAATGAAAATCGACCTCAACAACCTCAAAGGAAGACCAACACTAGTGACTGGTTTCTTAGGAACGACTACGACAATGGGAACTATCCAACTTCTTGTCCAAGCTGGCAGAGTAAAAAAATTGTCAAATTTGCTGTAGCAAATCACCCTGCTATCTACAACATTATCTTAGGGACTCTATGGATAAATTATATGCGCGCCGTGCCATCCACTTCCAACCTCTGCCTCAAATTCCCCACCCTAAGAGGTGTAAAGACAATTCGAGGAGACCAGAATGCATCCCGCACTTGCTTCTTTGCTGCACACAAACTTAGAAACCCTATTCCAGAACTTAACGAAAAGACGAACAAGAAGTCCAAGCTAAACCATCAACACAAGGACACGCTATCTAACAATCACCAAGGTAGCTTCACTTGAACTACATGGCGGCTTGATCCCTGCAAGGGGTACGTAGGCAGCTCATCTTCGGATGGGTTCAGCTGCCCCCTCTTTAAAAATGGGGGGGGGAGGGGGGGGGGGGGGGAATGGGGTACGTATACTCGTATACTCCCATCTCTCTTACTTAACTTTCTCGCAAAAATCAAACAAGGCAAACTTATCTGAAATAGTTTCGCTTGTAAAATCTAAGTCTTAACAAAAATAGACTTCTTTCAAATCAATTTGCAGTGACACCCCCTGTGGATAACAAAAGTCTAATAAAAAACAGATATAACACCTCGCTGTTGGCCACAGCGACGGTCTACTTCACAAGCTTCAAATTTGACTATTACATCCTTAGCAAGATTAAACAGCGCGCTATACAAATATACAATGTTCATTACAGGAACGTGTGTGTTAGGGGAAAACGTATGCATAAACTCAAATATTTATTTCGAAACCCAACGGACAAAACGTTGGTTGCATCGCTAAAAGTAATCATTACAGGAGCGGACGTGTTTCTCGGGAACATGTCTGTAAACCCAAATGTTCACTCTAAACCCAACTCACTGAATCATTGGTCGTAACGCGATAACATGTTCATTACAGGAGTGGGTGCGTTAGAGGAAAACGCATCTGTAAACCCAAATATTCATGTCGAAACCCAACAAACATAACGTTGGTAACTTCTCTAGATAATATTCACTACTGGAGCAGACATGTTGAAAGTAACATAGCTGTAAACCACAATGTTTATTAAAAACAAAAAAAAATCCAACTATATGAAACGTTGGTCTTAACACAAAGAAAAATACTCGCTGCTGGAGCAGAATTGTTAATAACAATGCTACGGTAAACCAAGCAAAGATTCAGGACAAAGGGAAATAAAGCATGAAAAGGGTAAACACCACCCAAGCTGAATAAAATCAAAAACAAAGAAAACACTAAGGCATTTTCTCTTCAAGCATCGTCAATCGCTTCCACAACTTGTACAGCTGGAACTTAACTCTCAGAATTTGACGAATCCTCATCACTGGATGAACTGGAAGAACTCGGAGCTGGATAAACCACCTTGTGAATAGAAGTGGGTTCATCAGGAGATCTTTTGTCGGATCTTGGACTCCCAAGGATCTCCTCGAATTTGCGCAAATGCTCAGCAAATTCCTTATCCGCAAGTGATAAGTCTCCCTCTTGCTCTTTGAGAGCAGTAATCTCCTCACCAAGATTAGGCCCATTGTCACGACGTTTCTCCTCAGTCACCTTCACCGCAGCTTCCAAAGCAACTACTCGAGCCTGCACAACACGCTTTATTATCCTGTGTTCATCACACGCTCTCTTAGCACTAGTAAGCTGACGGCCTTGCGAGAGAGTGTCTCCTCGTAGTTAATGGTGAGCTGGTTCACTGAAGCAAAGAACTGCCAAAGTAAAAACAACCCAGTAGATCCGAAACAAAAAAAAATGTTGCAGAATTCGACCAAAACTCATACCGTCATACAATGAAGGGCCATGTTCACATAAGCATCTTTTTGCGACATATCTTTTGCATGGGGAAACTTGGCTTTAGGGAAGACGATATTCGACAAGTGAGATGCTGACATACCACTGCTGCCAAACAAATCTCTCAAATTGGAATTCTTCCTGCTATCTTCTCGGGGACGCTTGCGACCTAATTCTGCGACATCATCCTTCTTCCTTGCATCATCACGATGCCTTCGTGATGACTTTAGACAACAATTAGTGGTGATAGTAACGTTTCGCTCAAGCTCAGGACGATGCGACTTAGGCACAATGGTAGTAGTAGTATCAACTCTAGAGACTGATGACGACATTCGAGCTTGTTGCGGCACCCTTCCGCTGGTGTCGACTCTAGCCTTAGCAACCCTCCTCTCGCGCGTAGACAGTTTTTTCCTGTTACTTGACATTTTTAACTGCAGCGATGTAGTCGGCGTAAAGATCAATTAAGTCGTCCTAAAGCTGCTCAACGCATCTTGGAACTGCAAAACTGTAAACAAGGTTAGAGCGATCAAAATTCGACTAACTTATGGATAAAACAGACGAATCATAGCCAAAAGTAAAAAAAAACAAGCATCTAGATGAAAAATAATGCAGTTAGGTCAGCCAACATCTCTTAGGAATCATCTAAGTGTAGGACTGTTCTCGAACCGCTTCTCTCTATATGGTGATCAAAACTGGGAATCTCCGGAAGTCATTTTCTTCAATTTACGTCTTTACTGCGATAAAGTCCAGTTGGGAATACGTTGACTTGTTGGTTTCTGTTGACCAGTTGACTTATGTTGACTTGTTGACCAGAAGAATTCTGTTGACCGGTTGACTGTTGACTTTTGCTGATTTATTGACTTTGGCTGACCAAACTAGAATGTTGACCAAACCAGAGTGTTAACCGAACCAGAATGTTGACCAGACCGAAATATTGACTACTGTTGACCGAAATTGCATTGAACTGTTGACTCGCGTTGACCGAGCTTCACCATCAGAAAGACCGCCGGAATCGATGCTTCAACCGCCAAAATCGAAGCCTCCCATCGTCCTTCACCGGAAATAGGTTCTACCTGTCACCGAAACCACAAGCCACTACACAATCAACCACAACGGCGGCGATTCCTCTGGCGGTAGCAGATCTCGACAAAGCTCCGGCGGTGGCTCCATCTCTATCGACGGATCGAGCAGATCGTCGGTGGTGACGAAAGCAACAAGCGGCATCACGATGAAGCTCCAGCGGTGGTGGTCGATTTGAAGATCCAAAGGCATCACGACGAAGCTCTAATGGCGGTGGTTGATTTGAAGATCCAACGGCGGCGACTCCACGTTTGGTGATAGCGACGGCAACGAGTGACGATGATAAAAGCAACAAAGAAGAGCAAAGCCATCGCCATCTCATTTTGGCTCGTGGCCGGACCATGTTCGTTTCTAGCAGCCATGATCCATGAAGACAACGGAGATCCACGGTGGCGGTGCTGGCGGATCTTGAAGCTCCTCCATCGAGCAGCAGCAGTGAAGCTCCAAGACCCAGAGAAGCTCTGGCGGTGGCGCAGATCGAAGAGGTAGAAGATAACCCACAAAAAGACAAAAGAAATCTGCAGAAACCCTAATTTTTACACTACAGGACAAAAAAAAATTGGAAAAATAGATTCTGAAATTTTACCTCTTTTACTGCAGAAAAAGCGATTCGGTAAAAAATAAAAAAGACTGCCTAGGTGGCCTATTTATACCGAAAGGATTTCCTAAAATCCCTAGGGTTTTTCAGGAAAATTTCCAGAAACTCTCATAACGGGCTTTAAAGTCAAGTTAAATGAGTCCAATAGTGTTTTCAGTCTATTAACCTCATTTTTAACAACGCAAGCAAGTCCAGGAAAACACGGTAGCATCAATTCATCATGGAATTAGTGGAACTTCCGGAAGTCGATGATAAGACGTCAACGCCTGACTGCTTCATGGTCAATCGCATCGATCTCAAACTTCAACAGCTTATACCTTGGCATCATCTAGCTCGATACTACCAAGAAAGGGGGCTAACTGTATGGGTCGGATTCCACCCCTGCGAGATCAATGCAACGACAAGAACGATTCTGCAAAAGTCCAGAAGAAATTATAAACAGGCTTACAAGGGCCCAATTTCCAATTAGGCCTATAATAGAATTAAATCCATATTTAAAACGGGTTTAATTATATTATGCGCCCAAAAGCTATTTTATGGCTTAATGGGCCAAGTCTAAATCTAGCACTTAAACCTAGAATTATTTAGCTATATATATATAGCTCATTGTATTCACCAAAAAATAGGGATCTGCAAATTTCTGACAACATCACTAATAAAGCTTTCTTAACAGTTACAACAACAGTCTCTCTACTTTTCTGCATTTTGGTTCACTCAGAAGTCTCGCACTTCTCCTACAACCCTTACAAATTCAATTGTGCGAGTTACGACTCCTACAATTTGGCACCGACTAAGGGGAACAACGAGACATTCTTACTTAAGGAAATCACCTTGCAAGTTACGCAAGCGAAGATTCCTCGAGACGACAATCAACAACTCACCGCCGAGAAGCAACACATCGCTGAGGAACAACGTGTCGCCGAGCAGCAATGCATCACTGAGGAACAATGCGTCACTGAACAAAGACGCATCACCAATCAATAACATCGCAACAACAGCAGAGACGGAATTGGGAACACAACACGCAAAGTGACAGTCATCCTTGATACTCCTGTAACGCCCCACGGGCAACTATTAATCGCTTTTTTATCACAGTCTCTCTACTTTTCTGCATTGGGGTTCACTCAGAAGTCTCGCACTTCTCCTACAACCCTTACAAATCCAATTGTGCGTGTAACATCCCAAACCGAGATATGGAATTTCGGTAAGGGTGTCGATCGACACCAAGCCTGCATAAGTCGGGTTAATTTGTTTTTTGGCTCGGTTTAGCTGCGATTTAAGGGTTAACCTAGGGTTTGTATATATATATACGTTCTAAGGTTTCGTGGCCGTGTTTGATCAGAGAAAAACGCAAAAATCCTTAGAATTGAGAGAGAATTTGAGAATCATTTGTCCTCGGTTGATTGTTGCAAAGAAATCAATCCGAGAACTTTTCTCTTCGAGCGTTAAGGTTTAGTTCATCATTTGTGGCGTGTTTCCGTGTGATTTCCTGTGTGAATCAGAGTCGTTCTAGCTTTGTAGATTATGCGTTCTCCGTGTTCTTCACCGTTTCGATTTTAAATCGCGAAGGTGAGTGCGTAATCGCGGGTTCTCATTAGATTAGCAGATTGGCTCATCAAATACTAGTTCCGGATAATATAAAAGCTTTTGGAATCTATAAAATCCTAAGTTCAAGCCGCTAAATGCGCGGTAAAGCAACTATGCATTGAGTACAAGTAAAGATAATATACTATAAATTCCCTAGACAATCATCAACCAATCATCGAATTATGAAACTCTTTGAATACCTAAAACCTAACTAATGAACTACTCGGACATGGTGCACAAAAAACAACAAGAGATTAAGGAAAACATGATGATAAACTTTATTAAAAGAGTAGGGATAAGAAGATTCTTTTCTATAACGAGGTACAAAGCGAGATCATCCACTAAGGCTCCTAAAACTTAGATCTATCTTCAAGCTCCTCCAATGGAGGCGTGGCTGCTGTTCTCTATAGGTAAAAGTGTTTATAATTTTGGCACACCCTAAAACAAGAGGCTAAAAACAAGTATTTATAGTGCTAAGGTCTCCTAGGGTTCTCCATGGGCAAAACGGTCTTTTCGGTCGAAACTGCCTTATCTTGATAACTCCAACCGACCTCCTCTCCAAGGCACGTGGTGGGCTTTAAAAATTCTTCAAGTTGGGCTAAGATTGGTCAGGAACATTGGCCTTAAGGCCCATCAACGTTTGACTCCTTTCTGCGTCTTCTCCATCTTCGAGGCAGTTTGACATGTCTTCAGTAGATCCAATATATCTTCTAGCTCACAACTCCAAATAAGTTAATTCCAACTTCATTAGAAATCTGACTCAAAGATCTTGACATGTAGCCGTCATTCATTGATTTCCAAGTAGATTTGGTTGTCCGTCCGTAGCAGAACTTCGGGTGCTACGATTATGTCCATCTTGGTAGAATGTGATATCTAATGAAATTCATGGCTTGGACTATGTCTTTGGCTTAATAAACTTTCTGTAGCTAGGAATACACTGCTTTAGGCTCTTTTTGCTCCTTTTAGATGATTTTCCCTTCTAACAACCTAAAACTAGAAATACGAGGAAAAACTACCTCTTTGGTGTAAAACCTTATTGAAATGCTTTAAAAATACTTTAAAATAGATAGTAAAATAGGTAAAATATAGAGTATATCAACTCCCCCAGACTTAAACCATCCTTGTCCTCAAACAAAATCCAAGAATAGAAAAGAGGTTTGAAAATACGGGAGACTTACAATTTCTGATAAACATAGCGTCGATGCTATGATTCGCGATCTGTCCGAGGGCGACTCCTTCATCCACCATTCATAACTTTTGCAGCCTGTTCCATACTCAAATAACAAATCTCACCAAGTTTCAACCGCACTTTCAATTGACTCTAAGTGTGGAGTTTCTTATTAAGGAATCGTTAGGTAAACGGCTCGGTATAGGAAATGCTAGTTTAATGGGTGAGGCTAAAAGTGTTTAGGGTTACCATTTTCTCCGGGTTGCGCGACATTATGCAAAATCGCAAGAGAGAACATATCTATTGAAGTCCGCAACTTCCCAATCACTTTGTAATTCGCCTTTTCTCCCCCTAGACTTAGACTTTTCTCCGGGAATCTTCCTTAAATACTCTTCCACTCTTCTCTCCATTGTATCTTGATCATCCTTGGGTATTGTCTAGCCTTAAGACTCTTTGGATTCCATTTCCTTCCCCTTTTTATGTTTTTTTTTTTCCGAAAGGGGGAAATTGATTCATAAAGATATGAGTCAAGTAAGGCGCGAGATTTTACCATGATATAAGCTTCCAAGGATCGGCCAAACTCTCTGTAAATTCTTCTGTAAATTAGTTGTTGTACTCCTTCCTTCTAGTATTGGTCTTCGCATCTTCTAGTGATTGGAAAATTGCGTCGGCTCTTTTCTCTCCAACGTTTTTACACATAAATGCATAGTGGACATAGTAAAAGAAGTGCAAGTGGTCTGAAGGAAAGGTTAAGGGCTTAGGTAGGGTACCAACTAAAAATGAGCTGGTCGTTCAAGACACTGAAAGGGGTAAAAAGAAGGGTAGAAGTGTCTTGAACGTATATTACGTTTCCAGGTCTAACTCCTTAACAAGAAAAAATGAGATGGTTAGTGTAAATAGAGTCAAAATCAGATTAGTATTGGCGAGGCAAAACCGTATTGGGATGGGGCGAGTCCGGTCATGAAGGTTTCTGAATCGGATTTCCTGAACTCATCTGGTGATAAATCACTGAATCATAACATCTAAGCATATATTCCTGAAAATGTTTATGCTCCAAAACATAGTGTTTTGACTCGATAAAAATCCGAATAAAAATAAAAAGAAAAGAAAAGAAAAATAAAAATAAAATGACATTAGTACGATTAATCCCCCCAGACTTAATTCACACCGTCCCGGAGTGAAAATAAGTGACAAATGGGAAGGATTGACACAATAAAAATAAAAATGAAATAGGGATAGAGGGATAGTGGTCGAAACACCTGGCTCAAAAGGTAGGCGAAAGGGACTCCGGAGTGTCCGGAACATCGGCGGGCATGTGTTCACCGCCGGAATCAAGGTAGACAATCTCCGTGTCGCCGGAATGAGCTTCCGTAGTAGGCTGGCCATGAGTCTCTAGGTTGTAGTGGTGGCTAGTGACATCATCATCACCGTCTTCGTCGCGATCAAAACCCGAAAGAAGTGACAAACTACCTAATTCGTAATCGGTAGAAGTCTTGGTACGGTTCTTGGTTGAGCGCTTGAAGAATTGAGGGGCCGTCTTCTTAACCACTTTAACAAGTGTAGAAATCAACTTGCCTTGCTTGGATATTTTAGCTTTAAGCTCCTTTCTCTTCTCCGTTTCTTCGCGTAAGCTAGTCATGAACCATTTGGTTGAATCGTTGGTGTTTTTGGTCATGGAGGTGCGGTTTCGGCTTGGCTTGGAGGTAGATGGTCGGGTGGCAGCGGCTACACACTCTTGAAGCGCCTTCTCCTTGTTACGTACAAGAGCTTGTGCGGTGTAGAAAAGTGAAACTCCCACAAGAGGACAACCGGGGATACGCGGGTACCATTGAGTGTGTGGAGGATTGAAGTATGGCATTCCATCACTCAAGTCCGGTAAGTCCTTGTAGGGAAGAAAGACACACTTTTCTTCTTCCGAGTAAGGCGGTGTGAAAAGGTAACCAAAGCTTTCCGATTTATCGTACCATCCGCAGAGAAAATGTTTCCTTTGGAGCGCCAAAAGATCAATCTTGCTTTCTCTGGTTAAGTGGCGTTCTTCGCTTAAGTCGAATCAACAAGCATCCAAAAGTATGGTGATTACGCTTCTAAAATTACACGGTGGTTCCTTTACTAGTCTCTCCTTTGTTGCTTCATGCTTAACCATGACCAATTGTTTAGCCAATAGAGAACCGAGATTAGCCTTCTCCGAATCCTCTACAAATGGTCCGATTAGCAAGAAGAACTCATCGAGTTTCACCGTTCCTTGCTCCTTTCTACTATAAAGAAGTTGTTCGATGAGTGTGTGCACGTAACGAATCGCCGGATGAGTGATCTTGGCCGCCTTTGAGATTCCCGGAGTGAGTCTCTCATTAGCAAACTTCATCCATTTGTTGTAGTGCGTATCTCTAGTCGTACACTTCGTTCACTCAACGCATTCAAAT
The DNA here is from genome assembly GCA_963576765.1 of Draba incana. Lineage (NCBI taxonomy): Eukaryota > Viridiplantae > Streptophyta > Magnoliopsida > Brassicales > Brassicaceae > Draba > Draba incana. The sequence continues at coordinate 27,636,480 of OY755211.1, read as the reverse complement.
CCAAAGATATCACAAATGTCTTCGATAGTCAAAGTGTATGTCATACCTCTAACCGTGAACCTTAAGACTCCTTCCTTAGCTATCGTATTCTTTCCCCTCGAATATTCCAATGACACGGTCGAAAGAAACTCCCTACTTATCTCCGCGTAAGTCGGGCTCTTCATTGATACAAACTTCGTCAAACCGAGTTCTTCGAGGTACCACTCCACATCTTTTCTAATTCCGAGTAAGTCAAGAGTTTCAGAATCGATCGTAGGTGTTGGAGGAATGACGAATCGCTTGAGGTGCGTGTAATAGTCTACATCGGCTCGGATATCGGGTCCAACGGTCTTCATGACAATGCTAGTTCTTGAAGATTCACCGGTATTCGACTTTTTCTTCTCTTGTTTCGGTTTCTTGGGTGGAGGAACTGGTTTTGGCACAATGGTTTGTGTCACTTCTACAAATCTCATTGGCTCTCTCGTATCCTCTTCTTCTTCGTCTCTAAGGTGATATTCCATTTCTTCATCCTCCTCTCTCAAAATTTCCTTTCCATTCTTCTTTCTCGATTTCGTAGATTTCCTTGAACACGATCGACGCAGAGCTTGAGGCTCTCGTTCTCCAATGATTTCCGGCTTCTCACGTGGTTTTGAAATTCTACTAGAACTTCTCGTGATAGGCTTTTCCTCCATTGGAATCACTTGGTTTTGTAGATAATGAGGGTGGGAATCAAAATCCTAATCAATTTCTAGTCAAATTTGTGTGTTTTAAGCAAAAACCCCAAAATTAGGTTTTTTAGGGTTCTTGAGCTTTGAACAATTGTAAGAGAAACATAGGTGATGATGTTTCAAAATTATGAGATAAAATAATCCTTAAAACCTTTAAAAATCCTAATTTTATGTTGTTTTTTGGTTTAAATCCGGTTTAAAATTTAAATTGAACCTGAAATAAAAACTTACTCGGACCGAACTTACCTTGGCTCGAGCCATGGTTGGATCGGCGTGCGGGAGGTCGGGTTGCGGTCGAGACAGGTGTTGGACGGTTGCGGGACGGGACATGGGATGCGGGCTGGAGCGCGGATCGGGACGTGGGACGCCCGCGACACCGGACGAAATCCCATGTCCGGTGCGCATGTCCGGAGTTTGGGCTTGCGGGACGCGTCCTCGTCTTCTTGCACCGGTCACGGACGCTGTCCGGGGCGAGCGTCCGGGGCCTGGGCTCCTGTGACTGCTCGGCTCGCGGATCGGTCGGCACACCGGTCGCGGGCGCGTGTCCGGGGTCTCGGACAGGTTCAATTTTTTTTTTGTTTTTTTTTGTTTTTTTGTTTTTTAAAGAAAAATCTGTAAAAACCAAGAATAAAAATATTAGTAGGATTTAAAAACTTTGAAAACTTAGAAATGAAAATTAAAAACTAGTTTAAGCATAAATAAAATTAATAATGTGGGTTGCCTCCCACAAAGCGCTTGTTTTAAGTTAATTAGCTCGACTCCCTTGTCGGTTTTAGACTTTTGATGAATCCACTAAAAGAATTGTGGTTCCCTTAGCTTCCTTAATCGCTGAATCCTCGACTTATTTGGTTGCTTTTGTTGGATCTCCATCATCCAAGTTGATGATGATGCTCATGGGGAAGAATTTCAAAGTGTTCCCAAGCTTCCTTTGAATAGATTCCGCATCATTTGTCTCGCTTTCCTTCGGTATGAAGATCTTGATTATCGCGGCTGGTTCGTCAAAGAGTCTATATCTACGTTCTTCTTCCTTGTTGGCCGTAGAAATCTCCAAAGTTGTAACTATTGAGTTAATACTCTTGGAGACTCCTTCTTGCTCCTCTTTAGCCGGTTTCTTAATGATCATAACGGGGGGCTTTCCCCTCACGATCTTCGGCTTTCTTTTCGTAGCATCTCCGAGGTCAATGCTTTGTCTAGTAATCTTCATTCCCACCGAGTTAGGCACACTAGCAACATTCATCAAGTGAAAGACGAGTTGCTTGTCGATATTAGTGAGACAAATTGTTCGGTTTGGAAAATTGATGACGGCTCCAGTGGTTGCTAAGAATGATAGGCCGAGTATCAATGGCTTCATCCTTCCGGTCTTCATCTCTAGGACTTGAAAATCAGTTGGGATGTCTCTTTCTCCAACTCTTAACATGACATTCTCTAGGACTCCAAATGGTGTAGAAGATGATAGATCTGCATATTTAATGCATACCTTGGAAGTTTCGAAACTAGAGAACCCTAGCTCCTTTGCCACGGCTAAGGACATCACATTGACACTAGCTCCGGTGTCACATATGCAATCGTAGACATCTATTCCATTAATAGAGCATGGTATAGAAAACTTTCCTGGATTGTCGACCTTTTCTAAAGGGACGTTTCTCATTCTTCTCTTGTACGCTCTTCTTGATTCACCGGGACGGCCTTTCTCCATTGGTTTCAAAGCTACTATAGCCTTCTTTTCAAGTGGGTTAGGTGCATCCACGTGCTCTTCCTCCTTAATAGACACCATGTTCGCAAACGTTTCTCCTTTCTCCTTACCTTGTCTTTGAGCGGACTCGGTGAGTTGATTGAGTTGGGTCTCCGTTTTTGAAATGTGTAGCGAGGGACTCGTACTTGTTGTTGAGGTCATTGTACACGCCATCCATCCTTTGAGATAACTCCTTCCTAGTTTGGGTTATAGCTTCTAACAAGTCTTTCTTGAGTTCTTCAAGCTTCGAATCCGGGTTTATCGGCTGTTCGGTTGAAGGAAATACGAACGGCTGCTTGGTTTGGTATACTCCCCTAGGGTAGAACGGTTGCTTAGGAGGATATTGGGATCCTTGATTATAGTTTTGCTGGTTGTAGCTCTGCTTAGGGTAGACTTGATCTTGAGGGTTCTCCACATTGTTGCTTCGGTAGGAAAGGTTTGGGTTAGGCCAAAAATTGTTGTTGTAGCCTCGGCTCCCATAGTTTCCTCCTATGTAGTTCACTTCCTCTTGATTCTCTAGTGCTCCATCTCCAATAAACTCCAAATTAGGATCGTAGTTAGGACTCACGATTTCTTTAACGGCATGAACTCCTCGTTGACTCTTAAGTAGTTGAGACATCATACTCTTGAGCTCGGCGATTTGTGCTGATTCGGACGATGATCGTGTGTAGTTGATGGTTCTATTGTAGTCTTGAGATGAATTTGCATCACTCGCAGCAAGGTTCTCGATCAATTGCTTAGCTTCCGACATAAGTCTAGTCATGAAATCTCTGTTACTAACAGCATTCAAAGATGTTTGGTGTTTGTAGTCGATTCCATTGTAGAAAGTGTTCCACAAGTTTCCTTCGGTGAAATCGTGGTTAGGGCAATCTCTAGTGTACTCCTTGAAACGTTCAAGGGCCTCGAAAAAATATTTGGTGGCTCCTTGCCTAAAACTGGAGATCTTGTTCCTTATAGAGCTTGATCTCTGCTTGGTGTAGAACTGGTTCAAGAAGGCACTCTTGTATTCGTCCCAAGTAGTAATGGACTGCGGCGGCAGCGACTTCATCCATCTTAGAGCCTTATCATTTAGAGAAAATGAGAAGAGTTTGCACTTCAAGTAATCCGGAGGAACTCCGTTTGCTCGAGTTGTACTGCAAATCTCCTCGAAAGTATCGATATGATCTAGAGGATGCTCGGACGGAAGTCCATGGAATTGGTTTTGCTTCACCAAGGCAATGATTTGAGGCTTGATCTCGAAATCATTCCTTTGAGGAGGTGGTGGACGAATCGGATTCCTATCCAAGAAGAAAGCATCAGAGGAATTGATATCTCCGATAGTTTGGTGTTGGCGAAGTTGAATGAGTTGAGCTTGTCTCGCATTCACACCGTGCTGGAGATTAAGGTTTCCTTGATGATTAAAGTGTTGAAGTTGCAGCTGGTTCCTCATATCTCTAGGTGGCACGAGATGTTGATCTTCTACGCGAGGTTGGTGTTGAATTCCTTCCGGTGGAAGGACATCTTCTCCATCTCGGGCAAGCTGATTGTTTCGGCCTCCTTGGGGCTGGTTCCCGTCGAGATTGGCTCTCTCTAGAGCGGCTTGGGCAGCGAGTGCTCGCTCCTCTTCGGTTTGATTTGGTAAATCGGCCATTCTTTGTTGTCGAAGTCTTCTTAAAATACGTTTAAGCTTGTCTATTTCTTGCTCAAGTTCTACTAGGCTTTTCTTGTTAGAAAGTCTAGTACTAGGCATAAAATCCTGAAACACACGTAGAAAGAACGAGGAAACAAAGCATTAGAAATTTAAAATAAAAGAAAATAAAACGAAATTAAAAGGAAAAATAAAGAAAAACTGAAAATTAAAAGCGTTCTAGACTGGATTTTAATCAAAAATTCGGAGGTGATGTTCTTCCAAGTCCCCGGTAACGGCGCCAAAAACTTGATGCGTGTGAGAATTAAGTTTTACTACTTAATCCAACTACCTGCAATTGCACAACAATCACAATTAGTATAGATAAGGGATTGAATCCACGAGGACTTGTTAACCACACTACGAACTATAATGATTAAAATAAAGCTAGAACAAAATAAAGTCGTTTGGGTGATTGTGAATAAAGTCGAAAACAATAAGATAAAAAGCGTTAGGACTTAGGTAATTCGCAGAGAATTATGCAACGATAATGATTGATTTAATCTAGGGACTTGGGATTTACGCGCCATCTAGGACTCATAACACTGTTGTATAACCATTCCACTTTCGTGGCTCCAGTCACTATGTTAATTCTCCTCAATAGACTCAACTTTCGCACGGTTATTACAAGGAGAAAACACGCAATAAAAGTATGGGTTATGATATTGTCCACCGAACTCCTTAACTAACGGGTTAGGTTGTTAAGACGCTTGGCTCATCAAATACTAGTTCCGGATAATATAAAAGCTTTTGGAATCTACAAAATCCTAAATTCAAGCCGCTAAATGCGCGGTAAAGCAACTATGCATTGAGTACAAGTAAAGATGAATATACTATAATTTCCCTAGACAATCATCAACCAATCATCGAATTATGAAACTCTTTGAATACCTAAAACCTAACTAATGAACTACTCGGACATGGTGCACAAAAAACAGCAAGAGATTAAAGAAAACATGATGATAAACTTTATTAAAAGAGTAGGGATAAGAAGATTCTTCTCTATAACGAGGTACAAAGCAAGATCATCCACCAAGGCTCCTAAAACTTAGATCTATCTTCAAGCTCCTCCAATGGAGGCGTGGCTGCTGTTCTCTATAGGTAAAAGTGTTTATAATTTTGGCACACCCTAAAACAAGAGGCTAAAAACAAGTATTTATAGTGCTAAGGTCTCCTAGGGTTCTCCATGGGCAAAACGGTCTTTTCGGTCGAAACTGCCTTATCTTGATAACTCCAACCGACCTCCTCTCCAAGGCACGTGGTGGGCTTTAAAAAGTCTTCAAATTGGGCTATGAATGGTCAGGAACATTGGCCTTAAGGTCCATCAACGTTTGACTCCTTTCTGCGTCTTCTTCATCTTCGAGGCAGTTTGACATGTCTTTAGTAGATCCAATATATCTTCGAGCTCACAACTCCAAATAAGATAATTACAACTTCATTAGAAATCTGACTCAAAGATCTTGACATGTAGCCGTCATTCATTGATTTCCAAGTAGATTTGGTCGTCCGTCCGTAGCAGAACTTCGGGTGCTTCGATTCTGTCCATCTTGGTAGAATGTGATATCTACTGAAATTCATGGCTTGGACTAAGTCTTTGGCTTAATAAACTTGTTGTAGCTAGGAATACACCGCCTTAGGCTCTTTTTGCTCCTTTTAGATGATTTTCCCTGTTAACAACCTAAAACTAGAAATACGAGGAAAAACTACCTCTTTGGTGTAAAACCTTATTGAAATGCTTTGAAAATACTTTAAAATAGATAGTAAAATATAGAGTATATCAACTCCCCCAGACTTAAACCATGCTTGTCCTCAAGCAAAATCCAAGAATAGAAAAGAAGTTTGAAAATACGGGAGACTTACAATTTCTGATAAACATAGCTTTTGGAATCTATAAAATCCTAAGTTCAAGCCGCTAAATGCGCGGTAAAGCAACTATGCATTGAGTACAAGTAAAGATAATATACTATAATTTCCCTAGACAATCATCAACCAATCATCGAATTATGAAACTCTTTGAATACCTAAAACCTAACTAATGAACTACTCGGACATGGTGCACGAAAAACAGCAAGAGATTAAAGAAAACATGATGATAAACTTTATTAAAAGAGTAGGGATAAGAAGATTCTTTTCTATAACGAGGTACAAAGCGAGATCATCCACCAAGGCTCCTAAAACTTAGATCTATCTTCAAGCTCCTCCAATGGAGGCGTGGCTGCTGTTCTCTATAGGTAAAAGTGTTTATAATTTTGGCACACCCTAAAACAAGAGGCTAAAAACAACTATTTATAGTGCTAAGGTCTCCTAGAGTTCTCCATGGGCAAAACGGTCTTTTCGGTCGAAACTGCCTTATCTTGATAACTCCAACCGACCTCCTCTCCAAGGCACGTGGTGGGCTTTAAAAATTCTTCAAATTGGGCTAAGAATGGTCAGGAACATTGGCCTTAAGGCCCATCAACGTTTCACTCCTTTCTGCGTCTTCTTCATCTTCGAGGCAGTTTGACATGTCTTCAGTAGATCCAATATATCTTCTAGCTCACAACTCCAAATAAGATAATTCCAACTTCATTAGAAATCTGACTCAAAGATCTTGAAATGTAGCTGTCATTCATTGATTTTCAAGTAGATTTGGTCGTCCGTCCGTAGCAGAACTTCGGGTGCTTCGATTCTGTCCATCTTGGTAGAATGTGATATCTAGTGAAATTCATGGCTTGGACTAAGTCATTGGCTTAATAAACTTTCTGTAGCTAGTAATACACCGCTTTAGGCTCTTTTCGCTCCTTTAAGATGATTTTCCCTGTTAACAACCTAAAACTAGAAATACGAGGAAAAACTACCTCTTTGGTGTAAAACCTTATTGAAATGCTTTGAAAATACTTTAAAATAGATAGTAAAATAGGTAAAATATAGAGTATATCAACTCCCCCAGACTTAAACCATGCTTGTCCTCAAGCAAAATCCAAGAATAGAAAAGAAGTTTGAAAATACGGGAGACTTACAATTTCTGATAAACATAGCTTTTGGAATCTATAAAATCCTAAGTTCAAGCCGCTAAATGCGCGGTAAAGCAACTATGCATTGAGTACAAGTAAAGATAATATACTATAATTTCCCTAGACAATCATCAACCAATCATCGAATTATGAAACTCTTTGAATACCTAAAACCTAACTAATGAACTACTCGGACATGGTGCACGAAAAACAGCAAGAGATTAAAGAAAACATGATGATAAACTTTATTAAAAGAGTAGGGATAAGAAGATTCTTTTCTATAACGAGGTACAAAGCGAGATCATCCACCAAGGCTCCTAAAACTTAGATCTATCTTCAAGCTCCTCCAATGGAGGCGTGGCTGCTGTTATCTATAGGTAAAACTGTTTATAATTTCGGCACACCCTAAAACAAGAAGCTAAAAACAAGTATTTATAGTGCTAAGGTCTCCTAGGGTTCTCCATGGGCAAAACAGTCTTTTCGGTCGAAACTGCCTTATCTTGATAACTCCAACCGACCTCCTCTCCAAGGCACGTGGTGGGCTTTAAAAAGTCTTCAAATTGGGCTATGAATGGTCAGGAACATTGGCCTTAAGGTCCATCAACGTTTGACTCCTTTCTGCGTCTTCTTCATCTTCGAGGCAGTTTGACATGTCTTTAGTAGATCCAATATATCTTCGAGCTCACAACTCCAAATAAGATAATTACAACTTCATTAGAAATCTGACTCAAAGATCTTGACATGTAGCCATCATTCATTGATTTCCAAGTAGATTTGGTCGTCCGTCCGTAGCAGAACTTCGGGTGCTTCGATTCTGTCCATCTTGGTAGAATGTGATATCTACTGAAATTCATGGCTTGGACTAAGTCTTTGGCTTAATAAACTTGTTGTAGCTAGGAATACACCGCCTTAGGCTCTTTTTGCTCCTTTTAGATGATTTTCCCTGTTAACAACCTAAAACTAGAAATACGAGGAAAAACTACCTCTTTGGTGTAAAACCTTATTGAAATGCTTTGAAAATACTTTAAAATAGATAGTAAAATATAGAGTATATCAACTCCCCCAGACTTAAACCATGCTTGTCCTCAAGCAAAATCCAAGAATAGAAAAGAAGTTTGAAAATACGGGAGACTTACAATTTCTGATAAACATAGCTTTTGGAATCTATAAAATCCTAAGTTCAAGCCGCTAAATGCGCGGTAAAGCAACTATGCATTGAGTACAAGTAAAGATAATATACTATAATTTCCCTAGACAATCATCAACCAATCATCGAATTATGAAACTCTTTGAATACCTAAAACCTAACTAATGAACTACTCGGACATGGTGCACGAAAAACAGCAAGAGATTAAAGAAAACATGATGATAAACTTTATTAAAAGAGTAGGGATAAGAAGATTCTTTTCTATAACGAGGTACAAAGCGAGATCATCCACCAAGGCTCCTAAAACTTAGATCTATCTTCAAGCTCCTCCAATGGAGGCATGGCTGCTGTTCTCTATAGGTAAAAGTGTTTATAATTTTGGCACACCCTAAAACAAGAGGCTAAAAACAACTATTTATAGTGCTAAGGTCTCCTAGAGTTCTCCATGGGCAAAACGGTCTTTTCGGTCGAAACTGCCTTATCTTGATAACTCCAACCGACCTCCTCTCCAAGGCACGTGGTGGGCTTTAAAAATTCTTCAAATTGGGCTAAGAATGGTCAGGAACATTGGCCTTAAGGCCCATCAACGTTTCACTCCTTTCTGCGTCTTCTTCATCTTCGAGGCAGTTTGACATGTCTTCAGTAGATCCAATATATCTTCTAGCTCACAACTCCAAATAAGATAATTCCAACTTCATTAGAAATCTGACTCAAAGATCTTGAAATGTAGCTGTCATTCATTGATTTTCAAGTAGATTTGGTCGTCCGTCTGTAGCAGAACTTCGGGTGCTTCGATTCTGTCCATCTTGGTAGAATGTGATATCTAGTGAAATTCATGGCTTGGACTAAGTCATTGGCTTAATAAACTTTCTGTAGCTAGTAATACACCGCTTTAGGCTCTTTTCGCTCCTTTAAGATGATTTTCCCTGTTAACAACCTAAAACTAGAAATACGAGGAAAAACTACCTCTTTGGTGTAAAACCTTATTGAAATGCTTTGAAAATACTTTAAAATAGATAGTAAAATAGGTAAAATATAGAGTATATCAATAAACTCGGCTCTGGTTTCTGTAACGAGGTGTCGATCGACGCCTAGAGGCTGTGTCAATCGACACTTAAAAATTGATACTCGTGGTTAGCGAGTGTCGATCGACACCATGGTGGTTTGTCGATCGACACCCGGTTTTAAATTGTGAAATTTTGTGGATTATTGTGTACCTGTTAATTAATGGAATAATAATGTGGCTAAAATTGTTTAGTAAGTAATAATTTGTTAATTGTTATTCTATGTTTAACCTTTTGGCGGGATGACCGCTCCACTGAGTATTTATGATAATACTCACGCAACTCCCGGTTTCTTTTTGAGTTGCAGGTAAAAGAAAAATGTGATTGCGGGATCAAGGCGGAAGAAAAGGATGATAGGGATTGTGTTTTGTTGTTTAGTCTAGCGAACCGTTTGTTAGGTTGCTAGTGCAGTTCATTCATGAATCTGATATTTGAATTATTTTGGATATTTGGTTATTTAATTACATGAAGTTATTTGGATTATTGATTTATTGTTTTTCCGCATTAGAAATTATTAGGTTTTTTTTTTTAAAAAAGTTTGGTTGTTTCAGTGCGAGTTACGACTCCTACAATAATTATATCGTTAAGACTGTAACACCCCTCCCGTGGGCCCCCATCCACTCCCAAGTCCGTGGGCCCTCCATGTCCGACGGGCGGTGCGTTAGTTTGAGTGGCTCTAAAGTCATGTTTATTGACTCTGCAAATCACCACGCGATCTTTTCTCGTGTTTTAAGCCTCTCCGCATATATTGCATATATCATATATGCCCTGAAACTGGGGTGTTACAAAGACAAAGATCTGTTTCTAGTGAAACTACTTTCGTGACTATAAGACAGAGATACAATATCTACAATGACTAGTTTAAAGACAACTAAGCTACAATCAATAAAGTTCAAATCTTTCTGTCAAAAACATCCAAAACAATTGTAATGCCCTGACCGCCGTCGTAGGAGAAATCTTCATCCCCTCGAGAGAATTCCTAATCTCCCAATGGGCCCCATGTCCACTCTCGGCCCATGGGCCCACCCATGTCAGACGGTCGGTGCGTTAGTCCGGGAGGCTCGGAAGTCATGTTACTCCAGCTTAAGCACGCTTAACTCTGGAGTTCTCTCAAGACATGTGACCGAAAAGATAAATGCACTGTGGTGATATAGGTAGCTAAATCAATTCCTTTAAGCATCTCCGCATATACCGCATATACCATATAAACTCTGAAACTGGGGTGTCACAACAATTCTACAGGTCACATGATCGAGTGATGCTTGGAACATAACTAATATTACATGATGTGGTTTCAGATCTAGGAGGATTACAAGTTTCGGTCCAGAACTCCAGATAAAAAAAAAAGGTTGGAAGATTTATGTGTTCTTTTGATAATAAGTGTGAATTCTTGTTCTATGTTCCAGGATTGCAAAGTTTTTGCAGAGGAAAATTCTAAATATACGACCAATGTTGATGAAATCAATTATTGATGATCTACAACTTAGACATTGATGATCTACAACTTATAGATCATGATGATCTACAACTTATAGGAAATGATGGATCCCATATCACTATTTAATTTAGTAGCTTCATCTTTTAAACCTCTATATAAATGAACAAGTTTGTTCAATTGTAAGACACAACAAAGGTACAACTTTCATAATTTCATACTTTGATAAAATCTATCTTGCTCTCTTCTCACCATTTTCTCAATATCCTATTTTCAAGGGGTATAAAATTTTCTTCCTTATTTATATTTATCATCATAATAAATTCCTCATTCTTTTTATAACACGTTATCAGCACGATCACTCTACGTTTATGACAAAAAAAAAAAAATCATTATACTGGTCGGAATATTACCTCTATAATATATTATTTTTCTATGGTTGCTTTATGCACCATAATTATTTATATATATGTTAATGGACGGTTTGGCCGTCTTCTCATTTATTTACTGCTTTTATTATTTACAAATGGTCGGTTTACCGCCTAGTAATTTATTTATTGCTTTTTTATATATTCGTTAATGGTCGGCTATGCCGCCTTGAAATTAAATTACTGTTTTGTTATGGATGACTCTGTCACCATAATTTATTTATCGTTATAATATGGATGACTCTGTCACCATAATTTATTTATTGTTATAATATGGATGATTTCATCACAATAATTTATTTAATGATCTAATATGGATGATTTCATCACCATAATTTATTTATGTTTATAGTGTGGATGATTTCATAACCAAAATTTATTTATGATAATAATGTGGATGATTTCATCACCATAATTTATTTATGTTTATAATATGGATGATTTCATCACCATAATTTATTTGTCTTTATGCTATTATTGTTAAAAAATTTATATACATTCTGATTAATATATAAGGAGGTTTAGTCATAAATAATTAAATATTCTTATCTGGTAAATTTAACCGAAAATTCATTAATGTTTTTCAGATTATTTTTCAGTTTAATTTTTACCTCCAACGGTAACAAAGAAAAATTTTCAAATATTTTCTACTTTTATAACGGCTAGTTAACGGTTATGAAAAATATTTTCAATCTATAAATACACTCATATTTTTCATTCTTCAAATCACTCAACATTTTATCATTTCCCTCTTACGAAAAAAAAAATTTAATTTTAATTTTGTAAGAAAAATGTTTTGGTGGTTTTTAGTTTTTATTATCGGTGTAATTCTTTCTTCTATTTATGGTCTCTTCGTTGGAGAATTTACCCCCGAAGAATATCACATAAACTTTATTTTATTTTTTATTGCAATAATGCTTTGTGTAATCGCTATTAGAATTAATGTATATGGTTTCTGAAAAAATATAACTTTTCTAATAATATTTTCCAATCTTATTTTTAGAATCAAATGGCCAATGTTGAGAAGCTTAAATTTCCAGCTCTCAAAATTACTGGAGCTAACTATATAGCATGGACAACGGATGTTGAACTCTATATGGAAGTGGATAATTTATCTGACACCAACAAAGAGGAAAATAAATCATCCGCCCAAGCTAAGGCTAAGGCAATATTGTTCCTGAGAAAACATCTGGATGAAAACATGTCGCACGATTATGCACACATTAAAAACCCAACAAAGCTGTGGAAAGCCTTGAAAAAAAGGTTTGATAATCAGAGGAAAATAAATCTCCCTCATGCGATGGAAGAGTGGAAAAACCTGAGGTTTCAGAATTTTAAGAAAGTGGAGGAGTATAACTCCACAATGTTGAGGATTGTATCACAATTAAAATTTTGTGGTAAATCAGTCACCGAAGTAGAAATGCTCGAGAAGACATATCTCACATTCCACAAAGAACAAAATATCCTTCAAGCAATGTATAGAAATTGCGGATACATAAGGTTTTCAGAGTTAATTGTCACCCTCTTAATCGCAGAGACAACTAATGAGCTAAGTTGCAAGCTATATAAAGAGTCTAACAAAGGCAAAGGGAAAGAAGTGAACCTTGCGGAACACTTTGAGGATATATTATACCTCGGTTCTCCCAATTTTGCCAATGATTTCGTCGAGACCGCTTTTGCGGATAACTAAAATGCTCGAAATAAGACTACTGAATAATCTCCGAATATGCCATGTATAATACTATGTTTTTCGGTAATTTGAAAGAAACAAATAATGTTGTTTTAGCACAAAAAATTAATGTAGAATTATTGTGTGTTTTATTTTTTTGAATAATATTTACTATCTATTATTTAATCTTTGCATGCTTACAGAAATAGATGAAACGAAACCCAAGGAAATGGTTCGAGAAATTTGTATACCAGATAGTGGAACAACGCACACTATTCTGAAAGATAAGAGATATTTCTCTAATTTAAAACCGACAAGTATTATGGTCGATACAATATCAAGTCCTACAGACCTTGTTAAAGGAAGTGGTAGAGCAACTTTTATGTTGCCAAATGGAACCAATTTTTCTATAAATAATGCCTTATATTCTCCAAATTCTAAAAGGAATTTGTTGAGTTTCAATGACATATATCTTCAAGGATATGATACTCAGTCCGCAACTGAGAATGGAAAGAAGTATATGTACATAACTTCCGATAAATCCAGAAAAAGGCTTGTACTGGAAAAATTTCCAAAAGTTCCTTCAGGATTGCACCATACTCATATAAGTGCAATCAAGTCGCATCTAGTATTTAAAAGAAATCCAGATGATTTCATACTATGGCATGATCGCCTCGGTCACCCAGGCACAACAATGATGCGAAATATAATTGAGAACTCACATGGTCATTCACTGAAAGTCCAAGAGATATATCAGGGAAATAAAATGACATGTGTTGCTTGTTCTCTTGGAAAATTTATCATAAGGCCATCGCCAACCAAAATTGATAAAGAATCACCACAGTTTCTTGAACGAATTCAAGGCGATATTTGTGGACTGATACACCCATCATGTGGACCATTCCACTATTTTATGGTGTTAATTGATGCATCTAACAGATGGTCACATGTTTGTCTATTATCATCTCGAAATATGGCATTTGCGAGATTTCTAACTCAGATAATCAAACTAAGGGCTCAGTTTTCTGATTACCCCATTAAAAAGTTAGACCAGACAATACTGGTGAATTCACGTCCCAAGCCTTCAATGATTATTGTATGGTAACAGGTATAGATGTTGAACATCCGGTAGCTCATGTTCATACACAAAATGGTTTGGCTGAATCATTAATTAAACGTCTTCAACTCATTGCAAGACCATTGATCATGAGATCAAAACTCCCAATGTTTGTATGGGGACATGCTATTTTACATGCAGAAGCACTCATTCGGATAAGACCAAGTGCATATCATAAATATTCCCCATTACAGTTAGCCTTCGGTCGAGAACCGAATATATCCCATCTAAGAATTTTTGGTTGTACGGTATATGTGCCTATAGCACCACCACAACGTACAAAGATGGGACCACAAAGAAGGTTGGGAATATATGTTGGTTGTGATTCTCCATCAATCATACCATACCTAAAACCACAGACTGGTGACGTCTTTACGGCACGATTTGCCGATTGTCATTTTGATGAGAAAGTATTCTCGGTTCTAGGGGGAGAGAAAAAATAAATAGGAAAGGAAATAGAATGGTGTGTACCATCTCTATTACACCTTGATCCTCCAACCAAACAGTCAGAACTAGAAGTTCGACGAATTATGCATTTGCAAAGTATAGCAAATCAGCTACCTGATGCATTTGCAGATACCAAAACGGTAACGAAATCAAATATCCCAGCTGCAAATGCTCCTGGTCGTATTGAAATCCCAAATGAGCATCATAGAGTAGATAATACACGTGAGTCTAACACGCTTAAAACGTGGTAGACCCGTCGGTTCTAAGAATAAAATTCCTAGAAAATGAAAGAAAGTTGAAAAGCATAATGATCCCAAAATCACTTAAAGTATTTTGGAAGAAACGAATCATGAGTCTAACGACAATACAGAGCATCGTGAAGGAAATCATGAGATTTCTATAAACTACATTCATAATGGAAAGATATGGGATAGAATTCAAATTGATGTAGTTGATGACGTTTTCTCATACCTTGTGTCACTGGAAATCAGTGGAAAAAAGAAAGATCCAAAACCAAAATTTGTATATGAATGTCAAAACAGACAAGACTGGATAAAATGGAAAGATGCAATACAAGTCGAACTCGATTTTCTTAATAAACGAAATGTATTCTGACCTATTACACTCACACCGAAAGATGTGAAACCGGTCGGAAAAAAATGGGTCTTCACTACAAGAAAACAGCGCAATTCCTACGGAAATATCCGTCGGAAGTCTGTCGGAATAAGAGTTTTCCGATAGATTTCCGACGGATATGTCTGTCGTTTCTATCTTGTCGGAAATGGAAATTCTGTCGGAAAGCTGTCGGAAATTTCCGACAGCTTTCCGACGGCAGTATTTCCGACGGAATTCCGACGTCTTACCGGACTCCGGCAGTCTGTCGGAATTCCGTCGGAAATAATGCCGTCGGAAAGCTGTCGGAAACAAAACCGACAGCTTTCCGATGGGTTCCGACTACTAGTAAACCGACAGACTTCCGACGTCATTATTTCCGACATATTTCCGACGGATTTATTTCCGACGGATTTCCGACGTATTCGTAGAAATAATTAAATATAATAATAAATTAAATAATAATTAATTTAATATAAATTTAAAATTTAAAATTTGAATTATTTAAATTAAAAGTTGAAATTAAAATAAAATTAAAAGTAGAAATAAAAAGTAATATTGTTTTACAAAACGTTAATAATAAAAATCTAAGTGGTGGGCCCCGGCGGAAAATCCGGGTTGCGCCCCAAGTACGCCATCATCCGTTGCATCATCTCCCTGTCCTTGTCCCGCTCGGCTCTCTCCTTCACCCGCTCGGCTTCTAGGACGGCTTGTGCATCTCGTATCTCTTGGACCGTCGTCTTCAAACCTTCAATTTCGACGTCCTTTTCCTTCATCTGGGCTCTCAGGTCGGATGTCTCGCTGTAGTAACAAGAAGACTCCGATGATCCCGCATCGTCGGGAAGACCATAAAGCCGCCCTTTGCTCTGCGGAGCAACCTGCGGAACAAATTAAATTGTAAATGAAAAAGACTTGAAAACTAATTTAAATTTTACATACCTTTAAGACGAATTGGTTGATGATGTCGTCCGGGGCTTGGGTGAGGGGAGGGGTTCCTTCGACGTCTGGCTGAGAGAAAATGTACTCCTCTTTCATTCTTTGGACGCTCTCCTGAATCTCCTGAGCTACCTGATCCTGGACAACACCATTCTTGTCGGTGTGTGTCGCTAGCAGAAGTTCCAAGTTGTTGGGATCCCGACCCAACTCCTTAGCCTGCAGTTGTTAGATATTTATTTAATAATATAAATGTATAAAAAAAAAATTTAATAAAAATCAAGACGTTCAATGAAAAACTTACCATATCCCTAGCCTTTGTCTTCTTGCTGGTAGCTCCAAGGTTGTGGGTGGCAGGTCCCTTGCCGTTGCGCTGGCTGTTCCGGTTGCTAGAGTGATATGTAGAGCTCTCCTTGGTCGCCTCTAGTTGCCAATAGGCGATGAACCCGTTCCACAACTCCGCCTTTTCCACCATCTCCTTTGGCACCTGACCGTGTAGCCACTTATCCTTCCACTCGAACACCTTCTTCGAGTAGTGCAGTGCTGCATAAGAGTCGAATTCTCTCCTAACCAGAGCGGTCATGTGTGGGTCCCACCTAAATCCTTGCTGCCAATACAAAAATTAAATATAAATAATAATACTTTAAATGAAAGTAAAAATTGTGAAAAAGATGACTTACCGCAAATTGGCGAAACCACATATCTTGATCCTCTAGTGGCATGGCGGTGTACGTCGCATAAGGACGGCTGAGCATAGAGTTTTCCATCTTGTTCAGGGACTTCGAAATCCCGCTGCGAGAATCACCAAACCTACGGGAAAAAATTCAACATTAGTCGCAATTAAATTAAATTTGTTAAAAAAAAACAGAAATAAAACAAAAAACTTACCATCTGTCTCTACCGAGCTGGTCTGGATGGAGTCTAGTCAACCTCTCTCGTCCAGGAAGACTCATGAAGTCCTCGACGCTAATCTGCGACGGTGCTGTGGTGGCTGCTGGTGTCACCGGCGTCTCTACAGGTATAGACGACGGTGTAGGTGTAGACGTCGAAGTCGAATGAGCTCTACTCACACGACGACGACGATGTTGGCCGCTGCCAGATGCAGTGGCGAAACCACCGTAATCCCTAGATTTATATGATAATATATTTTAAATATATGAAAAATCTATAATTATAAAAATATAATGGTTTAAAAAAACAATGCTTTAAATTTCCAAAATTCTCAAATTTAAATTTCCAAAATTGTAAAATTTAAAATTCTGTGGTGGAATTTAAAATTTAAATTTCCAAAATTCTAAAATTTAAAATTTAAAGTTTTATAAGGTTTTTAAATAGTGTTATAAGGTTTTTGTAAAGTTTTATAAGGTTTTTAAATAGTTTTATAAGGTTTTTAAATATTTTTATAAGGTTTTGTAAACAATCTTATAAACCTTTTAAAAACTTTCCTAAATCTAATTGTTTTAAATTTTTTAAAATATAGATATAAATTCAAAAATTAAGTCATTATCTTTAAATTTACAATTATTTCGATATTCTAAAATTCTTAAGTAATTGTTACATAATTTAAAATTCTAAAAAATTAAAATTCTAAAATTTTAAATTAATCGTTATAATTGTTTAAAAATTAGTAAAACTTGCTAACAATATTCTAAAAATTTATGGAAAAAATAATTTCCCTAAATCAATTTCTCTAAATCAATTTCCCTCATTTTTCCTAATCATAAATCTAATTTTTCATAACAATTTAAAAACCCTAACAATTTCATAACAATTTAAAAACCCTAACAATTTAGTAAAAATTAGTAAAAATACTAACAATTTACTAACAATTTCATAAAATTAGTAACAATTTCCAAATTTCATTTTATAAAATACTAACAATTTCCAAACCCTAATCCTAATCCTAAATCTAGCAAAAATCAATTCACAAACTCATTTATATAAAATCTAACCAAAATCAACATGAAATTTGAGGATACTTACAAATGAGAAGGAAGATCCGCCATGGGTAATCCGGCGAGGAGGAGACGGCGGCGAATTCCGGCAAGGAGGAGGGGATTCTCGGTGGCGGTTAAGGGGAGAGGAGGAGGCGGTTGGGGCGAGTCTCGGAGGAGGAGAGGCTCGGAGGCGGAGAGGATAGGCGGAAGGGCGATTCCGGCGAGGAGGAGGAGATTAATCGGCGAATTCCGGCAATTTAAGAAATGATTTCAACCCGTGGAGAAGAAGAAGAAGAAGAGTCGGTTCTGTTATTAAATTAGAATTTCCGACGGAATTAAATCTGTCGGAAATCCGTCGGAAATTCTAATTTAATAATTTTCATTTCGCGGTATTTATTTTTCGTTTCGCGGGTTAAATTTGGCACATCCGTCGGAAATCCGTCGGAAATATAAATATATTTCCGACAGATTTCCGACGGAATTGTGGTTTTAGGGTATGGAATTGAAGAAATGTTTTTTTGTTGTTTTAGGGTTAAGGAATTGAAGAAATTGAAGAAATGTTTATTAAATTTAAGAAATTTAAGCAATGTAAATTTAAGAAATTGAAGAAATGTTTATTAAATTTAAGAAATGTTTTTTTTTGGAAATTTAAGCATTGTATATTTTTAAACAATATATAGCAAAATAAGAATTTTAAACCAAAATGCTTATTTTGGAAAAATTGTTAGCATTTTGTACTTATTTTTACCTTAAAACCACAAAATCCGTCGGAAATCTGTCGGAAACATATATATATTTCCGACAGATTTCCGACAGTTAATCATTTTTATATAAATAAGCTTTTTTATTTTATCCGTCGGAAATCTGTCGGAAATATATATATTTCCGACAGATTTCCGACAGATTTGGGGTTTTAAGATTGTTTATGATCCGTTTTCGTAGTTACAAGTTAATAGTATGGTTGAAGCAATATTTGGAAGATAAAATACTTGATAATGGTCATTGTTACTTTCAAATTCTAAACATTTAGTATTCTAAACACTTTAGTTGTCAGAATTGTATGCCGAGACTTTGTCTTCTCAAAATTCAGGAATTTGGCCTCAAAACCCTAAATCTGTCGGAAATCAGTCGGAAAAATATATATATTTCCGACTGATTTCCGACAGATGTAAGGGTAACACGTGTCGTCTTTTAAGGTTAGCATGATATGAATATTGCGTCGGAAATCTGTCGGAAATATATATATTTCCGACTGAGTTCCGACAGATTTAGGGTTTTGAGGCCAAATTCCTTAATTTTGAGAAGACAAAGTCTCGGCATACAATTCTGACAACTAAAGTGAAAGATAATTGAGTAAATAACATTCTCGATGTTATACCGAACATATTTTTCGATTTTGTCATGTTTCAACCAAAAGCCTTTCATACAGTTACATATACAAAACAGTAGATGTTTACGGAAAATACTAAATGTTTAGAATTTGAAAGTAACAATGACCATTATCAAGTATTTTATCTTCCAAATATTGCTTCAACCATACTATTAACTTGTAACTACGAAAACGGATCATAAACAATCTTAAAACCCCAAATCTGTCGGAAATCTGTCGGAAATATATATATTTTCGACGGATAAAATAAAAAAAGCTTATTTATATAAAAATGATTAACTGTCGGAAATCTGTCGGAAATATATATCTGTTTCCGACAGATTTCCGACAGATATATCATTTTCAAAATATATATATATATATATATAAATCATTTTATATTAAATATATATATATAAATAAATATACAGATAAGTCGAAATTATATATATATATATATATATCATTTAAAAAAAAAAAAATATATATATATATATATATATATAAATTATCCAACTTCTTCGTCATCAACTTCTTCTTCTTCATCAGATCCTTCCGAAGGAATTGTGTCTTCGTCTTCATCAAATTCTCCAACTTCTTCTTCTGATTCTGAATGTACGATATTATCACCAAATTCAGTGAAATCAACAAAAAGGTCCACCGCTGAAGAATGATCAACTGGAGCCATCGGAGTAATTCTAGTTGGTTGCATAGCATCTTGCTCAGCAACTCCATATAGTCTCCCTCTTGGATTAATTGGAGTCACTGTAATCCAAGGATCTCCTCGATGTGTTACCCTAGGATAAGAAATGTAGCATACCTGAAACAAACATATTTAGTTTAGGCAATTACAATATCATTATTTATCTGTAAGACACGTATTATAAAATTTTAAAATCAAACCTGGTCTGCCTGTGATGCTAGGATGAATGGGTCATACTTTTGCAGTCTCCTACAAGAATTTACTGAAGTGACGCCAAATTGGCTCACCTGGACACCTTCTGGATATAACGGCTATTTTTTCCTACAGATTTCCGACAGACTAGTTGGGAGTCTGTCGGAAATCTGTCGGAAATTGATATTTTCCGACGGATTTCCGACAACTGACCGGAATCTCCTCCGGCGTCGGCAACGGCTAGTTACACGGTCCAATAATCCGACCGATTTCCGACGGTCTGTGGTCAGTCGGAAATAATTCCGACAGATTTCCGACGGAATTGAAAAATTTCCATTCCGTCGGAAATCGGTCGGATTTCCGACGGAATTACTTCCGTCGGAATTTCCGTCGGATTTGCGGCTGTTTTCTTGTAGTGCTTCGTTCGAAAACGAAACGAAACGAAAATAATAAGATTATGAGATATAAAGCTCGCCTTGTAGCTCAAGGTTTTTCTCAAAGACCCGAGATTGATTATGAGGAAATATATTCCCTTGTTATGGATATAATCACTTTCAAATTCTTAATGAGTCTAGCATCTAACAAAAATCTAGAGATGCGTCTCATGGATGTCGTTACAACATATCTATATGGATCATTAGATATTGATATCTACATGAAAATTCCAGATGGGTTTACAATTCCTAAGGAATTAAGTTCAAAACCAAAAGAGTTATGTGCAACAAAATTGCAAATATCATTATATGGGTTAAAGCAATCTGGGCGTATGTGGTATAATCGTCTCAGTGAGCATCTAACGAAAGAAGGATACGTAAAGAAAACAACATTCGGATTTGTGATTATCGCGGTGTATGTTAATGATCTAAACATAATAGGAACTCAAGGGGAAATACAAAAAGCCTCAAATTATCTAAAAGGTGAATTTGAGATGAAAGATCTCGGACAGAAAAAGTATTATCTTGGCCTTCAAATTGAGCATTCTCAAAAGGGTATATTTGTGCACCAATCCACATATACCAAAAGGGTACATAAACGATTCAACATGGATAAAGCAAATCCTCTAAGTACTCCTATGATCGGTAGATCACTCATGGTCGAAAATGATCCATTTCGACCACATGAGGAAAATGAAGAGATACTTGGTCATGATAATATATGAGTGCCATTGGAGCTTTAATGTACCTAGCAAATTTTACAAGGCCCGATATATCATTTGCCGTTAATCTTTTGGCAAGATCAGTTCGTCCCCTACGCGGAGACATTGGAATGGAATTAAACACATTTTTCGTTACCTCCAAGGGACTACTGATTTAGGTTTATTTTATCCTAAGAATTCAAATGGTCAAATGGTTGGTTTTGCAGATGCAAGATATTTATCAGATCCACATAAAGCTCGATCACAAACTGGATACGTTTTCACGATCGGAGGCACTGCCATATCTTGGCATTCTCAGAAGCAGACACTCGTGGCAACTTCTTCAAATCATGCTGAAATTATTGCGCTCCATGAAGCAAGTAAAGAATGTGTATGGTTGAGATCAATAAGCCAACACATCAAATTAAGCAGTGGGATATACGTCAACACAGAGCCAACAATCTTATATGAAGACAATGATGCATGTGTCGCTCAAACAAAGGAAAGATATATCAAAAGTGATAGAACCAAACATATCCCTCCGAAGTTCTTCTCATATACTCAAGAACTTGAGAAGGCTAAAATCATTGAAGTCAAGTATGTTCGATCATGTGACAATGCCGCATATCTCTTCACGAAGTCC
Organism: Draba incana; assembly: GCA_963576765.1. Lineage (NCBI taxonomy): Eukaryota > Viridiplantae > Streptophyta > Magnoliopsida > Brassicales > Brassicaceae > Draba > Draba incana. The sequence continues at coordinate 27,614,551 of OY755211.1, read as the reverse complement.
CTACCTACCACTACGTTCAGGAAACATGTCCATAACATTGGAATGCGTCATCAACGAGATTTACAAGATGACATCTGATCATTCAAGGAGGAGCTTGCGAAGTTGTACTCTTTTTACCTAGCTATGGTTTTCCCACTGGGTTCTCCTAGAAAGGTTTTTAATGAGGCAACGAATACGTAAAGACATAGAAAATAGTGACATTGGTCTCCAAGGGGGAGTGTTGAAGAAATCAATTATTGATGATCTACAACTTAGACATTGATGATCTACAACTTATAGATCATGATGATCTACAACTTATAGGAAATGATGGATCTCATATCACTATTTAATTTAGTAGCTTCATCTTTTAAACCTCTATATAAATGAACAAGTTTGTTCAATTGTAAGACACAACTAAGTTACAACTTTCATAATTTCATACTTTGATAAAATATATCTTGCTCTCTTCTCATCATTCTCTCAATATCGTATTTTCAAAGGGTATAAATTTTTCTTCCTTATTTATATTTATCGTCATAATAAATTCCTCATTCTTTTTATAACAACCAAAAAATTGTTTTTTTTACCGCATGACATTGTTTTGCTTCTTGGCTCATCACTTCTTTCTAAGGTGGCATAAAACTTATTGATCTTTGTTTGATGTTGCTGTCAACCATTAGTCCATACTTTAATTTAAATATATTAAACTAACAAAGGACTAATGATCAAGATTCAAGACAGTGGAGAGATTAAGCAGATGGACATCAGCTTCCACTTGTAATAATAAATCTTTGCTTTAATTTCTGTTTTTATATCCAAAGTTAGGCACAAAAAAAAAGGATAGTGATAAGATTATAATGCAATAAGAGATTAGAAGAAGCTTCATTGCTAGATTCATAGCACATACATAAGTTATGATAGATCATGATAACAAGAAACCCACCAATCTTAATTTTAAAATAATTAACTAATTAATGTGAAATAGAAGATTTGGTTGGCTGATCCTTAATCAACAAAATCTCACTTTCTTTAAAACAATTCAACTCAAGAGTCCAACAAAAAATCACCAAAAGAATGAATACAATCATCAAAACTTTCTGAAACATTTGATCAGAAACCATTATGAACTAGTTACTCCTTGTGTTTCTTGAGTTTGAGAATGCACAAGGGAAGGACAAGCAAAGAGATACTCTTTAAGCCGTCCCATCTCGTGAGCGACATCGAGCATATTAGGCCTAGTTGAAGGAGTGTATTGAGTACATATCAATCCCAACTCAATCATTTCCAATATGACTTCCCTCCATAGCTTCTCACACATCTCTGGTTTCCCTTGCGGTTTCCATCTGATCAACGCTTGCTCGACGATTCCCTCTAGAGAATTTGGGTAATGTGACTTGATAAATTCATGTAAACTTGATCCTTCATTCACAAGAACATCCGTTGGTCGCCTTCCGCTCACAATCTCTAGCAAGAGAACCCCAAAACTGTACACATCTCCATGGATCGATGTGCGTTTCCCCATCCCATATTCTGATGACAAAATCAATAAATATGTTTAGAGCCTAATGAGATTACTTAGTGAAATATTAATGAATGTGTTACCTGGTGCAATGTAACCGACTGTTCCGCATAACAATCCATCTGTTGAGCCAAATGACACTGAATCATCTGTAGAAACCAATTCTTCGGCGCCTTGAACCAATCTTGAAATACCAAAATCGGTAACCAGAGCGGTCATATCTTCGTCAAGAAGGATATTGCTAGGTTTGAGATCACAGTGAACGACTTTGACAGGTGAAAAGTGATGCAAGTAAGCTATTCCTTCCGCGACATCGCTGCATATACTCACAAGCTGAATCAAATCCAAGTTTTTCGAATACTCTTCAGGGTATAAATGCCTCTCTAGACTTCCATTTGGCATCAATGGCAGAACAAGAGCCTTGAAACCAGGTTTGCTACATGTCGTGATGATCTTAATCAAGTTCCTGTGCCTTGTCCTCCTCAAGATCTCACATTCTCTTTTAAATCCCCTCGAAAATTCCAAAGCGGTGAGTACTTTGACCGCAATCTTCGTGTTATTCCTCAGAACTCCCTTGTAAACATGACCAAACCTCCCTGAACCAACCAGGTTTAAATCACTGAAACCTCCTGTTGCTTCTACGAGCTGCTGATACGATATTATCGGGTAATTCGGGTCCTTTCGGTTCTGTTTTTCCTCGTCTTCGACCTCTTCTTGGTTGTGCACTGTTAAATTCTTTCCGAATCTTGCTTTGAGGACAACAGGGTAACCAAAAACAAACAGAACCGGAGTTGCAATCAGCGATAACAGAACCGGAAGAAGAACAGTAGGGTACTTGTGTTTCTTCTTGCATACTTGCATTCCTTTTATAGAGCCACACAAGAGAGAATCTCCAAGAAAAGACTCAATATCCAGCTTAGAGAATGATCCGTTGTCCGATACATTTCCGGAGAACAGGTTGAATGAGAAATTCAAGTGCTTGAGAGTCGAAGATTGCTGAAAAGAAGACGGTATAGCTCCGGTTAAACTGTTTAAAGACACATCTAACTCTTTCAGATATGGCAATTGGCCTAACGACGCGGGAAGAGGACCGAAGAAACCGTTCCGCGAAAGATTTAGATGTTCCAATGCAATGCAACTTCCGAGCTGAGGCGGAATTTTCCCCGATAATTGGTTGGAAGATAGATCAACGGAGAGAACCATATCCATTTTGCTTAGCTCCAACGGTATTTCTCCGGTTAAGTGGTTGCTAGAGAGGTTAAGATAAATCTTGAGGTTTTGAAGATTGGAGACAACTTCAACAGGAATCTTCCCTGTGAGATTGTTGTGAGAGAGATCAAGAATCTCAAGATTGATACATTTGCCAAGGCTTTGAGGGACCGGACCAGAGAGATGGTTTCCGTATAGAAGAAGTCTTCTCAGCTGAGAAAGGTTAGGGAAACTATCCGGGATTGAGCCAGAGAGCTTGTTTCTTGACAAATCAAGAAGACCAAGATGAGGAATATCCCCAAGTTCCATTGGGATTTCACCGGTTAAGAGGTTATTCGAGAGATAAACCCTTTCGAGCTTCCTTAGCTTACAGAACTCGTGAGGGATTGGACCGGTTAAGAGGTTACTCGACAAGTTTAGGAGAGCTAGGTTCGAAAGGTTTAATATATCTGGAGGTATGGAGCCATGGATACGGTTTTGATCGAGATGAATCTGAACAAGATTTACAGAGAGGTGCCTTATCGAAGAAGGTATCACTCCTCCAAGGTTGTTTCCGGCTAACTCAAGCTCTTGTAGGTCAGCGGAATTGGCGAGAGAGGCGAAAAAAGGTTCGAGGTTTGTGTTATCGTTGTGGCTAATGAAATGGTTATAAGAGAGGTAAATAAACTGAAGTTGTGGCATCTTGCTTATGACTTGAGAAGGTAACTCTCCGGTTAAATGGTTTGACTCTAAATCGATCCATTTGAGATTTGTCGAATTCGAGAGCGATGATGGGACGTTTCCGACAAGCTTGTTCGACCAGAGAAGAAGAAACCGGAGTTCTTTGAGGTGACAATGGTTCTTTAGAGGGATTTCTCCGGTTAGAGAATTGTTAGAGAGATCAATGTATTGAAGAGATAAAGAAGAACCGTTGCAAAAGAGCTGAACCGGGATTTGACCAGTAAACCGGTTGGTTCCAAGATCGAGATAAACTAGACGGTTAAGCGAACCGAGCTCTTGTGGGATGTTTCCTTGTAAGAGATTCTCAGAGAGGCTTAGCTGCTTTAGGGTCTTATGCAATGAGCCTATCTCAGGTGGGATTTGTCCTTTGAAGAAGTTTCTTGAAAGATCAAGAACGGTTAAAGCGGTTAGATTTGCGATCGACGGTGAGATTTCGCCTCTGAGATCTCTACCGCTTATGTCAAGCTCGGTTACTCGAGTACTCTCGTTGTTACACTTGACACCAAACCAGTTACAAACATCAAGAGAAGAAGGTATCCAAGTGCTCAAAGAGTTGTGAGGATCTGAAACAATGGAAGATTTGAAAGAAAGCAAAGAGATTTGATCATTCTCTTTTGAAGCAAGAACGGTCGTAACAAGGATCAAGAAAGAGAAACACAAGGAAGAGAAACAAGAATCCATTTTTTTTTTGTATGTGTGTGTGTTTTAATTAACAAGGAATCAAAAATGGTGTTTGACTATACACATGTATATATATATATATATATGTACATGTAATGTCAATTTAGATTAAGACAGAGAATCGAAGAGAGACAGTAACTCTTGTTTGTGCCTAACTGCCGTTTGAAGAAAAATGAAATGAAACGTTTATAAATAACGTTCTTGGCGCATGTGATGTTTGACTTAGAAAGTCAACCAATGAGGTGTGAACGCGTGTGTAACTTGACTCTGTCACTTCATTATTCGTGTATTCTACGTATTTAAATATTTGCCGTGTGGTTAACTTTTTTCGTTGAGGTGTGTTAATTTGTGTATAGTGGTGTATATGTCAGCATTAAACTAGCTTAAGGCCTAACTCCATCATGAGTTTTTGTTTTAATCCGATTATTTTAGTTTTAGTAGATTTGATTAGGCTAAATAGTCACGTTTGTGGAATTAGGTTTGAGAGCGAGATGAATTAGTGGACGGTTGATACGTTAAAATATTAATAACGAAATATCATAATCGCAACGAATCTGTATCTACAGGGGTGGTGTTATCCTCCTCAACATTTTCTGATGTGGCATCCACGTGGTATTTTGTGTTCGTCGACTAAAATTCTTCTGATTGACGAGACAATTTTTTTTTGTTTTTTTGATGATGGATTTGATTGGTTTATATTATACCGCTCCAGCTTACAGTTTTGCATTATGCTTACCGCTCCAGCTTACAACTTTACACTATGCTTACAGCTTTGCATTATGCATTACACTCAGCTTACCGCTCCAGCTTATAGCTTTGCACTATGCTTACAGCTTTTCGCTCCAGCTTACCGCTGGTTACCAATCTGACTCGATACATTCAAAAGTAATATGAATAGTGATAAAAGATGTATCATTTTCTGTAATGTTACATTTTCCGTAGTGATAATAGTATTTTCCCCTAATTCTAATGAAAAGATAGATGACTTTTATAAACCTATCTGATTAAAGTATGATGTTATGTAAGAAGAGATGACTAATTAATCAGAAAAATATAATGATTATCGATACAATGATATATTTTCAGGATACCAAATGTTCAAAATTTATCAACGTAGAAATACAATTCTGCAATCATAATTAAGAACGAGTTCTTGATTTCATACATTATAACAAGTTTTAAAGGTTACAAAGATGGCTCTTTTGGTTTCAATCGGGCAAGTAAGCACTGAGATTTAGAGATAGTATATGATTAATTAATAACCTAGCCCACCACATAATGCAACTACCTTGTTGTTTATGTATATAACTGCTACATTTAAAAATTTATAAGCCGTTTCAACTTGTTGCTCACAAAATGAATTTTAATCTTTCGAGTTTCGTGAATCCATTAATCATGACCCGTATCGTACGCGGACACTTTCATAAGATTTACGACCATTTTTGTTAGTGTTTATGACGGCAAAATCATTTTAATAATAGTTTCAAGGTTTGACCAATGTCTTATTTATGGAGTGATTGTTAATTAGTATTCCCACTTGTATAAAAACAAAGGGAGTATAACGAAACTTTCGAATTGTGTAGGTTATTAAATTGGACAATGCGGGGTTAAAATTAGGATGGACTTGGACAGGCCTGGACGGGCTGAGACGAGATGGGAAAAAATGGACAATGTGGTTAAAAGAAGTGTGATTTATGTGGGAAAACGTTTGTATATAGAATGGGATACGCATGTATCCATTATTTTTTGAAAATTAGTGTAAATTTAGTTGTGTACCCACTAAATTTTAAATTTTTACATTTTTTTTTGTGTTGTTCAATAAATTCACTAAAAATATAAAACAAAACCGTGAAGTGACCTTAGCTTAGTGGTCGGAGGTAAGTCCACAAAAGGCACTATCACACCCGGGATCGAGTCCCCCCGCCTACTTAATATAGGTATTAGTCTAATAGACCGGCCAGTTGTGGCCCAGTGTTAGACAAAAAAATATATATAAAAAACAAAACCTATTTAACAAAAACTATAAAGAATCAACTCAAATCCTCAAACTTTTTTTTTTCGACAACAACCAGATTATATTAAATTAGCCCATTGGGCTACAAAAGAAACACAAGATAGTTCTAAAAGCCACACAACATTGATTAAACAATACATAGCAAAATACACGTATAAGCTTTTTGAGATCTTCTTCAAACGTGGCAAGCATGCAAATGATATCGGAAAATCTTCTATCCTCTGTAACCACCGTCTGAGAATTCTCTCCACCGCATCTTGAATATCCATCGTGTTTTCCGATTTACCTTCGTGTCATTTCCTCTATAGAAGTTTGAGACGAAACTTCATCACCATGAGATTATTCCGGGGAAAATCTTTCACAAGCTTGAAAATCAGAACCTTTGGCATCTTGCAGCCTAGCTTATTCTGCATCAAACTTATCAAAAAATTCCAAATCTACAATTCTCAAACCTATAGAAAAACTCCGTTTATACCTAATCATAGGTCCAAACCGGAAAACGAAGGATTATATTCCTTAATAAGAGAATCGAGCTAAGGCATGAAGAACTTCTCTCACAATATATACCGATTAAACACCGTTTTGAACAGAGGAAGGCAGAGAAAAACCAAGAGCACACTAATCCGGTATTGCCGGAAACCAAAATCAGTTAAGCCGAAACTGAAATCCGATTAAATGGAACACAAAGTCGGACAAGCCGAAACTAAAATACGATACACGGAACTAAACTACTTAAAGAAACTAAGAAAATATACTGAACCACAGTGACGGCCGGAGCCGACCACCAGGTTAACTCGACCACACTTTTTCTTCTTTTCCCTTTTTTTTAGAGGGAATGAAGAGAAACTTTTAGAGAGTATCCTCAAACTTATTTATGTTTCCTTAGTTATTATTTTTATTATTTATTTTTATTGCTTTTTATTATTTTTTAATTTAATATAATGTTTCCCGTGGAAACAAATTATGGATATATACACCAATTATTATTTTAAAACAATGTTTCTATGCTGAAAAAATGACACGCGGTCCATAAAAAAACCTGAATAGTAAAAAAAATAATAAACAGTGTGCAGTGGCGACTCTAGAAATCATTTGCCAAAATCAAAATATTGTTTTATCCAATGGGAAGAATACTTATGTTATGACATCAAACCTCTTCCTCTGCATTGAATGATATCTTGCACTGTTATGTACACTGATTTTCATATTGTATTGAAAATTTTTCTCTAAAAAGTATACATCAGATTTTGAGACTCAAGACGTGCTTTTTTACTTACGGTAGTGATTGCAATTGTAAAAGAATAAACAACTACGTTAAGGATATAACTTAAGTTGATGATGGTCGACGATGTAGTCACAAATGTTGTTAGTAACGTCTCTTATGGTTGCTGGAAAATTTAACAGCATGTTTTGTGTCGAGCGATCACCGGAGTGGCACCTCTCTTTCACTACGACACCTCTCCCACTATCATTTTACTTTGTTTCATTATTACAGTTGCCGTAGTTTTGTTCATTCCCAATCGTAGACGCATCGACAAATAAAAGAACACACCTTCATTAGGACCAACCCACCGTTGTATATAGATGTAACTTCATGATCATAACGTAACGGTGAACTTGGATAATGATTAAATCTTGCAAGACAGCACTTTCCTTAAAGTATTTTGACCTTCATTAATGCCTTGGATTACACAAAATTCCTTGAAGGATAAGACAACCAATGTTTTTTCTTGTTCTAAGAGAGAGACAAAAAAAAGTTTTTGTGTTTTGTGTTTTTGATCAAAGATGGTCTCGTGAATTTTCTTCTCATTCTTCCCTTTGTTTGATTGCCCAAAGCTTTTATAATAGGCCAAATATGAGTATTGGAACTCAATCTCATCTCTTGATCCTTCCTCACTTGCTTCTACAAAGTATCAGTGACTCATTAGACGACACGATTATATCGTCTCATTCTTAAATTCCACTTGTACTAGGAATCAAATCCTTTGGTCAAGGTATGGACAAAAAACAATTTTCATCAAATATTGCATCACTAGATTCAATTACGGTGTTAACCAATAAAAAATCATTAGCTTCTATTACATAAAAACTATAATTTTTGGAATGCTCGGTGTATTCAATAAAAATACAATCAATACCTCTTTCCCCCAAAGTTTGTATCTTTGGTTAGCAAACCGTTCGACATTCCTAAATACGAAGATAGTTCAAACTTGGTTTCTTTTTGTACCAAAGTTCATAAGGGGTAATCTTGTTTCTTTTGTTAGGAATTATTTTTTAATAAATAACAAGCCGTGAACATGGTTTCACCCCAAAATTCACTCAATCCCGAGTAAAATAACATGGAATTAACCATTTCTTTTAGGACTTTATTTTTCCTCTCGGGCACACCATTTTGATGTGGTGTATAAGGAGTCTTAGTTTCATGTATAATGCCTATGGACTAAAAATATGTAGGATCATAATATTCCCCACATCTATCGGTGCGTCACTTATATATGTTTTAGTTCAACCTTGGTTTTATTAACCTTGAACTTATCTAGGACCTCATTTTTAGCATGTGATAAATGCACATAACAATAACGAGAATAATTATCTATGAACGCAACATGCAAATCACGAAGAACACTATATGTATAAGTTCAAGCACTGTAGCATTCCTTTATATGCTCTTAAACGGTTGTCTAACTATCTTAGTCAACATGCAAGTTCCACACTTATCTAAATTCACATTAAAATTTGGAATTAATCCTTCTTTAGACATTTCAAGCATACATTTATGATGTACATGATCTTATCTTGCATGCCATAGAGAAGTATTTGCTAGAACATGCCATATAAATAGAATCAACAACTTTATTAATATCAAGCATAAACATGCCACTACAAAAATATCCAAATCCAACATAAGATAAACCATAAAAATATCCAACATGCCATATAAATAGAATCGACAATTTCATCGCTCTTGTTTTGCATATTGATCATGTTCTATGATTTCCTTCTTCTGGCATGCTTTTTTTTTTTTTTTGTCAACAACATAATAACTCTTTCACCACCAATTGGTTATCCAAATAAGTAGTTGTGAGCTTACAAAAGAAACATTATAATCAACTATACATGCAAAATTTGCCAACCTATCAGCCCATGAATTACGTGTACGTAGAATTATGGACAACTTAAAGTACTAAAACCTTGTCTTTAACTTTTGAAATTCTTCTAGAGATACTGCAAACGTTGGCCACTTCATCGGTGTAGGCACCATCTTCACCAAATCATAACAGTCAGTTGTGAAAGCTACCTCTGTTTTCTATTATTGTAGAAGGCACAACATAGCCCAGATTAGTGCCTAGAGGGGATAAATTGCGCCTCATATTACGAGCACCCATTACGATCACCATATCCTCTCTTTGGAAAGCAAACTAGCCAATACGAGAGGTTGGGCGGTGTCTTTCCAAGATTCATCCTTATATCATTTTGACAATGTAAACTGTGAGGGACTCCAAGTTCACTCCTAAGTCCATTGTAGTTGGGATAATGTCCTCCGAGTCAGTCTTTTCCCAAGCATGTGCTTTTACCGCATTTCAACAACAATATTTGGATCCACATCTATACTTCGAAAGATCTTGTCATTGCGTGCTTTCCAAATATACCATATAGTCCAAAGAAAAATCTTATCCTTGGACCGTCAGGTGACTTTAATAGTATGATTTTTGTTTGTCATCATCCTTTCTATTTCCTAAAGGATAGTGAGGGAGATGGCCAACCTTATTTCCTCTCGTTTTCCAACCTACTAGTCTTAATTGATTGAATTTGAAAAAAAATTTAGATTTCTAGAGTTTTTAGAAATATATTATCTTCGCAGCGATGATTGACAATGACAAGTATAACCAAATTTCATCAGTTGTCTCGAAATAAAATAATTTCTTAGGTATTTTGGTTTTTTTTTTTAATGTTTTAAGCTTAACAAAAGTATGCATCATTCTTGAGATACATAAAGAAAAAGAAAAATCTTACTCACGAAACATTAATTAATATTGAATTTTCAATAAATATATTTAGTTGTGGGGATACAATAAATCATATCAACAATGGCATTCACATTGATGTCCATCGCCTATATTCATACAATTACAATAAGAATAGCTATCATCTTGAACTTCGATTTTGCATTGCCATGCAGCCTGTTTTTTTTAATCATTATTGCATTTAGTTCCTCGAAAGTGTTCAACAAGAGGCGGACACCATTTTGCCTCCACTGTTTTATATCAAACACAAAATATTTAGGTGGTGGAAAAAACGTCTTTCAAAAGAAATAGTTAATGCAAAAACTTTTTTTTTTGTCATAATATTATTCTACAATATTCTACAATATATATATATATATTTATTTATATATATTACCATCAACATTACGCATCACGAAAAAGAATAAAACACAAGAAATTATGAATAAAATACAGGAATATTTTTACCTATAACATTTTTGCCAAAAAGCTTACGAAATCTACGACAAGCCCAAAAAATTTATGAAATCTACCACACCCCATTGTAAAAAGTCATATTTGACCTTATTCTTTCTCTCTTCCCTAACCTCTTCAATGTTTCTTCTTCTAAAAATAAACTGTCTCCATTCTTCAAATTTCTTCTTCTTCTCCATCTCTCTCTTTCTCTCTAATCGGAAAAAATAGAGATCATGGTGGAGACGACAGATATAAACAACGCCGGAGGTAGTGGATAGAAATAATATCAGAGACAGTAAACAGAGGCAATAACCACGACGGAGAAGACAGAGACAACGCACGAGACGGTGGAGAGAAACGATATCGGAAACGGTGAATAGAGACAGTGACCACGACGGAGAAGACAAAGACAACGCTGGGGACGATGGACGTAAACGATATCGGAGACGATGCCAGAGATGGTGAATGACGGCGGCGACAGAATTGGTAACCGTGAACGGCGACGGTGGTCGTGGACAAAAATAGAGACAAGTTATTTAATTGGTTTCCGCATCATACATGTCATCCCTTTGTTGTTCAAACTATCTATATTCCTATAAAATATTTGTATTTTGTTCTGATCTACATTTTTCTGTCCACAAACCCTGTTGGTTTGGATGTCGTCCACTACTATTGTTTTTGTATTGATCGTTAACAGGAATTACTCATTTGACCAAAATAATAAATTACTCATTTGAGAGTCAAAATTTTTTTATTGAAATAATAATATAAATAAATAAACACATTAATATGCGACACATGCTATGATTTTTTATTATTACTAAAATAAAAGGTAATAATTTCATATTTGACCAAAATAACTAATTACCAATTTGAGACTAAAAATAATAATCTTAATGAAATAAAAACATTTAGGTGGTAAACTAAACTATATGTTTGACCAAAATAATTAATTGTCCATTTTAGAGGCAAAACATATATTTAATAAAATAATAATCTAAGTAAAATAAACACATTTAGGTAATAAATAATATTTTGACATATTCAAATTTAAATAAATTTGTAGATACGTATTAAATTTGATTTTTTTCCTCTTATGCATTTATATTTTCATCCACGTGTTAATAATAATAATAATAAATTGGTTATATTTATATAATACTAGGTGACTTCCCGCGTTTATACGCGGAGATAAAAATTTAAAACCAAATTTATAAGTCTACTTTTTAAAATATATTCATTAAATTTTTTCTTAAATATATTATGTATTTACTATTTTTTCTTAAACAATTATACCCGAATCATGCATCATTAAAAATTAATTTTTTTAATAAAATAACATTTTTTATGTCTTAGAGTTCGAAGAAGCATATTTTTTTATATATATCCTTACTTTTTCTCCATCTCCAAAAATTTTGAACATTTTCTGTCAAAAAAAATTAACAGTTTCTCTTTAAAAATTTTAGTAAGTTTTATGATAAATTTTAGTGACAACATATTTATAGAAAACTGTTCAAAAATTTATTATGATAGAAATTAATTTCAGATATTTCCTTAGTGAATAACGAAAATAAATAAACAATAATTAATATTTTTTTAATGGAAAGAATATAACTTAGTTATAGAAATATTTTGTTATGATGATTCAAATTTGCAATGTCATATTTTTTTGAGCCATGTCACAATTTGTTTTGAGCTAAGTCATAATTTTTTCATAAATCACCTCCCAAATAATATATAAGGGATTGAAAACTATTCAAAAATTTATTATAATAGAAATTAATTTCAGACATTTCATTAGTGAATAACTCAAATAAATAAACAATGATTATTTTTTTTCTAATGGAAATAATATAACTTAGTTATAAAAATATTTTGTTATGATGATTCAAGTTTGCCATATCACATTTTTTTTGAGCTATGTCACAATTGTTTTTGAGCCATGTCATAATGTTTTTATAAATCATCTCCCAAATAATATATATAAGGGATTTTTTGTTTGTCAACTTGTTTTTTGAAAGCCCACGAGACATACTTAAAAGATACAGACCCAATTATTAGTAGCTCAAAAAAGCATGGCCAGATTATATACAATTATTATACATTTAACGCAATTTTTTTTTTTCCACCTTGCTCTATCCAAATTGGATCCCCTCGAAATCCCAATTGAAGAGAATCTACGGTCTGTATATCTTTCTTAGAGGAATTATCTGCTATATTTTGTTGAGACCAAACAAACTCTAAAGTAATCATCCCATGAGTCATCAACTCACGTTACCACGCTATGTCTAACGTCTATGTGTCGTGACTTACCATTATACCTTTGAATATAGGCCTTAGCCAAAGTAGCTTGACTAGCACAACATGTATAGGGTGACACCGGTTTTAGCCATAATGAAATCTCATAGACTAAGTTTTTAAGCCATTCTGCCTCTATCCTGCAGTCGCTAATGCTACAAATTTTGATTCCATAGTTGAATTTGTAATACAAGTTTGTTTCTTGGAAGCCCATGAAATGGCTTAAAAACCGGTGTGATTCGTCTCGACATCGTAAAATGTCAAAATAAATCTACCATGACACACAAATAAATCTACCATTACAGAACAATAAATCTACCATGACATAACAAACTTTCTACTAAATTAAACTACCACCACCATCGGTGAATCCAACAAATCCACGATCTCTGCCTCTTCTGCCACCACCTCCAAAGCCTCCACGTCCACCTGATGAACCACCATCACCGGCGGTTCCTTGAACCAGAGTATCATATGGTCCAATATGGTTCGTCTCGATATCATAAATTGTCAAAAGAAATCTACCATGGAAAATAAATAACTTTACTATGACACATAAATAAATCAACCATTACAGAACAATAAATCTACCATGACAGAACAAACTTTCTACCAAATTAAACTACAATTACCACCGCCGAATCCAACAGATCCACGAACTCCGCCTCTTCCGCCACCACCTCCAAAGCCTCCACGTCTACCAGATTAAATCTACCAACAAAGGAAAACAAATCTACCATCAAACTATAATAAATCTTCAAAAAAAAACTACCATACCATTGAACAGGAAATAAATTTACCATGACAGAACAAACTTTCTTCCAAATTAAACTACCATTACCACCACCATCAGCAGCGGTTCCTTGAACCAGAGTATCGTATGGTCCAGTATGGTTCGTCTCGATATCATAAATTGTCAAAAGAAATCTATCATGGAACATAAATAACTTTATCATGACACACAAATAAATTTACCATTACAGAACAATAAATCTACCATGACAGAACAAACTTCCTACCAAATTAAACTACAATTACCACCGCCGAATCCAACAGATCCACGAACTCCGCCTCTTCCGCCACCACCTCCAAAGCTATGTTGCCTGGAAACGGAAACAGGTATGCGGAAACGAAACGTTTGGAAACGTGGAAACGAATTTTTTGAAAAAATTAGGAAACGGGTACGTTTTGGAAACGCATACACATACATATATATATATACATATATATATATATATATATATATATTGATTAATAAAAGACCAATATCGAAATAATATTCTAAAAGAATTTGACTAACACTAATAATATACATAAATATATTATATAGCTTAACAAAATTAAAAATAATGATGATTTTGTTGTTTTTCACCTACAAAGGCAAATTTTCACAATTTTTTTGACTTTCACCTATTGAAGTTCTAAATATATTTCAAAATTTCAAAACTAATTAATCATTACACTGAAAAAAAAAGTTTTCGACGTATTGCTATAAAGAATCGATTGCTTTTAATGTGTTTCCAAATTAAGATTTTTAGGAAACGAGTTTCCGTTCGAGTTTCCAAATTAAAAATTTTAGGAAACATGTTTCAAAATATTCTTTTTCTAAGAAACGTGTTTCCATGGAATTTTCAAGAGTTTCGGTTTCCGAAACGGGAAACGCACCTCGGACAGAGTTTCCATGTAACCTAGCTCTGAAGCCTCCACGTCTACCAGAATAAATCTACCAACAAAGGAAAACAAACACTACACCAAAACCTGGGTTTCCCTACTGATTTTTGCTACTGAATTTTCAGTCGGTAAATTTACCGACTTATTAGCTACTACTTGCCGACTGATTAGCTACTGTTGCATATCAGTCGGCAATAAGTAGGTAATTACCGACTACAAAAATCAGTCAGCAATCAGTAGGTGCTTTGCCGACTGATTTACTACTTCATGTTAACAATAGCCATTTGTCCAACTGATTTTACTACTGAAATTACACAGTAGCAAAATTACCTACTGATTTGCCGACTGCAAGCAATCTTATTTAAAGTCAGGTATTTACTGACTGATTACCGACTGATTACCGGCGACCTTTCAGTGTGTGTATATCAGTAGCAAATCAGTCGGTAAAAGTAGGTACAAGCACGTGGAAATAATTTGGTGGTTGGTGTACCTAATTTACCAATCAGTCGGTAAACAGTAGGCGACCAGTCGGTAAATTTTCTTTATAAATGCCAAACTCGGGTTTTCTTGTCACAATTATATAAACACATAAGAAAGAAAGAGTTTATAAACACAAATCAAAGAGGGAATAAGCTTTTTCAACTCATAATGTCTGGAAATAACAATTGTGGTAATTTTCGGGCGTGGATGTATAATAGGTTCGATGAAGCGGCGGGAAATCTCTCGGAAGAATTTATAAGGGGGTGGACCAATTCTTGCAATTTGCAAATAGCCAGGAACTAACGCAGAGAAATCGCGGTAAGTTTTACTGCCCTTGTCTTGTTTGCGAGAATGAGAATTTTATGTCGGGTGATAAAGTGAGGAGGCATCTGTATAGTAGAGGATTTATGGAAGATTATTATATCTGGTATAGACATGGTGAAGAACTAGATATGGATTTAGGACCGAGTAATGTTGATAAGAGTGAAGATATGGGCAATGTAGAGGATAGATATGTGGATATGGTGAATGATGCGTTTCGTGATAATGTGAGTTTTGATAACTACTATCAACCAGATGCTAGTTATCAGAATGTCGAAGAACCGGTTCGCAATCATTCAAAAAAATTCTACGACTTTTTAGATGAAGTAAATACTTCATTATATGATGGCTGTCGTGAAGATCAGTCGCGGTTATCGTTAGCTGATAGAATCATGCAACATAAGACAAATCATAATGCGAGTGAAAGGTCTGTGGATTCGGTTTGAGAAATCTTGAAAGATTTTTTACCAGAAGGAAACCAGGCAACCGGTTCACATTACAAGACAGACCGAATGATGCGCAATTTAGGGCTCCCATGTCATGCAATTGATGTTTGCATTAAAAATTGCATGATCTTCTGGAAAGATGATGAAGGTTTAGAAATATGTCAGTTTTGTAATTCAGAAAGATGGATGCCTAACGAGCAAAACCGTAGGAATAGGGTGCCATATAGTCGTATGTGGTATATGCCTATTGCTGACAGATTGAAAAGAATGTATCAGAGCGAGAAGACTGCAGCGGCAATGAGATGGCATGCCGAGCATGAACCAAATGAGGGAGAAATGTGTCATCCTTCTGATGCGGCGGAGTGAAAAAAATTTCAAGATAAACATCCCGAGTTTGCAAAAGAACCCCGCAACGTTTATCTTGGATTGTGTACAGATGGGTTCAATCCATTTGGCATGTCAAAAAATCATTCGTTGTGGCTTGTGATCTTGACTCCTTACAATTTACCCCCTGGTATGTGCATGAACAAGGAGTACTTGTTTCTAACAATTATGAATTATGGGCCAAATCATCCGCGAGCGAGTCTTGATATCTTCCTCCGACCTCTTATTGAAGAGTTGAAAGAATTATGGTCTACTGGGGTCGAGGCGTACGATGTGTCCTTGAATCAAAATTTTAATCTAAGAGCAGTGTTGTTGTGGACGATAAGCGACTTTCCGGCGTATGGCATGTTATCAGGATGGAGCACACATGGAAAATTAGCTTGTCCAATTTGTATGGAAGATATAAACTCATTTTATTTGCGGAACAGAAGAAAGTCGTGTTGGTTCGATTGCCACCGAAGATTTCTGCCTCATGGTCATCCTCTAAGGAAGAATAAAAAAGACTTTTTAAAGGGAAGAGACGTGAAGAATGAGTTGCCACCAGATTTTTTGACCGGTGAGCAAATTTACTCTTACCGTGTGCAACGTGTGAAGCCACCAAAAACTAAGGATGTTGGTGGAAACAGTCACGATAAGAGGAAGAAAGGCTTTGGGACAAATCATAACTGGTATAAAGAAAGCATATTCTGGGAATTGCCATACTGGAGGGACCTCAATCTTCGACATAATCTCGATCTCATGCATGTAGAGAAGAATTTTTTTGACAAGATTATGAACACTCTGATGGGGTTGCCAGGTAAATCAAAAGACACCATCCCGTCAAGATGGGATATAGAATTATTATGTCATCGGCCACACTTACATATTGATAGTCAGGGTAGAGCCCCTTTTCCTGACTACTCTTTGACAGACGACGCAAGAAGAAGCTTATTGAAATGTGTGAAAGATTCGGTGAAATTCCCGGATGGTTATGCTTCGAACTTAGCTAATTGTGTTGATCTTGAGAAAGAAAAGTTTTTCGGGATGAAGAGTCATGACTGCCATGTTTTTATGGAGCGGCTACTTCCATTTCTCTTAACTGATCTCGTAAACCGGAACATACACACCGCGATATCAGATACTAATTGTTTTTTTAAAAGAAAATAATAAATCATGTAAATATGATCATAGTGATTGTATTAACCATATGCATTTTTAATTAAAAAATCGTAGGTGTTGGAACATTTTTCCGTGACTTATGTGCGAGAACTTTGCAAACAAATCGCGTCCAAATTCTGAAAGAAAACATAGTTTTAATCATATGCAATTTGGAGAGGGTCTTCCCACCATCCTTTTACGACGTGATGGAGCACCTACCAATACATCTCCCCTACGAAGCTGAATTAGGAGGCCCCATGCAATACCGGTGGATGTACCCATTTGAAAGGTATTTCAAAAAGTTGAAAGCAACAGCGAAGAACTCAAGGTACGCAGAAGGATCGATTGTTCAATCATATCTAAGGGAGGAGGTATCTAATTTCACACAACACTATTTTCCCTCGAATGTACAAACGAAATCAAGGTAAGCGCTGTAAATATTCTCATGTTCATTAGTTAAGCCATTTCATATTATAAATTGATGACTTCGTTATAATTGGTAAGGTTGACAAGATTCACTCCGGGTGAAGTCCCTGTGTACCATTTCGATGGAGTGCCCGATATATTTACTCATGTAGGTCGACCTAGTGGCGAAATGCAAGAAAGGTGGCTCTCAGAGAAAGACTACCAATGCGCACATTCATATGTTTTGCGGAACTGTGGTTATTTCGACGAACTTGAGAGGTATAATTTGGAATGTCTCTCACTGAAAATTAAATATATAGTCCACATTAAATTTCTCATATAATTTTCCGGTGTTCTATATAGTTCATTCGAACATTATATTAGTGCAAAATATACGGACCTCCCCGAGGAAGACATCCTGGCCAAACGAGTCGAAGAGTATACAGATTGGATCAAAGAATATGTATGTCTATTAAATATTTGACAATTTTCTTGATTTACCTCGAAATATCTCATATTGTCTAAGAATATGTATGTCCATGCAGGTTATCGCCTGGAAGGCCGAGTTTCCTTTTCCAACGTGGGTGCTCGACATAATTCATGGACCAGAGATGATGGTCAAGACTTGGCCCATCTATTATACAAGAGGTTATTTGTTTCATACCCAGACTCACAGCGAGGGAAGCAATACCTGTAACTACGGTGTTTGTGTTAGCGAGGTAGATTATAGCAATCCAGATGACCGAGCTGAATATCACGGTATCATAACTAATATCCTAAAACTACAATATACGGGGGCGGTTGATTTGAGAATCACACTTTTTAAGTGTTAGTGGATGGATCCTGTGATCGGTAGAGGCACTCGGAGGAGCAATGGTGGCCTTGTAGATGTTCTTCCAAAGAAAAGATATCCTAAATACAACCCTTTTATCCTAGGTACGTATGCTTGTATCGTAGCTTGCTTTTATAATCACTTTCTGTAAAAGTTTCATTTTCACATTGAAATTGCACAGCATCTCAAGCCGATCAAGTTTGTTATATCCCGTACACATACAAGGGCAAGAAACCAAAGGCTCTGTGGCACAATGTTGTTAAAGTCAACCAGAGGGCAAATATTTCAGGAGATTACGAACACACTGAACCTACTCTTTTACAACAAGAAACTGATGATAATGTAATCCTGACTACAATTGAAGATCTCGTGGTCGAGAATTCGGGTCCAAGTGTAAACCCAGTAACTCTCGATTACAAAGTCGGCGATATGGAACTTGATGACGAATTTGAGTGTAACTTATCAGATTCGGACGACGACGTTCTTGAAGGTGTTTCATTGTGCTAATTCATTCATTTCAAGATTTGATAGTTTCATTTTGTATTTTGTATAATTACGTATATTGAGTTTGTTTCACTAATAAAAAGGAACATTAAAATATCATATCCTTAAAAAGAAACACAAAATATCACAACTTAAAATTAGTTTGACTAATCACAAAATGAAAAAGCCTTAAAATGTTAGATTTTCCTTAATTAAACTAAATAAAAAAAATATTTACCGACTGATTAGCTACTAATTGCCGACTGATATTCAAAACATTTGGGCCAAAATTTTCGGCTCAATTCACCCGCGAAATTTAACCTCCAAAATATTTGGGCCAAAATTTTTGCCGGGCCTAAAATCTCTTTGCCGCACATAAGAGATTCTCTCTTTTATTCTCTGTCGCTCTCAATCTCTTTGCCGCACATAACCTCCAAACCCTAATTTTCCTCTCGATCGATTCTCTGTCGCTCTCAATCTCTCAATCTCTCTATCTCTCTTCATCGATTCCCAGTTTTTTCAAACCCTAATCTCATTTCAAACCCTAATTTTTTGTTTATCTCTACGATGCCGCCTGAAAAGAGGAAGAGAGTTCATCTTAAACCAAGAACGACAATGGTGAGATCACCGGCCAATCCACCCAGGCGACATGATTTCCTTCCAGATACGGTACCGGAATCTCCCCCGCCGGTTCCCGGCAAGACCAATCCAAAGCCGTCTGTGAAAGATTACCCTCCACCGGCGCATCTCTTTAAAACTCCAACAGTTGGAGCTTCTCCTTCTTCTCTTCCTCAACGGCGTGCATCCGCTCACTCGGATCCACTTTCTCGGCCATCCCCTTCTGCGCAACTTCAAAGGTCTACACCATCTACAGTGGTGCCTAAAATCCAAGCCCCTGCATCTGTAGCGCCTCAAATCCGAGCCCCTGCATCGTCTGGGAATTGACAAGCCTCAACGCCTCAACATCATCAAGTTGAACCTACTGATTTGCCTACAAGCCGTGCATCTCAATCGCCTCGCAGTTCTGAAGCCCAGAATTCACGCACGGGATTTCAAGAAGGAGATTCAGAAGCTGAAGACGAAGAGTACTCTGATATCGATGCTCCAATTGAGCCTAATCTCTCCCAAGACCAGCTGGAGTCTCTAAACGCGATTCTGCTTGGGCCACGGCCAAACAAAATCACTATCCTTGATCCGGATCTCATTGAGCCTAATTCAACTTGGTAATTTCTTGCATTCTTTGTCTATGGTTTTCTTTATTGCGTTGAGATATGTGTTTATTTGCTTTGGCATGGTTTGAGATGATAGCTTATGTCCTCAGTTACTTTTGTTAGAGCTTATTGTTGGTACACATCAATAGCTTATGTCTTCGTTCTGGCTCTGTTAATTTCATCACAACACTTCTTTGTTAATTGCAGTAACCTTTTCTCTGTTTTTGCAGGTTTGGTTTTGACGATTCCAAACTTACAAGACATGTCACTAAGTGTTTCACCCATAAGTTTGATGGCCCCTACTACAGTATCTCCTCTGTGCCTAGGGAGAGAATAGAACGATGGTTCGTTGAATTCGCGGTAACAGTACCTCCGATAATTGACCATTCATCTCTACAATACTTGTGTGTTTTATAATGACTAACACCAATCTTTCTCTTTTGTCTTGTAGAAAAAACACAGGTGGGATCCATCAATAACAGGTTTGGTTCAAGAGGAGCTCGAGGCAATACTTCAAAATCGCTTGAAGGACATGGTCAGCAATGCAAGGAGTCTTGACGAGCAACCTAAATGGATCATTGATAAGATCTGGGAAAAAATGAAAGCACATTGGGCCACTGATCACCAAATAGCAAAGAGAGCGAAGACCTCAGAAGCTCGGATGTCTCAGCGAAAAGGTCTCGGTCCTCACAAACACACTTGCGGACCGAAGTCATACCGACAACTCGGACAAGAAATGGTAAGTCATTTGAAACTTGAGTTTTGCTTATATCTGTGATAATTGAACTCTTTATTTTGTTAATGTTTTTGAAGTTGACTGAGTTGGTTTATATCTGATGGTTTATATTTGTTATGAAAATTGATTTGAGTTTTTAACGTAGAGAATTGGTTATGTCTTTACAGATGTTAGTCATGATAGTCTTTACTCTTTTGTTCTCTGAGTACAACATTTGTATTCTCCTTTACAGGCTGTTGAATTGGGCAGACCAGTGAGTTACGGTGAGATTTTCATTAGAGCAAATACCAAGAAAGATGGAACATTTGTCGATAAAAAAGTGGAGGAAGTTGCTGACTCCTATTTGAAGAAAAAGGGGGAGAAGTTGTCAAACCTTGGGTCTGAAACCACAAAGCTTTCTGATGGTCGTGCTACGGAGCTATCCGTACAAGAGGATAACGAGCTCTTTCTGCAGGTTAAGTGCTTATTATGTGTTGTTGTGTTTTGGATTGTCATTCATGCTGGGTTGGGATTAATTTTCTTTCTTATTTCTGTGTAGTCTACTTGTGTGAACGAAAGAGGACATGTTTTTGGGATGGGAAGCCTACAAGAGGATCTGGTGGTCAAGGGAAAGGGAAAAAAACCCCAAATCTCGGCCTCTGTCCTGAAGATGCAACAAGAGCTTGAAGAGGCTAAACGGCTATTGAGTGAACAAGCAGGTCTTATCGCACGGCAAAAAGAAGAGAATGTTCGGCTTGCAGCTGCTCAACAGGCCCAAACCGTTCACCTTAACATTATGGACAAGTTCTTGAAAACCGACGACCGATTCCTCGCATTCCTTGCCACAGAAACTGCTATAGGTACCGGTGGTTCATCTTCTACTCAAGTGGTTTAGAAACTGATAGTGTAAGCCTTTTGTTTCTCACTTCTCTAGCTCACTTATAACTTGAAACTCATGCTATGCGTTATGCAATGTTTTTTGCAACTAAATCAGTTGGATTTGGAACATGAATCTTATGTAAGTTTTTGGTGTATATATGTTTTGTGTTGGTGTGTGCTTTGCAATACTTAATGTTTGCTTTCTAATTGATTTTCACGTTTTAATTAGAATCAACAAACCAATTAGCATCTAAACACAATTATTAGATTCATAATCTATTCTCCATATTCAATCAGTCGGTAAAAATATAACACTATCAGTCGGTGAACAGTAGGAAATCAGTCGGTAAATCATACCCAAAATGCAAATGCGAAGCTTACATCAGCCGCCATTGCGTAGCTAAAATTGTAGGTGATCAGTCGGTTATCAGTAGCAAAATTTACTGACTGATTTTGCATATATCAGTCCCTAATCAGTCGGCAAATTTGCCTACTGATTGCATACATTTGGTGCAGTAGCTAATTTCAGTCGGTATTCAGTCACAAATCAGTCGTTAAATTTGCCGACTGTGTAGTGACTGCCTATAAACAGTCGGTAAAATTTGTCGGAAATCAGTAACTATTTACCGACTAATTATTTTACCGACGAGTGAAAAAGCTACAGCACAAATCAGTCGGTAATCAGTCGCTAAAGGGTGTTTACCTACTGATTTCCGACTGATTTGGCAGTAGTTAAAAATCTGTTTTCTTGTAGTGAAATCTACCATCAAACTAGAACAAATCTACCATCAAAGAAAAACTACCATACCATTGAACAGAGAATAAATTTACCATGACAAAGCAAACTTTCTTCCAAATTAAACTACCATTACCACCGCCGAATCCAACAGATCCACGACCGCCGCTTCTTTGGCCACCACCTCTGAAGCCTCCACGTCCACCAGAGTAAATCTACCATCAAAGAAAAATAAATCTACCATCAAAGAAAAACAAATCTACCATCAAGAACAAGAATCCAGAAACTGAATCGGAACAAAACCACCTAAACAAAGCCTGAATTGTAATTACTTGTTGTTGAATGCACCAGAACTTTCGAAAAGTGCACAAGAACTAGAACAAACCCAGAAATCGCCGGAATGTCGAAGACGATGAGACACGGTTGGAGTTGAGAAAAGAAAAGAAGAAACGAAGAGAAAAGATGTTGAGAGAAGTCCCAAACGAAAGGTTCGGAGTCGCCGGCGACGAGAAATTTCGTCGGAGAAGACGATGAGACACGATTGTCTTCGAGTCGCCGACGATTGTTTTTTTTTTCTCAGTTGAAATTATGAAAAAGGAAGAAAAAGTTTTTATTTCGGTTTTTTGTGAACAATTACAAAAACCTAATTTTTTCGGTGGCAATTTTGTAAATAACTGAACATCATAAGGTTTAAAAAACTTTTTATATGTTCAAATTTTTGAGTTATTAAGTGACTTTTCAAGGTTGTTTGAGTTATTTTCTCATTTATTTATGATAAAAGTTTATTTTTACAAGTTCAAATTTGGATTGTCTAGATCATGAATTGAATAAGTTAGCTAGGAGCTCAAATACTTTTAGGACTGATTTAAAATAGTAGCTGAAAACTTGCCGAATATTAAGAGTATCAAAATGTGATCCGAGATAGAAACCTACAATGTATAAAATCCACTTATTTGATGTTCGAATTTCTTTTGTCAACCTAAAATAAACATAAAAAGCAACACATGTTTTGATCTTGGCGGTTGTAAAACTCATCACCAGAATTTGTTCAAAACATTTAGGGTTTTCTTTTCCAGGTTTGTGAAAGAAAAAGTTGATCACTAAATCAATGTCTAAACATTCAACAAACAAATTGTAATTTCAACAAAGCTATCTTAGACAAATTTTCAAGATACACACATTAGAGTGATTCAACCTTTTCAAATAAAACAATATTCGTATCTTCTCATTTTATTTTAAAAATTTTTAAATAAACCTTGGAAACATTCTGATATTTTTGGGGGAAATATCTAGAAATTGAGAAAAATACAAAAGAATAGAGGTTTTAGAGAGGTTTGTTGGATTGTTGCTCTCTTTCTCTTCTTCAAATGTTCATTGAGAAACCAATACCTTATCTTCTATCTCCACCTTCCTTCCATGGCTTCCGCTACGGCGGCTTCTCCTTCTCTCTCCTTGAATCAAACCTCTCACTTCAAACACCAAATAACCTGGCTTAAACCACCGTCCTCCTCCCTTCTCCGCCGCAAAACCCTTCCTTTCTTCGACCATCCTTCTCCGGTCAAACGCTTCTCTCTACCCATTTCAGCTTCTTCTTCTTCCTCCTCGCCCACTTCTCTCTCCATTACCGAGAAACCCACTTCGAATTCAGTCCATTTCCACGGTAATAGCGATTCTTTCGCCGGAACCATCAACGGAGCCGGTTTAATCGAGAATCCGGTCGAAAGGAACGAACTTTCCAGTAAAAGGAGGCTTTTTACGCAAGACCCACCATGGATCTCTGCTTTGTTTCTAAAGGGTTTGAGTAAAATGGTTGATCAGACTTTGAAAATCGAGCGAAAAGATATCGAAAAACGGAAATTCGATTCGTTAAGGAGACGACAAGTGAAAGAAGAGACTGAAGCTTGGGAGAAGATGGTTACTGAGTACAGAGATTTAGAGAAGGAAATGTGTGAGAAGAATCTAGCTCCTAATTTGCCTTATGTGAAACATATGTTCTTAGGTTGGTTTCAGCCTTTAAAAGATGTGATTGAGAGAGAACAGAAGTTACAGAAGAATAAGAGTAAGAAAGTTAGAGCAGCTTATGCACCTCACATTGAGCTTTTACCTGCTGATAAAATGGCGGTTATTGTAATGCATAAGATGATGGGTTTAGTTATGTCTGGACATGAAGATGGTTGTATTCAAGTTGTTCAAGCTGCTGTTAGTATTGGTATAGCTATAGAGCATGAGGTATGATATATATTTATATGAATGAGTTGTTTGATAGAGAAATGAAGCAAATATTCTGAGATTTTTGGTTGTTGTTAGGTGAGGATTCACAATTTCTTGAAGAGAACTCGGAAGAACAATGCAGGGGATTCAGAAGAGGAATTGAAGGATAAGCAATTGCTTAGGAAACGTGTCAATAGTTTGATTCGAAGGAAAAGGATTATTGATGCTCTAAAAATTGTGAAAATTGAAGGTACTAAACCGTGGGGGCGAGCCACACAAGCTAAGGTTTGTGGCATTTTAAACCCTTTTGAGTGAAATGGATAACATTTGCCTTCAGTATTTTTAAAAACGACTCGAATCAATTTTCAGCTTGGAAGTCGTCTGCTCGAACTATTGATCGAAACAGCTTATGTACAACCTCCACTAACCCAGTCAGGGGACTCTATACCCGAGTTTCGACCTGCATTCAGACATAAGTTTAAAACCGTGACAAAATATCCAGGGTAAGAAAGAATCTTCTTTCTGTTTACACACTTTGATGTATAAAACCACATATTGCTAGAAAGTTGTTGTTCTTAACTAGGATATATGCTTATAGATGTGGTTAGTGTACTTACTTCTGGAAATTTGAACTATGTAGGTCAAGGCTAGTGAGGAGATATGGAGTTATTGAATGTGACTCGCTCCTCCTTGCAGGACTGGATAAATCTGTAAGTACAACGTATTTTCTGATTAAAACATTCTCCATTCATGAGCTGTTAGGTGATCTTTCAATTTTTACTGGCTCATGCAGGCTAAGCATATGTTAATTCCTTATGTTCCGATGTTAGTGCCACCAAAGAGATGGAAAGGGTATGCTATGATAATCTATTTCTTGTTTGGCTCTAGATTGTATTCTCATGAAATATTGTCGTCCACTCTGGTTCTTATGTGTGGAAATGCCATGATTTTTTTCAGATATGACAAGGGTGGTTACTTGTTTTTGCCGTCCTATATCATGCGTACTCATGGATCCAAAAAGCAGCAAGATGCGCTTAGAAATGTTAGTCACAAGACTGCTCATAGAGTATTTGAGGTACATTGGTAGCCTCGCTCTTTTATTATATGTTTTGCTGTTGCTATTTGGTAATGTTTTACATTAATGTTTTGAAATGTAACTTGAACAGGCATTGGATACACTTGGGAACACCAAGTGGAGGGTAAATAGGAAAATACTTGATGTCGTGGAAATGCTCTGGGCTGATGGTGGCAACATTGCAGGCTTAGTTAACCGTGAAGACGTAAGTAACTAAAAATCTCATAGGATTTCGGGACTTTTACCTTAGAGGCTTTCTGAACTCTCTTTTTTGTTTGTTTGTTTAGGTTCCCATACCAGAAAAACCGTCTTCTGAGGATCCAGAAGAAATCCAATCCTGGAAATGGAGTGTTCGAAAGGCCAACAAGATTAACAGAGAGAGACATTCTCTGAGATGTGACGTTGAGCTCAAGCTTTCTGTAAGAATATCATTCTTATTACTTACAACAATTTTTTTCCTCTCTTCACTTAACTAGCAAGAGATATGGACTGAAGATTATTACTTCAGGTGGCTAGAAAAATGAAAGACGAAGAAGGATTCTACTACCCTCACAATCTTGACTTCAGGGGCCGTGCATATCCAATGCATCCTCATCTGAATCATCTAAGTTCTGATCTTTGCCGCGGAACCCTGGAGTTTGCCGAAGGACGACCACTTGGAAAGTCAGGCTTGCATTGGCTGAAGATACATTTAGCAAACCTGTATGCAGGTGGGATTGAAAAGCTTTCACACAATGGGCGTCTAGCTTTTGTGGAAAACCATTTGGATGTTATAATGGATTCAGCTGAAAATCCTATTCATGGAAAACGATGGTGGTTAAAGGCTGAGGATCCTTTTCAGTGTTTAGCTGCATGTGTAATTCTGACACAAGCCTTAAAAAGTCCTTCACCTTATTCCGTAATCTCACACTTACCTATTCATCAGGTAGGCTCCGCAAACTCCAAAATTACTCTACCTTTTTTGTAAGATTCTAGTTTGTGGAAAAGTAGTAGGCCGTCTGTATATTTCTATTGAGCTGTGAAACAACACTGGTGACTTTTTCTCTTCCTTTATTAGCTCTTAATCAAACTTTTTTTCATTTATATGTGCAGGATGGTTCATGCAATGGTCTACAACATTATGCAGCTTTGGGAAGAGATAGTGTAGGCTCTCTTGTGAACATTTATAATTTGATGTTTTTTTTCTTATTCGAAGGCTATGCAATCTCATATAGTTCTCTTCTTATAAACTGGCTTCTCTCAGTTTGAAGCAGCGGCAGTTAATCTAGTTGCAGGGGAAAAACCAGCTGATGTCTATTCCGAAATTTCACTGAGGTACCATATTAATTTTGAAATAGTTTATTCTTTGAATCATATCGAGCATTGTTTCTAATGGTTTTTTTCTCTCCTCTCTTCTTCGCTAGAGTCCATGAAATAATGAAGAAGGACAGCAATAAGGATCCTGAGTCAAACCCAACTGCGGCATTGGCAAAGATCCTTATCAATCAAGTGCGTCTCATTGGTTTTTGATTAATTATAACGCCGTAAGTAAAGTTCTTCCTGATGATGCTAAGTTTTCTTCTTATTCAGGTTGACAGGAAGCTGGTAAAGCAGACGGTAATGACGTCAGTATATGGTGTCACCTATGTTGGAGCCCGTGAACAAATAAAAAGAAGATTAGAAGAGAAAGGTGTTATAACTGACGAGAGAATGTTATTTTCCGCCGCTTGCTATTCTGCAAAAGTAAGAAGAGTGACGATAGCATTCACGCGAATAATTTTCTCTGGTTTCTAGTTACGTGTTAATTTTATACTTGAAACATTTCTCCTCAGGTGACACTAGCTGCCCTTGGAGAGATATTTGAAGCGGCACGTGCCATTATGGGTTGGCTTGGTGATTGTGCAAAGGTGCGGTATTGTAATATGGTATTAACTCTTCTATATTACGTTTGGTAGATGAGAGACCTAATAGATCTGTGTGATTGTTTTTGGCTTGTCAACTCTACAGATTATTGCTTCCGATAATCATCCAGTACGATGGACCACCCCTCTTGGACTTCCCGTTGTGCAACCCTATTGCAGAAGTGAAAGACATCTCGTAAGTGTTATCCATTAATAATCCTTTATGTGAACTACGAACAATGATTTTGACATTGGTGTCAAATATGGCCATTGTGGTTGCAGATAAGGACATCTCTTCAGGTTTTGGC
This sequence comes from Draba incana, assembly GCA_963576765.1. Taxonomy (NCBI): domain Eukaryota; kingdom Viridiplantae; phylum Streptophyta; class Magnoliopsida; order Brassicales; family Brassicaceae; genus Draba; species Draba incana. The sequence continues at coordinate 27,586,494 of OY755211.1, read as the reverse complement.
TCTGCAGCGAGAGGGTAACACGGTAAAAGCCTAGTTGTGACCACTGAGCAAGATATCAATTTCACTTGTATGATCTCCGTAGGCTTAAAGACTTTTAATTCTCAGGTGGATGTTAGGAAACAAAGAACTGCGTTCCCTCCCAACTTTGTGCACTCGTTAGACGGCACTCACATGATGATGACTGCTGTAGCATGTCGAGACGCTGGCCTAAACTTTGCAGGTATTTGAATCAACAAATGGCTTACCAAAAAAAAAAAAAAAAAAAAAAGCTGGACTCTCTTCTTATTCAATGCTATGGGGTTTGCAGGTGTGCATGACTCCTACTGGACCCATGCATGTGACGTTGACACAATGAACAGAATACTTAGAGAGAAATTCGTTGAGCTTTACAACACACCGATCCTTGAAGATGTAAGTTTTTCTATAACTCTCTAGTTAGAAGCTTAGGATTGAACGTTTGACTTTCTTTTCTGCACATCTATAGAAGCAAAAGAGCATGGTAGATCTTAAAACCACCGTACAGTTTTCAAATTGCGTGTTATGTATCGAAGATTACGGATTGACTTGTAAACTATCAAGTTATAGTTACAAATTGATGATGCTCTAGTTAGTACTTTTTTACAATTGAATTTAGGATTTGATTGAAGCTTTTAGGCTAATTATGGAGATGATAATTTCATCGTCGGTTTTATTGACATTGTTGTTTTCTTGCTCCAGTTACTCCAAAGTTTCCAAGAATCATACCCGGATCTTGTGTTTCCTCCTGTACCAAAGAGAGGTGATTTCGATTTGAAGGAAGTGCTCAAATCACAGTACTTCTTCAACTGAGTCCTCCTATGCAATGCACCAGCAAAGAAGACTCATGGATCTTTCTTGGTGGCCTGTAAATAACATCCACCACCTCAAAAGAAAGCACCAGAATCAGCACTAAGATTCTGGAATAAATCTTGCATAAGATGGCTTTCAGACAAATCTACTCCGAGGAATTTGGGCAACGTTGAAGAAGTTTCTTGCTCGGGAGGTAGAGTAGGTCCTAGGCAGTTTTGAATAATGGATAGTAGAGCATGGGATACACTTGCGGCTGCAGACTCGTTGCATCGAAGCTTGTGTTTCTTCTTTTGATGAGAATAGGATTAGTTATGTTTGTTGTACAGGATACAGAGACTTCATATAGGCACAAGAGACTTCATATAGGGCACTGGTGTTGTAGTTAGTAACCTCTGTATGATCTTGTAGCCAACGTTTTTGTCAAACAATGAAACTATTTTGGACATAAAAATCAGTTATGTATTCTTCTGCCTTACCACATAAGTAAGCTTCACTTAATCATTTTGATTCTTAAGATTCAAGATTGCTTAACCGGTCAAATCTAATTATCCAAATGTAGAACCAAATTGTACAAACTACAAACTGTAGTTGCATTGCATTTTTACCCAACCCTAATTAAGTAATTAGTGTTGGTTGTTACATGTATGGAGGATTTCAACTCTTTTTAATTGTTGGTAACCGCAAATTAATTACAAAATTAAAAACCTCAAAGGCGTTCAACAAAAAATAATCAAAGCTAATGTTCATTTCTTTAATATAAATTAGAACAAGAAACCATATTCTTTTCAACACTCAACTACAAATTCTAAAAAGAATCACACTTTGGGATATTTTCAGTTTTCTTTTATTTTGCCATAACATCATGTCGATCAAGAATGTGATTTTTGTTCTGGTTACTATTTGTGTTGCATTTTCTGTGAATGCTCAACTACCACAATTTCCGATTCCGTTTCCGTTTCCATTTCAGCCGAGTCCCGGTATACCAGGATTACCTGATATAACAAAATGTTGGTCATCAGTGATGAATGTTCCAGGATGCATTGCAGAGATCGCTCAATCTATATTTATCGGCCGATTTGGTAATGTTGGTCCAACTTGTTGCAAAGCTTTTCTAGAAGCCGAAGCTAACTGCACGCCAAATCTACCATTCAATCTATTTTTTCCTCCTATGTTGAAAGCACAATGTTCCCGAATTGCTGGCCAAGTTCCTCCCCCCGCAAGATAGATTTTCTTTTTATTTTAGAATAATTGCTCTTAACTATTTTCTATTTGATTGGAATTGTTCTTCACATTCAGGTTATTTCCAAAATATTATAAGAAAATTGCAATGTTATTTCGTCGTTATCAATGATAAAGAGCAAATGATTTGGAGGACTGTATTCCTTGTCAGTTTTCAATAATGGCTTTGAATATTTTTTGGTTGCTATTTGCTACGTTGTTGTATCTCTTATTAGACAAAATAACAAAGTGCAAGAAAAAATTTCTCGTGTAAATAGAAAACAAGAACAAGAGTAGACAATTTTATAGGTTGTCATCCGAAAAAGTTGTGTTCGATCAAATCTTGCTTGGAATACTTTTTGGTCTTCATTGTATGAAATTCGGCTCAAAACTCCTTTGTAAATTGAAAAAATAGATTGTTGAAGATGTTTTGAACCAAAAATTAGACAATGAAGACCAAAGCACATTCCAAGCAAGGTTTGAAACTGAGATTGCCGTAGAATGATTTGATTTAAACATCTAGTAATTATCATTTCCCTCATTGTTTGCTTTTGTTGATTGGTTGAGATAAAGAAGAAAAGTTACAACTACATTTGGCTTCTCTCTTACACAATTATGCTTTGTCTTATGTGTAATTCAAGCAGTATGAAGTTGGTTCTATTCTAAATCTTATAATAGAGACAATTTATACTGCTTAATAATTGAAGAATAAGGAGATATTAAAGAAACTAGCAACATAGGTTCATTCTTATATGATGGACTAATGGTGTTTCGAAAGAGATGAAGTCTCATTGAAAAATAATGTTGCAGCTAACACATGAAAATAAAGCCCCAAAACAAACAAGTCGAAATTTTCTTAACTCGATCATTCACCCCAACATTTTTAACAAGTTACATTCCAGTGAATGCTTTTTTCCCGATAGCGGAACTCCCAGCTGGAATGACCTTTAAAACGTTGAACCTCACCGTCTTTGACAATGGTCTGAAACAACATTAAAACCGATAGTATCAAAGTTCAGACATATGGATTTCCATCTAGTAAATGAAGTTATCACAGACAGAGATGCTGCTAAAATCAAAACAAGACAATAATATCCTCACCTGCATTGCCCGATGATCACATGATCTCCTTCTTTGACACGGAAACACGGTGACACATGAGCAGGGATATTTGAATGCCTTTTCTCATACCTAATGAAAATCAAAACACTAAACATTAGATAGAGAATCTCAAACATGGTGGTAGCTAAAAGGAACTCAAAAACAGTTTGGTCACCTTTGATACTTCTTAACATAATGAAGATAGTTCCTCCGCACAATAATCGTCCTCTGCATTTTCGCACTGTGACAAGTTCCCGCAAGGATACGACCTCTAATCGAAACCGTTCCAGTAAAAGGACATTTCTTATCTATGTATGCACCTGCAAAATTACACAAAACATGAAACAATTCAGAGACCCAGAAACATCATCCAATGCACCAAGCCTTAGATCACAGAAACTGAAACAGCGAATCACTCGTTCCAATTTCAGAAATTCAACAACAATCCTCTTAGGGTTCTTAGATAATATTCCTAGATAGTTCAATAACTAAATCTAAAGGATTCAACACATCACAAACAATATTAATAGAGAAAATCAAAGCAAATGTTTACCTTCAGTAGCTTCTCTGGGAGTTTTGAAGCCGAGACCAATGTTCTTCCAGAAACGATTACCTCCCTTTCCAGGCCTCTTGCCTTTACCAGATTTCTTCGAGCTGAAAAATGATAATGATGGAATCGCTTAAGAGACCAAATACACTAAAATTGTAGAAGAAACGAAACAGTTTTATTGAATTTGTACCATAAGAAGACCTTTGGTTGCTTCAGAAACGCCTTTTCCGTCTGCAACAAACGATTTCAACATTTAATCGAAATCGCAGAGATCGAAGAGTTTCATAAAGAAAAATGATAGAGGAGAAGCAAAAGAGAGAGAGCGATAAGAAACCTGTTCCGCCATTGTTGTGGTCGCTAGTAGGGGTGGGCGTTCGGGTACCCGATCGGGTTCGGGTACCCGATCGGGTTCGGGTACCCGATCGGGTTCGGGTACCCGATCGGGTTCGGGTACCCGATCGGGTTCGGGTATCCGATCGGGTTCGGGTACCCGATCGGGTTCGGGTCGGGTATTTCGGGTATCGGGTACCCGATGTTTGGAGATATGATACCCGATCGGGTATTATATATATTCGGGTTCGGTTCGGTTCGGGTTCGGGTATTTCGGGTATAACCGATCGGGTTTTTTTTTTTTTTTTTTACTCGAAACCCGAAATAGCACCGTAATAAAAAAAACAAACTTAAAAATGAACATATGAAATGTAAAGAAATAATCCTCAATCAAGTCAAAAAATCGAAGCTACATATGAATGAATAAGTTATAATTCTTAAGAACAATGTGAAAACAGAGAAGTGTAAAGGAACGGTTTTACCGGAATCATCTCCAAATTTAAAAGCAAATCACTCAAAATTGACAAAATCCGTTTCTTGCTTGGAACAGTATTGACTAAGCTGCAACTATCTCCATTAATCTAAACAATTAGGTTATTCAAAAAAAAAAAAAAAAAACTTTTCAATTTTAATAAGAAAACTTTTCACTAGTTAATAAATTGAATTCACACTCTAGGTTATTACTAATACTGACCAATTAATCCATGACATCCAACCCTAATCACTAAAAAAAAAAAAAAAAAGAATCGGGTACCCGATCGGGTACGGGTATCCGTACCTTAAGAACTTAAAACCCGATCGGGTATTATATATGATCGGTTCGGGTATTTCGGTTCGGGTTCGGGTTCGGGTTCGGTAATCGGGTTCGGTTAAAATGCCCAGCCCTAGTCGCTAGAGTGTGGAGAAGAGAGAAACCCACTAAAACCTAATCTACTTTTGGAAAGGAGAAGAAACCCTAAGCGCGCTACTTTCAGCTAAGAGAACTGTAGTTATAATAAATGGGCCGGGCCATTTACTCTATCTAAGCCCTACAACGATCAAAAAGTCTCTTTCTATGGAGTGAACAATTCTTGGTTCACCTATAGAGGTGAAAATAACTCATTCACCCTCTTTTAATTATCCATTTATGATATGTGTCTTTAATTAAATAAATTACTTTAATCATTAAAAAAAAATCAAAACATAATCAAGAGTGGGGACTACATAATATTATGTAACCATAAGTTACCAATTTTTTTGTAAAAAATTAAAAGTCAATAAAAAAAAACTTAATAAGTTAATAGAAAATCTGAATTTTATAGTCATTAACCTTAATTTTTCATAGTTTTGTTTCTACGAAACTCAAAATAAATTCTAAACCCTAAACCCCAAAGCTATACCCTAATTTGTAAATAGTTAACCCAAAATAAATTCTAAACCCCAAACTCAAATCCTAAACCCGAAAACTATACCCTAATTTGGGAATAGTTAACCCAAAATAAATTCTAAACCCAAAACTCAAACCCTAAACCCGAAAACTATACTCTAATTTGGGAATAGTTAACCCAAACTTAAAAGTTTAAACTACAAATCCATTGAAAATCAATTATCAACTAAAAATTTCAAACCAAACTTAAGATTTGAGTTTAGGGTTTAGAGTTTATTTTGAGTTTCATAGAAAAAAACAATGAAAAATTAAGGTTAATGACTATAAAATTCAAATTTTTTTATTAACTTATTAAGTTTTTTTTAAAATTTTTATTTTGACTTTTAAATTCTTTACAAAAAATTTGGAAGCTTATGGTTACATAATATTATGTGGTCCCCACCCTTGATTATGTTTTGATTTTTTATAATGATTAAAATAATTTATTTAATTAAAGACACATGTCAAATTTTAGTTGTATAATTAAGAGGGGGTGAATGAGTTATATTCACCCCTAGGGGTGAACCTAAGAATTGTTCCTCATACTATTATCCTAAAAATTGTAGCCGATTATGATCTTTGGATTTGAGCTCGACTAGTCTGGTACCAAAAATCTTTGGCCGATAATAAACTATTCTAACCATATGAAGGATAGTAAATCATTTTTGCAATAAATGAAAAAGCATTTTTTCAGAATTTCTGAGAATTTTTTATTTATATATTCATTTTTGAAACAAGTAGAAAAGATTGTGATATATGATATATAAAAACAAATGTGTTTGACAGTAAAAATAGAAGAATTAAATAAATAAAAAATAAAAATATTAAGACAAATTTTCACCACATAAGCAAAAGTGATCTCCAATGTTTCTTTTTAATATATAGAAAAATCATATATATATATATACATATATTTTTTTGTCTGAACAAATAGCCATATGAATAAAAACTCCATGAAAAACAAAAAAATTATAGAATATCAATTTCTCTTTAGTATTTTGATTATTTACAAAATTTCTTAATTTTTTTAAAACAACTAAAATTTGCATTGCTTCTATCAATTATCAGTATCTTCATATATTGTATATAGATTTTACTAATTCATTATCTTATTACGCGTTTACTAGATAAGCTCACTGTTAGAGTAAGTATGAAAAAAAAAGAGGAAAATCTTTAAACAAATAGAAAAAGGAAAAGGAAAGTTTCGAGCATACTTGAATCACAAGTAAATTGAAACAACCAATTTTTTTCGAATAAAATCAATAGTTTTAGTTAAAATAAAGATTATGAAGAATAATTATACATAACCAAAAACCTAATTTATATATTTGAATTTTGCAATTATTTTGCATACAAATGTGTTCCACCCGTGATGTAATTAAACCAAAAAATTTCATTAATAATTATATTTTACTTCTACGAAGGTGCATTTATGAAAAATTTAAAACATCTACTTGTCAAACAAAACAACACATGTAAAAACATATTTTTACATGCTCATATATTTTCAAAAGATAACGAATATTTTTATTTTATTTTAAATCAATTTTTTGGTATATATGTTAAATTTTTGTTCACATTTAATTCTATGATTTAAATCTATAATTTTGAAATATTTTAATTTTGGCAAGTTGAAAATTTCAAAATATTTTAATTTTGGCAAGTTTAAGAAGATTCAGATGAGTTTGACAATTAGAGTTATAATAATCAAAATAAGTATATTTAGAATTAAATGTGTTTGGCAATGAGTATAAGAGAATGAAATAAATAAATAAAAATAAAGAGGAAAACAATTGTGGTGATGCCACCTAAACAAAGTGCTCCCAAAATGCTCCTCAAATAATATATAGGATGCGGAAATTCATAAACCAGATAATTCAATAAATTATTAAATAAAATCCAATCAAATAATTAAAAAAATCCAATAAATTAATTCCAGAAATAATAATTAAAACCAGCAATTTAATTCCATAAACTAATTCAGGAATGATAACGAGAACTAACAACCTAAACAACCAGGTTCTCAGCAAAAACATTAAATCCTAACATCCTCTTTCTACGCCTTGGTTCCGCAGTCACACTTTTCCTTTACCTGCATCACATGAAAATAATAGATGCGTAAGTAATTAATAATTACTTAGTGAGACGGTCTTCCCGTGAACAGGCTAAGTACGAATTTATCTGGAAACAATCAACAATTAACTTAAAAATTTCCAAATATAAAAACACGGGTATCGATCGACACTCAAGTGGTAGAAACAATTCACAATTTCGAAACAGTCCAAAACTCACGATTTTTCAACGTTTTATCATAAAAACCAGATGATTCTTTCACAATAACACAGAACAAACAACCATAAATCACACACGAAATTCCCTAAATCATTATGAATCGAAACCTAATAAATCCGAGCCTATGGTCGCGCACTCACCTCGATTTCGGATGAAACAAAGAACGAGGAACGAGATAGATCAAAACAGCGACGAACCGGACCCAAAAACTTGATGGAACGAGTCTCTAACACCACTGATCACGAGACACAACAAACCTTAAGCCTTTAGGAATCACATGAGAGTTTATGACGGATTTCTTTGCAACAATCCTTCAAAACTCTCCTAATCCCTTTTGATTCTGATTTTTCTGATGAAAAACGGTCAAGGATTGCTGGACACTTATATATTCATGAGCCCTAGGTTTCTCCCTAAACTGACCCACGAACCGAACGATTAAAAACGTAAACCGAACACTTATTCACAATCTCATGTTTTTCTACGTTTTCAAACATTGATTACTCTTAACTCATTTTATACTGCTCGCACTCTCGGGACGCATCCTTCGAGTCAACGGTATCTGGGGAACTCACATCCCCGCGAAAGAACTCACATCAATCGCTACTTATTCTGGGAACTCACATCCCGAATAAGCATACAGGAGAACTCACATCTCCTCTGGGAAATCACATCCCAAAAAGTATACAGGAGAACTCACATCTCCGCTGGGAACTCACATACCAAAAAGTATACAGGAGAACTCACATCTCCTCTGGGGAAGTGACATCCCTAAGATAAATGAGTTATTCAGGACCGCAGTGCCTAGAGTAATCAATTCTTAAACATCTCTAAGAACCTATTGACTAGAACTACCTCGCATGGTCCAAGGCATGATATTTTCCCAAAAACTGAAATATCAATATGATAATAAGAACTATGTATCTTATTAAACACGAAAAATAAATAAGGAAAACTCCATCTTATAAATTTCCAAAAATGTAAAATCGTTACAACCAAACGAAAATACATGAACCAAACTACAAAATAAAAAATACAACCGAAACTAGAACCACAAAGATAGCCAAGCTCAAACTACAACTTGCTTGGCGAACCACTTCCTGAACTTAAGCTTCATCTTTGCCTCAGGCTCCCAAGTCTCCTCCTCTGTACCACTGCAATCCCACAAGACTCTCAGCAACGATATCTTCTTCCGACGCAGAACCTTGACGCTCCTCTTAAGAATCCTCACAGGAACTGCCGGAACAGTCAAATCAGGCCAAAGATCCTCAGGAATCTTAGCCACTAACTCCTCCGATTCATGCAGGCACTTCCTCAACATCGAAACATGAAATACCTTACGAAATGCCTTCATAATCGGAGGTAACTCAAGACGATAAGCAACCGGTCCAATTCGCTCCACCACCGGAAATGGACCCATAAACCACGGACTCAACTTGTTCTCTACTATGGATCTGTTAGGACCCCTCAACATAGCCATCTTGAGATATACTCGATCTCCCACTGCAAACTCAAGCTCTTTTCTTCTTCTATCTACATAACTCTTTTGCTGATTTTGAGCTTCTTTCATGTTCAATCTCACAACACGGATCTTCCCCATCGTTTCCTGAACATAGGTCGCACCGAGCATGCTCCTCTTCCCCACTTGGGTCCAACATAACGGTGTCCTGCACGGCCTCCCATACAAAGCCTCATAAGGATCCATACCAATACTCGCCTGAAAACTGTTGTTATAAGCAAACTCAGCCAGGCTCAGATGATCAACCTAGTGACCACCCCAATCCAAAACACACATTCGCAGCAAATCCTCCAAAGTCAGAATCATCCTCTCTGACTACCCATCAGTCTACAGATGATATGCCATACTCATGTGCACCTTAGTGCCCATCTCTGCCTGAAAAGCTCTCCAGAACTCTGAAACGAACTTAGGATCACGGCCAGACACAATACTGGTTGGCACTCCATGCAGCCTCACAATCTCCCTCACAAACTTCTTAGCCAAAACCTCTGCTCCATCGGTCTTTTTAATGGCCAGAAATCGTGATGTCTTAGTCAATCAATCCACAATCACCCAGATAGCATCATAAGTCCGCAAATTAGGCAACCCTACTATGAAATCCATCGTAATCATATCCTTTTTTCACTCCAGAATGGGTAAACTTTGCAGTAATTCGCTCGGAACCCGATGCTCAACCTTCACTAACGAACATGTATCGCATTTCGCGACCCTATCTACCACATCTCTCTTCATCCCTATCCAGTGATAATACCATTTCAGATCATGATAGATCTTGGTCGCTCCTGGATGAATCGAAAACTTGCTCGCCAGAATGATAACAAACTCCAAGGCATGGGGTCGATCGACACTCAAGTGGTAGAAACAATTCACAATTTCAAAATAGTCCAAAACTCACGATTTCTCAATGTTTTATCATAAAAACCAGATGATTCTTTCACAATAACACAGAACAAACAACCATGAATCACACACAAAATTCCCTAAATCAATTATGAATCAAAACCTAATAAATCCGAGCCTACGGTCGCGCACTCACCTTGATTTTAGATGAAACAAAGAACGAGGAACGAAATTGATCAAAACAGCGACGAACCGGACCCAAATACTCGCTGGAACGAGTCTCTAACACCACTGATCACGAGACACAACAAACCTTAAGCCTTTAGGAATCCGACGAGAGTTTATGACAGATTTCTTTGCAACTATCCTTCAAAACTCTCCTAATCCCTTTTGATTCTGATTTTACTTTTATTTTTCTGATGAAAAACGTTCAAGGACTGCTGGACACTTATATATTCACGAGCCCTAGGTTTCTCCTTAAACTGACTCGCGAACCGAATCCCAACATAACTGCCCACTAAAACCATCGCACTGACCCAACCTTGTCAACAAACTGAGATCTCTACTGATCCCTGAGGTCCTTATCCAGTCTCATGCTTATCTACATTTTCAGACATTGATTACTCTTAACTCATTTTATACCGCTCACATCTCCTCTGGGAAATCACATCCCAAAAAGTATACAGGATAACTCACATCTCCTCTAGGAACTCACATCCCAAAAAGTATACAGGAGAACTCACATCTCCTCTTGGGAACTCACATCCCCTAAAATAAATGAGTTATTCAGGACCGCAGTTCCTAGAGTAAACAATTTTTAAACAGCTAACAGTTTTGCCCTGAGAGAAAGAAAGGTAATGGAACAAACAACTAACCGTTTTGCAAATATAGTTGTAATCCAATGTTCAAAAAAATGTCAAGCACTAAGCGGGCGGGGACCCTCTACGTGGCAATTTTTTAGGCGGTTTAAGCGGTTTTTTAAATATAAGTATATATATGTATATTTAATTATATATATACATAACATATAGACTATTTATCTTTATATTGTACTTATCGAATGTAAAAAACATAATAAATTAATCTTAATTCTTGAGAATCATCATCTATAAATAAATAAATAAATAAAACCAAAACGTGGAATTAAACTAAGAAAACGAACTAAAAATGATTTTTAAAAGAAAAACAAACTTCCATGATAATTCTACTCAGTAATCATCTTCACCTTATCCCCCTCTAAACAAAATCATCATCTGACTCAAAATCAACATCATCTTCTTCTCCGTCATGAGACTCAAAATTAGATTCATGAAGCTCCCTCACCAAATCACCTTCCACTCATCTTCTTGTACTTTCATCAAACCATTCACTCTATTCACCTCTTTTAGTAAAGGTTCCCTCAACTCAGACTAGGTGGAGTAACACCTGGTCCAAATTGTCCAGTAGTCTCAAGCATTTTCTTAAAATCATCATTCTCAGTAGCATAAAAAGGAATTCCATGAAAATACACCCATTTCCCAACATATTTATGGAACGCATGCACTTTCTCATTTGCAATTATATTCTTGATATGTTGTTGTTGAGTTGTCAATACTACTCCTTAAGAAATCTCTTGATTGTTCGTTGAAGCAAATCTATCTCTAAGACCAAACATGCAAGGCATTTTGTGTGCTCTGATATATCATGGTTTTTATCCTGTTTAAGCCATGATATAAGTCCATTATCTAGAGTCTTTATGGTGTTTTCTAGTATGTTTTAGAGTCTTTACAGGTACTAGACGTTTGGAGCATAAAAGATGTTTATTGGGAGTTTTGGAGCATTGCTGAACGAAGTGGCAAAGATTGAAGCGAAGAATCGGAAATCCAAGTTGGTGTCGATCGACACCATGTTCGATCAAGGAAAAAGCCCGATTGCGAAGAAGTCCGTTCGAAGCCCAAAAGTCCCAGAATATTTATGACGGTTTAGGAATCTTATAAATACGTTTTCGCAGCCATTGTTTAGGCTTATGCTTTATTTATCTTTGTTTAAGAGATATATTCAATTAATAAGATGTTTGCTTATTTGATTATGTCTGAGTAGTAACCTTGTTAGGTTTAGAGATTTCCAAAGGTGTTTGATGGTTTGCTAGATCTGATCTGAATTGCATAGGATTAATATCTTTAAAAAGTTCTTCATCTTGTCTTGTGATTAATGCTGATTTTAGATTCATGACCTGAAATATGATCTTAAGATAATTAATAGAAATGACAGTTTTATGGATTACTTTATCTAGACTATGATGAGCAAAATTCCTTTTCGCAAAGAAATTTGGTTTAGGGTTTTCGCAAAGAAATTTGGTTTAGAGTTTTGTGAACAATTGAGCTTGAACTTTAATACTTGTTTAGATTGTTAGGATTCGCAAAGAAATTTGGTTTTCTAGAATTTAAGCATAGATAATTTCTGCAGCAAAAGCTGATTGGTTTTACATTCGTGTTGATGTTTAAGAACTGTGCATCATAATCCTATCGTTCATTCATATCTGCATATCGGATGCACCTGCAATTTCCCTGTGCCTAGCTTCTCTTTAATTGATTTACAACTGTTCATTCTACTCGCTTTGTTTACTTTTACTTGCATTCTCATCATCCCGCTTAGCTTAATCTGAATTTATTAATCTATTGTGCAATTTGATTCCCTGTGGATTTCGATCCCTAAATACTATAATTGATCTCTTAATTTGAGAGAGTTTAGCTCTAGGGTTAATTTGAGCATATCAAATTTTGGCGCCGTTGCCGGGGAGTCAATGCCATTAGATTTATTTTATTAGGATTTTGTCTAAGCTTTTTATTTTTGTTTTTATTTTGCTAGATTCGTTCGTCTCTTTTTGTTTTGTGTTTCAGGTACATGCCTGATACTAGAAGCAATCAAGACACGGAGCTAGTTAACTACAATCTCGAGGAGCTAGCACGTTTGGAATGTGAGAACAGGAGAGCAGTCAGAGAAGAAAGGATGGCTGCTATACCACCCGTCATATTGACTCTATGAGATGATGGAGTTCTGCATGATCCGGTAGGACTGCAGTATAGTGTGCAAGGACAAAGGATCAATGACGATGGAACGGTGATCGTCGAAGAGAATCTGGCGATTCAGGCAGATGGTTTCGCTCAACGCCAACAACATGTCGAGCGACACGACGAGATACAAGGTGACGATCGACACCACCCCTTGGGTGTCGATCGACACCAACTCCAGAATCGCCAGAACATTTTGAGGAACAAAGAGAATGCAGCGCGAGGAAGGACGCTAGTGGATTTCAACAGACCATAGCAGTTCTACGCCGATAGATCTGCAAACCGTCCTCCAGCGTTTCAGAGGAACGACTTTGAGCTAAAACCGACATTCTTCTTACTAGTTACTCAAGAGCCTTTCTACGCTCTTTCTCATGAAAGCCCCATGGATCATATAGAGCGATTCGAGGATCTCACATCAAACATCAAGGTAAATGCAGTTTTTGAGGACTACCTATTCAACAAGCTTTCCCGTACTCTCTACATGGGGAAGCTAAGTATTGGTCCTCCGGGCTCACTCACAAACTGGATGGATACAAAGAATGCTTTCTTAAGCAATTTCTTTAACGATGCAAAGTCTGAGGATCTTAGAGCGAAGATTGCCACCTTCAAGCAAGGAGATTCTGAGGCATACAAGGTTGCGTGGCACAGGTTCAAGGGCTATCAGAGAGACTGTCCTCATCACGGCTTCACGGATGTTTAGCTACTTAGAATCTTTTACAAAGAGATTGCATTGAGATATGCAATAACTTTGGATACAGCAAGCAATGGGAAGCTCATGAAAAATTTGCCAGAAGCTGCTTTGAGACTGATCGAGAACTTGGACAACAACAATAGTGCTAAGAACTTGGACTACGAAAGGAGCCAGCAGAAGCAAGACGTCAATGGGAACCAGTTTGCAGAAGTCACCAGGAAGCTCTACCCGATGCATAGGCTTATAGCTGGGAAGAAGTCAATCTAGTTTGCTTAAGAGGTTGAGAGATTTGAACCAGAGGATGTCAACTACAACGATGGGACTATATTTCAGAAGCAAGGCTATGGCTCGTCCTATCAAAAGCCATATCAGAGCAACAACTATCAAAGGAATTACAGTTCCTTTTCTTACCAGAAACCTCCTGAGCAGGACAACGAGGTTAAGACTATGCTCGACCAGATCCTTGAAGGACAGCAGAAGATGACTGTGAGTTTCAATGGAAAGCTTGATTTGGTATACCAAGAATTAGATGGGAAGATTTCTGCATTGAGCGCGTATGTGAAGAAACTGGATGTCCAAGTCGCTCAAACTGCCATATCTATCAAGAGACAAAAGGGTTATCTTCCTGCGAAGACTGATGCTAACCCAAGGAGTGCTTGCAATGCTGTTCTTGCTACTCAGGAGGACTATTTTGATGAGTTTGAGGCAATTTTAGGGTCTGCAGAGTCAGTGTCGATCGACACTACAGCTAAGCATCAATCAACACTTGAACCAAATCACAAATCGGGAATTCATAAGCCAGTGTCGATCGACACTACAGAGAGTGTCAATCGACACCCCGTCCAGACGAGTCCAAATTTTGCAACATCTTCAGTTCAAGCCAAGGAACGAGTCTACAAACCTCAAGTACCATTCCCCAGAGTTACCAGACGTCCAAGCAGCAGGTTGAAGAGGAGATTTGCAAGAAGATGATTGACAAGGTGATGGTTGAGATGCCTCTTATTGACGCGGTTAAACTTTCTCCTGCGCTTAGAAGATACGTCAAGCGACTTGCAGCTATTGGAGTTAGTCTTGAGGAGGGCGCACTACTGACTAGAAACATCAGAGCAATTCTCTTGAACACTACTCCAGTGCCTAAAAAGAAAAAGAAGGATGTGGTAGCCTCAGAAGAAGTAAGTAATATGATCCAGAGCAGGATTCCAGTCAAGCTTCCCGATCAAGGAAACTTTGTGCTTCATTGTTCAATCTCAATAGGGCAGTTTCCTCACTCTCTTTGTGATTTAGGATCCGGAATTAATTTGATGCCATTGTATGTTGCTATTGATCTTGGGATGACTGATTTCAGGGCAACAAAGATGTCTCTTCTCTTAGTTGATAGATCCAGGAGATTCCCAAAAGGAATTCTACAGGCTGTGCCTATTAAGATTCAAGACTACAAAATTCCTACGGATTTTGTGGTTTTGGAGTATGATGATGAGCCTGAAGATCCTCTGATTTTGGGAAGATCAATTTTAGCTACTGCCGGTGCTCAAATAGATGTGAGGAAAGGAAAGGTCAAGTTTGATCTAGGCGATATTGTCATGGACTTTGACATGTAGAACACAAGGAGAAGATCCACCATTTATGGTCAAACTTTCTCTGTGGAAATTCTAGAGGATGAAGCTTCAACTCCCCGCCCACGATCCTCCCAGAGAAGAAAGGTACGCGCTTCCTAAACTTATTTCTCACTCTCCTGATTTAAATCATGATTTAAAACTTTACAAGGCTGTTACGCGTTCATGCAAGCAACGAGTTTCTCGAAAGCTTGGTTTTGCTTTTGATGTTTTTGGAGGAATTCCTAAGGAGCGTAAAAGGGCTTCTAAACCGTTCGCGCAACTGTGAATTATCATTCCTCAAGAGCTGAAAGAGAAGGGAGATGGAGTTATCCAGGAGATGGTGCAGAAAACGAAAAAAAAATTCCCTGGAATTATTCCATGGAAGAGTGCAGATCCTCCAGATATCTAGTATATCATCTCGAACCGAAGAAGTGATTTTCGGTAAGGGTGTCGATCGACACCATCATTTCTGAACTGAAATTGGTTCAATTTTAATTGCGTTTTTGTGCGGTTTGGGTTTGGGAAAACCTAAGGCTTGGGATTATAAGGAGCAGTCGAGTTTTCTCGTCCCTGGAGGCAGAATTAAGAGAAAAACGTGAGCCAAGAGAGAATTGAGAGAATCCTTGTGGTTTAAGAGTTTTTAGTGATTAGAGATCGTTGTTCTCGAGTTTTTAGAGGCGTAAGATCATTGTTCTTCGTAGCCGTGATCTTGCCAGTGAAATCTAGACTCGGTTTAGGTATGATTCGTGGTGTTCTTCGCTGATTCATCATTGTTTGTTCGTTCCTTTTTCCTTTTCAATCCGTATTCAAGGTGAGTGCGTGATCTCTTAGGGAATTTTAGAAATCGTTATAGGTGATTGATGGATGGATTGATTGATGTTTGATTGTTATGGATCGTTTTTGCCTCTGTGTTGCTTGTGATTTGTGTGAAATTGTGAATTGAATCGGTTATGAATGTCTCCGGGACGAGCCACGTGAGGAGATGCTCGAGTCCTAGTTTCAGGAACCGAGTGTCGATCGACACCAGGGTAGAGTGTCAATCGACACCCTGTGAAGGCATGATTCCCGATTTTCTTGAGTGTCGATCGACACCTTGGTGGAGTGTCGATCGACACCCGTTAGTTATTTGGTGAATTTTGTTATGGAATATTGTGAACCAAAACTATTTAATTTACTTAATCTGGAATTGGACTTAAGAATTAATCTGTGTTATATATTGATATTTGTGTTTATGTGTTTTCTGTTGGCGGGATGACCACTCCACTGAGTATTTATGATAATACTCACGCAACTCCCGATTTCTTTTTGAGTTGCAGGTAAAGGAAAAGTGTGATTGTGGAATCGAGGCCATTGGAAGAGGATGATAGGATTGTGATATGCTCAGGTTTTACCCGAAATAAATCACTGTAAGTGCACAGGCACGCAGTAGTATATTCAGGGATCGAATCCACAAGGACCAAGTGTTACACAACAAACTATAGATAATTGAACTAAACAAAGATGGATGATTTTATCAAAATAAAATAACGAGATTGTAAATAACGATTTAAAACAGATTAATAAAAGCGCTAGGCATTAGGAAATTCTCAGGAAATCACATTCATAAACCAGACAACTATTCAGATTCTAATATGCATGCATCTTAAACTCAAACACTGATATAAATTGCTTCACTTTCGTGATAACAATTACTTTCCCTAGAGATCCGAGTGCCTAAACTTTTGGAATGGTCACGGCTATCCTAGACAAGCATTATAGTTCAGGTTTGATCAGTTCATAATACTCTATAACTAACCTTTCAAATTGTTATAACGCATTACTCATCAACAGTAGTTCTAGCAATACACAAGCTTTTGGAATGTGTATCAACCTAAGATCTAGTGATTAAATGGCCAGTTCAATCCTAGCATTATGCCTAAGTGATGAAGATGGTAATTGATAAGTAATCTATCTGTGTCTAGTTTAATCTGTGAGATCCATTGAAAACCCTAAAACCTAACTAAAGAACTACTCATACATGATTAAAGAACAAGCAAAAACCATGGATGAAAATAGCATAATCAATAGAATAGAAAAGTAATAAGGTTCATAAATCTTCTCTAAAGGTAGATGAGATCTTCTCCTTGTTTACAAAAACGTCTGAACAAAAGTTATAAAAACGTGGTTGTCTCAAATAACAAACCCTACGGGTATTTATAGGATAAAAACAGAATCTGGAAATTTTCCTAAAAATCTGGGACTGGTACCGGTCGGTCTGGAATAGGGACTGGTCGGTCTGGTTTCCAGAACCAAAATCTTCGTTAAGTCTTCAAGTGGACCGGCCGGTCCTTGGTGTGGACCGGTCGATCCCATTTCCAGGAGCTTCGGGTCTTCGAGACTTGAGCTGGACCGGTCAGTCTTCATGCGGGAACAGTCGGGCTTTGTGCATCCATTGTGGACCGGTCTGTCCTTTAGGCAGACCGGCCGGTCCTGTCTTCAGAAACCTCCAATTTTTGCTCAATTGCTCAAACTTCCTTCTCGTACGCATGTGGTTCAAACTCTTGAGGTATGGACCTAAATCTCAACTCAAAACAACTCAAATACTCTGAAAAATCGTTAAACTTGTGGTTAGGAACGTCAAAATTCACGTTATATCAACTCCCCCAAACTTAGATCTTTGCTTGTCCTCAAGTGAAGACAAACTAGAAATAAATTCAAGGAAGCTATAAAAACCAAACTAACCTTCGTGAGCTGAATGCAATCCTTTAGGACCCCACTGATGTAATGCTAATTAACAACCCTGAAAACTCATAAACATATCAAAAACCAAGAGGATACTTCATGTACTTTGCCAAATATATAGCAATGTTACCATACTCAAATTCTTATGTCTCAGCGACTCTACACCAGGGTCCATAAATCTGACCAAAGGGAAATGTCCGTCGCATAAGGGTTAAGGATTTGGACTATTTAGTGATGGCGTGAAAGTGTTTAGGCTAACCTCAGTCGCGGCCGAATGCAAGTCATAGCACAAAATCCCAAGAGAACTAAATCCAAAGATGATGCACAGCTTTTCAAACTTAAGACCTTTTTCTTTATGAAAACTTTCTGCTTATCTAAAGAACTAATGCTAAAAATAAAAAAAATAGAAATGTGCTTATAAATATGCATGTAAAATCTGAGGCTTTATTCTAATCCCTTTCAACTTCTTATATATATATATATATATTATTTTTTTGAATCAAGTTAGGGATTAGTTCTAGCCTTTTCTTAAGCACAAGTGATGAAAAAAACGAAAAATAAAAATAAATATGGAAATACAGAGTTAAAAATCCTAAGCAGAAAGTTTTGAAATTGTACCAAAAGGTCTTTAGAATGATTGGTTGGCCGGACTACGTCTCCAGAGTTTTTGCGCTTGAGTGCATGTCAATTTCTTCAATAGAATGCATGAGGTTTAAAAGAAAGGTTAAGGTAAGGGTGTGGTATCAGACTAAAAGTGAGCCTGGCCATTAGGAGTCCTGAAGAGGGGATGGTGTTTGAAAAAGGATAGGACCCCTAACGTGGTTGATACTTCTTATGCGATTTCGAATTCCCTGAGTTAAGAAAACAGACCAAAGCAAAGAGTGTCAGCGTTAGCTTTCAAGGAGACGGGAGCCTTCTGGTAACACTGATCCGCCTAGGGCGTTTTTAATCTTTCAAATGCTTTGGTTAATCACTGTTAATTTTAAAAGTGTTAGCAAACATCATGTGGTCCTAGAATTGCATGCATATCACAAAGGTTTAAATCAAACTGAAAATAAGAAAATAAAAACATAATTAGTACTAATAGTACTTCCTCCCAGACTTACTTCACACCGACCCGGTGTGAAAATAAATCCAAAGGAAAGACTATTAAAAGAAAGAAAATAAAATGAAATGAAAAGAAAAATTAAGAAAAACTAACCTACCGGTGGGTTGCCTCCCACCAAGTGCTTTGTTTAACGTCGTTAGCTCGACGTGTGTGCCCTTCAGGGTAGATCAGGTGGATCATCAAGAGGGATCACAACACCCTCTTGGAGAGAAACAGTGTGCTCGTATGGAGTCCCAATGTCTATTGGATAGAAGTTTCTGTCCGCGGTAGACTGACTAGGAAGAGCTGGGTCCTCTGGGACTTGATCAACGACATCATCTGGTTCCTTAATCGAGAAAGGTGGGTCATCGGTTACATGCTTCTTCAACAGCTTGTCCATTTTGAATGTCATCTCAGTGTCCCCCAGTTGAAGATCAATGCGTCCATGCTTTAGATCGATCTTTGCACCAGCTGTGCAAAGGAATGGTCTTCCCAGGATGAGAGGATCTCCTGGTTCTTCAGCTATGTCAAGCACCACAAAATTTGCAGGGACAAAAACATCACCAATTAGCAGCGGTACGTCCTCAAGAACACCTATAGGACGTTTAACAAATTGATCGGCAAATATTAAAGAAATCTTAGAAGGATTGAAATCTTTAAAGCCCAGTCATTTTACTATGGAGTATGGTATGATGTTGACACTAGAGCCTGAGTCGCAGAGTGAGCGAGGAAATACTGTAGAGTCGATCTGGACTGAAAGTTCAAAGCGACCAGGATCTCCAAGCTTTTTCACTGTCCTGCTCTGTAACACAGCATTGCACTCCTCAGTTACCAGAGGGATCTTGACTGTCAGATCGTTAACCATATCTCTGCATTCTGCTTCTTCCAAATCCTCCTGAGATTTCGTAGGACAAACAGGGTGGGGACATAAGTTCAAATCGGAGGACTGTTCACCGGACCGACCGGTCTCCTTTGTGCCCGACCGGTCCACTTTCCAGAGACCAAGGACTGGTCTCGTGGTGGTGCCAGATCGACCGGTCTCCTTTGTGCCCGACCGGTCCACTTTCCAGAGACCAAGGACTAGTCTCGTGGTGGTGCCAGATCGACCGTTCCAAGAGTAGACCGACCGGTCGGTCCCACATCTGCTGGAGAATCACATTTCGCTTTATCTGAACCAGTAGCAGAAACGACCCTTTCATCGATTTCACTTACAAAAATGGCATAACACTCCCTTTTTGGATTATGCGCTCCTTTAGCCGGAAGAGTTTCATGTTGTTGTTTAACAGCTTCTATTTGCTGTGCCACTTGAGTGTCCAACATCTTCAAATGCGTGGTCATAGCTTCTAGTCGCCCATTGATGTCTGAAATGGCGCTGGAACTCTGCTGCTGATTAGCTAGCATAAGTTGCATCATAACTTTAAGCTCATCGTTGGGATTGGAGGCTGGAGGTGGAGGAGCTTGTTGTCTAGGCTGGAATTGATTCTGATTTTGGTACCCAGAGCCTGAACTCTGTCCATACTGCCTCTGATAGCCAGCATTGTAACCTGTCAATCCTTGAGCAGGAGGAGTTGTTCTTGATGAAATGGCAAATGGTGTCTGAGCTGGAATTACAGCTTGCTGAGGATAGACTTGATCCTGTGGTTTTGCAACATTGGTGCTCCTGTAGGATAGATTAGGATGGTTTCGGTAGTTGTTGTTGAAGCCTCTGTTCTGCCCAATTCCTTGACCACCTACATAATTGACCTCTTGAGTATCCTCTGAAACCACTGCAGCATCCTTTGAGTAGCAGATTGCGTCTGGAGCATTCCCGACCATACTGATGCCCTGATGGCTTCCTCGCATTAAGTCCCTGATCTTAGCGGCTGTCAGCTCTGCTATCTCTGCTGCAGATGGTGTGTCAACGCTGTAGACCCTCTTTGATCGATCTTACTCAGCACATTGATTACTGGAACTTTGCGCAATGTTATCTATCAACCGGTTAGCACCTTCTATGCTCTGGGTCATGAAGTCACCATGTTGGAGGAATTATGACTGTTCCTGTATTCCCAGGTGACTCCATCATAGAACATCCTGAGCATCTGCTCCTCAGTAAACCCATGGTGTGGGCACTCTCTACGGTACTCCTTGAACCTATCCCAGGCTTCAACAAATGATTCTCTGCCTTTCTGCGAAAAGTTGGTGATTCTTCCTCTGAGCTGAGCTGTCTTGGTCTTAGTGTAGAAGTAGTCCAGGAAAGCAATTCTAGCTTCTTCCCAGCCGTTAAGAGAATTTGGAGGAAGTGACTTGAGCCACCTCAGAGCTTTGTCAGCGAGAGAGTGCTTGAACAACTTGCACTTGAGGTAGTCAAATGGTACCCCATTTGCCTTAGTCGTTTCGCAGACTTCTTCAAAATTCTCTATATGATCCATGAGATTCTCAAAAGCCAACCCATGGAACACGTGTCTCTCTACCAGATTAATCAGCTGTGCCTTAATCTCGAAGTCAATCCTCTGAATCTCAGGGACATGAATGGCTGATCTGTTCTGGTAGTAGGTGTGGACATTATCCCCTTCACCAATCCCTCTCTGCGGCGGAGGATTTTGTCCTGCTGGTGGCATCTGCTGTGCCATCATCCTAGCAAAGTGCTCTTGCATCTGCTGCATCTGTTGTTGCTCCAGTTGCGCGTTGGCAGCAGTTGCAGCCCTAATCTGCTCTATCTGGTCAAACAAGGCAGTTTGAAGACCCTCATTATCAGCTTGTTCTACTACCTCCATAACTGGCAAGAGGTTCTTCTTAGCTCTGTTAGCCCTTTCTACTCTGGCTAGTTCTTCGTTTGAGAGTGATGTCAGAGGTTCAGTGCGATTACTTCTCCTCTGCATACACCTGAAAGCACAACCAAAGACAAAAAAAAAATAAAAAATTAGTAAAGTATTTAGACGAAATTCGCAAATCAAATATGATGGTAAACACAATTGATCCCCGGCAACGGCGCAAAAAACTTGATATACTCAGGTTTTACCCGAAATGAATCACTGGACCAAGTGTTACACAACAAACTATAGATAATTGAACTAAGCTAAGGAGGAAACAAAGATGGGAGATTTTATCAAAATAAAATAACGAGATTGTAAATAACAATTTAAAACAGATTAATAAAAGGGTTAGGCATTAGGGAATTCTCAGGAAATCACATTCATAAACCAGACAACTATTCAGATTCTAATATGCATGCATCTTAAACTCAAACACTGATATAAATTGTTCCACTTTCGTGATAACAATTACTTTCCCTAGAGATCTGAATGCCTACACTTTTGGAATGGTCAAGCTATCCTAGACAAGCATTATGGTTCAGGTTTGATCAGTTCATAATACTCTATAACTAACCTTTCAAATTGTTATAATGCATTACTCATCAACAGTAGTTCTAGCAATACACAAGTTTTTGGAATGTGTATCAACCTAAGATCTAGTGATTAAATGGCCAGTTCAATCCTAGCATTATGCCTAACAGTGATGAAGATGGTAATTGATAAGTAATCTATCTGTGTCTAGTTTAATCTGTGAGATCCATTGAAAACCCTAAAACCTAACTAAAGAACTACTCATACATGATTAAAGAACAAGCAAAAACCATGGATGAAAATAACATAATCAATAGAATAGAAAAGTAATAAGGTTCAGAAATCTTCTCCAAAGGTAGATGAGATCTTCTCCTTGCTTACAAAAACGTCTGAACAAAAGTTATAAAAACGTGGTTGTCTCAAATAACAAACCCTACGGGTATTTATAGGATAAAAACGGAATCTGGAATTTTTCCTAAAAATCTGGTACTGGGACCGACCGGTCTGGAATAGGGACCGGTCGGTCTGGTTTCCAGAACCAAAATCTTCGTTAAGCATTTAAGTGGACCGGCCGGTCCTTGGTGTGGATTGGTCGGTCCCATTTCCAGGAGCTTCGGGTCTTCGAGACTTGAGCTGGACCGGTCAGACTTGGTGTGGCTTCGTGCATCCATTGTGGACCGGTCGGTCCTTTTGGCAGACCGGCCGGTCCTGTCTTTAGAAACCCCCAATTTTCGCTCAATTGCTCAAACTTCCTTCCCGTACGCATGTGGTTCAAACTCTTGAGGTATGGACCTAAATCTCAACTCAAAACAACTCAAATACTTTGAAAACTCGTTAAACTTGTGGTTAAGAACGTCCAAATTCACGTTATATCAGATTGTTGTTGCTATTGAGTTTTAAAAAAAAAAACTTGGTCGTTTCATCTAGTTTCTCAAAACAGTTAAGCTAACGGACTAAAAACAAGCGCTGAGTGGCAGGCAACCCACTAGTAAGTATTTTATTTTGTTTTAAATTTTTTTTATTACTAACTTTTATTTTTAGTTTAAGTGCTTCTAAAAAAAAAAAAAAAAAAAAAACTTTTGCGGATGAATAGTGGATCGACCTACTGGTCGATCGGATCAAAATCATGGGTGTCGATCGACACCCTTACCAAGTGTCGATCGACACCACCCTATCAGGTAACAACGTCCGTCGTTTTTCAATTTATTTTGTTTTCTATCTATTTTATTCACCTTCTTCAGGCTTAATAACACTGGGGACAGTTTAGTTTAAGTCTGGGAGAGGTAGTTGCTAATTATTGTTTTCTATTTTGAGTTTTTGAGTCAGTTTTTCAAATTTTTTGGGTCGAAACTCTCTTTTTCACTTGCTTTGAACAACACTCAAGGACCATTACCAATGCAAGTTGGCTGGTTTTACTGAGGTGGGTAACTGGAAGTGGATCGGTTTAACGGAGCGAGTTCAGACTTCTGGAGATTGCCAGAAAGATGTTGCAGACCCCGCCCTAATGAATCTTTAATCTCTTGTCTTTGGCATTGGAAATCGCAA
The DNA here is from genome assembly GCA_963576765.1 of Draba incana. Classification (NCBI taxonomy): domain Eukaryota; kingdom Viridiplantae; phylum Streptophyta; class Magnoliopsida; order Brassicales; family Brassicaceae; genus Draba; species Draba incana. The sequence goes on along the minus strand of OY755211.1, from coordinate 27,562,402 downwards.
GACTTGATTCAGCTTCCAAACATTTGAAAGCGAGGATGGACCGCTCTTGAAACTTCTTCCCAAATGATAAATTTAACTGTCCTAGATCAAAAAAATCAAAAGCCTCATGACCCTGTCTCCACAAGAACAATAGTAGTGAGCGCTGATCTAGTGAAGTCATAGAGATGCCAATGATCTAATAAAAAAAAGTGTACAGAAAAGTGTAGTTCAAGCAGAAAAGCGCAAGTCCGAAAATCAGAAAAATCCTGAATCAAAAAGTTCAACAGTCGGCAATGCATCTCTATGATATCTTAATTGGATACAGTTTCGGAGGGAAGAGAGAGGGTGAAATGCAGGAAAGTGTTCAAGGAAGCGAAAGAATCTAGAAAGTCCAGCAAATCAATATTCCCTCGATGAGACCACACTTAGTTAACTAAAGGGGTTTGCGACTGAAAGTCTGAGATTCTCTATGAGATTTGGAATCAATCTGGAGGACTTCTATACTTCTAGGGAAACATCGAAGTATCACCGGATTAGCTTTGCAAGGTATGTGGTACCTAAAAGAGTGATAACACTGTTTTGCTTAGGGACAAGCAAAAAGCTAAGTCTTGGGGAGTTGATATATTATGGTTTTTACCCTGTTTAAGCCATGATATAAGTCCATTATCTAGAGTCTTTATGGTGTTTTCAAGTATGTTTTAGAGTCTTTACAAGTACTAGACGTTTGGAGCATAAAAGATGTTTACTGGGAGTTTTGGAGCATTACTGAACGAAGTGGCAAAGATTTAAGCAAAGAATCGGAAATCCAAGTTGGTGTCGATCGACACTATCTATGGGTGTCGATCGACACCCTGTTCGATCAAGGAAAAAGCCCGATTGCGAAGAAGTTTGTTCGAATCCCAAAAGTCCCAGATGTTTACTTTTATATATATGACGGTTTAGGAACCTTATAAATACGTTTTCGCAGCAATTATTTAGGCTTATGCTTTATTTTATCTTTGTTTAAGAGATATATTCAATTAATAAGATGTTTGCTTCTTTGATTATGTCTGAGTAGTAACTTTGTTAGGTTTAGGAATATTCAAAGGTGTTTGATGGTTTGCTAGATCTGATCTGAATCGCATAGGATTAATATCTTTAAAAAGTTCTTCATCTTATCTTGTGATTAATGCTGATTTTAGATTCATGACCTGAAATATGATCTTAGGATAATTAATAGAAATGACAGTTTTATTGATTACTTGATCTAGACTTTGATGAGCAAAATTTCTTTTCACAAAGAAATTTGGTTTAGGGTTTTGTGAACAATTGAGCTTGAACTTTATGCTTGTTTAGATTGTTAGGATTCACAAAGAAATTTGGTTTTCTATAATTTAAGCATAGATAATCTCTGTAGCGAAAGCTTATTGGTTTTACATTCGTGTTCATGTTTAAGAACTGTGCATCATAATCCTTTCGTTCATTCATATCTGCATAGTTGATTCACCTGCGATTTCCCTTTGCCTAGCTTCTCTTTAATTGATTTACAACCATTCATTCTACTCGCTTTGTTTACTTTTACTTGCATTCTCAAGAAATTTGGTTTTCTATAATTTAAGCATAGATAATCTCCTCAAAAGAGGGGGGGGGGGGGGGGGGGAATTGGTACATATTCTCGTACACTCCCATCTTGGTAACGCGATTACTTTGCTTAGCCGAAAATTCAGATTTATAAAGATCAAGTTTTATATTTAACAATTTTCATCAAAGTCTTACATAATCAAGGTCTAACTCAAACGATTATATCAATTACTCGTCACTCCTGGCCACAGTGACGAACTCTAACACCTTGACGTGAGGACTATACTCATGGATCTAGACGGATCTTAAAGCGTGCTATAAAAAATTCTAAGTGATTCATATTCGGAGCAGGCGTGTTCACGGGAACACTTTTGTAAACCCAAATGTTCAACTATGAAAATCCAGTAATTAGAGCGGGAAAATTCACGGGAACTTACTCGTAGGCAGTGAATTATCCAAGTATAAAACGCAACCAGATTACCTTTTCACACTTAGACAGTTGTACAAAAAGGAATATGTACTTCTCAACTAAGTATGCGAACTGGCTAACCAAACATGCTAAAGCAAACATCTCAAACAGCAGTGACAGAATTCGAACATTAAAACATCTTGTTCTTACTTAAGAATAAAACGAGATAAGTATCAAAGGGTGGATAAAGCCATCCAAGCATCCAAAAATCAAAACAGAATGCAAGTTTAAAAGAGAACGTCAAAAGGCGCAAAATCTTGAACATTGACGCAAAAAACAAATCTAAAATATCAAAGAAAGATGGAACTAGGCAGTTCTTCCTCGTCTTCTCTCTCTGCAGTCTCCTTGTCTTGAGAAAACTCCTTGGCTAGATTACCATCTTCATATTGAGTTCCGACGGCTGCCACTTCATTCACAATTACCATCTTCATCCTCGAGCTCGCATGCCTTGGGATTGACACCTTGAGCTAGAGGAGGTGCGCCATAACCAATCCCAGAGTACCTTGACTTGACGAGACGCGAACTCTTTATAGATTTCGCTTTTTAACAATCTCTCCGGGATAGGAAAGTTATCTCTGGGATTGGTGATTATGGACACCAACGCAGATGCAGCTAGAGGGTCATCATATAGCTTGACTGCAGTGGGTGAAGAGTTAGGTCGTGGCCCATGAGGAATCGGTTCATTCGGAGACTAGGTTAGAACGTTTCAGCGAGATTTCTACGGTTGAGATTTGGAAGCTATGCCATTTCCTTTGTCGATGGCCGAGGGCAATCTCTTACAGCCCGCATCTTTCTCCTGACCACGGTCATCTTTGGAGCCGTGACGGCCAAGTGACAAGCTCACTGGCCGAGCAGCGTTAGTAGCATCAGCTCGTGCTTTGTCGCGATTCTACATGTTGCTCGGAGTGTTGTGATTTGTTACACCACGCTCAGACGTCAGTTCAACAATAGCTGAAGCGTTCACACCGATAATTTTCTCTACCATTGAGTTAATCGGAGCAGCAATCTTCTTTTCAGCTGCAGCTTTCTTCTTGTTCCTGTCGCGAATAGTCGACTTGCTAGTCATGTTTGGGAAGTCTTCGGAGTCTCTGGGAAGATGATCCGATTCATTAACTAGTTTTTGGCTATTTCTTCAGCCCTGATCACTCTCTGATGGTGGAAGTGGCGAACCCAAAAACACTTATCAGCGATCTGCAAAATAAATAAAACCAAAAAAACTTAAACAAAACTAAGTGTAAAGGTATCCCTAAATCATGACTTGAAAAAAACTACGAGTAGGCTACCGATAGCTCCCCACTTCGCATTCACCGTAATCACATTCTCTTCGCCAACCGATGCTGCAGAAATCAGCACAAAAAGAAGAATTTCCTCCAGTCATGATCTTTGTTGGGGAATATAATCTTGTATGTTGTTCGGTTCGACAAGTTGTATATTTATTCCATGTCTCGACCCTTATTCTTATGGAGTTCGAGAAAATTCACTAGGTGGCGAATTCCTAACTGCGCCCCGTACTCGGCGACCCTAGTTAGCAATCCGACCATATGGCAAATTTCTCTTGTATTGACATGAGGAAGCACTTTATGATGGATGAATATAGCAGAGAATCTTAGTAGGAATCAGGAGCAACATGTAGCAATCCCTGAGGAAATACTCGTACAAGGTGAATGTACCAGCTAGAGGATCGTTAGCTCGCTGATCCAGAGAAGGGAGAATAAGCTTTATGTTATCAGGGATAGCGCGTTGATCCCTGAGTTCATTTAATGACTTTTTGCACACCATGTCGAACTGGAAGTAGGATGTTTCTTTCGGCTCGCCCTCTTTTTCTTAACCTTCAATACTCTGGAACCGGCCCAGGCTTCCAACCTTTCTTTCTCATAAAGAGGATTAGACACCCAATTTCACTCTTCAACTTTGATTGGGACGGTCGGCTTGGCGGGATCCTCAAGCGATTCATCATGAAGAGACGACACTTTGACATAAAATCTTTCTTCGCCAGAGTCCTCTGCATTATCAGGAGTTGGGGAAAGAAAAATAAACCTTTCTTCCCCTTTTCTAGTTTTTTATTTATTTATTATTATAGAAGATCTTTAAGAGACTTCCAATAAAGATTCTCTTATGTTGGCTATATAGATAAGTTGGGGTTGATAGTGGAAACTCTGTCTCTCTTAACTCTCCCCTTTCTCTCTAGAGAAAAAAGACAAAGTTTTATTCCGACGTGTTTGCCCGACGTCTGGCATCCGGCCCGTGTCGTGGTTTGTTAATAGTAGTTTATTTAGTTGTTTTATCAGTTCGGATCTAGATGTCCGATCCTTATGATCGGAGTAGATTTCCGTTTATTGGATAATCTTTTCGACTTAGTTCGGATCTAATTTTTCTTTAAGCGATTTTCAGGTTTTAATTTCCTCTCTTTTCCAAATCTTATCTAGCGGTGGAGTAATTCAAATTCTTCCGGGTTTGTTTGTCTTTCTTCATCATCTTTATGTCATCATCTTCCAGATCTAGCGGCGAGGATATAATATCCTCTTTGGTCCTCATTTTAAAATCTAGATGATTTTATAAGGTTTGTCACGGGATTTTGGATGGTATGGTTTAATTTCAGTGAAGAAGAGCAAATATTATCTTGGTTGATGGCTTGGTTCAGATTTTGTTGTTCAAGGAGTATTCCATGGAGCTTTATTTAGGACATCACGGGAGAAGTTCGAAGATAATCGGTGGCAATTTCTGACGGTGGAGATTTAATCCGGTGAAGCTTCTCTTTCAACTTAGAGATAGCACGTGTTGGGACACATGGTGATCATGCTTCTCTTTGTCAGAGGTGTTAATTGTTTTTTATTTCTCTAAGTTGTAATATCTCAACTAATCTCTTTAATAAAGCTTCTGGTTGTCGACAAAAAAAAAAAGATAAGTTGCGGTTGTGCTGATTATGATGTATTTTTTATTTTATGTTTTTGAAATTTTTAATATTTTCATAATCATTTTCAACATTATTCACAAATTTTACCTAAACTGACTCAATCAAGATAAGGAAAATCATCTTTAAGCCTCCAGCATGTCTGATTCTTCAAACGATCGTGATATGTATGATCCACCAAGATATGTAGTGTAACGCCCCGACAGCCCCTCCCATAGGCCCCCATTCACTCACAGGCATGTAGGTCCACCATGTCCGACGGTCGGTGCGTTAGTCCAGGAGTCTCTAAAGTTATGTTACTGACCCTACAAATTACAACACGATCTTTCCTTGTGTTTTGACCTCACTCACACGGTACTAGAAATAACTTTCCAGTACGTCACCCATCTTGAAACTACGTTAGCTCAAACACGCTTAACTCTGGAGTTCTCTCAAGACATGTGACCGAAAAGATAAGTGCAATTTGGTGATATTGGTAGCCAAATCAATTCTTTAAGCCTCTCCACATATACCGCATATACCATATATGCCCTGAAACCGGGGTGTTACATGTGGTATGTTCTAAGTTTCACTATAAATACAATTAGTTCTTCGATTTTTCAGTTTTTTTTAATGTTATTGTGCTAATTTTAGGAAAATTTACATTTATTTTGTATTGGATCATATAGGTTTTGTAATAACTGAAAATTTTGATTTTTGGTATTATTGGTTAAATACAAATTGTTTCGGTAAGATTTTATCTTTACAAAACAATTAGGAGGTCCCGCTTCTGCATAAATAGACAAAAACGTGAAGGCCGGGGAACATACGATTGGGAGGTGTTTTCTAACGATGCTCCGATGCTCAAGTAAGATAAACGACAAAGAGAATAAAAGAACATAATTTTTCAACAGTGAGACGAAGGAGGTCTAGATTGAAAGGTCGAAAAACTGGAGTTTTTAGGTGAGGGTCCTCCGCCCGAAAGAAAGTTGGATCCACGGAGTATCTGCTCTTTGATAAGAAATTTAGTGGTAAGGAGAAAAGAGTGGTTAAAAAAATAGAGTAAAAGAAGTGAACTCTGGTTGTAGAATGATCAGAGCTCGAGAAAAAGATCAAAAGATCCAAACAAAGGGTTGTGATAAGTCAGAAGGTGAAAGCTTCAAGACTATAGGTCTGAAGAATGCTCAAAATATCTCTTCCGTATAGAGCAGAGTAGAAAAATCATGACCCCTCTTATGAGATAGATAGTATGGTATTTATAGACTTTTACTTGCCCGGGTTCAAATACTGGATACACGGCTCTTGACCCAATCCGTTTGGGTCTTCGGGTCTAGATAAGTACTTTGTACTCAAGTGCGTTTCCATGTCTCACTAACTTATGGCAGGCCACTTGTCTGACTTCAAAGTCTGTCATGCTGCATTCCAACTCCTCGTACTATAAGCAATGTCTACTCCTCCAAATTTGGCGCTGAGGTACTCGGAGAGTCAACTTGCTTATGCTTGATTACCACATGTGACATTGGTTACCTGCTTTTATTGTATCACATGTAGAGTAAATAGGTTTTTCGCCCTTTGACCATGAGAACGACGTGAGAGTGAGAGGAATTTCTCTTATGCGAGAAGAACAAAGTTTTATGGATTCTCAAATCATGTAAATTTCTTTTTTTGGGAGAGACCTATTCTTACTACTTTATTTTTTGGAAGAGAACCATTTCATCATTTCTTCTCTCATGGAGTTTAAGATTCCGCTTAGAATCAAACCCGAGTAATTTCTTAGCCAATTTGTATTCTTGTGTAACGGTCCATTTGGGGCTAGAAGATGCAGCCGGTTTCGTCTTGAGAAAGCTCGGATGTATGGGTAATTATTTAACGACACCGTTCAAAGTAACTAATTTAAAACTCTCTAGCTTTGCCGCGAAGACCCTCTTAACGCATCCAAGGCATGCCTTGGATTCATTGTCCATCTCTCACGATGATTTATCCGCTTTATGTTTTATAGTGTTTGAATTTCAACTATGTTGTATCAAGATTAGAGGATGTCTAATTTCCTCACTTTGTACTTTGCAAGTTTAAGTTAATGAAAAGGTTGCGCACAAAAAAAAACAACCAGCCATGAAATTTCAAAATCCATCTAATCACTTCCACAAACTGGTTACAAATCCATCTTATGAGTCTTGTGAATTATTTCTTTTCTGTGTGGTTACCCTTTTCAAGAAGTCTTCAAACTGATTACAAAACCCATATAATTACTTGCACAAAGCCTTGATTTTGTTATGTCCGAGTTGTGCTAAGATTAGACGACTTGACCTTACAACAAGAAGGGAGTCGATGTGGAGTGGAATGGGGTGTTAAGCTCATTATCACTCATTTTATGCTCAACAATAGTCTTGTCTTCAAGCAAGACATCAAAAGGATTTTTGGAAACCACAATAAGATCGGAAGATGGTTGAGTGGTTTTAACATATGAAGTATTTGTAGGTTTGGTAAAGGAAATCTCCAATAATGGCCCATAACCGGTAATGGCTTATAAATGTAGAACAGAAAGATCGATTGGTAAAAATTTTATCTCGTACTGGGTGGAGTTTGAATGCACTAATGACACTAGCTAGAACCCACTGAAATCCCTTATGCTCCAACATTTGTTGTTGGACTGACCGAGATCTCTCTAGAGAATGGCTTTTCCTCAATGTTTTGAAAACCGGACCATACCGGGGGTCGGACCGGATTAAACCGGGAACCGGCCACTGGTCCGGTTTGGGTCAACGTAAAAATCCACCTATGATCAAACCGGATATCAAACCGGGTTGAACCGGCAAAAAACCGGAAACCGGTATTGAACCAGAACCGCATCAAACCGGGTTTAATAATTTTTTTAATTAAAATATTTGTTTTTCATTTTGTTTTCTTTAATTTATAAGTTTTAAGTCAAAATTTTTGACAAAACTAATGAAATATTAAACTTTTTCCATATAAAATATTTTAAAATTATAAAATGCATAAAGATTTAGACCAAAACGCTTAAATTTGCTACAATTGTGTTAGTAATTATAACTTAGTTTTATTTTGCTATTGGTTTTTTTTGTTTTTTAAATGTTTGAAATAATTGAAATGTTTTATTTGATATTTGGATAGATATAGATCTATAAATAGAAAAAATATAAGATCAAATATATATAAACTAATATTTTAAAAAAACTATTAAATTTGGTTGAACCCGGTTCGATCTGGTTAGACCATATTAACCCACGACCCAAAAAGTTTTCCAGTTCAGTCGCCGGTCCGGTTTTAAAAACATTGCTTTTCCTGAATATGTTAGGATGCTAGGGATATATTTGTCATAAAGTGGCAAAATGTAGAGAAGAAAAAAAAAGGGATTGGTATGCTATTGACCAGCGGATTATTTGTAAAACAAATTCCCACTTAAATGTCTAAATATATATATAAAAATATATTAATTAAATTATTTGATCAGTGGCCTATCAAATCTGATGATTAATTCGAAAAAGACAGAAAACAACATTATTTTTATTGTATCATCATAAATATTCATTTTTTGTACTACTTCTGATTATATTTTCATCTTATACTACTTTTTATACCATTAAAAAAAAAGTTTTCTTGTGTTACCAATCAGACTCATAATATCGTATTATGTAACATAAATTATAAGAAAAAGCATTGAAATTTATTGTATTATGTGTTCATATAATAAGTATAGATCCGCATGACTCTAATAATAATAATTATGACTTGGAAAAAAAAAAGTTCTCTACTTCTTATATGAACACTTATTTTATACAATCACAAAAAAAACAATACTTTTAGAGTTTGGTTATTTTCATATGAAATAAATAGTACCAAACCTAGTTTTTAATCTTCGATTTGTAAATATCATGAATCTAATATTAAAAACTCACAATAGAAAAATACAAAAGAAGATAAAATTATAATGATAACACGAACACAAAATTTTATTCAAATACTTGAAAACTTTGCACAAAACTAAATTAATCGAAAGAAACAAAAATTAAAATGTAATAAAACATACCTTATGGTTATGAAAGTATTTCGAGATATCTCTGATTAAAATCTCATGTGAATGTTTAAGAATATTTGTGCCTCTGAAGAAAAGAAAAATTATTTTAAATGTTACGGCGTGAATAAAATGAAAACAAAAAGAATTAGGGTCTCTTATATATAAAATTGATTGATCTAGATAAATAACAAGGATTAACCTATGAATATGATCTGTGTTTCTGAAGAAAAAAAATTGTTTAAAAGTTGCGGCGGCGTGAATGAATGAAAACAAAAAGAGCAATGAAACTTTATGTATAAATTTGTTGACCTAAATAAATAACAAGGACTAACCCAACATAGATATTGGGCTACATGTAAATTATTTTGACCCATTTCTATATAACATCCATATTTTGTATAAATTATTACTATAATTTAAATATTGTGCCCCAAAATATTAACTTAATACATGGACTTCATGTTTTTACCTTTAAGCCCATTGTGCTCAAACATGATTTGTACAAAACTCACTCACATTCTATTTTCTCTCTATGAGCATGTTTTTCTACTTCTTTTCCCGAGGCTGCACGGCCAAAACGTGTTTTATACCAACTTCTAGGGTTTCCAAACCCAAACCAAACCGAACAATTAAAATCGAGCGGTCTAACCAAAATACATTGGCGTCGATCGACACACACCTGGTGTAGATCGACACACCTTTCCAATTCCCAAAATTGGTTTGCGGGTGTACATAATGCTTGGTAAACCTCTCTCTCTCTCTCTCTCTCTCTCTCTCTCTCTCTCTCTCTCTCTCTCTCTCTCTCTCTCTCTCTCTCTCTCTCTCTCTCCAACCAATGAATATGGTAAAATGGTTTTGACAATCTAAAAAGCTACTTAATTTTTGATATAAATCATTTATTATTTGTCATGTGTAAAATTATCTCGATAACAATCATTCACCGTCTCACAATACATAATACAAACAAATAAAGTGTTATCCGTTATTACATATGTTAATGAGATAACAAATATTTTAGACGACTAATTCCACTGATAAAGACTCGAGAGCTGCTTTCATTGACCGCCACGTACCACCAGATATGTCCCTGCTTCCAGTGACAACCACGCACCACCAAATACTGCTCCCACCGCAACCGTCACTGCTTTCACTGACCGTCACGCACCACCAAATTCGTCTTCGCTTCCATAACCACCACTTTTACCAAATTCTGATTTTATAATTTGTATGATGAGAGAGAGAGAGAGAAAGAGAGAGAGAGAGAGAGAGAGAGAGAGAGAGAGAGAGAGAGAGAGAGAGAGAGAGAGAGAGAGAGAGAGAGAGAGAGAGAGAGAGAGAGAGAGAGAGAGAGAGAGAGAAAGAGAGAGAACTCTACCAAGCATTATGTAACATCCACAAACCAATTAGAAAGGTTTGTCAATCGACACCATTGTTTTTTCGTTAGAATCAATTCGATTTTAATCGTTCGGTTTGCGTGGTTTGGGTTTGGAAACCCTAGAAGCTGATATAAAACACGTTTTGGCCGTGCATCCTCGAGGAAAAAGGCAGAAAACGTGCTCATTGAGAGAAAATAGATTGTGAGTGAGTTTTGTTGATTTTTGGATCGTTCTAGTAATCGATTGTCGTTCTTAGAGTACTATTAGTGTTCCTAGTGTGAAATTTGTGGATCGTTGTAAGTTTGAGACTGATTTTATGGTTGTTCTCATTCTCTATTCGATCTGTTCAAATCATTTCCCAAAAATCTAAGGTGAGTGCGCGACCGTGGTTTATCTGGGATAATCGGATGTTTTGATGTTGATTGATTGATTGATTTTTTGATGGAATTGGTATTATATTCTTTTTGTTGTTGTTGGATGTTTTTCATGTGTATGTATGGTACTGTTTATTGATTTAGATGTTTTGGTAGAAAGGAAGATCGGACAATTGAATCAAGTCTGATCGATGTGATTTTTCGTAGGTAAGTTCTTCTTTATCTAATCTAACTATAGAAGAAATCCGATTGCCATTTGGGCTTGTAGTTTTTGAGTTATGATCGTTTTCCCGTGAGTGGTTTGTGCAGCTTTGGGTTTTGATCAGTCATCTTGGGAAGCGTTTTCCCGGCGGTTGACAAAGAATAAGGAGATGATTTTGGTATCGTTGGAAAGCTCTTTCAATCTAGTTTTTAGATTAGGTATCCGATCTAAATTCGGACATATGCTCCGATCTCTGTGACTGTTTTAAGTTGGTTCGCGTTCTGTTTTCTTGAGAACCTAATTTGGGTTTTGGGGAAACCCTAATTATGAGTCTTAGGTGATAGAAGAGGCATTTCTCGGTGTTCGCGTGTGAGACCAGGGACTGTGAGGATCTCGAGTCTGGTTTTGTGTTCTTAGCGTTGTCTTCGGTTTAGCAAGGTGAGTGCACGACCGTAGGCTCGGATATATTAGTTTTTGGTTCATAATTGATTTAGGGAATTTTGTGTGTGATTCATGGTTGTTTGTTATGTGTTATTGAACTGAAATCTTTTGATTTTTGTGATTAATCATTGATAAATCGTGAATTTGAATCTGTTTTGATAGCGTGAACTGTTTCTGCGATTTGAGTGTCGATCGACACTGTGCCTTAGTGTCGATCGATACCCATGTGTTTCATGCGTGAGTTTTTAAATTAATTGTTAATTGATTTCTGGTATATCCGTACTTAGTCTGTTGACGGGAAGACCGTCTCACTAAGTAATTATTAATTACTTACACATCTCTTATTTCTATGTGATGCAGGTAAAGAGAAAATGTGATCGCGGAATCAGGACCCTAGAAGAGGATGATTAGGGGTGTTATTTATTGTTAGTTATAGCGAACCACTGTTAGGTTGCTAATTTACTTATTCCTGAATTTGGTTATTGTGAGTTGATTTATGTTTTCGAATTGATGTTTAATTATTATTTGGATTTTTATTATTTCCTGAATTATTCCCTAAGAACTTCCGCGTAGTAACTGTTAAGAATCTAGTCTTTGAGGATTCGTATTTATGGAATATTAATCTGGACTAGTTTAAAATATATATATATAAAAAAAAAGATTGTCACATTTTGGTATCAGAGCCCTTACGGTTCTAGGGCTAGTAGTAACTGAGATAAACTGAGACTATGTGTTTTATTATTTATATGAGTTAAGCAATTAGTAGTCTTAGAATCATCCTCTTCGTCTTTTAAAGAGATTCCGCAGTGAGTTTGTTTGTTATTGTTTATGATTTCTAGCTCTTTATTTATCTTTGTTTTGTGGGAAATTCAGAGAGATGGCTCCAGGTGCTACATGCCATGGTGGCAGAGTTGGTGGCCGTGGAGGCCGGGGTCGTGGTCGTGGGCCAGTTGTTGAGTGCATCGCAGAGTGTGGCGACCACGTCAGTGTCCCAGACGCATGTTTCGGGGTCTTCGAGTGAGACCAGTACAGATTCTAGTGCCAGTGTGAGGACTGGTGCTGGTAGAAGTCAGGGAGTTCCAGTGGGCCCACGTAGGGGTGTTGCTGTAGCTCCGGATCATGATGATCGCGTTGTTTGATTGGTGACGTAGTTGTTGGCACGTTTTTTCCAGTGGCTCCTGCGCAGGCTCCGGTTGTGCCTCCAGTGGCAGGGATGCAGCAGAGGGCTGCAGTTGATGAGCAGCCGAGGTCTGCAGTTGCACTGTATATTCCATCTTATCTCAAGATGATAAAACAGATGCAGAGGATTTCTATGCCATTCTTCGAGGGCAGAGTTGGTCCTGAAAAGGCTGATGAGTGGCGTCTGAGGTTAGAGCATAACTTCAGATCGATCAGATGCCCTGCTGAGTATCAGGTTGAGTTAGTTATCCACTATCTGAGTGGTGATGCTCATTGTTGGTGGCGAGCAATTGAGGTTAGGCGTGTGGAGTGGACCTGGGGTGAATTCTTGGTTGAGTTTAACGCCAAGTATTTCCCTCAGGAGGCTCGAGATCTTCTTCAGATGAGGTTTATGTCGTTGGCTCAGGGAGACCATTCGGTGTGTGAGTATGACACCTAGTTCAGTAGGCTAGTGGTTCATAGTGGGCGTGGTTTGGATGACGAGTGGGCTCTGGTGCAGAGGTTTTTGCAGGGACTTCGTTTAAGCATTAGGACTCAGTGCAGAGGTGCAGGTTACCCCTCGAGGGTGGAGCTGGTAGAGCTTGCAGCATCCATTGAGGAGGATCAGCGCGAGCAGGCTAGTGCTGTAGTTGTTTCACATGTGGTTGCTTATGCATTCCAGCCGAGGGGACAACAGCAGCAGCATCAGCATGGTCGAGGTCCTGGATCAGGTTCTGGCAAAGGCGGTAAGCTTGTGCAGGGTCAGAATAGGAAATGGGATGACACTTCTAGGACAGGTTCAGGTAGTCAGGACACTCATGTATGTTTTGGATGCGGGAGTTTAAAGCATCGGGTGGCAAATTATCTTAAGTTTTCCGGGGAGGCTAAGGTTTGCTTCCATTGCAGAGAGTCGGAGCATATCAGACCGATGTGTCCCAAGTTGCAGCCGTTGGAGCTTGCGGTGGTTCATCCGGTGGCAGTGTAGCAATTGGCTCATATAGCGGTGGAGCAGCCGTTGGGTCAGATTGGAGGAGCTCAGCATGGGTATGAGTAGTTGGGGAGCGGGTTGAGGCAACGACATCATTGGAGAAGGATCTGAGTGATCAGTTCGAGGATTGAGTTGCTTTTCTCTTATTCCAGTTGTTGTTCTTATTTATTCAGTTTCAGATTTTCCACTTCGACTTGATGTTTGGATGGTTTTATTGCATTGTTGTTGAAACAATTATTTCAATTTAAATTTATGAGATGAATTATTTATATATCGTTGGCTTGTGGCGGATTTCATAATTAGTTTGGTGGACTATGCGATGATATTCTAATGAACTGGTAGAAGCGATATCGAGTTCATCGGAATTACCACCGAGACCGCGTGGCGTAGAAATGCGAAGGTCCGAGGTAGAAGAGTAAGGATGACTTCGGGAAGTTCCAGCGGAGATGGTGGAGCTAAGGGGGCGGCTTGAGGATTATTCGAGTAAGAGTTTATTCCAAGCAAGTTCTTCTGTAGGGAGCGTGGGTATTGGTTGCAAAGAAGGCAGATGGGAGTATGTAGAGGTTTTAAGGTTCATCGTCATGGATGGCAGTCAAGTATTTTGAGGAGTTCTTAGTCTATTGTGTTATCATCATATTAAGACAAGGGGAAGAAATATTCACAAGGCGGTGTTCAGAACAAGCTTTGAGTATTTTTCAGTTATGGAGAGGTTATTTGGGTTATCGAAGGGAGCGGAGTTCACGAGGTTGAGGAATGACGTATTTCAAAGAGTACTTAGGGGTCTTGGTGATGCTAGTCATCGACGATGTTTAAATGTACTCGAGAATTCCTAAGGGTCAAGCAGTGCAACGGAGGTTGGTACTGGAAAGATTTTGGAACGCAAGCGTTGGTTTTCGAGTAAGAGTAAGTTGTGGCTGCGACAGAAGGTATTTTCTTAGTCACGTAATATTGCGGAGGAAGTTTCTGAAGATTGGTCTAAGTTTGGAACTATCGAAGGTTGGCGTAAGTTGCGTAACGCCATGCATTCAGGAGTGCATAGAACGTTTTGTGTGACTCAGGAGAGGAGTTCGAGTTCATGAGTTGTTTTGAGGTAGTCAGTTCAGTTATTCAGGTCTCTTCAAATAGGACATTCAAGTATAGACGAGTGTATCGACTGATAGGCGAGTACGCTGAGGTGTCAAGAGTGGTTTTGGACCCTTGTTGGGAAGTTCAAATTTCGATGTTAAGTTCTCGGTATTTATTGCTCTAGGGACTGCAGTCCCGAATAACTCATGTGTTTTTGAGGAGGTGTGAGCTCTTCTGTATGTTGATTGGGGATGTGAGTTTCCCTGATACCGTTGGCTCGAAGGATGTGTCCCCAGAGTGCGAGCAGTATGTTTTCCTGATGGGCCCCAGGATGCGTCCTATGGGTGTCAAGTGTAGACTGAGTTAAGAGCAATAGATACTTGTGGCACCTGGGGAGTATTGGATTAGTGATGTGATTCGAAGATTATGTGTGGGCCTTCAGGAAAGTCAGTTGTGTCAGCTAAGTGTTCAGTAGGAGCCGAGTTGTGATGTCAAAGTTTTAATGTCGGGTCAATATCATGGAAAGTATTCCTAGTTTCCAAATGCTTTTACACGTATGTGTTGATTACTCTAAGGAAGTATTTTCCTATATAGAGCCAGAGCTTGAGGGAGACGTCGTGAGAGTGGAATGGCATCGGCATCGTTACCTCGAAGGAGACGTCTTGAGAGTGTGATGATGACAGTATAACTATGAGTAATCAATATCTGACTGTGGCATAAAAATGAAATGGGATACGGTCCTCTAAGATATTTCTTTTCGTTCGGTTCCGCCGACTTGGGACTAAAAGATGTAGCGTCCTTGGTTGTGCATATTCTTGTTTGATTGTTGCGTAATCGATCGATCCCATTTTGGGTCTACAGTTGGTCGTGCATGTTCTTGTTTGATTGTTGTGTGATCAGTTGGGCAGACCTAGTCAGGATTAATAAATGTTGCATTTGTATATTCTGAGCCAGGAGCCGTGTGTATTTTAGTTGTTTGGAGTAGATTTAGTTTTTTTTTTATTGATGATATGGGTCGTGTTGGGTGGTTCTTACCAGAGATGTTTCTAGGCGTTTTAGAATTTATTACGGATCACTCATTATCTGGAGACGGTGGCTTTCTAGAGTATGTATCGGGGATGGTGGTTTCCTGTATACATAGTGAGAGACGGTGGTTCTCTCCAGGAGACGTTAGTTTTCCTGTGTACTGATACTGGGACGGTGGTTTCCTTTATGGTACTAAGAGCATGTATTGGGACGATGGTTTCCTCTCTAGTGCTGGGAGACGGTAATTCTCTCAAAGGGACGGTATTTTCCCTAGGGTGTGTGTGTGTGGATGAGTTAAAACGTAATAAATGCCTAAAAACGTGCATATATTTGTGGATTTAGTTGTAGACTTTTGAGATTATGTGAGAATCTCTGATCGTATTGGTCGGTGCGGGCCAAAGTGTGGTCCCGTGTAGACTCATATCTTGGGATTCGAGGTCGAATCCTGTTTAGTTGGAGAGAGTTGAAACATCCCAAAACCAAATTATGTAATTTGGTAAGGGGTGTCGATCGACACCGAGGCTTGGTGTCGATCAACAACATATTTTAGGATTGAAAATCGGTTTAAGTGATAATTGTGGTTTGGGCTTGGTTTAGGGGCGTTAACCCTAGGGCTTCGTTTATAAGCCTCTTTTGTCGTGGAGCAGCCTTAGAAAGGTTTAGAGAGTCCATCTTTTTTGTTTTTGAGAGAGGAAAAGGTTGGAGTATCCTTGAGGGTGAATTTTGTGTGGAGTTTGAGAAGAAAGAGAAGGCAGTTTTGGCGGTTTTGGTAGAAAGGAAGAACGGACAATTGAATCAAGTCTGATCGACGTGATTTTTGGTAGGTAAGTTCTTTTTTCTCTTAGCTAACTATAGAAGAAATCCGATTGCCTTTTGGGTTGGTAGTTTTTGAGTTATGATCATTTTCCCGTGAGTGGTCTGTGCACCTTCAGGTTTTGATCAGTCATCTTGGGAAGCTTTTTATTGGCGGTTGACAAAGAATAATGATATGGTCAAATTTACCCTAGACCTACTCTCTCAAATTAAGAGGTCAATTGCGGTACTTAGGGTTATCGAATCCACAGGAAGTCTAGGAAAACACAATAGATTATCAAATTCAGATTGTGCCAGGTGAAATAATAAGAAAGCAGTAAATAAGCAATTTAAAACGGTTGTAAATCAATTAAGAGAAAGCTAGGCACAAGGAATTCTACAAGGAATCAGAATTGCAGATAAACCAGTTGTTAGGAATATTAAGCACAGTTCATGAACAAGCACACGAAAGTAAAACAAATCAGCTGTCGCTGCGAATATTTTCTATGTCTAAATCCTAGAAAACCAACTGTCGTTGCGAAATCATATTAATTTAAACAAGCATTAATTTCATGCACAATTGTTCACAAAACCCTAAATCAAATGTCTTTGCAAATAAGAATTTTGCTCATCAAAAACTAGTTCAAGCAATCAATAAAACTGTCGTTTCTATTAATTACGCTAAATCAGATTTCAGTTCGCGAGGCTAAAATCAGCAGTAAGACCAAGTTAAGATGAAGAACATTCTAATGATATTATCCTAATAAACAGATCAGATTAGCAACTCATCAAACACCTTTGAAAAACCCTAAACCTAACAAAAAAACTACTCAGACATGATCATAGAAGAAAACATGGTTTTATTAAAAATAAGTCTAAGCAATTCAATAATATAAAGCATAAGCCTCAACAATGGCTGTAAAAACGTATTTATAAAGGTCCTGAACCGTCCTAAACATAAAAGTAAACATCAGGAAACTTCGGGCTTCAAACGGACTTTTCTGCTGAAAATCTGGGCTTGGACAAACAGGGTGTCGAGCGACACCATAGATGGTGTCGATCGACACCAATCTTCAAATCGTAATCTTTTGCTTCTAAAGTTGTCGTGTCGAGCGACACAATAAGTCCCGTCGCTCGACACATGCTCTGAAACTTCAATCCGAATTTGCATCTTCGCCACTTCACTCCGGGAATGCTCTAAAACCTCCAGTAAACATCTTTTATGCTCCAGACGGTCCAGTTCCTGTAAAGACTCTAAAAACACTTGGAAAACACCAAAAGACTCTAAATATAAGACTTATATCATGGTTGAAAACCGGTAAAAACCATGATATATCAACTCCCCCAGACTTAGCCTTTTGCTTGTCCCTAAGCAAAACAGTGTACTCACCCCTTTAGGAACCACATACCTTTGCAAAGTCATCCGGTGATACTTTGATGTTTCCCTAGAAGTATAGCAGTCCTCCAGATTGAATCCAAACCCCTTAGAGAATCTCAAACTTTCAGTCGCAAACCCCTCAAGTTTAATTAGGTGCGGTCTCATCGAGGGAATATCGATCGTTGGACCTTCTAGATTCTTTTACTTCCTTGAACACTTTCCTGCGTTTCACCCTCTCTCTTCCCTCTGAAACTGTATCCAATTAAGGATATCATAGAGATGCAATGCCTTTTTGCTGAACTTTTTCTTCAAGATTTTTCTGATTTTTGGACTTGCATTTTTTCTGTAGATTTTTTTTTATTTCCTTGGCATCTCTATGATCACTAGATCAGCTCTCACTACTATTGTTCTTGTGGAGACAGGGTCATGAGGCTTTTTTTTTTCTTTTTGATCTAGGACAGTTGAATTCGTCATTTGGGAAGAAGTTTCAAGAGCGGCCTGTCCTCTCTTTCAGGTATTTGGAAGCTGAATCAAGTCTTGCGATTACCAACGCCCTTGACAAGAGATTAGAGATTCATTAGGGCAGGGTTTTTGACATCCTTTATGGCGTTCTCCAGAAATCTGAACTCGCTCCGTTAAACTGATCCACTTCCAGTTACCCACCTCAGTAAAACCAGCTAACTTGCATTGGAAATGGTCTGTGAGTGCTGTTCAAAGCAAGTGGAAAAGGGAGTTTTGACCCGACCTCTGTGTTGATCGATACAGTTAGTTCCTTCATGTCGAGGAAAACGTATTGCTACGTCACTCAACACAGTAGTCTGATGTTCACTCTCACTTGTTTTCGAACGTGTATGTTCCTGAAATTCAACACCAAAGACAACACAGAAACGTAAAATTGAAAAAGAAAACAAAAATCTAAGTAGATAGTTAGTAAGACTCACAAGTGGGTTACCTCCCACTAAGCGCTTGTTTTCAGTCATTAGCTGGACTGTGATGGAACTTAGGGCTATGGTGGATCTTGAGGAAGGATTGAACTTCCTTTATCCTGGATGGAACTTGCAGCAGCTTGTTTCAAACTGACCTTCTGGACAGCTCCCCCAGACTTATCAAAAGTAATCTCAGGGAAAAGATTCATCATTCTCTCCATCATATCCTGAAGAATTGCTTCTCCTTGATCTTTAAGCTCTTGGGGAACAAAGATTCTCATTCGCGCGAAAGGCTTTGAAGTCCTTTTCGGTTTAACCTCTTCTTTCTTTCTTCCTGCAAGTTCATCAGAAAAACCAAGCTCTCGAGAAACTCGATGCTTCCGTAAGCGCGTAACAGGCTTTTCACATTTTAAATCCATGATGAAATCAGGAGATTTGGAATGAGGCACAAGAAGTTCATACCTGGGCTCTCTTGGAAGTATCTTAGAAGATGGTACTAGAATGACTACTTCTTCAGGAATGTCGTTCGAAGGTTCCTTGATTGGTTCATCTTCTAGCATTGTATCCACAGAGAAAGCTTGGCCATCAATGGTGGATCTTCTCCTTGTCTTGTCCATGTCAAATTCCATGACAATATCACCAATGTCAAGCTTGATTGTCCCTTTCCTCATATCCATGTTAGCTCCAGCCGTAGCTAAGAACGATCTTCCCAGAATCAAAGGATATTGAGGCTCTTCATCGTACTCCAAAACCACAAAATATGCAGGAATCATGCAATCCTGAATTACTATCGGAACATCCTCAAGAATTCCTTTCAGGAAATGCCTTGAACGATCTGCTAGGATAAGAGACATCCTTGTCTTCTTGAAGTCTGTCATGCCAAGTCTTGCAGCAACGGAGAGAGGCATAAGGTTGATCCCAGAACCCGAATCGCAGAGTGAATGAAGAAAGCACTCGTCAGAGATGGTGCAATTAAGCACAAAGCTTCCTGGATCAGGTAGCTTCACAGGAACTCTACTCTGTATCATTGCACTAACTTCAGCAGAAACCACTATCTCCTTCTTCTTCTTCTTGGAGATCGGAACCGTGTTCAGGAGAATCGCTTGGAGATCTCTGGTCAGCAGTGCTCCTTCCTCTGGACTAACTCTATTTGCTACCATTCGCTTTACGTATCGTCGAATCGCAGGAGAAAGCTTGATGGCATCCACTAGAGGCATCTCAACCATGATCTTCTCAATCATCCTCTTGCAAATGGCTTCCTCAACCTCCTGTTTAGAACTTCTAGCTTTGGGGAATGGCAGCTTGGGCTTGTGGATGGATTCCTTGATGATTGGAGAAGCTTTCGGATGAACAGTCTCGACCTGAGCTTCGTGTCGAGCGACATTCGCTGTCTGTCGATCGACGCTACTGATTTCGTCGTGTCGAGCGACACTACTATCCCTGTCGCTCGACATCAAGGCTTTGATTTCAGAAATGGCTGATTCTTCACGTGTCGATCGACACACATACTCTGTGTCGATCGACACAAGCTCTGAAGCTCCAAAATCGCATCAAACTCGTCGAAATAATCCTCCTCTGCAGTCAGAACGGCATTGCAGGCTCATTTAGGATTTGAGTCCGTCTTCGCAGGAAGAAAACGCTCTTGTCGCTTTACTGATTCACCTGTTTGAGCTACTTGAACATCCAGCTTCCTAACATGAGTAGTCAAGGCTTCTATCTTGCCGTTTAAGTCTGTGTAGAGCGAATCGAACTTCCCATTCCAATCCACATCCAACTTTTGCTGTCCATCTAGAAGCTGATCCATCATAGATTCCAATCTACTGTTCTCAGACATAGGAGGAGGCTTCTGATAAGAAGAAGATCCATAAGTCCTTGTATAGTTGCTGTTCTGGAAAGGCTTCTGATTGCCGTACTTCTGAAATCCGGTTTGGTGAAGATAGTTCACATCCTCTTCTGCAGGTTCGACATCTTGCGCAAAGTGAACTGTCTTCTTCCCAGCTAGAAGACTAGTCATATTATCAAGCTTCTTTGTTACCTCAGCAAGCTGATTCCCATTGATGCTCTGTCCAGATTTGCTCCTTTCGAAGTCCATGTTCTTGGCACTGGTGCTGTTGGCAATGTTCTCAATGAGCTGGGTCGCAGTCCCTGGAGAATTTGTATTGAAATTCCCGTTGCTTGTAGCATCCCGAGACACAGAGTATTGCAGCGCAATCCCTCTGTAGAAGATATTAAGCAGCTGCACCTCGTTGAATCCATGGTGTGGACAGTCTCTTTGATAGCTCTTGAATCTGTACCACGCAACCTTAAATGCTTCATGATCACCCTGCTTAAGTCGCGATCTTCGATCTTAGATCCTCGGACTTCGCATCGTCAAAGAAATTGCTAAGGAAAGCATTCTTTGTATCCATCCAGTTAGTAAGCGAGCCTGGTGGTAGCGTCCTTAGCCAATACTTAGCTTCCCCATGAAGAGAATAGGGGAATAGCTTGCAGAATAGGTAGTCCTCTGAGACTCCATTGGCTTTGATAGCAGATGCCAAGTCCTCGAATCGCTCTATGTGATCCATTGGATTCTCATGTGGAAGACCGCAGAACAGGTCTTGAGCAACTAAGGAGAAGTACGCAGGCTTGAGCTCGAAGTCATTGCGCTGGAAGGCAGGAGGTCAAATCGCGGCTCGGTTAGCGTAGAACTGCTCCGGGCGGTTAAAATCGGCGAGGGTGCGATTCTGGACAGCGTGTCGAGCGACACCAGCATCCTGTCGCTCGACACCAAGGTTTGGATCGCGTCGAGCGATATCCTCTACGCGTCGAGCGACACGCAGATTTTGTTCATGTCGAGCGACGTCCTCTCTGTGTCGCTCGACACGAAGTTGCTCCTCACGAACACGAGCCTATTCTGCTTCTTCTTCCTTGTCAGCTTGTTGCTGTTCAGCCTCATCGACGATCACATTCCCAGCCTCGTCTAGCCTCTGTCCATCCTCATCATATCAGTTTCCTTCTCTGTCGAAGAAACCATCTTCTCTCTGAAAGATCATCACTGGCGCAACCATCTTCTTAGCTTCTTTCATCGCTTTTCTGTTGGTTCGTTCCAAGCGCGCTAGATCCTCAAGTCCCAGTTCCAAAAGTTCTTTTTCTTGGCTGCTCCTGGTATTGCGATTTCGCATGTTCCTGAAACGCAAAACAAAGAGAAACAAACGAAAACAAAAACAAAAATAAAATACCTACACAAAATCCTAATAAAATAAATCTAATGGCTATTGACTCCCAGCCACGGCGCCAAAATTTGATATGGTCAAATTTACCCTAGACCTACTCTCTAAAATTAAGAGGTCAATTGCAGTACTTAGGGTTATTGAATCCACAGGGAGTCTAGGAAAACACAATAGATTATCAAATTCATATTATGCTAGGTGAAATAATAAGAAGCAGTAAATAAGCAATTTAAAACGGTTGTAAATCAATTAAGAGAAAAGCTAGGCACAGGGAATTCTACAGTGAATCAGAATTGCAGATAAATTATTTGTTAGGAATATTAAGCTCAGTTCATGAACTTGCACACGAAAGTAAAACAAACCAGCTGTCGCTGCGAATATTTTCTATGTCTAAATCCTAGAAAACCAACTGTCGTTGCGAAATCAGATTAATTTAAACAAGCATTAATTTCATGCACAATTGTTCACAAAACCCTAAATCAAATGTCTTTGCAAATAGGAATTTTGCTCATCAAAAACTAGTTCAAGCAATCAATAAAACTGTCGTTTCTATTAATTACCCTAAATCAGATTTCAGTTCGCGAGGCTAAAATCAGCAGTAAGAACAAGTTAAGATGAAGAACATTCTAATGATATTATCCTAATAAACAGAACAGATTAACAACTCATCAAACACCTTTGAAAAACCCTAAACCTAACAAAGGAACTACTCAGACATGATCATTATAGAAAACATGGTTTTATTAAAAATAAGTCTAAGCAATTCAATAATATAAAGCATAAGCCTCAACAATGGCTATAAAAACGTATTTATAAAGGTCCCGAACCGTCCTAAACATAAAAGTAAACATCTGGAAACTTCGGGCTTCGAACGGAATTTTCTGCTGAAAATCTGGGCTTGGACAAACAGGGTGTCGAGCGACACCATAGATGGTGTCGATCGACACCAATCTTCAAATCGTAATCTTTTGCTTCAAAAGTTGTCGTGTCGAGCGACACAATAAGTCCCGTCGCTCGACACATGCTCTGAAACTTCAATCCGAATTTGCATCTTCGTCACTTCACTCCGGGAATGCTCCAAAACCTCCAGTAAACATCTTTTATGCTTCAGACGGTCCAGTTCCTGTAAAGACTCTAAAAACACTTGGAAAACACCAAAAGACTCTAAATATAGGACTTATATCATGGTTAAAAACCGGTAAAAACCATGATATATCAAATAAGGAGACGATCTTGGTATCGTTGGAAAGCTCTTTCAATCTAGTTTTTAGATTAGGTTTCCGATCTGAATTCGGACGTATGCTCCGATCTCTGTGACTATTTTAATTTGGTTCGTCGTTCTGTTTTCTTGAGAACCTAATTTGAGTTTTAGGGAAACCCTAATTTTGAGTCTTAGGTGATAGAAGAGGCATTTCTCGGTGTTTTCGTGTGAGACCAGAGACTGCGAGGATCTCGAGTCGCTGGTTTTGTGTTCTTAGCGTTGTTTTCGGTTTAGAAAGGTGAGTGCGCGACCGTAGGCTCGGATATATTAGTTTTTGGTTCACAATTGATTTAGGGAATTTCGTGTGTTATTCATGGTTGTTTGTTATGTGTTATTGAGTTGAAATCGTTTGAGTTTTGTGATGAATCGTTGATAAATCGTGAATTTGAATCTGTTTTGATACCGTGAACTGTTTCTGCGATTTGAGTGTCGATCGACACCGTGCCTTTGTGTTGATCGACACCTGTGTTTTTCATGCGTGAGTTTTTAAATTAATTGTTAATTGATTTCTGGTATATCCGTACTTAGTCTGTTGACGGGAAGATCGTCTCTTTAAGTAATTATTAATTACTTACACATCTCTTATTTCTATGTGATGCAAGTAAAGAGAAAATGTGATCGCGGAAGTAGGACCCTAGAAGAGGATGAGTAGGGATGTTATTCATTGTTAGTTATAGCGAACCACTGTTAGGTTGCTAGTTTACTCATTCCTGAATTTGGTTATTGTGAGTTGAATTATGTTTTGGAATTGACATTTAATTATTATTTGGATTTTTATTATTTCATGAATTATTCCCTGAGAACTTCCGCGTAGTTACTGTTAAGAATCTAGTCTTTGAGGATTAGTATTTATGGAATATTAATCTGGACTAGTTTAAAATATATAAAAAAAAAAATAAGGTTGTCACAAGGGTAATTTCGTCCAATTTTTTGGCATTATGCCACAGTCACCGAGAGTTTTTTCAAATCTTATGGGAGTTTATTGGTTTTGGTATTTCAATAGATTTGAAAATCCTAACCAAATCCTATGTTATTCAAATTATTCATTTTAAAATTCTCATTGGAATCATGTGTTATTCAATATGTCATTCTCAAATACAATTCAAAATCATCTCTTATTAAATTTGTGATTCTCAAATACAAATCAAAATCACCCCTTGTTCAATCCTACGTATTTACTAATGGATTTTTTTGATTTTAAAATGGATTTTAGTGGATTTGGAAGACTTCTTATGTTAAAAATACAAAGACTCAAATCCATTGGAAAACCTTGTTATTCTCAAATACTAATCAAAATACACATGTTGGATTTGAAAATCACAAAGATTTGTAAATCCTATATGGATTTTCAAATCCATTAAAATATCAAAACCAATAAATTAGTTAGCTAATATCACCATTCTCCATGGTTTTGTAGCTAATTTACCCTAAATTTAAATGAAAATTAATATTTATTTAGGGGATTCTAAAACCTATTAATCGACTTAGAAATTACGCAATTACGTTTTGGGCAAATGATTTTGTGATCAAGATCAACTTACTTGATTGACCTAGGGTAAGTATCTGGAATCCATAGATCTTGCCAAACTGCAATACTATTTCA
This sequence comes from Draba incana, assembly GCA_963576765.1. Taxonomy (NCBI): domain Eukaryota; kingdom Viridiplantae; phylum Streptophyta; class Magnoliopsida; order Brassicales; family Brassicaceae; genus Draba; species Draba incana. The sequence goes on along the minus strand of OY755211.1, from coordinate 27,537,669 downwards.
TGATACTAATCAGACTGGACTACGCTGGTACAAAAGATCTTTGGCAATAAACTCTTAATTCCAACTCTTCCAACCATATGAAAGAAAGTAAAACTTATTCGCCTTAGACGGCATTATTAAAAAGATAATTAAGATATGATATTTTTGAGAAACGGTATTTCTAGGAATTTCTTATTTGTTTATTCAACTTTGAAACTTGTAAGAAAGATGTTGATATGTGATATTTAAAAATAAATATGTTTGACAAGAGTATAGAAGAATTAAATAAATAAAAATAAGATGTGAACACATAAGCAAAATTGGTCTCTAATGTTTCTCTTTTAATATATAGAAGAATAATTTTTATAGTATAAATATTTTTGTTTTTTTCTCGACAAATAATCATATAAATAGAATATTCATGAAGAACTATAAAATTGTAGAACAATTTCTCTCAAGTATTATGATTATTTACAAAAATTCTTAATTTGCTTAACACAAATAAAATTCGCATGGCTTCTATCAATTATCAGTATCTTCATATATTGTATATAGATTCCGACCAAAAAAAAAATATATATTGTATAAAAAAAAAGAAAGTTTCGAGCAGACTTGTATCCCAAGTAAATCAATAACGAACCTAACAAAACCTATCTGGAATTGGAATTGGAATTGTTCGTTACTCTCTCTATCTCTTATATAAAACACATATCAGCACACGTTCTAACCATTCCCAATTTCTCTCCTCTTTTGTTCTTTTGAAACCCTAATCAAGTCAAGAGAAAAGAGAGATCCAAGAATCATGAGATCAACGATGCAGAAGCAAGAATTCTTGATATTGTTTGAAGCAGCAACTCAAGCGGCTAAATCCTCAGAGAGTCAGAGGTATCGAGATGTATCCACGTAATGAATCGTTTAAAAGAAGCTCCTGAGTCACTTGCTTGTGACCTACTCTACACAAGTTCCATCGGAAAGAGTTTCAATATGAAAGCTTCTTTGGGATCTTTGGCTGACGTATCTTTACGCAATCGGTAAAAAACAGATCCGAGTAGTACGTAACAGAGATCAAAATCTGATTAACAAGAACGGAGATTCTAAGCGAGACGACAAAGTCTGTGAAATTCTCTAAACATCGTTTTCTAAAGTCGCTGAGGAAGTTGTTGACGTGGAGATGAAGAAACGAGTCGGTTCTTGCGATCCACCGATTGTGGCTGTTTTGAATCTGCAATGTTTGAAGATTAGGTTGTTTCTTGGGACCTGAAAAAGCTAAGTACCGATCGATTTTGTTCAACATGAGAGATAGTAATAATCCAGATTTGAGGAGGAAAGTGTTAATTGGTGAGATTAATGGAGAGAGATTAGTGGAGAGAGAAGAGATGGGTAGTGAGAAGATTCAGATGGAAGTTAAACAAATCAAAGAGAAAGCAAGACTTAAGGAAGATAATCGTCAAATTTTATTAACTGTAATATTAATCTTTAGGTGTTTAATTTCTTTTGAACGTAAAAGACGTAGAAGAGTAACCATTTTTTTTTTGTTAAAATTGTGTTTGATAACTTTGTTTCATTATTTCAGTCCTCTTGTTAGAGAAAATTGAACACAAACATGGTAAATAGTTCTGTTTCGTGCAAAATAGCTTTAGAAAAAAGACAAGAGCACATATTATCTTTGCTTACACAGAGAGATAATTTGATTTTACAGCTACTTGTTCAAGACTCCTAGACTTGGTTGTCACATTCTCAGTTTTGATTCTTTATCTACTATGTGCATCACCGTCTTCTTCTGAAATGTTGAACAAGAACTTTGGTAAAGATGTGATCCGAGGAAGTTGTACAAACAAATCACTGAAGGAGTCTTTTCTTGACATGCCATGTGACTTGATGCTTGAAGTAGGATCACCTACTTTATTATTTCCTTCCGCTCTGTTTTCGTTGTTATCGTTTGGTGCGCCATCAGAATTTTTTGTATTGAGCTGTGTGTTTGCAGCGGATTCCAAGAGATTGTAGAATGAATTCACCTTTGACATTACAGACTTCTCACCTGATGTATCGGGTTGGGTGTCACTTAGCAGCAGCTGTTTCATTTCCTCGAATTTTGGGTTATCACCAGAATCTTGGTCTGAAAAAAGTGCAAGGAAATCGTTCATCGAGATAGATTGGCGTAGTTCAGGCACTTGTATATGATTCAAGTTTCTTGAATCAACGGAAGCACCAAATCCTTCGATTCCACGAGCATCCATCACTACGTAAGAAGAAGAAAAATATTCACAATCTTAATTTGATTGTATAAAGACCTGTAAGCATAATAAATGGGAAAGATACAAAACCTGAGCTAGGAGACAGTGAGTCATGAGACAGTGACATATGTTCTAATGATGATTGAGTCCCAACAGGAGATGATATATTCTGAGACTCAGACATTGAAGGATCCTCAAATATAGATTGTCGCGTATCAAAGTACCGCGAGTCTAAATTTATATATGGCTCTCGGCTTAAACAGAACAGACGATGATCGCATTGGACAAGTTTCTCGAAATGTTTGTTCAGTATCCCTTGAGGACATTGCAGAAAATGTTGCCTACCATATTATAAAAACACAACACAAAAACCATTATCAGTAATTCAATCAAGCTTGGTACAATTTTTGTTTTTTTGGCCGAGCCCCCAAACCCAAAACCACATCATGTAATATTATTTTTGGTACATTTTCAATTATGATGCGCATTGAAGGTTGTACCTATGACTAGTACAAAAGAAATGTTTTTACCTGTTCACGCTAGCTTGACCATCAGTAAAATCTGATGTTGCCTGCCACAAAGTATGTTTTCTAGGTTGCGGATTAGTTTCCCTGAAAAATAACGGCCGCCTAGCCAACTGCAAGACATACCAAATCAAAACCACGATATGTCAAAAATCTAAGCGAATGAAACGATCACGCGAAAATGCATTTTATACCATGATAGTAAGGGTTCCAGGTTCATCTTGGGGGAAATTCGCCTTCAAAGCCATAATATCTGACCATTGTATCTCGATTTTGCTCTTAAGACCTTGTTGTAACACTTCCCATACAAGTTTGTGTTTCGCAAAGTAACATTTCGCAACCAAATCACCTTCATACCTCGATTTATACTAAAAATAACAAACATAACCGATTTAGATTCCATAAAAAAAAACATAAGAACTGGAAAAAAACAAAATATCAAAGAACTAACCTCCCATTGTCCAATCCTCAGAACGGCAGTAGGAAAGTTGGAAGCTTTTAGCTTCTCAACGGTTCCTACAACGGAAGAATCATTAGCTTCACTTTCTTTCTTAACACCAAAGCCAATTATACCATCTTTCAAAGGTTTTGACTTTGTTGCAACATTTTGAGAAAGTCTCATCTGAATAAGATCTTGAAAAGATGGGGTCTTTTTTAAGGTCAGACCAAGAGGACTTGACTTATCAAGTAGATGAAACTTGGTCGGTGTCAAAAGAGACACGTTTGTTCCATTGCTCCATAACTGATTCGTTTCAGAATTAGAACAAAACAAAACGAAACCAGACGCAATCATTTAAAATTGATATTTGTGTAGGGGATACTAAAATGTATTTATCTTCTTAGTCAATGATTTTGTAATTAAAATCGACTTACTTGATTCAAAGATTAAGGAACAAACCTTGGATCGCTTGTTTAGGGGAGCATGGTCTTCTTCAAGAAAATCTTCGACGATCTCCAATTTAACCGGAAGATTCGACGCCGGTTTAAACTCCGGTCCCAAATTTCGCGATTTTATCATTTCTACCATCCAAAATAGAAAAAACCAATTCACAAACCCAATATCTAAGTAGGAGTAACGAATTTTGTTCTTGCGATTGTAGAGAGCTATGTGCCTATTTGTTTGTTAAAAAAGAAAATTGAGTTTCTAGAAAATATCTAAATCAGCCCATTGTCTTGTCTTTACTTGGGGAGGCTAATTTTGTATTTTCCTTAATATTTTGGCTTTTGGAAACACTTGGTTGATTGTTGTTGGATATATCGAGAGATGGGTCCCCGTGTTTTACTTTTTATATGACGGCTATAGATAGAAGATTTGCCACGTGTCACATGTTTCTAGAAGTAGCTTTCTTACAGGGTCTCTCTCTTTCTTCCCATACTACTTAAATTAATGACTATAGTACTTAAATTTAAGAGTAATCCCCTATATATATATTATTAGAGAAGTGATTCTCCTAAAGAATCATATATGTCATACTAAAATTGACTCTCACAAATAAAATGTGACATGGCATCTGTGGAAGTTGTATTATGCACTAAGAATTTATATGTGAATTCGGGAAAGAAACTTTGGTCCAACAACATCTTCTAAAATGTGACATAGCAAATATGAGAGTTTTAGTAGATCAAATCTCAAATAAATATTATTGGGCTAATTTCACAAATCCTTTTCACAACTCTAATATAATTAGTGTTATAATTTTACAAATTCATTTAACCTAACCTCTCACACAAATGAGTTTTCTCATATAAAGTTTAACATAACCTCTCACTTATTATGACATAGCAAAGGATTTATTATGATATGGCAACTCACTTACTTTAGTCACAAACTTCCATAAAATTACTTTCCAATGCCACTTGAAATCAAATTTAAAAAAAATTGTTTGAATAGTAAATTTAATAATTTTTAAAATTAAAAAAAATCACAATTACAATCTTCATAGATTTAATAAATAGTTTTTACGAAGAAATGGATTTTCGTTTTTTGCATAATTATGTATTTTAAAGATATTTTCTCTAATGTATTGAAAAAAATCTAATATAAACATGTGACCAAACTTTTGCCTCTAACTAAAATATAAATAATACTGTTTGATATATTTAAAGGGAAGTAAATGACAAAACTTTATATAATACCAAATAATATCTAAATACTTTCAAGTAATTGAATCTGTATTTTATATGTGTATGTGTAAATGAGCATTTCATTTTTTCTAGAGAAATGTGTATGTGTAAACAAATTCATTTTTGTATATAAATTATCTTTTTAAATATCCATATTTAATAAACAGGAAAGTAAATATCAAACCAAATTAATAAAAAAATTTGTTAACCGAATACAGCAATCTTTTTTGGAAAGACATATATCAATTGATTGTACCATATACCCGAATGAAGATTTTTTTTTGCATATATATATATATATATATATGTATGCAAAACCTAAAAATCTACTTCTATAAGTACTAAATAGTACACATCAACTCTCATTTAAATCACATAACTTTTTCCAAACAATACTATTTGGTTTCTTAAAAGAATTTATTTAAATACATCAAACAAATTATGCTTAAGGTAAATAATTTAATTAGTTTTTTCTTTATTATTTTGACATGTACCTTAATTTAGTAAAATTTAAAATATTTAATCCGTATATTACGCGGGAAGCCATCTAGTTGTAATGGTAAGGAAGAATAATATGTTTATTTAAGAAAATAACAAGACTATTTTAGTTGTTAAGGGAGAGACAAGGTAATTCGCCACTCTGGACCAATTTGACTTCACGCGTGCAGAGCCGAGCTTGAGGGAAAATAAGAGTTATTGGCTTTGGGCCCTCAAATATTTCTGATTTTTTAGTATTAAAAAAAGCTCCTAATAATTTTTTTTTATATATAAAAGGCCCCTAAAATTTTAAATATAAATAACATACCCATATTTTTTTTTTTTGCTTTAGGCCCCCAAAATTTCAATGCTCGTCATGCACTCGTGTATATAGTTTTCCCTCAGTTCGAACCTACACAATTATTTATGTTGTAAATGGTTCTCTAGCTTTTAATATTGTTTGATAAAAAAAATTAACTTTTGTGCTTTATTTTCCACCGAGCCAAAAATTATAGTGTCCCAAAGTTAATATTTTACACATTCAATTGTTCACTTATATAACGCCCGTCCACTCTGAGGCCTGTGGGCCCACCATGTCCGACGGTCGGTGCGTTAGTCCAGGAAGCTCGGAAATCTTGTTTAGTGACCCTGCAAATCACCACGTGATCTTTTCCTGTGTTTTGACCTCAGTCACACGGTACTGGAAATGACTTCTTAGTATGTCACCCATCTTGAAACTACTTCAGCGCAAGCACGGTTAACTCTGGATTTCTCTAAAGACCTGTGACCGAAAAGATAAGTGCACTTTGATGATATAGGTATCCAAATCAATTCTTTTAAGCCTCTCCGCATATACCGCATATATCACATATGCCCTGAAACCGAGGTGTCACAACTTATCTCTCTCTATTCTATCTTGTCCCCTTTCTTGTTCTTCTTCATGATCACTTCTTTGTTACCTCCGATCTGGCCATCTCTTTATTTTTAATATGAGATTTGATACCAGATCTTCTAATACTTTGCATTGCTCATTGTTTTGGTTATTTCATACCGAACTAATGACTTCTCTTCATTTGGCGTTTGTGGTTATGAGATCTTCTTCTTCTTCCAACCCCTCTTTTTAGAGATTAAATTGGTCCATGTTTATGAGTCTTTCTCGATTCGGTATGTGTCTATCAACATATGTTCTTATCCTTCCACTCGATATGCAATAATAAATTAATATTTACATTATTCTATAACAGACTATTTTTCTATATATATAATAGTCCAATTTTTAACATAGATGTCTATGTATCTTGCTGAAAGGTCATGAGAACAAGAATGTTAGCCTTTCAGTTTAACTTTCACTAATGTCTTTCTAATCCATGATTACATGTTTAGGTTAATGTTGTCTCTTTGATTCATAGCGGTGGTGCTAAAGATGTGGAGATTGATTATAGCTGGGCGATCAAGTTTATGATGGTAATGTTATATGAAAACAAAGTGCAATACGCATTCCTGCAAATATTATTCAAAATTGTTACGTAGATATCTATATTGCTCATAGCAGTAGCTTGTAGAGGTCCAATATAGATATCTACGTAACAATTCTGCATTACATATTTTTGTTCCACCTGATTTGTACACACCCAACAAAATTTTTAGCGACATATAAAATAATATCGTACACTATTTTTCAACAAAGCGCACCATTCTATTAACACATGTCACCAAGAATGATGAGGAAATACATTTGTAACACAAACAATAAACTTTATGTTTTAATTGACTTTGTCCCACCAAATAATTTTTTTTGAAAAATATCCTACCAAGTAATTAAACACCATATACCAAACAAATAATTTTTGCTTACAAAGTCAAAGCAAGTGAATCCACAAAGTAAAAAATGCAATTTGTGTATGAAGCCCACACGTAGTTCATGGAAACGCGTCCCAACATAAATGCAGAACTAGTTTTTTTCGATACCCTTTTGCCATTTCTCGATGCACTACTTTCTCTTTGTTCTTTACTTAATTATATTATCTCACATTGCTACTTACCAAATTCTCCCTAAATTTAACTGTTGTAAGTTAGTGACAGCTAACCATAATATATACACTATGGATGATATACGACGAAGAGGCATCCAACTTTAAGTGACAAGTTTTCCTTTGCTAGTGGTGAATCCGGAATGCGTTAGCAACCTCGGCTTCAATCCAAATAGGTGAGATTTTAGGTTTTAGGGTCGAAAATGATCAAAGAGCTTAAAACTAAATGATGTGTTTCCAAAAAGATATTGTATTGAATAAAATTGTGGATCCCCTTCTAGGTAAAATGTTTTACATATTTATACTCTCTTGAGTCAATCGAATAAACCCTATGAATATATGGGAAATATCCTAAATATCAAAATTTACTCAATATTCTAGTTTATCTTTGGCTTATTCTCCAAGCATCTTCAAATCGGTGGATTGAACTAACTTTGGCCTTTAGTTTGGAAGATATTTGGATCGGTTCAATCTAGGGTCGGGTCATGGTAATACCCGGTACCACCAGCTGGAGTCTTTGATCCTTGGTTCATCGGGCATGTCTCTTTCTTCTTGGTCACGCACGATCCAACAGTTTATGTTCTCTTTTGACGACAGTGCAACACAAACCCATTTGATTCAAATATTAACTCTATTGTCATAATCCAAAAAGTGTTTAGCTGAATCCAATTAAATCAACCACGAATACACACCAGATCGCAATTATCAAAACCCATAATTTGATGAGTGCCCATGTTTCAATTTCAACGTAATTTCATATGGGTTTACAAAATTTAACTCTATTTAAACTTGTGATCTAGGCACTCGTCAAAAATGCGATCTTTTTGCATGCATCATCATCATCATCATCGCCAAGGCCGTTGTTTATCCTTAACCTCTTTGCATTTAGATTTTTTCAATTTATTAACCTCAACATGGTTCTCGTCAACAGTATTCTCCTGCCCAACTTCCATTGGTGAAGCAACAACATCTTCCGGGATACCATCTCATCAATAAAGACACAATATAAGACTCAAAACTTAGATAAAACACAACATGGGATCTTGCGGGAATATAGCACGTACCAGTTTCACCTTCCTCTAATAAAAGTATGTGCTAGTACTTTCTTTTTTAAGAAACTTGGAGATAGAGAAACATCCTTCCTTTTTAGCTTTGCGCACCAATATCCCAAGTAGGCTTTTGACCATAAGGTCATCTTTTCATATTTTTTAGATTTTGTTGTACAATATCCCAGAGATAGAGGAACAGCCTCCTTTTGACAATGAGGTCATGTGGAAACTGAAAATCTAAATAAGTTTTGTTGATTATGAGTGTTCATAAATCATAATACACATACATATCAAGCCATGTAAGAAGTTAATGATCATTTTTGTTTACGTGACATGAATTGGGTCCTTCGGACAATGCCCTCAATATCGAGGTGGTGCATTTTCTTCATCATAAAAGAAACCACATAATCTTAAAACCTAATTTGCAACAGAGTAAGAAATAAACCCAAAAGAACCATGATTTAAGTTTTGAAAAGCTCGGAAAAAAATATCGATATATGCGACCAATAAGATTCCCAATGTTCTCAATACACTACAAGAAAACAAGATGAATTTCAACCAAATGTTTAACCAAAAAATTGGTCAAAATTGTTATTTTTTCAAATTTTCGATCAAATCATGACAAAAATTTGGAACAATAAAAAATTGGTCATAAAATTGAGACCAATTAAGTGAGTTGATAAATGGTCAAAATTTTCTTACCAATTATCGATCACTTCAAAATTTAGTCAAAATTGGTCGATAGTTTTTGACCAAAATATATGATGTTAATTGGTCAAAAAGTATTGACTATATATCGAGCACATATGTAACCATTTTAGAATGGTCAAAAGTAATCATAGATTTTTAACGAAGTTTCGATCAATTAATAAAAGAGGAAATTTGAAAAAAATACTCTTTTTGTATTTTTAAATTTGAAAAATACACCTTTATTTTTAGTTTTTGAAAAATACCCTTTTAGAATATTAAATGTACTAAAATAACTTTAATAACCTGAAAAAAAATTTATATACGAAAATAAATAATAATAATATATTTTTTTAGTCTCCATTTTATCATAAAACAATAACTATTTATCTAAGAAGTCGATGCTATAAAAAATTATGTAACTAGTTTTAGTTGAACCTAGAAGCTGTGACCAAGGTACTTTTTATGGTTAAGAGAGAGATTGTACAAAGAAGAAACCTAAACGATTCAATGATACTAATCCAATTAAAAAACGATTGGTTTGGAAATTATTCTCAATTATTAATCATGGTCTTATGTTATCACCAAACAAATATCATGAATGCTATTTTCTCTTTTCTTCCTAAATTGCCAATCAATTTTTCCCAATCCACAGGTTCATCATCGTATTTACTGTAATTTATATACGTCAACGTTGTATTTTTTATCATCATCGTGTCCGGCGTAATGTTCACTCTTCATCATTGTATCTATATATTTTTATAAGCTTTTGTATTGTAATCAATGCTCTATAATAACTTAATTGTTTGTCATTTATTTCCCAGTCTTGTCTATACTTATGTGGTGATTTTGTTTTTTTTTAAGATGAAACATTGTCAACTAATCTCTTTGTTTACATAAGCAACGTAAGTTTGCTTTTTTTGAAAGATAGTACTTGATATATTTGAATAGAATTGTCATATATTTGATGGTAAAATAAAATTACAAATAATTATCTCAAATAAAAATAAAATAAATATTGATAATAATAATTTTTCGAGTTTTTATTATGATTTATGAAAATTTGAAATTTTTTAATTCATATCAAGCAAAAAAGTTATTTTCACATATGAAAAAGTTAGTTTTCAAAACAGAAAAAAGAGAGTGTATTTTTCAAATTTTAAAACTTAATTAGGGTATTTTTCAAATTCTCCCTTAATAAAATCACTATTTACCCTAATTCTCTAATCAAGACTTAGACTACTTTAACCTAGCCTCCACGTGAAAGCAAGTAAACAAAGAAAAAAGAGGAGGAGGAGAAGAAGAAGGAGAAGAAAGAGAGACCGTAAGATGGAGACGGAAACGGAGTCGTGGCAGTGGAGATGAGCTCCGACGGCGATAATAATGGCCTAAAATCACGGTGAGGAAGTGGTGGTGTCGTGGTGGCATGATTTTGGGAGTAGCAAAGGAAAAACCGATAGGTAAAGAAAGTGGAGAGAAAAGGGAAATCAGACCCGAGATGATGTTTGGCAGAACCTTTGTTGGTCAGCTCAGGAAGCTTTACACACGTTCTGTATATCATTGGAAAGGCCTTGTTGTCTAGTTTCCGGAACACTTTTCAGATCTGAAATCAGAGGTAAGGTCCATCCGAAATTCAATCTCGAAGTTTATCAAAATCTCTATTTCCGAACCTAGAATTTTTTCTTAAGTACTTTGGATTGTTTTCCGGTTCATGTTGGGCTTTTGGAGGAGGATTGCGGTTACATCAGAGCATGTATGATCATAGAGATGGACATGTCAGTGAAGCCGTTAGAGTTTTAGTCATCCTCACCGTAAGTGGTTATGGACGTGATCAGCTTGGATTGTTTTAGAATTGATTTCTATGTTTACTATTAAATCTCATTTTAGTTGTGTTTGAATATATACTGTAATACAAGTGACATGCTTTGGATAAAGTACTATGGTTGTGAAGTGTAGCAGAGAGCCTTCTTTGGAGATGGTGCTCATTTTAATTAAATCAAATAGTTGATCTACAACATTTTATTTATTTTTCATTTATGTATACAAATTTGTATTTTTGATTAATTAGTTTTGTATTTTGTATTTGTATTTGTATTTGTCTTTATATTTTCTATTTCAATGATTATGATTAAATTTTTAAATTCAAATTCTGATTTTTTTAATTTTCATAAATAATTTTTAATATTTATTATATTTAATATCTTAATTGGTTAGAAATTAGTCAAATTTATTATTGACCATTTTTTAATGGTCATTTTTGACCATTTTATTGGTCATAAAGTTTTGACCACTTTTAGACCATTCGAATTGGTCAAAAAACTTTGACTATTTTGTAACCAAAACACATTTTTAACCAACGAATTTTGACGAACGAGATTTTGTCAAAATTTTGTCAAAAATGACTGTTTTTTACCAATTTTTAACCAAATTGATGGTCAAAATTCACCTAGTTTTCTTGTAGTGATAATGGTAACTGAAAAATGGCAAAGAAATCTTTCTCTAGCTTTGAAAAATAAGGATGAAATGTATTATGTAGCTTATCGAGCTTACCACTGCGACAACAAATCAAGCTTGTGGGACTATGAAATGAATAAATATTGTGACTGTCGATTGCTCTTGATCATCGACTCAATCCCAACAAATCAATATTTTTTGTCAACTATAAATTGAAGTTGCCATTGTAATGCAATTAGGGGGAGAGCTTCAGTAATTTTTACATTCCAAATATTTCATATTAATTAGATTCTTGCTTCTTTGTAATCTTATTTCTATTTTCTTATTATTTTGTTTAACATAATGAAGCAAAACATTAGGTGTACTCACATCAAACCAGCGATAAGTTCACTTGCGTATGCAATGGATCAATGGAGAACATAGGATTGTTGTTCAATGGGATTATAGATGCAGATCAATACACATATCCAATATAGAATAAATAACAAAAACGAAATACAATTGAAATATAATTATTACAAACAAAAACTAATGTGTATCACACACTAAAACACCGATAACTTTCTACTTATACTTCAGAAAGATACAAACTTGATGTCTCTGGAAAGATGAAAGTCGGGGCTTTTCAACAGTATGCTGATAGTCTTCTGGGTCCTTATAGAATGATGGGAAATCAGCCCGCAAATTCACTGCTCGAATTTGATGACTTCTTCGTCTTGCTTGAATGACCGGAGAACGTTTGATAGAGTCTTGCGAATCACAATCTCTTAAAACAGAATTTCGTCCCTAGTGGTGTAAGTAGTCGCAAAGACGTTTATCATGCAGACTATAACTATCGATTTTCGGATTACACAACTATCCTAGCAAACCTACTTTAAAATTCTCAAAAATTGATTTAGTGGAGAAGAAGTTTGAATTGGTACTTTTCATAACCAAACATAGATGTGTCGTTTCTAATAGACACTATTAGACAAAGGGGTGCTTTGTGGTTTATGTAATTAGAAGTATATTATGTAAATATAACTCAAATATATTTTTGTAAATAACTCCAACATATTTACATAAATCAACGTGTGTTATGTTAACAAACTCCAGCAATACCCCACATTTTCTAATTCAAACTCAACAAGGATAACCAAACCAAAAGTGGAGTAATACAACATTTGAATCAAGCCATTTTTAATTTCAAATTGCTTGCAGTTTGGGGAGTTGACATGCAAATTGTAAGAATATATGTCAGGTAGATATACAAATATATGTTGAATTGATTACATCCTTGTCGTGTATGGTTTACAATCTTTCCAAATACTTGTATATGTATGTCTGGTCTTGTGACCTATGGTATAAGGGAATTAATTCCCCCATTCCCTTCGTAATTAAATTGACAATATTCTAGAAGAGTGGTTTTGTTTATTATTCCACCCGTTTTTTACGGAATAATTTGCACTAAATTCTTTACTATTTTGAACATAATGACTACTTTTTTTTGGGTACAATTGTTTATAATGACTTTAAACAACAAATTGCATTCAAATATATTTGAAGTGTTTGCCATGGTGATCAGTAGGGGAAGGCGTTCAGGTAACCATTCGGGTTTTGGTTCGGTTAATTCAGTTATCGGGTTTTCGGTTTTAGGAATATAATGACCATTCGAGTATTTTTAAATTTCGGATCGGTTTCGGTTCGGTTAGTATCGGTTATTGTCGGTTTTGGTTTCGGTTTCGGTTACCCGAAATATTCAGACTTACGTAATTTTTAGTCTAATTTGGTTTGATTAATTTATTTTTAACTCAATTTTTCCAAAAAATATATAACAAAAATGAATATTCTAAATAAATCTATCTAATTAAATTAATTATTTTAACCAAATATACCTACAAATCCCGAATCAACCGAAAAACTATAAAAAACTAAATAAATGCATAAATTATATGAAAATTATATCTAAATATATATAGTTAATGTTAGAGCTGGATTTCACTATTAGAAATCCGGCCCATCAAGCTTAGGATATAGTCAAAACTCGATTGTATCTAGTATTGGGCCTAAGGCCCAAAACCGCGCTAACGATAGTAAAAGACCAGCGTGTTCCTCGGCAGCGCTGAACTTAATTGAACAGATTCATTGACCGCTAAGATAGAAGAACCGCTGGCCAAGTAGCTCAGCAAGGATACGACCAAGTCAGCGCCGCTCAACGGTTAACAAAGAGATCCCAACATTTCTGGAGGATACACCAGAACGTGCCCGAGATCTCCGGTGACGAGGAGGGATTCGCAGAGCTGAACCGTTCAGCTCGAGGGAGTATATATAGCTAGTTCTAGAGCCGAATGGCTAACTTTTCTCATACGTTTTACACTCAATCATACTTTAGCTCATCTTCACTTGTTCTAGCTAAAATTATTTGTATACTTGATCGAATATGAATATAAATCCATTTTCCGTTATCTTGGTCTCGATCCTTGTTAGATCTATTGATATTTCTTAGGACTAAAGTTTCTTTCCCGAATTCACATATAAATTTTTAGTGCGGAATCTAGCTTCCACATTTGGCGCCGACTAAGGGGAAGAAATACAATCGTCATACACAAATATCTAACCTTGAACCCACCGCAGCGGGAAAGGAAACCACCAACGCTCAAGAGTCAGCCCAGGTCACCAATCCGTAGATCGTTAATCTAGAAACAAGAGACGTATCCGAGGTCATGGTTGATAACCAACCCGGATCCGATCAAAACCAGGACGTGGTCGGTTAATAACAGCCCCGCGAGCGCAAAAACTAAGGATCCGAACGCCCAGCCTGGATCCAATACAACCACAACCATTGTGCATGCGCCTCTGATACCAAGAAGCGTATGGCTGCGAAACTCAACTGCTTGTGGAACAGCTTCAGCTAGTATCACTAGCACCTCAACAGGAGGTATCCCGCCGCTCCCCACGGGACGTAGGGAACGCTCCCAAGATGATTTATCGGAAATGCGCTGAATGCTGTCGACTCTGGTAGAGCGAACGCAAGGACAAGATTTGACCGTCCGAACGGTGGTAACCCATCTCGACCAGCAGGAGAGGACATTCATGACTCAGCTCCACAAGATGTCTCAATCCATTAATCAAGGGCTCCCACCTCGCAGGACGCCCAACGACGAAGTGGCCCCCTCCAGGAGTGCAACCCCGAGGCGGCAACTAGACTTTTCAGGGATCCACGTGACCCCGATAAGCGCCCCTCATTATCCGGCATTCAACTTCAACCCAAGGACTAACTCGTGGACAGCAGACCTAGCTGTCCCGAATCCACAAAGTACCATCACACAGGTGAATGAAGGAACCTCACCACCTCCGCCCCCACTGAGTAGGACACAGCCAATCTGGCAACGTGGGTGGGACAAACATCTCAAGTGGAAAACCCTCAGGGAAACCCAGCTCGAACTCCAGTTGATCATATCGGTATAGCTGAAAACACTAAGCTCACAGCTGGAGAAAACACCTTCAACCAAGATACCTTTTACAAGTATGCCGAGCAGACCCAGGCGGAGCTGCAGCGTATGTGGACATGTGTCCACAGAGCTACCAGTTCAGCCCCAAATATCGATCGGGCGATCAAAGACACTCGGGAGACACCATTTACCGATAGGATAGCTAACGCGTCCATCAGAGACATTGGAAAAATAAGACTCCCGGAATTCTCTGGGAGCAGTGACCCCAAAGCCCACGTAAAAGCATTTAGACTTGCCGTAGCGAGAGCTCACCTGGCTGATTACGAGAAAGAAGTGGGGCACTGTAGGCTATTCGCTGAAAGCCTGACAGATCCTACCCTAGAGTGGTTTGTAGGGCTGGACAACCGCTCAATCGACAGCTTTGATGCCCTAATAGCTTTGTTTCTCAAACAATACTCCGTATTCATCAAAGCAAGAGCTTCTGAGGCCAACCTATGGAAGCTAACCCAGAGACCTGAGAAGCCCCTCACAGACAACATATCAAAGTTCAAGACAATCAAATCCAGAATCGCCAACATGAACGAAGAAGTAGCATTAGAAGTGTTAAAAAATGGCTTATGGCACAAATCCAAGTTCCAAGAGAAACTCACCGTCAACCCCTTTATACCACTCAATAACGCACTACACAAAGCAACCTTCTTCGCCATCCTCGAAGAAGAGACAACTCTCCTAGAGAAGAAGTACACGAACCTAGCAACTGCCCCCGACTAGCAACAACCTAAGAAACTGTCAAGAATTATGGGAAGGGACAACAGGCGTATGCCATCGATCATGCGCAGCAAGGCAAAAAATCTGAGTACGATGGAACAAAATATAGCACTCACCATGGAAAAAGAGGCCATTCCACCAAAAAATGCCGATACCTAGCTGGCCTCAAAAGCAAAGAAAAAAAAGACGCTGAAACAGCTTAGCAGAACCCGACGGTCGAAGAAAAAGAAGCTGAGGTCAAACCTCTACCTCCCAAAAAGCCCTAAAAGAAAAAGTTAGCGGCGTAGAGAGAGAGACCCGTCGAGGAGATGAACCCATTCCAGAACCCACCGTCATCAAGAAAGCGTATAGACCTAATCTTCAGAGAGCTTAACATATGCGGCGGTTTAATGAGTTCAGTCCTTACCCCACCACCAGCGCCAAAGAAGTCGACTAGCCCATGGATGAAAATACCACACGCCATTAAAAGCCTAAGCAACCCAGCTCCGGCCAAACCAATCGATTTCATCATGAGATTCAATAAACTTGATAAGAGCACACCAAAGCAAAGCCAACGAATCTCATGTGCCCCCAACTGCATTAAGGGGAGTAGACCATCAGATCGCCTTCGCAGAAAGCGAAACAGTCCAACTAGACAAGCCACATGACAATGTGCTAGTCATCCAACTAGAAATATTTGGTTGTCTAGTATCCAGAGTAATGATAGACACTGACAGTTCAGTTGACCTGTTATTCTACGACGCATACAAGAAAATGGGTCTAAACGACTCAGACCTACAAGGCCAAGGAACACCACTAACCGGATTCGTAGGAGAAACAACATACTCCATGGGAATGGTTCGACTCCCGATGGTGGCGGAAGGTATCCATAAGTTCGTAGACTTCGTTGTAGTAGACCGCCCATCTCTATTTAATGCAATACTTGGGTGGCCATGGATATACGCCATGAAAGCCGTAGCTTCAAAATATCACCAATGCATTAAATTCCCCACTCCTAATGGAATAGAAACCATCAAAGGAAGTCAGAAGACAGCAAGAATCTGCTACCTCAAATGGCACAAGCAGCTAGAAAAATCCACCAAATAGCAATTACAGAAACGGGAAGAGCAAAACCTTCATCAGCTCGCCAAGCACAGCAACCCCCAGATGACCAAACCCCGACAAGATTTAGTCATCCAAACCTGCTTTGACGAAGCTCACCCCGAGAAATATGTTGGTATCAGAGCTGACCTCCCAGAGCTAATCAAGCAAGAGCTAATTGAATTCCTCAAAAAGAACATCAATTCCTTTGCTTGGACTACCTCCGATATGAAAGGGATCATCATCGACGTCACCTCTCACGAGTTGAACGTCGATCCCACCTTCAAACCAATCAAATAGAAAAGATGCAAATTAGGTCCCGAGCAAGCAAAAGCCGTGAACGATGAGGTAGAGCGCCTACTTAAGGTCGGATCAATCAGAGAGGTCAAGTACCCAGACTGGTTGGCCAATCCCATCATAGTGAAGAAGAAAAATGAAAATTGGAGGGTATGTATCGACTTTAGAGATTTAAATAAATCATGCCTGAAGGACAGCTTCCCACATCTGCATATCGACCGTCTAGTCAAAGCCACAGCTGAACACCACCTACTCTCATTCATGGATGCCTTTTCCGGTTATAATAAGATTCTGATGAACCCCGATGACCAAGAGAAGACGGCGTTCATAACAGATCGAGGAACCTATTATTATAAGGTTATGCCCTTCGGACTAAAAAACGCAGGAGCTACCTACCAACGACAGGTCAACAGGATGTTCGCCCAGCAGCTCGGCAAAAACATGGAAGTTTACATCAATGATATGTTGGTCAAGTCAGCAGACCAAAACGACCATGTAGCCCACATAAAAGATTGCTTCACAATCCTCAACCAATACGTAATGAAGCTCAACCCGCTAAATATTCTTTCGGAGTCCCGTCAGGAGAATTTTTGGGCTACCTTGTCACGGAGCGAGGGATAGAACCTAATCCCAAACAAATCATGGCATTTCTAGAAATGGCATCTCCCAAGTCGACCAGGGAAGTGCAGCGACTCACAGGACGGATAGCTGCGGTGAATCGCTTCATATCCAGATCCACAGATAAGTGCCTCCCATGTTACCAATTGCTCAAAGGCAACAAGAGATTCAACTAGGACGCCAGCTGCGAGGAAGCTTTCAAGCAATTAAAGGCATACCTCAGCCTACCCCCGATATTGGCAATACCGGTCAAAGGAGAACCCTTATACCTCTACATCGCAGTTTCACCAGTTGCCGTAAGCGGAGTACTAGTCCGAGAAGAACAAAATGAGCAAAAGCCAATATTTTACGTAAGTAAATTATTAATAGATGCAAAAACCAGATATCCGATAATGGAAAAGCTAGCATTGGCAGTAGTCATCTCAGCTAGGAAGCTGAGACCATATTTCCAATCCCATGCGATTGTGGTAATGACATCATATCCCATAAAGATAATCTTTCACAGCCCCAACCAGTCGGGAAGACTTGCAAAATTGGCTATCGAGCTCAGTGAGTACGACATCAAATATTACACCAAGACTAGCGTCAAAGCCCAGGTCCTAGCCGATTTCATAATCGAGCTGGCACCACAAGCAGTCAACGGAACTAAGCCCGGAAAGGATTTGGACATTCCATGTTGACGGCGCCTCTTCCATATAGGGATCTAGGGTAGGATTAAAACTTACCTCCCCCGCCGGAGAAGTACTAGAGCAATCCTTCCGATTAGGATTCTCAGCTTCAAACAACGAAGCAGGTACGAGGCCCTCCTAACCGGACTAAGACTTGCTCTCAGGATCGGAGCTAGAGAGCTAAGCGCTTTTAGCGACTCCCAGCTAGTAACCAGTCAATTCTACGGCGAATACGAGGCCAAAGACGATCGAATGGACGCATATCTAAAGATCACCCACGAATTGACCAAACAGTTTGACAAATTCGAGCTAACACGCATACTGCGAGGTGAAAACACCTCCGTAGACGCTTTAGCAGCCCTGGCATCGACCTCATGCCCTCTGGTCAAAAGAATAATCTCGGTAGAAGGAATAGAGAAACCAAGCATCCATTTAGCCTCAAAAGCAGGGATAAATGCCGTCGTAACAAGACAAATGACTCGGGACTCACAAGCTGAGTCAAACCAGCTACAAGCCGAGCAACCAATGGATATTGATGAACCAGATGATAAATCACATGACGAGCCCAATCTCAAAGAACTAAGCAATTCACAAGAAGCAAAACGGCGCAAAGCAACTCGCAGAATAGCCGATCGACCAGATTGGAGAATCCCTATTTTTGAATACATCACGAACGGAACCGCACCGCCAGAAAAATGAGAGGCCAAAAAACTAAGGATCCAGAGCGCCCATTTTTGCATCAAGGAAGGAAGACTATTCAGACGGAGTGCTTCCAGACCATGCCTTACTTGCATCACCGGGGACAAAATCGTCAAAGCCATAACCCGAGCATATGCCAGATCATGCGGAAGTCATTCCGAGGGAAGAGCCTTGGCTTTTCTTGTCAAAAAAAGGGCAACTTTTGGCCCACGATGATATCCGATTGCGCCTAACTCACAAAAACATGCGAAGAATGCAACAAGAACCCTCAAATCATCCAGCACTCCTCGAAAGTGCTGCCATCAATCTCTCCCCCATACCCTTTCATGAAATGGTCGTTGGACATAATTGGACCCCTAACTCACTCGGGACCCAAGAGGCTCGAATACGTATTAGTCATGACCGACCACTTCACCAAATAGATGGAAGCCTCGGCCCATCAACAAATCCATCCAGAATAAATCAAAAAGTTCATATGAAAAAACATCATATGCCTACATGGACAGCTGCACGAGGTAGTAACCAACATCGGCACCCACTACACCTCGGCAACGCTTCGATGATGTTGCCATAAATGGCATATCTGCCTCACCTTTTCCACCACAAGTAACCCACGTGGCAATGATTTAGGGAGGACGACAACCTGCCCCCTAATCGAAGGCCTAGAAAAATGCTTAATAGCCAAAAAAAGAAAGATGGAGCGATGAATTGTAAGGATTGTTATGGGCCATGCAAACAACGGTCAGGAAAAACACCACATAGATACCCTTTTCGCTGGTATACGGAACCGAAGCATTGGCGCCAGTTGACATAACAATACCAAACCTCTGGAGGGCAACTGCCCTCCTCACCGAGAACTCACTCCAAGATGCCGTCGACCTGATAGAAACACGCCGCGAGCTAGCCGGAATCAAAATACAAAGCTACCAACAAGCGGCAGCTCAGCATTACTGGCCAGAGCAAAATCCTCTTAACTTCAGAGTCGACAACCTAGTCATGTGCAAACCACAGAGTAAACCACAAGATCCAAGCGTCAGAACTCCAGAGACCCCTTGGGAAGGTCCCTACCATATTTGCTACTGTGGTGCAACCCCGCATCTACAAGCTCACCAATATCCAAAATGGAAAGGCAGTGAAATCACAGTGGAAGAGTGGCAACCTGAAACTCTTCCATCACTAGCATTCCCATTCAACAATCGAACTACGACATGGCTTGATCCCTTTACCGGGTACGTAGGCAGTTCGCCCCTCGAGCGCAGCCATACCAAATAAACCGTCCCGCCTAATTGGGCTCATTGTAGCCCCAACCCTTGTAAGGTCATTAATCAAGAATACTTCTATCAGTTCCCCACTTGGGCTAGCGAGCCCCGATCTGAAAACATCCTAAGGTAAACTCAACATCATTACAATCGAAGTCGATCTAGCAAAAGGATCACTCCAAAACTTAGGTTAAAAGAAACAAGTCCTAAACTTCGTTATGATTAACTCGTCGGCCGACCAAAATTCACACATCACTACAACAAGTCCACTTGTGCGATTCATCTTACCAAACAGGATCAGACCACTTCGCAGTCATTCAGCTCGGACAAGTGAAATCAATCAAACAGAGAACTAATATTCAAAAGCCACCATGGCAAAATTATTCATAGCAAGACTGTTCCCACAAGGAAGAACGGCGGATAAAAGCCCTCCAAGGCACCACTGGTTCAAAATAATATTAAAAAAAACAAATGCCCACTTAGGCGAACACAGTTATTCAAAAAAAAAGAGAAGACAAGAGTCGAAAGACAATCACGCTGCGGTATCCTCAACTGCCTTGTCGCCTTCGAGCACATCCGGGTTGGCCAGCTGGTTAGAACCATGTTGATCGACGCTGGCCAAAGCCTGAGTAATCGGGTCCACCTCCATAAGAGCCATCATAGAATCATCAAAAACCTGAGGATGATTCAACTTCCCAGGATCAAAATTGGAGACCATAGCTGAACGAAAAGCCTCCTCCACCTCCGGCTGCTGAGCCAGAAGCCGTCCACGCTCCTCATCAACGGTGAACTCCTTCCGAGTGAGAGACTCTTGCAGCTGGACATTAGCCACCAGCTCCTGAAGATGGATCTCAGCCTTGAATTCTACGTTCTTCTTTCAGAACTTTTCGCCAATGAAAAGAAGGATCTTTTTATTTTTTGGGCAAGCTCCCGGCGACCAGCCTGATGGGCCGTGCGAACAGCAGCCTCTCGATCCTCCCTCAGCCTCTTATTTTCGATCCCCAACTCCCGATTCAGCGCCGCCACATCGGAGACCTGTTTGAGAACTCTACGGTTCTCCTCCTTCAGCTCGGAGATACGCTCACTCGCTGTCTGCAGCTCCCCGGTAAGGTCTTTTACCTCCCCATAAAGAGGAGCGAGCTGCCCCTTGAGGACTGCGACCTCCTCCTGAGACGCCTTAAGCTTGGTGCTCACCTTCGACAGCACCCCCTTCATGTTTTCTAACTCATCCCGATGAGGCACGTCTCAGAGCCGGACCTCGGCATCAGCCATCAGAGAATTGGCTGCTTCCAGGGCCTAAGAAAGATCGGAGTTCAGCAAGCCATCCCGCCAAGAAAATCAAACCTCAAATATGAGTGAAACTAACCTTCTCCATCGCCGAGGTAAGCTTGACAAATGGTTCCCTTAAAACCATATTTTTCACAAGTAGAAGAGTGCACCCTGTCGATTTACAGTGGCGAAACAAATAAGCAAGTCCTTCGGGATCATCGGCGACCGGACTATTCCGAGAATAGGAATAAGTCCAGTGAAACGGCTTGCCCACGACATCTCCAGGAGAGACGTGGCGCCTTTTAGCAGATCCCCTCTTTGAAGAAGGAAGAGGCGAGTGAGACCAGGCTCTCTTTGACTGATGAGTCTTTCCAGAAGACCCATAGGAGTTTGACCTGCCCCGCGTAGGAGGGAGCTCTGATGAACGATCCACGGGCACCGGAGCAGCTGTTCCAGATTCACCAGCCGCACCTGTAATCACCAGAGCGAGCGCAAGTGGAGCCCCCGAAGCACTAACAGAAGCTCCGTCCTCCCCAAGGATGGAGTTAACGGCTGCGGTCACCTCCCCAGAATGAACTCTTGTACTAGCAGGGGCGGGAACCTCATCAGGACGTCGGAAAGTAGGTCTAAAAGACATATCGGAATGAGCGCTGGAAGAAGACCTGGCATCCAAAGTCGTTTGAGCAGCGGATCCTGCACCAAAATTAAGCTCTCAGTCAACGAAACCTTTAGAAAGATATTTGACGATCCATGGTGGAACATAAACGAACACGAGGACCAACCTAACGTCTGGAGAACTTTCCTGGCCAAAGTACGAGAATTGAGTTTGAATGAGCGTTTTTTCCTCTTTGCAGCAGAGCAAGGAGGGATGACGGCAAGTGGAACTAGATCAAAAGCAGGGACAATAGAAAGATCAACCGATTTTGCAACGAACCCGGCCAAGCATCGCAAAGTATAAACAATTCTAATACGTGGAAGGCTAGGACTCCCAGTGAAACTGACCACTCCGGAGGCGAGCGATACGACCTCTAATGAAATCGTCGAGCTCCTTTTCTTCTGCGTTCACTGCGTAAAAACAAGAACCGATCAGAAATCTCAAAAATAAAAAAAAATATGTAGCATCAAGAACAAAACACACCAGCAAAAAAGAAAGCGCGGGATTCATAATAAGGAGGACATCCTTATAGTGCGCATCTCTTAATCCGCGTGGGCGGCAAAACGACGAGAGAGAGCTTCAAACTACTCAACAGAGGCAACAGAGGAAGGAGATATCCGGAAAAAGAAATACCCCCTTGCCAGTTGGTATCCTTATTTTGGGATGTACCGGCAATAATCCCACAGCCGGGGTGGTTAGAAAGGTAAAACTAACCCAGGACTCGAGAATTTCTCTTCACCGTGTACAATTCCAAGAATTGGTCAACAGAGAACTCCAACCCTTCCTCAAAGCCTCGGACGAAAGTCCCGATGGCATGACGGAGAAAGTTGGGGTTCATATGAGGGAAAGCCAATCTCAGCATGTCTAAAAGACGAATGATATAAAGGGGGATTGGAAAGGTGAGCCCGCAATACTCAAAGTAAGCGGGATAGGCACAACACCATCAAGGTTTGACTGATTCAGGAGAATCTAAGTCGGCAGGAAGAGCAAGTTTGACTCCCTCCGGGAAGTCCAGATCTTTAATAAGATCTGATAAATCCTTCGGCGAAAGATTGGAGGAAGGATGAGGTCCGAACTGATCCGCAGAGGCCATCAAATCGAAAGCGATCAGAGATGAAGAGTATAGCGGATCTGATTTGAGGTCTGGTCGCGAGAGGCTCCAGTCAGTTGGGAAGAGATTGAACGAGGTGAAGAAAGAGAAAACAGATAATACAGAATAAATTAACATACGAAGAGAAGAAGGGAGAAAGGAGTTATAATCTTTACCTCGGGAATCAAAAGATGAGCAGTTAGTGAAGGAAGGAGAGGAAGAGGCGATGCATTTATACCTCTCACACGGTTACCTAGGTCACGCAAAAACTCTTTAGCTTCCTCAGCTAGCTCAACCGTCCGATTCGGAGAAGAAAATCTTAACCGAATAAATCTAATATTCGAATAAATATGAAAACGAATCTTACCAGAGTACGATCTCCCATGATTTATGCCTTACCTAATCGTCCATCAATTCTTATCATTAAGTAATTAATGGGAGAGGGGGGGGGGGACTGTTGGAGCTGGATTTCACCATTAGAAATCCGGCTCACCAACCTTAGGATATAGTCAAAACTCGATTGTATCTAGTATTGGGCCTAAGGCCCAAAACCTTCCTAACAATAGTAAAAGACCAGCGTGCCCCTCACCAGCGCTGAACTTAATTGAACGGATTCGTTGACCGGCAAGGTAGAAGAACCGCTGACCTAGCAGCCACTACAAGAAAACAGGGCATATTCCTACGGCTAAATCCGTCAGAAATCCGTCGGGTTGTCCTGATGGATTTCTAACGGGACATGGATCACCGGAATCCATCGACACTACGTCGGAATCCCGTCAGAGCACAGAATTCAGACGGTATTCCGATGGATACTCATACTGACGGAATTCCGACGGTCAAGGAAGGCGACGGCTTCCAAGCCGTCGAAATACAGTCGGAATTCTGTGCTCCGACCGGATTCCGACGTAGTGTCGACGGATTCCGGTGATCCATGTGCCATCAAGAATCCGTCGGGCCAAACCGACGAAATTCTGACGGATTTGCAATTATTTTTATTTAAATATATGAAAATAACTGAATTATTAAGAAAAAATTAAATTAAAAATCAAAATTAAATTCAAATTGTTTTAAAACCAAATTTAAAGTTTTACATTAAATTTAAAATGTCCAAAAACATTTACGACCCATGAGCACGGAAGAACTCGTTCATCTTCGCCTCCATTGAACGATATCGTTCCTCCGCCTCCTCCCTCTCTCTCTGGCGCCGTTCCTCCACCTCCGCCATCTCTCTCTGGCGTCATTCCTCTGCCTCCGCAATCTGTCTCTGCAGCCGTTCCTCCGCCTCCGCCTTCTCTCTCTCTCGTACCGTTCGTCCAAAGAGCTAACCCGCTGGGTCAGCTCGGCGTTTTGTGCTACCAAACTGCTACCACCGTGATAGCGAACCGACGAAACGGATGAGCAACTGTCTTCAGGGAGGCCGTAGACACGACCTTTGCTCTTAGGGGTTACCTAAGAAAAAAAATTCAATCAATTTCAAAACGTATTAGTATTAAAAGGTATTTTAAATGTGTTTAAAATTGACACGTTTACTAACCTTGTAAGTGAACTCGTTGATCTTCTCGAATGCAGCTTCGGTTGGCGGCGGAGTTCCATCGACGATCGGTTGTGATTGGAGGTACTGCTCCCCGAGCTTCTCCACGCTCTCCACGATTTCCCGAGCAATCGTATCTTGGATTTCACCCGTCTTTCTGTTGGTGTGGTCATCTCTGATGACATCAAGATGCGAAGGACGCACACCGGTCTTCTCAATCTGTTAGCATAGTCAGATACGGAAAATGTTAGCGATAATTCAAAATTTTTGGAAAATTAGGAAAATTACCAGTTGCTGAACACCAGATACGGAAAATGTTAGCGAGGTTCTGGGTCGCCGGTCCCTTCCCATTCCGCTTGCTCCTCCGGCTAGTCGAGTTTTTCCCGGATATCGCTTGAGTGTCCTCCCGTTCCAAATGTGCAAGTAGTCCAGCCCATATGCTTCGTCGTTTTTAAGAACTGTAGGCACCTTCTGACGTCGGAACCACCCGTCCTTCTACTCGTTCATCTTCTGCGAGTACTTTCTATGCGCCTTTGCGTCAAATTCTTTGCGGACGATAAAAGTCAGTTGTGGCTCCCACGTAAATTCTTGCTGAAAAACAAAACAATACCCGAAATACTATTGACAATTGGAATGTAATATAAAAGATGAATTTTTAATTTAGAATATAAATACATACCGCAAATTGCCGAAACCATGTGTCCTGATCTGCCACCGGCATGGACTCATAAGTGGGATACGGCTTACTTATCAGGCTTTTGATCATTGAGTTGATGGAACTCGAAATACCGTTTCCCGAATATTAGAACCTACACGGTATTTTGTTTCATATTTTGTTAACAATTTTATTAAGTTAATATAAGCCTATAAATTTTTTAAAGTAGTCATTACCAGGTCGGGTTAGGTGGTACATCTGGATCAAGTCGTGTCAACCTTTCCCGACCGCGATGCTCATTGCCGTACGAGCAGAGGCAGTTGTACCCATAAGAGGAGTGTCGGGGATATGCGACTGACTCGCAGTCCTACCTCTCGTAGTGGAAGTACCGGCGCCGCTAGTCTCATGATATAGGCCATAATTCCTACGAATTACAAAATTTTTACATAACTTTAAAATTAGTATTTAAAATTACTATGTCAATTATAAATTTAAAATTTACAATCTTTAGTACGGAGTTTGGGCTTTTGGGATTTTGGGAATCTTTAAAATCTTTAAAATTTAAAGTTTACAATCTTTAAAATTTAAAGTTACATGTTTTTAAAAGTTACATATTTTTAAATTTTTTTAAATTTAAGAGTTACATGTTTGTAAAAGTTTTTAAAATTTTTAAAAATTTAAGAGGTTTTTTTTTTTTTAATCAAGAATTTTAACAATTTTTAATTTATAGAATTTTGTATATTAATCATATTATAAATCTCAATAAATCCTTAAAAATTACAAACACTTATTACAATTGAAATTCAATTAATTGCAAATGGTAATTTCCTAAATTTATCATAATACCTTAATCCATATATCCATAAATCCCTAATTTCTCATAATTTCAAAATTCATAAAATTTTCTAAATCCCTAAATTCATAAAATTTTCTAAATCCTTAAATCTTAAATTCCTAAACATCTCATAATCAATTACGAAATCATGTTAAACAATGCTTCTAATTCGACATTTACTCATTCCCAATTGAATAACACACAATTTCAAGCACAAATCCGTTCATAATATTTAAAATCAACAAAAACTTACATTGTCTCGTTGATTTGGTGAGAGGGTTTGTGAATTGGAATTGGGACGTCGGAAAAACGGTGACAAACGGCGGTGATTCGGCAGCGTAACGGACGGAAAGACGAAGGCGATTTGGGGAAAAAAAAGTTTCTCTGGTTCTGTTTGCGGGGAAAACAAAGTCTGTGATTTTAAAAGACTATGCGACGGAATTCACGCTTTTTTGATAAGATCGAAGTGTTTAGGCGGCAAGAAATTAGGGTTTTCCGTCTGAAATCCGTCTGAAATTATGACGGAATTCTGACGGATTTTTATTTTTATTTTAATTTTTTCACGATCCGACTAAAACTAATATAAAATTAATAATCCGTCAGAAATCATTCAGCATTTATGAAGGATTTCTGACAGATTTCTTAAAATCAATTATTTTCTACTTGGAGATAGAAAAAATTAAATAAAAGTATGAATACGTCGGACATAAAGTTATTTATTTTTCCTTGCTCTGAATATAAAATATTTCAATTTAAGATTCATAATAAATTTAAAATATTTTTCCTTTCTCCGATTTATATATTAAGATTTTAGCCTCTTTTACTTATTGTTTTCTATTGTTTTTCGAGTCTTTCAATTTCTTTTTGGTGTCTTTTGAGATTTTAGGAGGCTCTCGAGCATGGTTTGGAGTTATTGGGGCTCATTGGAGCAAACGAGACAAAATTGGAGCAAAAAGCCGATTTTCCCTATCCGAGCACCTGCTCGCCCCGATCCGAGCACCTGCTCGCCAAAGGATCGAAGACTTTTATCTCCTGGAATTGAGACCGACCGGTCCCACTACCAGTCCCACCGGTCCCGATTCCAGAGACTCATATTGACGAAATTTTTAAAAAATTATATTCCGTCAGAAATCTGTCATAATACTGACGGATTTCTGACGGATCATTAAATTCATATAATATCTATTCGGAGATTTAAAAAATCAATACAAAACCAAAGGAGTCGTGCCGGCATTACTCTTGCAAAAAGCAGACGCGCCAGGAATACTGCATTTTTAGTAGTAGTTGTGCTGGCACAACTCTTACCAACATCTCCAAACTTTAGATATTTACATGTTATAAAAGGAGACATTGAATTTAGATTTCAATTGGAAATAATTTTTTGAATTGATTGGTTTTTTATTTTATTTTCCAGACGGCTCAGACCCGAGTTGCGCAACTGATGAATGTTAAAGCATTTTCAGTTGTTTAAATCTTGTGTTGCTTGTTTCGGGGATTTTTCAAAAGTTTACCATGCTTCTTGCGTAACAGGAGGTGAAGAATTGTTCATTTGTGGGAAGTGCTTAAGTTTCTCTTTTCATTTATTTTGTATATTCATCCGCAATATTAATAATCATTTGAATTGTGAATTGTAAAGTTTTCTAACGGATTATTAATTTTATATTTGTTCTATTTGGAGATTTAAAAAATCAATACAAAACCAAAATCCGTCAGAATTTCTGACGGATTTCTGACGGATTATTAATTTTATATTTCTTCTATTCGGATAGTTGAAAAATCAATAAAAAAACCAAAAGCCGTCAAAAATCCGTCATAAATTATGACGGATTGCTGACGGATTATTAATTTTATATTTGTTCTATTCGGAGAGTTTAAAAATCAATAAAAAAACCAAAAGCCGTCAGAAATCCGTCAAAATTATGACAGATTTCTGACGGATTATTTATTTTATATTTTAATTTCTAGGCGAGAATATTACTTTAACACAAAATCAGTCGTAAAAACCGTAATATGACATATAAAATCATTGATAAACAAACATTATTTTCATTATTTTAAGATTACATTACACATATAAAAATATGACATTACAAATAAAATATGACATTAAATAGGAAATAGGAAATATTACACATAACAACATAATCCAGATAAACTCGTACAATGGATAGTCGGAAAATATTAAATTCATGGAGGGGACAGATGTTTACTCATCATCTGAGTCTGGAACTGTTTCATATTCGTACCCAGTAGTTCCTTCATCTTCCTCATCCATGGTAGCTACTTCCGTTGGTTGGTATTCAGCAATCATCGAATGAGCACCGATGATTTGTGTGAAAAATGAATTTAGGTAAGTCTTCCCAGCAATATTTATAAACGTATGATATACATCTACCTTAACAATGTTCCGCTCTGTGATGTTCATGTACTTTGAGTTCCTGTTAAAACGGCAAACAGTAATATTTTTAGGATGACCACCGCACCTACACCAGTCGTGAGTCTGTACTCGTCATTCTTGAAGATGTTAAGGTGCATGGTTCCCTCGATTTTTCCTGAAGGATCTTTTAGGGTTACTAGCAGATATCCCTGGTCATTAGGGGTCAAACTAGAGAGCATAGCCACAATCTGGTAATGAAATATAATATACTTGTTAGATAAATTGTATCTCTAAATGTTAATAAAATTGGTCGAAAACGTAAACCTTTTTGATTTTCACAAATTGTGAATGCGGGGATTGAATTTCTGCGACCTGGATCCATAAAGGTGTGCTCCTATTGTTATAAGAACCTACATGTATGAAGGATATATTTAATATTTGTCAGAGACAATAATTATTGTTAAAGTAAATGCGGTAATTATATAAATATATACCTACACGGATTATGTAATCAATAGTTGAAGTCCACCGAGGAGTACTAAAATCCTGGTCGGCCTGTGGTGCCTCATTAATGACATCTCGAATAAAATCTTGTGTTGGGCGTGTCTGAGAACTTTCACCTCGTACCACCTTTGCATCATGAGACCTCTTGCGAAACAGTCCTCGCCGAACGACTTGGCCAGGTCCCGGTATTACGGGCGTTTGGTTCTGGGATTGTTGAGTTGGATGGAGTGAAATTGTCGATTCAGCATTAGTAACATTTAAGTTATCGTAAAGAGGGCTTGAAGAAAAATGAGTTGTGTTTGGAGGGTTTTGACCGGGGGCGCGGTTTTGCATATAGTAATTCCATAGATCTCTGTTTGCCATTACGCAATTGAATATTTATGTGTTGTTTTATGATTTTGTGTTCAAATTTTTTTATGGAAGAATGAGAAAATGTGCAAACTTATGTAGAACGGATATCCATAAGATTTCCGTCGGAAAACCGTTATAACACTCCGACATAACACCCCACCAATCCCATCGGCCACTGCAGATGATTTATTAACCACTCAAACATTGCCGACATCGCAAACCGTCGAAATTCTGTCTGAAATCCGTCAACATAATTCTGACGACATAGTTCCGGTGAAAATCTGTCAGTTCATCAGACCAATCAAACGTTGCCGACATCGTGTAGTCTGAATTTCGTCGATATTCCGTCTGTAAAACCGTAGGAATACCGACGGGATACCAACGGTTTATACATATAACTTCTACTATAAATACATTGATGATGGAGTGGATATCTTCTACCCCTCTCACTAACACAAAAAATTTCTTCTACCTCTCCTAACGAAAAATCTATATCAAAAACCGTG
The DNA here is from genome assembly GCA_963576765.1 of Draba incana. Lineage (NCBI taxonomy): Eukaryota > Viridiplantae > Streptophyta > Magnoliopsida > Brassicales > Brassicaceae > Draba > Draba incana. The sequence goes on along the minus strand of OY755211.1, from coordinate 27,507,518 downwards.
GTAAATGTTTTGGATATTCCAAAATTCTCGTGGAAAACTGAATCTCATTGCGACGAATTCACTCAAGAGATTCTCACTTACTCGTGGGAATTTGATACCTGCTCACCAATCCATCAGGAATATTCCACATCAACAATAGTGTCGGACAGCCAGTGCTTGCCAAACAACCACCACATTCCAAAATTGTCGTGGGAATCGGAATCTCAGTGCGACAAACACACTAAAGATATACCCACATACTCGTGGGCAGATGATTCATGCACTCCAAAAAATGCAGATGGGTTCGGTTTTCGTAATCACAAATACGATAACCAGCCAGAATGTCCTGACCAGAAGCGGGTTGTCAATGCCGGCCAACCATATCAATTCACTGAACAGTCATATACTTATGGTGGAAGTACTTCAACAGAATGTAAGGATCAATACTATGATTTTCAATTCGCCCAAAGCCCAGAAACGCCAAACTTAAATATTGACGTTGATGCAATCAAAAGTGAATTGTGCGATGGATTTTTAGATTCTCTATCAAAGAATAAAAAGGGAAAGAAAATTTTAAAATGGTTCTAACCAATGGTAAGTTTGGAGTGGATACAGACATATGTTTTTAAAATTAATCTTGTCTATTTATGTGTTTGTACCATAACCGTAGTGTGTTTAATATTTGCAAGTCTTTAATCTACCTGTGTATTAAGTTGTTTTAAATTTTAAGTTTCATTAAATGTAATGTTTTATTGGTGTTGCATAATCAAAATATATTGTTAATTAGTAACCGGAATTGATTATAAATTATTAAATGTCAATAATATACAAGATTCGTCCTCAGCTTAAATGGTTATGCTTCCTTTAAAACTATATCAAACCCGAGTTCGAATCCGGGGTGGTGTGCAATTTTATTGTTTTCTTATTTGTCCGTCGTAATATTGAGATTGTCTTCCACAATCAGATTTGTTAATGAGCAATGGCAAAATATTGTAAATTTTTGTCTACTATATATGCAGTACACTATATTACAGGGAACCCATAGATGTGAGAGTACAACATTCATAACTACACATTTATTCCTAAATTATTAATCTGAATCTCCTGATTCACTTTCACTAGGGATGGAGTCTGAATCGTCGTCAAATTCGTCACGTGTTTCCTCATCGTCCGAATGCACTAGATCATCCCCGATATGGGTGACATCAACGATAAGGTCAATGCTATCCATCTCCTCCACAGGTGACATTGGTATACTTCTCGATGGTTGTAGAGCATCATGTTCTGGAACTCCATATATTTTTCCTCTCGGGTTAATTGGAGTTATTGTGATCCAAGGATCTGTATGATAGGCAACTCGAGGATATGGAATGTTGCAAACCTATTAATAAATAGTGGATATTGTTAATATATGATATATCACGGTTTTTTACCCATTTTAACCATGATATAATTTGGTTTTGTATTAGTATTTTTTGTATTTTGTATCTTTTATGTTGTTTTTGTTGGAAATGGTCATTGGAGCTCAAAGGGAAGATTTGGAGCAATTTTGGATCATTTTGGAGCTTAAAGATCAAAGTGGAATCGAGGCAGAAGCTCATCTGTCGATCGACAAGACACTTGTGTCGATCGACACCTGAAGCAACGAAGCAGAGAAGATCTTTAAAACACTCCTGTCGATCGACATAGTATATGTGTTGTCGATCGACAACAATTTTAAAGACGCAGAAGATTTCCACAGAGGCTCCCCCGTCGATCGACACTGCTCCTCCGTCGATCGACAGGCTCAGCAGAATAAAGAGTTTTGGATAAGTTAGAGATTTCTTCACACTTAAGTAAACTTTAGATATTTATTTTTGAGGTTTCCTTCTTATGAAGTAACCTATAAATATCTAGATATTTTGATCCCACTTGTTTAGGGATTAAGTAGTATAAATATGTGTGAAGGAGGAAAGTTGTAAAATATATTATTTTTGGAATACAAAATCCAAACTCTCTCAAAAGAGTTTGGCTCTAGCTTAGCCCGAGTCTCGCAGCTCCGTTGCCGCAGTCGTTAGCCTTCTTCGGATGTTCTAAAGCTCTACTCCATGTGGATCGATACCTTGAAGTGCTGCAAACGACATGCCGTCATGATTGCGGTGTTGTTGCACGTTGAGGGTAATTGACGTGCCGAGCCCCGAAAAGCTCGCACAATCAGTTTGGCGCCGTTGCCGGGGAGTAGATGCGATTGCCATCAGAGTTAGGACAAAGGCTAATTCTAGAGTTTTCTTGAGTTCTTCTTTCATCTTTTTCATTTTTTCTTTTGTTGTTATTCTTTTCCCTTTTTCTTGTGATTTTGCACTCTTGGGCGTCGTTACTTGGAGTGAAGGAAACAATCAAGGAGAGTAAGAGTAAGAAGACACAACCGTCAAGCTAGCGACGTTAAACGCGCCTCTTGGGGACTCCCCCAAGCCTATCTTTAATTTCGTTTTTAATGTTTTAATAAACCTTCTTCCGGGCTATCGTTTGTTCTTTGCTTGAGGACAAGCAAACGCTAAGTCTGGGGGCGTGATATATCACGGTTTTTTACCCATTTTAACCATGATATAATTTGGTTTTGTATTAGTATTTTTTGTATTTTGTATCTTTTATGTTGTTTTTGTTGGAAATGGTCATTGGAGCTCAAAGGGAAGATTTGGAGCAATTTTGGATCATTTTGGAGCTTAAAGATCAAAGTGGAATCGAGGCAGAAGCTCATCTGTCGATCGACAAGACACTTGTGTCGATCGACAGATGAGCTTCTGCCTCGATTCCACTTTGATCTTTAAGCTCCAAAATGATCCAAAATTGCTCCAAATCTTCCCTTTGAGCTCCAATGACCATTTCCAACAAAAACAACATAAAAGATACAAAATACAAAAAAATACTAATACAAAACCAAATTATATCATGGTTAAAATGGGTAAAAAACCGTGATATATCAATATACATGAATAACAAACCTTAATTATGAATACGTAGGTAAACATATTATTGTATTGATAGTTGGTCTGCTTGAGATGCAAGGATAAATGGATCGTAATACTGTAGTTTCCGGCTTGAATTTATGGAAATAACACCAAGAGGGTCAACTCGAACCCCTCGACCATTGGATGGATCATACCAATCGCACATAAACACAATGCACCTCAAGTCCAACATTCCTGGATAGTGGATTTCCAAGATTTCGTTTAAAATCCCATAGTACATGGTATCACCTGACTGCGCCGAAATACCATAGTCCAAAGTTAACCTTTGACGTCCTTCCTTACGGATCCTGAACAAATATCCCCTAGTGCAAAACTTGGGATATGAAGTCGCGGTGCTGCGTAAACCCTGAACAAACTCCACTAACCATGTCGGGAGTGATTGACCACTTGCTAAACTTTAGGAAACCTAAAAAATGATATAAGTAAGATATCAGTAACATATGAACGTGAAAACCTGGAAAAGTAAGAGTAAGTAATTATATTAAACTTACATAACATTTCAACCACCCTAGAAATTCTTCATCTTTCAAGACAGCAAGTTCGGCATTTGTCTTATCAGAATGGTAATCACGTGCGAGAGACATGTAGATCATGTAACATAACAGTCGTTAGTAGATGAAGGCAAATAATTCCATAAATTTAGTATAATAACTGATATACCTTTCGTACTCCAAAATTTCCTCACAGTTTCTGAGGATATACGTATGCAAATGTGTGACCTCTTGTGGTGATAGTTTGCGTTTCTTTCCTTTTCCACTTGCTCGACCAACTTGGGCAAACAACTCAGGAACAACCACGACATAGACTGTTTTGTCACCTCTATCATCATGTCGGGCAGGACGTCTCGCCTTAGTACGAACTTGCGATGGAAAGTAATATTCGGCAAAGTGTGAGACTTCCACGTTTAGGATTTGTGCGACAATAGATCCCTCAACCTTTGCTCAATTTTTTAACCTTTTTCTTCAGGTGGAACATGTAACGCTTGAATGGATACATCCATCGGTATTGAACAGGGCCTCCTAAGGCTGCTTCTCGTGGGAGGTGAATAGGAAGATGTTCCATAACGTCAAAAAAGACGGTGGAAATATCTTCTCAAGATTACAAAGGAGAACCGGGATATTGGACTCTAAGTTACGTATCCCGTGGACTGTAAGCGTTCTTGAACATAAATCTCGGAAGAATGCACCAACGCCTGTAAACGAAAAAATAAACAAGTTAATTAGTACATATATAGTAATATTATGGTAGTAAGAAACTAATGGGAGTACAAAATATACCTCCAATTGCTTGGAGGATTAGTTCTGGAAGAAGATATGCAAATACAAATGGAAGAAGACGCTGCATCACGACATGACAATCATGACTCTTCATTCCTATAAACTTCCCTTCCGTCGAATCCACGCAATTACGTAGATTAGATGCGTAGCCGTCAGGAAATTTTACAATTTTTTTGAACCATTCAAAAAATACTTCTTTTTGACCAGCGTCTAACCGGTACGCAGGCATCGGCAATCTACCATAAGCCAAAACATCGAACCTCCACTTTTGACTCTGCGCAGGCTTGCCGCCCTTGCCAGTTGCAGAACTCCGAGAATGTTGTTGTTGTTGTCTCCTCGGCTGAATAGCAGGGGCAGCTACAGATGGAACCCTCACAGGTGGAACAACTACCGAGCCAGCCTGCTCACACTGATCCTCCTCTATAGACGCAGCAAGCTCCACCAGTTTTGACCTCGAGGCGTACATAGAACCACATCACTGAGTCCTAATGCTCAAACGAAGCCCCTGGAAGAACCTCTGTATTTGGGTCAGCTCGTCGAAAAAATCAATGGCAAGTCTAATCTAGACTTCCAGTTGTATTTGTATACTTGATCGAATATCAATATAAATCCATTTTCCGTTATCTTGGTCTCGATCCTTGTTAGATCTATATATTTCTTATGACTAAAGTTTCTTTTCCGAATTCACATATAAATTCTTAGTGTGGAATCTAGCTTCCACAGTTAATTTTATGTTTTGTGTAATTTGGATACCCATTCGGTTTTTGGTTCGGTTCGGGTTCAGTTTCGGTTTTTCAGTTTAAAAAAAAAAAACCCATTCGAGTATTTTATAAAATCGGATTCGGTTCGGTTCGGATAATTTTGGGTCGGATTTGGTTTGGTTTTTTGGTTTCGGATACCGAGCCCTTATTCCCTTTAATGTTGGCGAGGCATACTCATGCACAAATACGCTTTGAGATATCTCAAAAACCAGTTGAACCTGGATATTATGGTTTATCAATGTAAAAAAGTCTTAATTCCGTAAACTCCAAATGAAATATGTTACACACTAGTAAAGTATACGAGTAAATAAATTACTGAAAAAACCACACTAAAAGAACATTTTACATTGCCCATTAGCAGTGCCAAAGAGAACGAAGAAGGTAAATAACGATTAGCTTTCATTTGATTCAAGACATTAGCATGACAATATTTTTTTCTATCAAAATAATCAAGCGTTAATAACAAACCAGAGAAAAAGAGATGATTTTTCTCAAGCAGATTATAGCAAAAACATAAGAAAGGGAGAGAGAGGGGACGTGAGCAATAATAAGATGAAGACAATAGTAATAACTCTTTGTGCATTGAGATTTTCTTTACTTGCACTATCGTTTTGTGCTTATTAGGATGAAATTTTGGTGCTTATTGTCTAAAGGCTTTCTTCATCATCATCATCATGATCATTGTCGATTTGTTTTTGCTCTCAATACAGCCTCCGCTTTTGTTTCTCTCGACGATTCGCCGGAATCTCAACGCACAATATCTATGAAATTAATTTATTGAATATCTTCTACGTTCTAGGTTTATGAAATCTAGAACAAATGGTATTGACAAACACAAAGCCACGAAGTATGTCTAATAGTCCGATTCTGATGCCGGCGGCCGCGGCTTCTCCGGCTCGGTCGGAGGCTGTTGGACGAGTTAATGAAATAGAAGGATCGAAGGTGGTTGAGAATGAATCAGTTGTGAAGAAGGTTGAGAGTAAATCAGTTGCGAAGGGTTTAGATGGAGAAGCGGAAGCTTTTGATTTGGCAGGAGAGAGGTTTTATGCTTCTCTTTCAGAAAATCAAGAGATAAGAATAATAAGAGTAAAAAGAACTTTCCCTTTGCTACAGTAACTGGACGAAAATTTGGCGATTTTCGATTTCTGATAATCCAATCCGTGATTTCTGTTCTCCATGGCGAAGAAGAAGAAGCCTCCTTCTTCTCCTTCTGTCTCAGCTCAGGCAGCCACGAATCGTTCCACAGGAGCTGGGGCGATTTCTTTCAAGCATTCAGCTCCGAGTTCAGACCCGAAAACTTCTGTCGTTGCTTTGGAGGTTGCTCCGATCTTGAAAGAGGTTAGCTCGAGGAACCTCAGTGACGAATTAGAATCCCCTATGGCCGGAATTGAGAATTCCGCTCATCAGATTTCACCTTTGCCCAAGAACTTCGTCGGCTCAGAGGCCTCTCTTTCGAGGGACCAAGCTACGGAGACGCAAGATGTTCAAAATCAGGAATATGGGTCTTCTGGGATCCAATTATCGGTTGACTTGCAGCTGGAATCGCCGTCCGACGAGTCAAAGCTGGCTTCTTCCTCGAAAGCGGTTCCGACCAAGCCTCTTTGGAAGGATGTGCTAAGGGTTAGTTCCTCAGCTTCCGATGCTAAGGACGAGAGCTTTGTTCTGGAATCAGGTGAGAAATGTATCCAGATTCCAAATGCGATGATAGAGAGGAACAAAAAGCAGTGGGAGAACTTCATCATTGGACAATTCTATGGTGATGCGCCGTCTCGTGGTGCGGCATATGCAATTGCTAATGGGATTTGGAGTAATCGGTTGCGGGACATCTCGGTTTCTCGTCTAAGCGATAGAGCCTTTCTATTTAGAATTCCTAATGCGGCAACAAGGCGTCGAGTTCTTAGTCAAGGCTTGTGGCACTTTGATGGTGAAACAATGTTTGTCGCCAAATGGGAACCAGGCGTCTCCCCTGAATTACCTGAACTCACTTCAGCCCCGGTCTGGCTCGAGCTAAGGAATGTACCGCTTCAATTCTACAATGACGAATCCTTGAAGCGGATAGCATCTCTGGTTGGAAAACCAGTCCACTGTCACCAAGAGACATTGAATCTTTCAAATCTGGAGGTGGCCAAAGTTTATACTCTCATTGATCTAAGAGAACGATTACCTGAGTTTGTGAGTGCACAATTCGAATCAGGTCATATTCAGAGAATCAGTATCTCCAGCCCTTGGTTACCACCAATATGTCCTCTTTGTAATTCGGTTGGACACAGCTCTAAAAGATGTCCTGGTGCCCCTATATCCTGCTCAGATTGCAACTCCAAATCGCATAAGCTGGAAAATTGCCCAAGGAGGAAAGAGTCTGACAATAATAAGTTATCAACAGCTCATAAGCAGAGTCTGGACGAGGCTAATAAGAGTGTAAGTCGGGACTCTTTAAAGAAGAAGTTAGTACACCCAAAAGTCTCTGTGGGTTCAAAGAGTAAATCAAGGGGAATAGTTATTAAGGAACCATCGGAAGTTGTTGTTCATCAATCTCGGATGCCAGAATCAGAGGGTGAAAAACGTCTTGGTAAGCAGGTTATGGAGGAAAATAACGACGCTTCAGATTATATCTCTTCGGATTCTGAAGCTTTCGACGATATAGAAGACGGTTTTACGAAATATCTCTCCCCAAGGCAGAGGAAGAGGGATAGGGGCAATAGCCCCAAATCTCCTTAATTTTTCAAATGGCAGGAAAAAATTTTGAAATTTTCAGTTGGAACGTACGGGGTTTCAACAAATCGGATCGGCGTAGAGCTTGTAGTAGGTGGATCAGAGAGAGTAAAGCGGTTTTTGGAGCTCTGATGGAAACCAAAGTGAAAGTAGATAAGGCGGAAGGGTTCTTAAAGAAGCATTTTCCCGGATGGAACCTTGTTTGTAACTACGAGTATTCGGACTTAGGTCGTATATGGATATTATGGGAGGCTTCGGTTTTGTTTTCGGTTATCTCGAAGTCTAAGCAAATGATTTCTGGAATTGTTAAGCTTCCAGGTTTAGATATGGATCTTGCTGTGTCCTTTGTCTATGCGGCAAACTTGAAATCAGAGAGGCTTCTCCTTTGGCAGGAAATTATTGATTTGTCGAAGAATGTAATCATCAGGAATAAGCCATGGGTTTTGATGGGGGACTTTAACCAAAAGTTGGACCCACATGATGATTCTTCAGGCTCTACGAGAATCTCCGGTGGAATGAAGATGTTTAGAAACTGCATGTTGACTGCGGAGTTACAGGACTTGGTTTTTAAAGGCTCTCATTTCACTTGGTGGAATAAGCAGAAGGAGAATCCTTTAGCTCGAAAGCTGGACAGAATCCTAGTTAATGAAGATTGGATGCTGAAGTTGCCTTTCTCCTTTGGTTTCTTCGGGGAGCCTAGATTTTCTGATCATAGCCCGAGTGGAGTTTCCCTTTCTTCTCATGCAGCTAGAGGGAAGTCTTCTTTCAAATTCTCTAATTTTCTCTTGGATCATCCTTCCTTCCTTTCCATGGTCGCTAACTATTGGTCTTCTGTATCGATTAGAGGAACCGAGATGTTTTCTATTGCTAAGAAGCTTAAAGGTTTGAAAAGACATATTTGTCAGCTGAATAGGGATAACTACTCGGGTATCGAGAAAAGGGTTGCAGAAGCGATGGAGAGCCTGAGAGTATGCCAAGAGAATCTCCTGAAGCACCCAACGGCTTTGTTAGCTCAGCAAGAGAAAGTGGCTTTCGCTAAATGGTCTTCTTTGGCTTTGGCAGAAGAGAAGTTTTATCTCCAAAGATCTCATGTAAACTGGTTGTCCTCTGGAGATATGTGCACTAAGTTCTTTTTTCGGTCAGTCATGGCAAGGAACTCGAGGAATCATATTCATTACTTGCTTAATGGGCAGGACCGGTTGGATTCTCATCTTGGTGTAAAGAATCATTGTGTAGACTTTTACTCATCTTTACTGGGTGTTGGAAATCCTATGTTGAGCCCTAGCCAGCTGCGGGAAATTCAATATAATACTAAGATGCGGTGTTCTAATGACCTCAAGAGAATTTTATCGGCTCAGATTTCCAATGAGGAGATTAGAGAGGCCGTGTTTGGATTACCCAGAAACAAAGCTCCGGGCCCAGATGGTTTTACAGCAGAATTTTTTCGGCGAACTTGGCCTATAATTGGGCATGATTTCTCTCTGGCTATTCAGGAATTCTTCAGATCAGGTCAGCTTCTTTCTCAATGGAATTGCTCTCTGATCTGTTTAATTCCGAAATTGGTGAATGCAGAGAGGCTCACTGATTTTAGACCTATCTCTTGCCTCAACACGTCCTATAAAGTCATTGCAAGAATCCTTTCTAAGCGATTGCGTGTTGCGGTAAAGGAATTGATTTCGTCTTCTCAATCGGCGTTTGTTGAGGGGAGACTGATTGTGGAGAATACTCTTTTGGCTTCGGAGATGGCCCAGGGTTTTTCTCGCACAAGTATTTCTTCAAGAGGAATGCTTAAGGTGGATATTCGGAAAGCATTTGACTCGGTTAACTGGGATTTCCTGTTTCAGGTCTTGCAGTCCGCCGATTTCCCTCCCCAGTTTGTTCATTGGATTCGGCTCTGTGTGTCATCTGTTTCTTATTCAGTTGTGGTCAATGGAGAAGTTTGTGGATTTTTTAAAGGTGCGAAAGGGCTGCGTCAAGGTGACCCTATCTCTCCTTACTTGTTCCTACTAGTCATGGAATATCTTTCTTCTTCTTTGGCTCGAGGGTTTGAGGATGGGCACATTGGGTACCACCCAAAGGCTCGTGACTTAAAGATTTCCCATTTGTCTTTTGCTGATGATTTACTAATATTGTTTGATGGGAAATCGAGCTCTCTTCAAGGAATATTATCTGTTCTTTCCGGTTTTCAGACTCTTTCGGGCCTGGCTATTAACCGCGGAAAATCTGCTTTATTCTCTGCTGGGATTAGTTCTACTGATTCCGAGGAGATGGCAAATTCAGGTTTTTTAAATGGTTCTTTTCCTATCCGCTACTTGGGCCTTCCTCTTGTTCAAAGGAAGCTCAGGAAAAGTGATTACAGTCATCTTCTTGATAAGCTTGCTAGTCGTTTTTCTCAGTGGGAGAACAGAGCTCTAGCATATCCGGGAAGGGTGCAGCTTGTGAAGTCAGTAATCTATGGTAGTCTCAACTACTGGATGCAGGCGTTTATTCTTCCAAAAGGATGCTTGAAGAGGATAGAGCAAATGTGTTCTCGGTTTATATGGAATGGAAACATTAGGAAAACTTCAGGTATCCGAGTCTCTTGGAAATCTATTTGTTTGCCTAAAGAGGAAGGAGGTTTGGGTCTCCGCGATTTGGATACATGGAACAAGACTCTATGCCTTAAATTGATTTGGAATCTTCTCACGTCAGGAGGTTCTCTGTGGGTTGCCTGGTCAAAGCACACCTATGGTAACGGTTCGAGTTTTTGGGCGATTCAGGAAAGACAAACGGATGGCTGGGTCTGGAAGCAGCTCCTTCGTATTCGATCGCTTGTGAGACCTCACTTCTACTCGATTCTGGGAGATGGTCAGTCAACGAGCTTCTGGCATGATAATTGGTGTCGTTTGGGACCTTTGATTGAGTTCTTTGGCGCAGATGGTCCTAGAGAAATTGGTATCCCTTCATTGGCTTCAGTGGCTGATGTTGTTCGAAGAGGCAGTTGGTTTCTCCGGCCTGCTCGATCCTCCAAAGCACTAGAGCTTCACATTACCTTAACCCTGATCAGCCCTCCTATGAGGGATCACGGTTCGGACTCTATTTGCTGGAGGAACTTAGGAGACTCAACTACGCATGTGGATTTCACTTCCAAGCGGCTTTGGCAGGTTCTTCGGCCAAGAGCGCCCAGGCAGACTTGGTTTGAAGCGGTTTGGTTCAAACATCACGTCCCTCGGCACGCATTTGTTTTTTGGATGGCTCATGTTGATCGGCTCCCAGTCCGATCTCGTCTCTGTCATTGGGGGGTAATCTCTTCTCCTCTTTGTGTTCTTTGTGACGACCAAGTAGAGGATAGGGACCACCTTTTCCTATACTGCTCGTACTCGCTCCAGGTTTGGGCCAAGGGGCTCTCCCGATTAGGGCACACGGTGAACTTTTTCGCTGACTGGTCCTCGCTAATTACTTGGATGATGACAAAGTCTCCTCGTATCACTACTCTGTTGAAGAAGACGATGATCCAATGCACGATTTATTTCTTGTGGCAGGAACGCAACAACAGGATTCATTGCCGACCTGCTCGTCCTGTTCAGCAGCTTTTTAATGTCATCGATAGATGCGTTAGAGATCGAATATTAGGTTGCCGAGATAGCAAAGGATTCAGGACTTTGCTTTCTGAATGGTTATTGCATGCTTGATGGCACCTTTTGTATCTGATGTCTTTTATGCTCTTTTTTATTTTTTTTTGGGAGCATAAGAGTATAGTTTGTAATTTTTCCTAACAAGGCAATAAATTTATTTTTATCAAAAAAAAAAAATCAAGAGATTCAAAGTCAGGAGGGTGTGATGAAAGAGGGGAACTCGGAATCGGAATCCAATCCAGTAGTATCGGCTCCGGTCACTAAGAAAACGTGGGCAAATGTTGTCCAGAAACGTACTTTTTCAAAACAAAAGTTTGAGGTCACTGAGATGGATGGGAAACAAAGGGTTTTTATTCCTAAGAGTGTCTTTGAGGGAGCAAAACCACTACGGGAAGATTTTCTGATCGGCAAATTTCTAAACACATCAGCTCCACATGTTGGAAAGATTCACATGATCGTGAATAAAATTTGGAGGTTGGGAGATAAAACCACGCTGATTGATGTTTTTGCAGTCAATGAAAGAACTGTGAAATTTAGAGTACGGAATGACGCAATGAGAAAACGTATTTTGAACAGAGGCATGTGGAATATCATGGATATTCCTATGACAATCTCAAAATGGACACCGTTTGCGGAGGAAGCACAACCTGCGATGAAGTCTATTCCATTATGGGTCGCTTTATCAGGTGTTCCACCATCTATGTTCTCAGATAAAGGCTTGGAATTCCTCTCTAGTGCTGTAGGGAAACCAATTCGTTTGCATCCAAACACAGAGGCGTGCATGAGTTTTGAGGAAGCAAAAATTCTGGTGGAAGCGGATCTAACAAAGGAGCTTCCAAAGGAATATGTATGTACATGTGAAGAAGAAGGAGAAATGGAGGCAGTGGTTAAGTATTCTTATCCTTGGTTGCCTCCAAGGTGCAGTATATGTGACAAATGGGGACATGTAACAGAGGGATGCTTAAGAGTTGAATCTCGATCTAACTCACCAAAGGCAAGCCCAAAAAAGAATATTTCAACTGAAACTACTAAGGCAATAGTGGATACTGAAGTGTTGCTGAGTATAATCACTAACCGTCATCCGCTTTGTGAGCAACGGTAGTCCAAGGTATCTAACAGGAAGAGCTCCCGATGCAAAAGGGAAAGTATGCAGAATCGCCTCTTTGTCAGAGTCTACAACCCCTGCCATGTATATAGTTGATTTCTCAAGGCTTATTTGTAGTCCTGAAAACTCAGCAAAGTGGTTAAAAACCTCAAGTATACCCTCAATTGATCGTTTTTTCCCATCTGTAAAGACTAGTAGGTCATCCGCAAAACATAGATGAGTGAGCTCAATTGATCGTTAGTGATCCCAACACCTGCAACAGTAAATCCACTTTTTCTAGAACTGAATCTGGTTTTGTGACTTTTCGTATACATATCTTAAATACATGATCAACATTATTAATATGTAATAGATTTGGTTATAGATGTTATTATTACATATCTAAAGTCGTGTTTGATTTGCATATAATCCTCTGAAAATAATTGATTCATGCTGTTTAAAAACATCTTCCAAAATGTTGTTGGGTTATTATGGCTAGAACTAATATTTAATGGGTTTTATAGGTAGTCTCCCTTACTTCAATACCAAAGCGCACTACCGTTGATTTTCTAAGCCCTACGATACGGTATATTCGACCCATCTATACAAAAGAAAATCTCATAATATTCTTCAACACATATTCCCTCTCTCATTGCTTCTGATAAAACATAAAAAAGAGTAGCATTGATAAACAGATGAAGCATATGTCGACTCTTTGTAAATGAAATTATGAAGAACAACGACTTTGACTCCATTCTCTCGCTCCTTATATCTCCATCTTTAACAAATAAGTATACATAACATCATAATATATACAATCACATGCACACACATATATATCTTTATGTCATAGTTTATAACACTTATCAGCACGTCAGTTTCTTTTTCCGGTCATATACTACAAAGGTAAAACCAATTTTCTATCCGTTCATATCAGAAAAGTGAGATTTTAATTTTGTTTGTTTTTGATCTAAATAAATCTATGTACTATTTACAAAATGGTAGGTTCGCCTACTCCTTCATTTTATAGTAGTCTACACCTGGTAATTATTATATGTAAAGACATATAAAAGGCTGTGGATGTTACTCGTTATAAAACACCTTAGTGATAACGAGTGTACTAATAAAACACTCGTTTTCACTCTCTTGAGGTTCAAAATTTCTAATAACAAATTCTACTCTTTTTTTTTTCTCCATAAATAGTAAATATGATAAACACTGGACACTCTTTAGTCAAAAAAGTAAAAGAGAGAAAAAATGTCAACAAAGGAAATAGCTAGAACAAATTTTCCCCCCTCCAAAATAATTGAAATAATAGCAATTTCTCTAAAATAGAGATACATTGGAAAACAAATAAAAAAATGCTATAATTTTCTCTATTTTTAGGAGTCATAACCATAAACATGTTTTAGTTTATGGCTATGACTTATATCTAAAACATGTTTTAAATTAATAATTTTGCCCTAATACTAGAAGATATCCACTGCATCCTCTACCATACTATTCATATCATGTTGAGGTAGGGAAGGCAACAAAATTGCTGGTAAGATAGCAAATAATTTTTTTTTCGAGAACTATGATCTTTTGGCTTAAACAAACTACCATTTCATCTTTAAAATCCCAAATTAAGAGGTCACAAACTTCATATTTCTCAGAGACCCTATAGCTAGTCGGCCACATAGTTTCTTCAAAGGAAAGAAACCCAAACGTAAGGGTGGATTTATCCTCCGGAATCCCATAAATTTCTCGAAGTGATTTCAGATCGTTAACCACTCCGACGAGTACCATAGAGTCCTTTAATTTGCAAAGCTTGATGCAGTCGAAAAATCCTAGAAATAACAAGCGTTAAAACTATATTAAAATCAAGTTGGTAGCGAAGAACTTTAAGAATAAATCTCTCGAATCCAGTGGAATAGGGTTTTGGAATCCAACAAAAAAGAAGCGCTCTCAAACTTTGATTAAGAAAAATAAAATATGCCTCTTGACTACAACTAAAAGTTTTTAAATAAAAAAAAACCCCTAAAAAATATCCAATATCAAAAATAAAGAAATTTTTAAAAAATAAATATATATATATATATCCTACTTTAGGTTCCTCCACTTTCGAAGAACTCGACCTCTAGTTCTAACCTAGATAACAAATCACATCTAGCTTAAATGGACAACCATAGTTAAATTGTTGAACCTTAAGTTATTTTCTTCATAAAGAACCACATATATCTTGAATAAATCATAGGTTGCAGTTTGTTGCACGTTTCAACTCGAAATTTTTAACCAAAGATAACTATGACATCATCATACGCTTTGGTGCTCTTTCGGTTGTGAACATCAACCATATTCTTTTCTTCATCGGGAAGACTAGCATCTTTTCTAGAACTATTGTCTTAAAGGATAGGGTCTAAACAAAATAATTACACATGTTTCACAAATTGTAGACAATTCCGAGTTATAAAAACAAAACTCATACAAAAAATTTACATTTTACAAACCATTTCAAATAAGTTTTTTACTTACATCGCGTTCAAACCTTGATTTTATATTCGAGAGTAGGAGATGAAAGGAGAAAAGGGGAAAGAGAATGGATCTGAAAAGGGCTCTAAAGGTAATTTTGGAGACATCAAACCCCATATTTGAACTTTGATTCGAAATTAGGAGATGGAATCGACAAAAAATAGACAAGCAAGAAAAAAGATGTAAGGAGAATGGCGAAGGAGAATAGATATAAAAACAAATAAGAAGTATCTTAAAATAAACAAATTTGGGAAAATTCAAACCCTAGGATTTGTAGAGAAGATCAATAGAAAAAAAAATGTGAAAGACATAGAATCGACAAAATCTACGGTTTACCCAAACTGAAATCAAAAACCATAGAATGGACAAAATCTAGAACAAAATTTTACCCATATATTGAAATCGAAAATCATAGAATCGAAGAAATTTTTTTAAAAAAATTACCCATATTGAAATCGAAAACCATAGAATCGACGAAATCTAGAAGAAGATTTATCTAGATTTGCTAAAATCAAACATTTGTATTTGAGAATTTAAACCGTAGATCTAGATCACTAACACAATCAAAACTCTAATCGACAAACAATAGATCTGTACCTTTTAGATTCAAAATTTTTTGATTTCAATCTCCGATAACAAATCTCATCCAGATCTCTTCGACATTTTAGGTTTTTGCAGAGAGAGAAAGAGAGAGAGAGAGAGAGAGAGAGAGAGAGAGAGTTTTCGCGTGTTTTGTGACATGGGTAGTTTAGAATTTTAGGTTTTTAAATAGTGGCTTGCTCGCAATAGTGAATGTCATGGCAAGTTTGAAAAAAAATTTTAAGGGTGGCGTGTTTGTAATTGTCTCTTTTTAAAAATAAAGAATATTATTATTACTAGTTAAAATAAAAATTTCTTTTAATATTTGAGAATTTAGTCCAATGGTGCTTATTTAGAAATAAGTTTGCATTATCTATAAAAAAATATGAATTATCTCTCAAATATCTTAATTTTCCTTCAATTTTAAAATAAAAAAAAACACGTTTAGTTGTGAGAGACACCATAATGAATGAGAGGTTATGAATAGCGATTAAAAGAGGGAGAATGGTGAAGAGAAGAGTGACTTACCGGATGGATTTAAACGAAAATATTGACATTGATCTAGTGTTTACGTCAATTCGACTATGATCTAGAGATTGTGAAGAGAAAGCACAGAGAAGAAGTTCTCAAATGGTCGGACAGCGGCGAACGATACTTGTGACGAACCTCAACAACAAACAAATCTATGGCGATTAAATATGCAAAAGATCAGTTTTTTATTATCAAAAACATCATTATGGGAATCGAATCATGAATCTTCCCAAAATGAATTTAAAATCAATGAAGAATCTGAAATTTTCTACCTTAAAGAATATATCTTGAGGAATCTCTAGTGGTTTATATATTAAGTGGTTGGTTTAGAGAACAAAAATACATGTTTCACAAATTAAAGACAATCTTGAGTTATAAAATCAAAACTCATTTATAAATTTTACATTTTACAAACCATTTTGAAATAAGATTCTACTTTTTATACATCGCGTTCGAACCTTGATTTTTATTTTTGAGAGTACGGGATGAAGGAAGAAAGGCAAAAGATAATAGATCTGAAAGGGGTTCTAAAGGTGATTTGGGAGACATCAATCCTAAGATTTGAACCCTGGTTAGAAATTAGAAGATGGATTCGACAAAAAATTGACGAGCGAGAAAAAGATGAAAGGAGAATGGCGAAGAAGAATAGATCTATAACGGCGAAGAAGAATATATTTGAAAACTATAAAAAAAATATGGGAAAATTCAAATCCTGGGATTTGTGAAGAAGAACAGTAGAAAAAAATGTGAAAGACGAATTTAGATCTAGGGTTTATGAAAAAGTAGAAGGAAAGGACGAGAGAGAGAGAGAGAGGACTTTTTATTCGGTCTTATTTTGACCCATATTGGATGCAATTAGATCAAGGATCAGGTGGATATTCACTGATTGTGCAAGTATAAAATATATATAATTTCTTAGGTACAATTGCAATTTCCTCATTTTATATTTTAGATGATTAAAAAAGAAATTTACGATATAACAAGATGTTTCAACATTTTTTACAAGGAAGAATTTGAACAATTTTAGTAATAGTGATAAGATGGGAAATATTTCAATCGTAAATACTTCCCTCTTATCACTAATACCAAAATTGTTCAAACTCTTCCTTGTGAAAAAATGGTCAAACATTTTCAATATATCATAAATTTCTTTTTAATTTATTTAAAATACAAAATGAAGAAGTTACAGTTTTAACCGGAAAAACTTATATAAATTACTTACATAATAAATCAATATCCACATAATCCCTAATCTGCATCCAATATTGGTCAAATTAAGATCGAATAAAAAGTTATTGCTCTCGTATTTTCCTTCTTCCTCTTCATAAATCTTAGTTCGGAATTTGTCTTTCACGTTTTTTTTTTTCTATTGTTCTTCTTCACAAATCCTAGGATTTGAATTTTTTCAAAATTCTTTTCTTGTTTTTAGATATATTCTTCTTCGCCGTTTTTGGATTTATTCTTCTTCTCCATTCTCCTTTTATCTTTTTTCTCGCTTGTCTATTTTTTGCCGATTCCATCTCCTAATTTTGAATGAGATTCACATCTTGGGTTTAATCCCAAATCACCTTTAGAGTCCCTTTCAAATCTATTCTCTTTCGCCTTTCCTCCTTCATCTCTTACTCTCGAAAATAAGAATCAATGTTCGGACGCGGTGTATAGAAAGTAGGATCTTATTTAAAAATTGTTTGTAAAATTTATATATGAGTTTTGTTTATAACTCAGAATTTTCTGCAATTTGTGAAACATGTATTTTTTCTCTAAAACGACCACTAAATATATAAACCACTAGAGATTCTTAAAGAGATATTCTTTAAGGTAGAAAATTCTCATATTTTTCACCGATTTTGAATTCATTTTCGGAAGATTCGTGATTCGATTCACATATTGATGTTTTTGATAATAAAAATAGATCTTTAAAAGAATTAATCGCCATAGATTTGTTTGTTGTTAAGGTTCTTCATAGGCGTCATTCGCCGCCGTCCAACCTTTTGAGAACTCCTTCTTTGTACTTTCTCTTCACCATCCTAGATCATAGTCGAATTGCTGTAAACACTAAACCAATGTAGATATTTACAATTCAGTCGATCGGTACGTCACTTTTCTCTTTACCATTCTCCTTTTTTTTAATCGCTATTCATAACCTGTCATTCATTGGTGTCTCTCACAACTAAAATTTTTTTTCGATTTGAAAATTAAAAGCAAATTCAGCTATTTGATAGATAATTCATATTTTTTATATAGATGATCCAAACTTAATTCTACATAAGCACCACTGGACTAAAATCTCAAATATCTAAAGAATTTTTTTATTTTAACTAGTAATAATAATACTCAATTTAAAAAGAAGAATTACAAATATGACACCCTTAAAAATATGTTTTTTTCAAACATTCCATCATGACATATACTATTGCAAGTGTGCCATTGTTTAAAATCCCAAAACTCTAAACTACCCCGAAAACTCTTTCTTTCTCTCGCGAAAACCTAAAACGGCGAAGAGATTTGGATCAGAGCTTTGATCGGATCTTTTATCGGAGATTGAAATCAAAACTCTTTGAATTTACGACATACAGATCTATTGTTTGTCGATTAGAGTTGTGATTGTGTTAGTGATCTACATGTAGATCTACAGTTTTTTATTCTTGAATATAGGTGTTTGATTTTAGCAAAGATGGGTAAATCTTCTTCTAGATTTCGTCGATTCTACGGTTTTTGTTTTCAGTTGGGTAAAATTTGTTTAGATTTCGTCGATTCTATGGTTCTCGATTTCAAGTTAGGCAAAATTTTGTTCTAGATTTCATCAATTGTATATTTTTCTATTTCAATGTGGGTATATATTGTTCTAGATTTTGTTGATTCTATTATTTTCGATTTCAATCTAGGTATATATTGTCATATATTTAGAAAAATTTGTTCTTGACGTTCCTCTTTCAATTTGTGATTCTGAAGTTTGTTTTGTTTGTTTATTCGCTTATTTTTCTAAATCTGGGGGATGATGGATCTATATACATACTTTCACAAGTAGTTTAACAAGTTTTTATAAAATTTAAAATCAAATTATCAATTTTTTTAAGAAGATTATAGGCTTGTAATACAAAAAATATAAGTTGAGATTATCAGCTTCTTAATACAGATTATAACAATGTATGCGTCTAGAAAACAACTCAACAGATGGATGAAGTAATAGCAGAGTTTTTAGAAGATATCGGACCAGACATACAAGCATGTTTCGAGCTAGCTGACATGTTAATTGTTAACATCACTCAATCCTTCAATTGGTTGCCTGTGAGAAAAAACCCTAGTGAACGAGTTGAGAATAGTTTCCTCAACCCTATTGTAATTCTTGCTCATCGTGGCATAAAGTTTTCAGGGCAAATGTTCCACTATCTCATGCAGAGAAGGATTAAGACTAAAGGAGAAGAAATCTGGTTCACGATTGATTCCTAGCAAACTCGATTCTCCAAAAGAGAATTCTATCTCACCACAAATATTCCTAAAAAAACCCCATTAAATTTCTTTCAAATTTTTTTTAAGGTTCCCTGAGATTTTTATACAGTAGGTTAAAAGATGTTTGTATAAAGCAAAGGTGTTCACTGTTAAGACATTGAGACTGAAAATCTGAGAAAAGGCAAAATTCCAGTCAAAGAACCTTACCTTTGGATGTAAGGAAACAAATTTGTGCATGTCGAGCTACTTAACAAATTGTTAGCGGAAGATATACAAGACGAAGAAAAGCTTTGCCTTGCTGCAGTAGTGCTGGTAGAAAGCATTTAGATGGTTGTAAGTCTGAGAGAAAAGATTCTTCACCCTCAACAGTGTGCTGATGATTTTGATCTCTATTGCTACCAACCTTGGAGAGAATACGCTTACAACATTTTGTACAGAAGCATTTCAAAGACTGGACCGCATTTCTGGTTAAAAAAGATGTACGATGTCAAGGGATACGTTTTTGCACTACATTTATGGGAGTTGACCGTTGTTCTAATCTTTGACACCAGATTTTCAGAGAAAATTAATGGATCTGACCAAGTGTTTCTTTTGTGTTTGAGATGGCAAAGCACTTACCAACCCAAAATGTCAGAGATTGTGACCCTTGGAAAAAAAAATGGGGTAAGTTCACACCAATCGTCTTTCATAACACAAAAAGCTGGTCAAACATTTAGATTTAAAAAAGCTTACCATCAGTTCTAAAAACTTATAATCTACTTTAAAAATATTATAATATGCTTTTAAGTCCTTATAACCTTCTTTAATAAATTAATCATCTGATTTTCTCTATTCCAGTTTGAGGTTCAAACAATTGTTGGGACAAAAGATGACAAAAAATGTGGGTCTCCAAACACCATGAAGACGGCCAAGAATTTTTGGAACTTATAAGCTTTGTTTTGCAAGGTTATGTAATGACTAATGATCAAAATCGAGTGAATAAGAGAATATGTAATCGTTGCAAATATTTGTGAAGGTATTGCAAAATTTCATAACGATAGTCCTCTCCTCCAGCCAATCAAACAGAAGCATACCCAAAAACTCTAACAAAACAAAAACCTTATCCAGGACCAAAAACTTGACTACATAATCAGTTACTTGAAGACTTGAGACGCAAGGTAATAGTCCTAGATACCTACTTAGGAATCAGAAATCGCAAAAACGACACCGAAACAGAAGTTTGTGAAAAAACACAAACATAGAGGTTGTAAAAAAGTTTAATAATTGCTTCTCATGTGGTAACTCTTCATTTCTTAACAGAGTCCGAGAGATGACAATCAAGAAAAAGAGAACCAAGAAGAAGAGGAAAAGTAACCATTGATTACTGGTTGAGAATCTTTTAAACATAATTATAACTTATTTTTAAGCATTATAACAAAATTATTGTACGTCTAACTTTCTTCCGGAGTGAGAAAGAAGAAAATGAAAACCAACAAGAAGAGGTAAAAGGAACCTCTGAAATGAAGACGATATTTTTAGAAGAAAACGCACTTTTGCTTTGTTTTGCAGGTTGATCAACAAGAGAGAGAATCAAAAAGAAGATATAAGCAAACTCCTGACCTAGATATTTTTTTTATAAAATATGATATTCTTTAAACGATTCCTTGGTACTGGACCACATTAACAACAATGGCAATTGCAATGAAGATATCAATGTAACAAGCACTTTTGAAGATTTCGTTCGTGAGTCAAACACACAAAAAGGAAGTTAAACTCACAATGGCAACATTACCACCTGATCAAACATAAACACTCACGGAAAAATGCGTTTTAAAAAACTTTGTGATGTCTTTTAAATACAGACACAAAAATATTTTGGAATAAAAAACACCATACAATTCAAAAATCAAAGGAAATACAATATAAAAAACCTTATAATATGTTGAAAAATCAGACACAAAACTCTTTTAAAACAAGCTAAAAATCAAATCAGATGTGAGGTAATCTATTCCCGTATACGTCGTCACAGAGATATATCAGATGAAATCACTGAAGAAAAATCGGACGACGTGAGATCGGCGGTTTCAGAGGAAATCTACAAGAACGGGGACTCAATCGATTTGATAGTGGAGCGACGACAAAGAAATTTCAGAGGGAATCTACGGAAGAATCGACGAGATCAACTACGAAGAGATTTCAGATACAATCTACGACGAGATTGACCACGGAGAGGTTTCAGAGCAAATCGATGTCGAGTTACTAAGGCAAGATCGGTGAGACGGAGAATTTTCAGATACAATCTACGGCGAGATCAAGACGAGATCGAGACAAGATTTATGGTATGTCAAAAGTGATATATCTTAAAATTTCTCTTAAAAAAAACATAATAATCAGCACAAACGCAAGTTATTTATACAGCCAACATAAAAGCTTCTCCATAGAAAGAAACTTTCTATAATAAAAAACAGAAACAAAAAACCAAAAAAGAGGAAGAAAGAGATCAGGGAGAATAAGACTATGGTATATCCATGAGAGAAGTCATTTGTCTTCTCATAATTGGCTCAATTTATTTTTAGAATTTAAATTTCAATTATACTAAGGCAATTTTTTTGCACCGTATGACGTAAACTATTTAAATTGTCTCTAAGAATCTATTTTCTGTCACATTTGTAATTTTTGTTTTAAAATTCCAAACAAATTTTAAATGAGATATTTTATGAGTATTTGCACTACAAGCAACGAATATTATAGTATTTAAGAAGATGACAAGAGTAGTTTCGTTTCTAGTGGAGGGAGAGGAAAAAGTCATCCTTCCTGACCATTATAACCCCACGCGATTCGGGTGCAAATATTCCTACATGGTCCCACTCATTAATTTTCTGTCTACAAATGCTCCTACAAGGGCCCACTCAGCCACCACTTCTTCTCCTCATTTTTTTCCATTGATATATCCCCCCCCCCCCCTCATCAATTCCATTAGAATTGATTCAAAATTTCAGCAAAAAAAACGCCATCGATTCCATTCAATTTGACTTCTTAGCTTTCTTGAGTTTCGGCAACAATAGCAATAATCCCGCCTGATTTCTTCATCATTTTTGCGTTTATGGTTGTGATGAAATCCTTCTTCCTTTCACTTCTGTTTGTAGTAAGTAAATTATTTCTTTTTTTGTGAGTCTCTCTAGTCTCATGATGTTATAGATCTGCGTTTTTATTTGCTTTTTTGGTTTTGATCTACTTTCATAGTTCACGATTTTTGCAGATTTACAACTTTGGAAAGGGGTTTAGTGTTTGTAATATGGAGTTATGTGAAGTTTTCACAAACTATGTATAAACGTACAGTTTCATCTTTTAAAATATCACTCTATACATATTCGTGGGATTATTGATTTTTCTCTTCTTAATTTCGTGTATGCATACTGAAAAAAACCGACTGGGGATCGTGTTTATTGTTGTTTCAAGTAATATATTACCGATCTATGTCATCACTGATTTGATTGCTATGTAAAGTTTTACTTTACTAAGTGATATCTTAAGGATTCATGTATTATCTTAAAGCTTCATTTTTAGTTGATAGGCTTTTGTATATGTTTCCATCTGTATATTCGATTCTTGGTAACTTTTTTTTAAATGTGTATACAGACATGGATATGCCAACCTTTCCTACAAGCGTTTTTGTAGACAAAGAATAATTGGTTGAGGATCATGTTGATATCCAAGGATTTTGGGACTTGTAGTTTTCGAAGTTGTCCATGTTGCATCCTTCGTTGTTGGTGATGGAATGGATCTGGAGTCAGAAGAGGAAGAAAATCAAGATGTTAATGCTTTGAAGATTGACAAAGTATGATAACTTGATAAATGATGAGGCATTAAGTTACTTCCATGAATAATCTCTAGATTTCGGGTTTTAAATTCATCTTACATGTACACAACTATTATTTTATGTGCATCTCCAAATGTTACCATTGTAAGACATTTTTTTAGTTTGCAATCTACAATGTTTAGCGGTTTATGTTTGAGGATGCCTATATATTTTATAATTGCCTATCCATTTTTAGGATATTTATGAAAATAGAAAACTGTTGATTTGTATATTACTAGTATTTGCAAAGCTCCACATTAGGTTTCATATCACAGCCTTACTACTAGCTTATATCTCACACTGTCTTAACGATCCACTAATATGCATGGAGATCTACTTTCTAATATCGCATCATACAAAACTTTATAGCGCTTCAACGCATCATATAACGCTTCAACCCAGTAGATAACGAGTTATGTGTAAATAATAACAAGTCACGTGTGTATATATATATATATATATATATATATGTGTGTGTGTGTGTGTGTATAATTACATAAAAAGGTATGAGTATTTGTAACATGGTAAAATATTTATTTTATCAGATATATATAAAAATGCATCTCTATTTTTTTACTTAACTAAACAGCTAAATATATTAGATGTCACTGTTCATACTAATATATTTGGCAGTGTATGAGATGAATATAAAAATATACCTCCAATTTTCTACTTAACGCGATAATTAAATTGTTAGAATGTTAGTTTTCATATTAATGTTAGTTGCTATAGTAATTAATCTCATTAATGTTTTCACCCAAATGTTTACCTACCACCACTTATTAACCTTATAAATGAACTCATCTGTCTTTAATGTGTTGTCGATCCTCGCTTACAACATCAAACAACGTCACGCCTCATTCCATCTCTTCAATACGAATTCATTACCACGTGCAGCACTATGCACAAGTTTTGTAACACCCCGACCGCCCCTCCCGTGGGCCCCCATCCATTCTTGACCCATGGGCCCACAATGTTCGACGGTCGGCGCGTTAGCCCGAAAGGCTCGAAAGTCTTGATTACTAACCCTACAAATCACCACGCGATCGTTTCCCGTGTTTTGACCTCACTCACACGATATTGGAAATGACTTCCTAGTAGGTCACCCATCTTGAAACTACTCTAGCTGAAGCACCCTTAACTCTGGAGTTCTCTCAAGACCTATGACCAAAAATATAAATGTACTTTGGTTATATAGGTAGCCAAATCAATTTTTTTAAGCCTTTCTGCATATACCACATATGCTCTGAAATCGGGGTATCACAATCACCCCCACTAACAGATCGCAACGTTCTCGTTGCGCATACCAAGATCGTTACCCCGACAGCACACAGTTGTCAGGGTTTGCTCTTATACCATTTGTAACACCCCGACCGCCCCTCCCGTGGGCCCCCGTCCATTCTTGGCCCATGGGCCCACCATGTTCAGCGGTCGGCGCGTTAGTCTGGATGGCGCAAAAGTCTTGATTACTAACCCTGCAAATCACCACGCGATCGTTTTCGGTGTTTTGACCTCACTCACACGATATTGGAAATGACTTTCCAGTAGGTCACCCATCTTAAAACTACTCCGGCTTAAGCACGCTTAACTCTAGAGTTCTCTGAAGACCTGTGACCGAAAAGATAAGTGCATTTTGGTGATATAGGTAGCCAAATCAATTTTTTTAAGCCTCTACGCATATACCGCACATACCACATATGCTTTGAAACCGGGGTATCACACGTTTCCTCATCAAGTGGTGAGAGCGATTTTTCCGGGTACCCTCATGTAATAGTTTTCTTTCATTTTTTCCGGATACCCTCTTGTCAATTCCCCATAATATATTTTAATTAAAAATTGTTATTTTCAGTATCTATTATAATTTTTTTCCTTTACATTTTGATATCCATTTTCATTATATTTTACATTTTACAATTTATCATAAAATAAAATGTATTATAATATTTATATAATATGTTATATGTATACGTGTACATATTATATATACAAGCGTACAATAAATAGAAAAATAGGTGTGCATGTATAAGTAAATAGTTATGCATATGAACATGTACAAAAAATATGGTAATATGTATATCAAAAGATGAAGAAAAAAATGGTTTTTGAAAAGTAAAAATAAATGGTTTTTTATGAATTTAGATATAAGAAAAATACAAAATAAATATGGAAAAAGATTAAAAATTTAAGGGCAATGGTACAATGTAATTGTTTGAGTAGATGAGGATACAAATGTCGTGAACAGTAGCCGAAACTGCCAAAAAAACACCATTTTCGTTAAAGTGCTATAAACCCACATGTTTCGTCAGAATGTGCCATTCGCCACCAATTCTCTCTAGATTTTTTCCATTTATCACTAGAAACAAAAAAGCTGCCAAACGCAATAGTGAAAACATTCTGGTTAATCTGTAAGGCCATCTTTTGTGGGTATCAAGTTGTGTATGAGTTGATTATACAATTAAGAACTTTTAAAGGGTTCTTTCTCCACTTATACTCTGCACATGTGGACATGAAAATCTACTTTTTTGTGTGACATTGTTGAAGAATGAAGTTTACTGCTTGAGTCATCTCATTGATTCGCTAGAAAGGGAAATGGTGAATTACTCAACAGATCCGATCGTGATAATGGCCAAAACTGATCATAGGTGTCACGTTACGAAAAATAGAAGACTATAAATACTAGAAACACATTAAAATTACCACTCAAGGCATAAGACCATTAAAAGCCATTAGTTATAGTTATAAATACAGTATTAAAAAATTGCAAAAACCATTATACATCATTAAGCGTGCTTGAGATAGAGTAATTTGAGGATATGTGATCTACTCCTAAGAAAAAAACACGGAGAAAGATCACATGTTGAATTGCAAGGTCCATAAACAAGTTTTTGAGCCTCCCAGACTAACAATCCGGCGTTGGACGAGGATGGATCCACATGCCGAGAGTGAGCGTGGGGACTCACGGACGGTAGCAAATGGGTTTGGTACCCATTTAAATCAATAAACTTAGTCAAATCAATGAGATTAATTCATTCAATATTTTATCTACATTTGTCAGAGTTTAGGCTTCCAAGTTAAGGTTTAATGCCTTTTATAGAACACTTTAATCAAATTGATTGTTTAAGATTCAATATTTGTGTATCAACTTTATCCTTTAGCTAAACTATTTAATATATGTGTATCATCTTATCACTTAATGAACTCTCATTGTCAAAGGATTAGTTAGGCAGTCACTCTTATATTTGATTCTAATATTTTGAAGCATCTCAAGATACCTGACCTCAAATGTTTAACCCAGTCATTGATCCATGACCAAACTCTTTGCTGGAGTATCTCTTACTCCTCTAGAATAAATTGTAATGCGAGTAAAGAAAACGAGAAGAAAGAAAGACACAAATGCGAAACAAAATCAACTCATTGACCGAATTATCACAAGACAAAAGAAAATTATCACAACTTAGATTACAAAATGAGAAATGCAGGTATGAAAAAGATCATGCTGGCTCTGTTTAAGTCGCTTTTCGATTGACTTTCAGGTACGGTAGAGCGCCAATGACGTTGTCATAGTCACTCCGGTTCACTTCGGTCTGCATTACACAAGACATAACTGAAAGTTAGACATGTAAAGAGAAGAAATAAAAAATGCAGAGCTATGAATTGCTACTTAACAAACACAAAACAAGAAATATGTAGAACTTGTGTTCATGAGATTGATGCCAAAAGTTTTTTTGTTATTTTTTTTCCATTACTGATGGTTGAACATAACAGATTTCTTCCTAAGTCACATTTCCAATGAATCTCAATGTCATGATTTCCCTATCGCACAATTAGCCCGCTACTATCTTTTATCCCAATTTAAGAGATTCAGCAAGAGGTGCATGGAATCGAATGCACTAGGAAACTCACGGTTTTAACTTCAAAAATCCGGGTTTCGACAAACAAAACCATGCATTTGCTATAAAGACATTAGCAGCCAAGTTCTCGACTTGAAAAATACGAGTTTTTTTGCCATCTTCGCTCTCATTATTCTTTGCTAAACTCATTCTTTTCCTACCGATTCAACCTCACACTGAAACACTCACCAAAAGCCACCTATAACTAATTTCCGAAGCTTGGGAAACATTTCACACACACACAAAACTATAGAATCAACAATGCACCTAATGAAGACATTAGCAGCCAAGTTCTCGACTTGAAAAATACGAGTTTTTTTGGGCATCTTCTAAGAACTCATTTGTTTCCTACCGATTCACACCTCGCACTGAAACACTCAACAAAAGCCACCTATAACTAATTTCCGAAGCTTGGGAAACATTTCACACACAAAACTACAGAATCTACAATGAAGCTAATGAAGAAAAGAAAACCAACCATTTTCGATAGACGCAGTTTCCTCTTGTTGTTCTTCTTGGCTAACAAATGCTGCTTCCCGGATCTCCTCCTCACTATCTTCCCTCTACCCGTCACCCTGAACCGCTTCGCTGAAGCCTATCAACACATACATTACGCAATTTCATTCACACAAAGCCTAAACACCAATCAAACAAAATAGAGCCATCAAAATTTTCTTTGAAGCTAACACAACAAAATTCACAATACAAAATTTCATCAGTTATCAACATCAAACTAATTCACAAATTGTCATTGATTCCAACTTCCGCCATTAAAATCCCCAAATCATAATACTCCACTTCAAAGGAAATTTCTCAGATTCTTCTAATTAAACCCTAAAACCAGAAGAGGGAGAAGGAAAAGACCTTGTGGGTCTTCATCTTGTAGCCCTTGTGAGCGAAAACGGTAAGAGAGTGAAGTCCCTGAGAATTGGGAGAAACAATTGTTGAAATCTTATGAGGGAAAACCGCGCGAAGCCCAGAAATGCATTGAGTTGAGCTAAGACTCGACGAAGACGAGTCACAAGCCTTGTTGAATCGAGCGAATTGAACGAATCCGTGGGTGGAAACCTTTGGAGAAGAGCGTAAAGGACATAACCTAAAGTTAACGGAAGCAATTGAGAGAGAAGCCATTAGGGTTTGTGCTCTCGGCGATTTTTGATCTTTTTGCAGTCACTGCTATTGCAAAAAGAGAAGAAGAAGAAGAAGAAGAAGAAGAAGAAGATGATGAAGATAAGCTTTTTTGCCCAGAGAGGTAGATTGATAGTGAACGGATGAGAGATTTGTAACTCGGTTTATTCCGGTTTATACGGTTTAGAGAATCCAATTAATGTACAAAACCGGGAATTACAGATTTATCATTTATTTTAAGTAATAAATAAAGCAAAACGCATCATGAAGGCTTAACTTTTCAACAAACTACGACAACAAAAAGAAAACAAAAAAAACTTTTCAACAAACTTTGATGGTTTTGATTACTGTTCTTGGTACAATCTCTACTTTAGCCTCATATATATTGACAATTTTAGTTTACATCAAAGTCGAACACATATATAGAAATGAGCAAAATTATGTTAACATGTTATGGTCCAGGGGGCCACTTGAGAGGAAGGGGGTCATATGGCCCTGGTTAAATATACAAATACATTTTTAATGCAATGTAATGTATACAAATCTAGTATCAAA
Source organism: Draba incana (assembly GCA_963576765.1). Classification (NCBI taxonomy): domain Eukaryota; kingdom Viridiplantae; phylum Streptophyta; class Magnoliopsida; order Brassicales; family Brassicaceae; genus Draba; species Draba incana. The sequence continues at coordinate 27,478,601 of OY755211.1, read as the reverse complement.
ATTGCTATTTCTTTAGGCATTGACATACCATGGGTTGGGATTTAGATTTTTTCCTACTTCCTCTGAAAAGTTTTCTATCTTGTACCTAAAAAGAAAAAGGAAGTTTCCCGATCTGCCGTCCGACATCCGGCTTCGTCGGCGTCGAGGCTTGTTTATGTGTATATAGTTGTTATGTTTTCTTTGTTTCTTTGTTTCTTTTCTTCCGATATGTTCGGAATCGGATTCCGGCTTGACCGGTTTATGTATATTTCAGTTTCCAACTCCGTTTGGATCTTCTGTTTGTAAGATATATCTGATTTTGTTCGAAGATCCTTTTCGCTTGGCGAATTCCAATTCCGCTCTGACGGATCCTTTATTTCCGACGCTGTTCTGACTTTTGTTCCTTTTCCTCTTTGGATTAGGATTTTGCCTCCTCCTTGGCTACGTTAAATTGGTGAAGAAGATCCGGTGATGATGATTAAGAAATACCTTGCCCTGCTTTCGGTACTTGTTTTCCTTGGCTGGGAGTTTCGATCTCCCCAGAAGTCTCCAATAAATCTTTAAGCAAAGGTGATGAAGATATGGTCATGGTTTGAGACTGTCGGAATTGATCTTTAAGGTGGTGAGTATTTTCTTCTTCAACTTTGCTTGGATCTATATCTTCCGAGGAGTTTTTCTGCAGGGATTTTAAATAAGCAAAGGTCGATACTTGTGCTGGTATGCAACTGGCCGGGATCATGACCGTGACGGCGATGCTTGACGGAATAGAAGGTCGGCAGAGCTGTTTGGATACAACCTCTAGATCTGCATGTGATTCACACGTGTTGTGTTTTCATGTGTTGTGTTTTAATTAATTGTTATCTGATGGTAACATTTTCCTGATAATAAGTTGTATTAGGCTTATTAAAATTCTCTAATAAAATGAAGTGGCATACTTTGACGTAGAAAAAAAAAAAAAAAAAAAGACACCATGTATTTATTTCTCAAACTGACCCCTTTATATTTTTTTTTGGCTTATTTATTATGTCTATTTTTTTTTATTCTCTTGAAAATAATGAAATTAGTGGAAATAGTGAAACTCGTTTCCCTCTAACTATTAGGCAAAACATAAATTGTTATTATTTTGTTTTGTTTTCCAATGTTAGTGTGGAAACTAGATTCCGCACTAAGAATTTATATGTGAATTCGGAAAAAATAAATAGTCCTAAGAAATGTCAATAAATCTGACCAAACTCAGAAACAAATAACGGAAAATGGATTTATATTGACGAATGATCGAATATACAAAGAGAACTTTAGCTTAAACAGTCGTGAGAGCTAAAATAGTGTAAGTGTAAACTTATGAAAAAGTTGGTGATTTCGGCTCTATCTTCCCGTATTTATACCTCAGTGAGCTAATGGTTTAGCTTCGCGTATCTCTCCTCGTTGCCGGAGATCTCAGGCACGTTCAGATTCATCCTCCAGAATTATCAGGATTGCAGTTAAGGCGTTGGGGCGGCGCTGAGTCGTTCTAGCTTTGCTGATTCAGGCAGTTGGAGAATCTTCAGCGCGGTCGAGAATGGGCCAGTGACTCAAACCCCAACACAATAAAACAATTCGCTTGCCTTTTATGTGAATTTGACAGGAATCTGGGCCTCAGACCCATTTACATTTATAATCCAGTTTGATTATAAATAGGCTTTACGGGCCGGATTTATGAGGTGAAATCCACCTCGCAGCAGGCTTGTTCCGGCTTGGGAGCTCGGCTTGGATTGTGATTTCCTGTCTCTTTGCCTTGTCGCCACGGCGTTTACTCCTGCCTTTGGGGCTATGCCGATACTCGGTTTCTCTATCCACTCCACCGAGCTTATTCTTTTGACTAAAGGGTATGAGGTCGACGCTAGAGTTGTTGGGGCGTCTGCAGAAGTGTTCCCACCACGCGGGATGCATGTCAGCTCAAACTTGTCGAACTGCTTGGCTAGCTCGCAGGTGATCTTCAGGTAGGCGTCCATTCTGTCGTCTTTGGCTTCGTATTCGTCATGGAATTGGCTGGTAACCAACTGAGAATCGTTGAACGCTCTTAGCTTTCTAGCTCTGATCCGAGAGCTAATCTCAGTCCGGCTAAGAGGGCTTCATATTCTGCCTCGTTGTTGGAGGCTTGGAATCTGAGTCAGAAGGATTGTTCCAACATTTCTCCAGTTGGAGAGATGAGTTTTACTCCGACTTCGGATCCCTGCTTGGAAGAGGTTCCATCTACGTAGAGTATCCACATTTTCGCCGGCTCGGCTTCGTTGATTACTTAAGATGCAAGCTCCATTATAAAGTTAGTTTGGACTTGGGTTTTGGCTCTTGTTTTGGTGCGCCATTGTTATAGTCTTCCGCAAGAAAAAATTATAGGCCTAATCAAAGAACTTTTCCAGAGAGTCATGATTGCTACCAAAATATCTCAAGAACAAGCTTTATATAGTTAGATGCTCAAAAATAGATGTTGTTTCATTTATATTAGACCAAAGACTTTCCTAAATCTTTTGCAAATACAATGTGTACCTTAGCTATATATAAACACTAGCAACACATCTTTTTTTTTGCTCTTTTGATTTCATGATTGTTTAATTACAATACAATTATGAATGGTTTTTGGAATCATCATTCTTGTTGATCATTTTTTTTTAATTAACTCGTTTTTTTGGAGACAGGATCTTCCAGGCATCACGTCAGATCCTCTACTATGTCTCCTTCGTAATCTCAAGTTCCTAGTGTTTCCTTGTGATTTAGGATTTGCTTAATATGGCATCCAATGTTAACTTCATTTTTCTTTTAAAATAATAAACGATTGTTTTCTCCTCATATTTAAACATGGACCTCTTGTTCTAATTTTATGGGCTACCATAAATTTTTTCTTTTGCTAAATTGTAAATAGTAATTAAAAATAAAACGGATCAGGTGTTACAAAATGTGTTGACACTTTGAGTAACCTGTCCCATGTCAAAAAAAATACACTCCGATTTTGACAAATAGAAACATTATATTATAGTGCTCACGGCGACGATTCCATCGTACCCAAAAATCGGTCGTTCCGATGAACATCTCCATCATAAAATTCACCAAAAATTGTCTTAAATCATTTCATCAAAAACGAGTTCCAACATGGATATGGTATCATTTTCTGTTTCTTTAATTTTAAAACAATAATTTCTATATGTAACTTAAGAATAAAAGGGGAACTTAATTAATTTCACCATTTTATACGCAAGCATCCTAACTTTTGACTCATGGTGGAATCCCATTGGATTAGTTTTAGCTAATACATAATGAAAATTGATCTTGAGTCATGGTTAGTTAATCATCTACTCTAATCACTTCCTAAATAGCTATATCTGTCCATTACATAATTTAAATTGTATTTTTATTTATTTTTTAATATTAATGAGGAAGAAAATGAAAGAAGTATCTGTACAAAGGTTATTGTATGATTAAAATTTTAATGATATTATGATTTATGATGTCACAAGATTGACTAGAATCAATAACTGAAGAAAGTAGTTATGGAAACATTGGAGAAGCAATTGCATATCCAACAACTAAATGGTGGTCACAATATAATCATGCTAAGCACATGAATGCTCATCATTTGGTCTTTGCTTATATACTTAACAACACCAAACGCCAAAAAAACAAAAGTGTAATCAAACTTATCTTTCACTTTCGGCATTTTTATTTGTGTTGGTTACAACTTACAATAATTTTAGTAATTATTATCTTATATTGACATTTTATACAAGAAAAATTATATACATTACTTTGTGTCTTTGGTTTGGCTAAAGACATTTTTTTGTTACACTAGTATATTAGCATATATGGCGTCGTCATTACTCTGATCCAAAATCCATGAATATGATAGTTGATAGGTAAGCTTGTGGTTTAATTACGTACACTATAGTTTGTTACGTGTAATACTAATGAATGCAATTTGTTTGTTTTTTTTTTGTTGAAACTTCTATGTGCAATTTGTTTGAAGTTTCTTTTATTCTTTTCCTACACTACAAGTAAATTTCCATGTAATACAAAATATCTGTCAAATATAGGTGCAACATTGTTAATGACTAATGCTCAAGTAGGTGGTGGTCTGAACCTAAAAGTATTTATATCACTAGTTTTACTTGAAAAATATTAATTACGTTTAAGCTACGATATTATCAAAAATTGATTTTAGACATATATACAAAGAGATTATGGATTAAAAAAAACATTGTGGTAATGACAAATACGTTGCTTATCGTTTTTTCATAAGATACACCAACTTCATGTTTAAATTTGTTTTTGAATAAAACACTTGTGATAGACCCAACTATATGTTTTAATTTTTTTTTGTTTTTTGAATAAAACACTTGTATTAATGCCAAAGTAAAAATTTAATATCAACATTGCAAAGTGACAATCACTATCATCATACGATGTTTTTGTAGGGTAAATGATTTAATATTAAAAAAAAAAAAATTCTTATTTAGATAAACATAGTCGAAATTTGAAAAGAGCAAATCCTTGTCAACGTTAAATTACAATGCAGCATCAGTAATATTCTTATTTTCTTTAATTAATTTTTTTTGTTACGATTTTGTTTTTTGGGAAGAGATTTGGTAAGAGAAATATTCAGTTATAACTTCTTTTATACCCAAATTAGGTGGCGCGAAAATAACGCCTTCACTCTCTCTGTTTTTAATTCCAAGCTCAGTTACATATTTTCTTTCTCATTCCGGTCCTGTTTCCGCCGAGATTTCTCCCTCTCCGGTTAGGGAATTTTACTAATTTCCAGCCTGAACACGCTCTGATTTTTTTTTTTTTTACTTAAGATCTCGAGGACAGAAGAATATTTTTGATTCCTTAGGGTTCAAGGGTTCTTCATCAAATCTCTCAATTTCCAGGTTAGATTCTCGATTTTCGCACCCAGTTGATTTTATTTTATTTCTGTTAAACCCATGTTGTTTTATATCAAATTGAAGAACCCTAATTTTATCCTGGGTTTTAATTTAATCTCGTTTATAGAGAGAGATTTTAGAGCTTGTCTGCTTAATGAACACAAGCCGTGTCAATAAAAATAATTTTTGGATTCTTCTCAATACACTTCAAATCTAAAACAAATAAATAAATTGTTTTGAATCTTCACGAGCTTTTTTTTATTTTCCCCATCAATTTGTTATTTTTTTTAATCCAATGGTCAAAACGTAAAAAAATTATTTTAATCACTAGGAATCAACTGGGTTTTTGCTGCATTATTACTACAAGAATTCACAATTTCTCTGAGAGTGGACACTGATTCTTCCATACACGTGGTCCTATTTGTCTCTTCCCATAAAGAAACAGATGAATCTGTAACAAATCTCCATTTTTGCCAATTGTTAAACAAAACATAAACTCAATAGCATTATTAGAATCACTAATCATACTAATTTCTTCATCAATCAATTATTAAGAATCCAAACCTTGCTAATTTTGTAATATTGTTTTACTGACAATGATGTGAGTAAAGGAAACTTCTTATGTTTAATTTTGAGGGTTTTTTTTTTGAGTCTGAAGAAAAGGTGGGTCTGTGATTGAAACTGAAACCTCCATTAAATATCTCCAACCCATCCGACCATGGCACACCCGTGACAATGACACTGAAAACTTTGCTCAGTAGTTTAAACTTAAAGTCTTTCATTGAATTCAAGAATATTTCTGAAATTTATCAAAAAGTACTAATACTTGTTTTGATTTTTATAGTCATAGGCACAACTTTTCTTATCTCTTTCACTCCTAGTTCTAAGGTAGTTCCTTTTTCTTAGGGGACCCCTACTACTAATAGAACTCACTTTATTGTGATTTGAAATTAGTCAGCTTGTCCCAAGGACCAAGGATTGTCCTTTTTTTCAATCTCCATGTCTTGATCTCTTTGTTTGATGTAAACCCACCTCAAAAAATACCTAAAGATCTTACCTTTCTTGTTGTCATCTTTAAGGGATTCTTGATCTGTTGTAAAGATGTAATCTTTTTCTTTTGTCATCTTGAATGTCTAAATATTCTCTGCTTTTTTTCTCCATCATGCTCATCTGTGAGGTATCTTACTTTTTTTTCTCCTTCCATGTAGAATAATAAAGTGTCTTCATTGAGAAGCTGAATCCAATCAAATGCAAAAGTTTGTTTTGTTAAGCTTGAATGGAAGTATCTAAGAAACCAACAATGGCCAAGCAACAACAATCGGTTACAGATACTACAAGACCGCCTCTTGTTCCATCAGAGAAGAACAATGTTGTCACGCGCCGTACGAGATCAATGGAGATTAGTTCAAGATACAGATCACCAACTCCTACTAAAACTCAGAGATATCCTTCACCTAATGTCAGTAGGACAGTAGTGTCTTCAAGCCCTCAATCGAAAAGAGAGGTTTCAGCCGAAAGGAAACGTTCGACTCCTACTTATCTGTCCACACCGGTTAGTGATGTATCCGTAGATTCGTCTAGGAGATTATCTACTGGTCGTTTACCTGAAAGCTTATGGCCTTCTACTATGAGAAGCCTCAATGTTTCATTTCAGTCTGATTCAATCTCAGTTCCTGTGGTCAAAAAGGAGAAACCGTTTGTTACTTATTCAAATGATCGGTCATTAAGACCGTCTTCGTATATAGCGTCTAAGACAACCTCTGTATCGAGGAACCATACGCCCGAAAGGAGAAATGTGTCTGGTCAGTCGGAGAATTCGAAACCTGTTGATGATCCTCATAGTAAGATAATAGAACATAATCGATGGCTTAGTAGAATTAACGGAAAGAACACTTCGCATTCTAGGAACAGAAGCTTGGATCTTGGCGATAAACAAGTTAGGCGAATGTCACTGCCTTTGTCCAAAATCCCTAAGCCTTTGCAGAGATCTTCTAGTGATGCGGCGAGGTTGTTATCTTCTTATGGATTAGTAATGTCTCCAAAAAATTCAGAAGATGGTAAAAATAATTTAACATTAGATAGGACAACTTTAGCTAGATTTCAACCGTTGTCTGCTCCCGGATCACGCGCTCCTTCTCCGAGTAGTTCCTCATTGTCATCGTCTTCATCATCATCTAACTCTCGAGGCATGAGTCCGTCAAGAGGATTGAGTCCTTCAAGAGGAGTGAGTTCCTTGAGAGGATTAAGTCCTTCAAGAGGCGCAAATGTTTCTAGTTTAAGATCGCCTACGCCTCCACCAAGAGGTGTAAGTCCTTCGCGGATAAGACAGACCAACACGTCAAGTAGCACTATAACTTCGGTTCTCAGTTTCTTTGCGGATGTCAAGAAAGGAAAAAAGGCGACCTACATTGAAGATGTTCATCAACTACGTTTGTTATATAACAGATATTCGCAGTGGCGGTTTGCAAATGCTCGAGCTGAGAGAGTAAGCTATATTCAAAGGTTAATTGCAGAGGTAAATATTTATTCTAATGGAATTTTTGTGTGAAAGTGTATTTTCCTCTGTTTTTAACAATCTTGAGGTTACAGGAAACTTTATACAATGTGTGGCATGGAACAATGGACCTAAGAGATCTCGTGACAGCGCAAAGAATTTGTCTCCAACAAATGAAGCTAGAAATTAAGCTTGAATCCATCTTAAATGCGCAGATGGTTTGCCTTGAAGATTGGGCTATACTTGAGATAGAACACATAAGTTCTTTAGCTGGTGCCATTGGAGACTTGGAAGCAAATACTCTCCGGCTCCCACTGACCGGAGGAACTAAGGTATCAATGGTTTACTTTTTCGTAGAGTGGCAAAAAACAAATCGAAAACCACGAAAAGAGTAATGATTTTAGTAAAACTATACAGGCGGACCTCGGATCTTTGAAGTTGGCTATGTCCTCAGCCCCTGATGTAATGGAGGCTATGGGGTCGTCTATCTCGTCTTTAAAGTCGCAGATGGAGGAGATGAATAAACTTGTTTCGGATCTCTCTGTTGTCACTACAAAAGAGAACTTCATGCTTGGCAAGTGTGAACATCTCTTGGCATCAAAATCAGTGATGGAGGTAAGAAATCAAAACACAATCCAAATAATCTTTATGGTTCCATACGTTAAACCGAGTTTTTCCTTTGTGTGAAACAGATAAAAGAGAGAAGCCTCATGACTCATCTGATACAAAAGAAGCAAGAAGAAGTGAAGGATGATGCAGAGTCTCCGTTGTTGCCATTAAGCAAGTTTTCATGACCATAACAACAACACACTAAAAAAAAGATGACTTGTAAATTGCTCTTTTTTGGCTTGTATTTTCTCCTGCCATCATCTTTTTCCATTTTTCTCTTATGACTAATAGATAAAATGTGAGAAGTAGAAGGTTATACAGAAAATCAATGTTCCATCCAAAAAATCAAGGAGGAAAATGCAGTTTAACTATTCACATGTAAGCTCAGTTTTAGGTTTGATCTTTTACTTCCATATAATCTCAACTACTACTAAAAAAAAGTACATCTTGCACACAAACAGTAAATTAAACACTTGTAGATCAGGATTTATCTAGTTTCTGTCATGGAAGCAACCAAGTTATGAATAACCTTTGTCTGTTTAAAAAAGTACAATCTGTATTAACCAACTAAGTTACACAAAAAGATTTCAAGAAAGGATCTACAAACGAATACATCATTCATATAGGACTAACTCTATTTGTTACAGCCCTTGAGACATGGTAGAAAAGTAAATATACAAAACTTTACTTTAGCTCTTAAATCCTTTACCTCATGATTAAACTCCAAGCTTGATTAGACAATTGAAGTGTACTTTTATTGCGCAGCGGTTATTTCTGCAGCCGAAACTTCGTTTTCCACAGCCAAACTTTCGGTTTTCTCAGCTAAACTTTCAGTTTCCGTAGCTGAAATTTCGGTTTCTGCATGTTTTTTCTTCTTTTTCGAGGATGGTTCTTGTGGTTTTCGAATCATTTCCTTGTTTGGCACCAAGATAATGAACAAGTTTCTGTCCCTGAAGTTTTTGCTCTCTTCAGTCGCAAGCTACAGACCCGGGAAAAGTTTTAGTGACTCAAACAAACATGATCCGTACACTTGTATGGGAAAGAGAGGAGAAAGAATATGTTACTTACCTCCCCTATTTCAGTTTGAAAACGTCCAAGGAGTTCAATAGCGATATTTCTAAACTCGTTTTCTCGTCCTTTCATGCTCACAATCACCTTAACCTGAGTACATTACAAGAAGTGCATAAACAAAATGTTATCGAATGGGATAAACAGATATCTCTTGCAAGTTATAACGACTATGGGAACGACCTTGTCACCATCTTGCAAAGACTTTTGGGCAGCTCTTAGACGTACGGAATAATCATGCTGATCAATGTTATAACTGTCGAAAAAACAAAAAAAAGGCAGTAGTAACCTTTAAGAAGAATCCTTCCTAAATAAGTAATTGCAACTAAAAAAACGGAAGCTGCGACCAATATACCCCATTTTAAGCTCCTTTTAAGTCCATGCGAGTGGCTGATATATAGAAAGACAAGAAAAACTCAATGAGCTAGCTAATATTAGCATATCTCCAACTCTAAAGACTAAAACTAAGTTGAGAGGAGCGGTCAATGGTATACCGGGAAATACTTACATGGCTGATTACTTTTGTTTTGAGTTACTTAACATGGTTATGGTTGTGAACATACCTCATTATGGTATATATATAATACAACCCAAAAGTATAGGGTTTATTAATGCTTCTATATCTATATGTATGGAGTTTGAGTCCCACGGAATACAAATTAATGAAAGCAATATTTTACATGAGATTTTCAGTGTGATGCAAAGAGGGTCATTCTGAGTAGTCCCACATGTCCATTCTAAAATTGTCCATTGTATAATTAACCATGTAATAATTCTCACAAGTTGTTGTAATTCATAAATCTAGACGATTAAAAAGAAAATGTATTAATTTGTGTAAAAAACAAAAATTCGTAATGCCTGTGTCAAACGCTGGTAAATATATCTTTAAATTTTCTCTATATATCTACAACCCAAAAAATTTAATATGTATGGAAAAATATATATATATCATACTATTTTTATTTATGCCCGCGCACGCGCGCTGGTAAAATCCTAGTAATATGTTATATGTTATAAGTTATGTTTTAATAAGGTAATTACCTTAAAAAAAATTCAACAAAAAATTATGTACAAACGTAGTAATATATGTTCAAACTCAATAATAAATCTTATTTATAACTCTAATATTTAATTCAATTTTGAAACTAAATAACAATATATACATATTAAAAATATTTCAGTTATTTTGAAGGGACAATCTTAGGAATGCCACTTTAATTTACATCCTTCAAGAATGCCACCCTCCTTCAAGAATGCCACCCTGAAAGCAATTTAAATAACCAAAGGACAAAATTACACTTCCCAAAAATAACGCGATTTTCTCTCTCTCCTCTCTCCTCTCCTCTCTTCTCTCTCTCGGCGATTTTCTAGATTCCCTCTGTAATTCAATTGTGATTCTCTGTGTGTTGTTTTTAGGCGACGATTGTTTTTAATGGATGACCTTCGAATCGTGCCGTCGTGTTTAGGTTATTATTCTCCGATTCATTGTTTTTTATTGATTGAGTTATTTGTTAGTGATGAATTTGTCGGTGGTGTGTGTGTTTTTGGTTAGGGGATTTGAAGAGAACAGTGATATGATTCGAATCAATACCGATGCTCGTAGTCATAAGGTCGTTAGAATTTTCCATTTGCCTTTGCCATTACTATCGAATCAATACCAGTTGCCTTTGCCATTACTATCGACAAAAGTCATGAACAATCACTTAAGGAAGTTGGTCTTCTTACCAAGGCCAGTGTTTTCGCATGATCAACTCTATGTGGCTATATCAAGGGTTATTGATGTAGCAATTTATTGTGTGCTAACCAAATAAATTTAGGTTACACCAATACACTACATAATTTGTTTGTAGTATAGCTTAAGGATCGAATACAAGGAAGCTAAGATTTAAAATACTAAACTATATTAATTCAAGTTCTAACCTAAGCAAAATCATTAGTTGGTTGATGGTTTTAACAAGTTCAAATGCAAAATGTAAAAATTAATTAAAAATGCAAATTTGATTTTTTTTTTGTTGGTCGACAAAAAATTCAGTTTTGATAATATTATGAAAATATTGAGCCAGGGACTTAGCAATAAACCAATGGTGTTTTACGCATCACTAATGATAATCTAATTTCTTTGTTTAATGCCATTGGCTAAACTTTCATTTGCAAATTTGGTAATCTCCTAGCATGATAGGTAGAGTTCCTTTAAGTCCACACAAATCACCCTAGCATCAATTTTTTTTTTGGTCGAATGAGGAGAGAACAAAATCCCCCATTTTTATTCAATCAAATAAAATTAAAAACGTATTTGGCATGGGAGTGAGACTGTAATGACCCGTATGCGGCCTAGGCCGAGGCCGGCCCAAGTCTCGCGGGACGGATGGACCAAACAAGGACTGTTTGGCTGTATACCTAGTCTAAGCAGCTCCATCACTAAGCAGGGTGCTTGTTTATGCATCTCGGTGGCTAAGCTAAGTTATCATGACGTTTCTTCAGGACGAAGTAACGTACGTTTCTCAGGGACGAAGTAATATACGTTTCTTAGGGACGAAGTAACGTAGAAATTTCAAACTTGATATTTTTATGAAAATATAAAAATTTGCGGAAGCACGACACAACAACTCGGGATTGACGTGCTCGGGATTTGACGTGCTCGGGATTGAGCAAGCACGATAAATCCTTGATAAGCACGAGGTATCGCGCACTTGTGTGATGAGTCAACGGAAGCACGACAAATCCGAAGCACGATAAATCTCGTAAGCATGAGGTGTCGAGCATTTGAGTGATGAGTCAACGGAAGCACGACAAATCCGAAGCACGAAAAATCTCGTAAGCACGAGGTGTCGCGCAATTGTGTGATGAGTCAACGGAAGCACGATAAATCCGCAAGCACGAGGTGTCGCGACCGTGAGCAACGAGTCAGCGGCGACTCAGCTACCTACCTACTAGGTTGCTAAAACCTATATATAGGACCATGGACGTTTTTCCTCATCATCCCCATGTTTTCAAACATCAAACCTGTAACACCCAAATTTTTTTTTTTTTTTAAACAATTGAACAGTTGCGGAAATTCTCATATAATAAACGAAACAATAATCCAAAGTTCCATAATTCAATTCCAGAGTAATAAAAGAAATCTAGCACCCTAAACACCAGGTTCTACTAGACTAAACAGAAGCAAATAAACAAATCCTATCATCCCCTTCGCCGGCCTTGATTCCGCAATCACGCATTTCTGTTACCTGTAACTCAAAGGGAAAAACAGAGTTGCGTAAGTATTTAATAAATACTTAGTGGAGCGGTCATCCCGTCTACTAGATATATAATTGGAATTAGACTATCAATTCTACGCGATCAAACAACAGGTCACATCATTTAAACAATTAAACATTTAAACACATTAAACATTTAAACAGGGGTGTCGATCGACACCACCACTTGGTGTCGATCGACGCTCAACTCGAGCAACCGATCCTCGTGATCAGAAACTCCCGTGTCGATCGACACTACCACTAGGTGTCGATCGACACCTCTCGCAAAACCTGAACCGAGCCAAAATCCTCTCAAGGCTCGAGTCCCGTTCTATCTCACGAGATCATCACGATTCCAGATCAATCAAAACGCACAGAAACATCACAAAATCAATCCAATTTCACACAATCAACCAATCAAACTTCCCTAATAATCTAATTCCATATCACGATCACGCACTCACCTCGAATCTGCGAAAGGAGGAGGAACAGCTAATAACCTGACACGGAATAGACCCCGAAACCACTGAATCCTCGCTGGAATTCACCGGAAAAAACCACAAACTCCCACAAACGATCACACGAGGCCTAGAGACTAAAAACGGCGAAGAATACTTCTCGATTCACCACAAAACTCTCAAAAACTCAATCTCAAGATCTTTTTTCTTTTTTTTTCTGTCTCTGCCTCAGAAAACACGATCCTTGTGTTTATAATCGCCACTTAAGGTTTCCACATTAAACCGCAACAACCCGACGATTTAAATCAAACCGATTCTGACCGAAAATTAATGGTGTCGATCGACACCCACCACTGGTGTCGATCGACACCCCAACCAAATTAATAGAACTCAGTTTTGGGATGTTACAAAACCTCTTTAAAAATCACCTAAGAAAATCTGAACCTTTCCCGTGTTCATGATCCAGGACGTTGCCTTGTCCGAATAGCTCGGGAATGGTGGATTTTCTAGCCGAAGTTCTGTTCATTTTGTGGAAACATTGAGTTAAACCCATCAGTGCCATCGCCAGAGCCGTTAGCCAGCGAGCGTAGCTAGTCCTAGAGCTTTATCGAGAAATTTAGGGTAAGTTTCCTATGATCGGATCCTTTCATATTAACATAGATTTTTCGTTTTGATCATGATTCTAAACTTAGTTTCTTGATCTTATGATCAGAACCAACGTGAAAATGTTGGATCAGTTCCGGGAGGATTCTTGAAGATCCAAAGAAATTTCTTAGCGAGTCCCGATCCGATCTAGGTAAGATCTGTGAGACTATTTCTTTAAGTGTCCATTAAAATCCCTAAGTGTTGTTTTAGTAAACCTTATGAATCGTTTGTCAGGAAGCAAGCTTGAGTCTAAGGCAAAAACCCGAGAGTAGAACGCTTAAATAGATTCGCATACTTCACTATTAAAGGTGAGTCTAAGTTATGCGTGTTCGTGTGTTAGATGAGTAGAACACACATGTTTGTTTATTGTTATGCTTATAGCCGTAGAGGTTCATGTCAAAGAATTCACTAGAATTGCTAAGGATTTTAACTAGTGAAAATGGTAAAGAATGAACTAAGTGTTGATTGGTAATGAGTGTTGATTGGTTATTTATTCTGAATTAAGGTTCATGTGATTCATTCGTAAAATGGCTAAGTGTTGAGAATGAATCTAAACGAATTTGTTTACAAGTTTACATGCATAAATGATAATTGCTTAAATCATATAAACTTGTTATGTGTGCGGTATGTTATTCCCTTGATCCGTGGCTTGGCTAATTACTTGCGGAGTATTAGTTTTAAGTACATGAAGACACGGAGAGACGGGATTGCAGCCTAGGGCCGTGTACTGCATGACGATGCAGAATTTCCGATGTGGTTGCGTACCGGCAAGGTATGATCACATGAATTGTTTAAGGATCCTAAGTCATAGGCTTTTGTGGTTATGGACTGAAGATGCCTTAGATACACGTGATGGGAATTGACAACGCGTAAGGCCTTTAAAGGAATTGAAAACGTTAATGCATAATATAAATTGCTTATGTTTAATTATGCATTGCATTTGTGTGTTGAGTGTTGATTGTTATTTTGGGTTTGGTTGGGAAATATATTATTGATTATTAGGGGAACCTAGACTCACTGGACAAGTAGTGCTCACGACTCAATCTGTTTTGCAGGTAACCCTTAGATCATTGGAAGCACGGAACGGAACATTAGGAAAATCAGTGGTAGATTTCCTTGCTTTTGTAAATAAATAATGTTTATTATGTATGTAAATGTTTTGGAGTATGAGACTCGCGAGCAAATATATTTTGTAACAGTTTAAAAGACTAAGTATAAATAAGTAAATGATCGGTTTTAAATAACTCGGGTTTCAAATGATATTTAGTATAAATAACAGAGTTGCGTAAGTATTTAATAAATACTTAGTGGAGCGGTCATCCCGTCTACTAGATATATAATTGGAATTAGACTATCAATTCTACGCGATCAAACAACAGTTCACATCATTTAAACAATTAAACATTTAAACACATTAAACATTTAAACTCATTAAACATTTAAACAGGGGTGTCGATCGACACCACCACTTGTTGTCGATCGACGCTCAACTCGAGCAACCGATCCTCGTGATCAGAAACTCCCGTGTCGATCGACACTACCACTAGGTGTCGATCGACACCTCTCGCAGAACCTCAACCGAGCCAAAATCCTCTCACAGCTCGAGTCCCGTTCTATCTCACGAGATCATCACGATTCCAGATCAATCAAAATGCACAGAAACATCACAAAATCAATCCAATTTCACACATTCAACCAATCAAACTTCTCTAATAATCTAATTCCATATCACGATCACACACTCACCTCGAATCCGCGAAAGGAGGAGGAACGGCTAATAATCTGACACGGAACAGACTCGGAAACCACTGAATCCTCGCTGGAATTCACCGGAAAATCGCCACAAACTCCCACAAACGATCACACGAGGCCTAGAGACGAAAAACGGCGAAGAACACTTCTCGATTCACCCCAAAACTCTCAAAAACTCAATCTCTAGATCTTTTTTTTTTTTTTTTTTTTTTTCTATCTCTGCCTCAGAAAACACGATCCTCGTGTTTATAATCGCCACTTAGGGTTTCCACATTAAACCGCAACACCCCGGCGATTTAAATCAAACCGATTCTGATCAAAAATTAATGGTGTCGATCGACACCCACCACTGGTGTCGATCGACACCCACCACCTCTCCCCCACTAATCTGGATTCGACCTCGAATCCCACGAACTGTCTTTCCAAGACCGAAAGTTTGACCCCACTTGGTCATCACATCAGAGATCCTCACCCGATCTTTAAACTCTCATCTAATTTTTATGCTAATATCCACGTTTTCTAGACATTTATTTCTCTTAACTCATTACCTTGCTCTCGGGACGCATCCCTTATCAACAAATATACCAACCACCAATGGTATACCAGGAAATACTTCCCTCTAGACTCATTCTGAGACCCACCCATCTCAAACAAGCCTCTGGAGACCACTAACTCCAAAAAGAATGCAGGGAATTCACTCCCTTCAAGAGACCCACCATCTCCTGATACTTAACCTGAGACCCACCCGTCACATATAAGTAAGCATCCTCGCTATACTATACCGAGACCCACCCGTCAATGGTAAGTAATACTCGGTACTACGCTGTGACCCACCCATCACTAGTAGACCGCCGAAGACCCACCGTCTTCTAATTGTAATAAGTTATTCGGGAATACCACTATTCTTAGAGTATTAAATTCTAAAACGTTTACTAACATTTATGATTAAATCTGCCCCACTTGGCTTATCTCGATATTTCCCACCCGAAATATCACTGAGAACACGACCCAAACTGGTCAATCAACAACATACTTATAAGAACCACACATCTCATAAGAATACGGAAAATAAATAAGGAAACTCCATCTTATAAATTCCGAAAATGTATATCGTTACAACCAAAATGAAAAATACATGAACCAAAACAACAACGCTAACACAATCTGGAACCACAAAGATACAAGTAAGCTCAAGCTACGACCTGCTTGTCGAACCACTTCCTGAACTTCAACTTCATCTTTGCCTCTGGCTCCCACGTCTCATCCTCTATACCGCTACAGTCCCACAAGAGTCTCAGCAACGGTATCTTCTTCCGGCGCATAACCGTCTCTCTCCTCTCGAGAATCCTCACAGGAACTGTCGAAACTGTCAAATCTGGCTGGAGATCTGCAGGGATCTCACGCACTAACTCCTCAGACTCATGTAGGTACTTCCTCAACATCGACACATGGAACACCTTATGAAATGCCTTCATGATCGGAGGTAACTCTAGCCGATACGCTACCGGTCCAACTCGCTCCACCACAGGAAACAAACCCATAAATCTCGGACTAAGCTTGTTCTCTGCTATGGATCTGTTAGGACCCCTCAACATAGCCATCTTAAGATACACGCAATCTCCCACTGAGAACTCTAGCTCACGCCTACGCTTATCCGCATAACTCCTCTGTCTATCCTGAGCTTCTTTCATGTTCAGACGCACAATACGAACCTTCTCTGTTGTCTCCTGAACATAAGTAGCTCCATGAATACTGCGCTCCCCCACTTGGGTCCAGCATAAAGGCGTCCTACATGGCCTCCCATACAAAGCCTCAAAAGGAGCCATCCCGATACTCGCCTGAAAGCTGTTATTATACGCGAACTCCACTAAGCTCAAATGATCAGCCCAGTGACCACCCCAATCCAAAACACACATCCTCAGCAAATCCTCCATAGTCTGAATAGTCCTCTCTGACTGCCCATCAGTCTGCGGATGATAAGCCGTACTCATATGCACCTTAGTGCCCATCTCTGCCTGAAAGGCTCTCCAGAACTCTGATGTGAACCTGGGATCTCGATCAGAAACAATACTGGCTGGCACTCCATGCAGCCTCACAATCTCCCGCACAAACTTTGTAGCCAACTTAGCCGCTCCATCGGTCTTCTTAATGGCCAAAAAGTATGTTGACTTGGTCAATCGGTCCACGATCACCCAAATAGCATCGTACGTCCGCGACGTAGGTAAACCAACCACGAAATCCATTGTAATCATATCCCATTTCCATTCAGGAATGGGTAAACTCTGCAACTTGCCACTCGGAACTTTGTGCTCGGCCTTGACCAACGAACACGTGTTACACTTAGACACATAAGCTACCACGTCTCTCTTCATCCCGGCCCAATGATAATACTGCTTGAGATCACGATACATCTTGGTCGTGCCTGGATGAATCGAGAACTTGCTCGGATGAGCCTCACTCAAAATCTCCTGGCTCAAGCCCTCATCACGAGGTACACAAACTCGACCGTGAACAAGAATCGTCCCATTCGAAGAGACCACGTGCTCAGACCCAACTGCTCGCGATGTATCAAACAACACCTGATCCCTCTGCTGAGCCACTCTGATCCTACTAAGAAGATCTGCCTGGTCCACAGCCTCTAATCCCAAAGGCTCCTGCGAGGTAGCACACAAACGCAAAGTGCTAATCTCAGCCACTAATGCCTCAACCTCCTGCTCCCGAATTGAATCAACTCTTCTCCGACTCAGAGCATCAGCCACCTGGTTGGCCTTACCCAGATGATACAGAATCTCCAGATCGTAATCTGCCAAAAACTCAATCCAGCGCCTCTGCCTCATATTCAGCAACGGCTGAGTGAAGATATGCTGCAGATTCTTATGATCCGTAAAGATCTGCACCTTTCCACCATAAAGGTACGATCTCCAAATCTTCAGAGCAAAGACTACAGCCCCCAACTCAAGATCATGCGTAGGGCGATTACGCTCACTACCCTGCCACTGCCTCGAAGCATACGCAATGACCCTGCCCTCCTGCATCAAAACACAGTCCAAACAAATCCCTAAAGCATCTGTGTACATGGTATAAGGCTTCCCCAGTTTGGGTAATGCTAATACCGGCGTACTAGTCAACATCTCCTTGAGCCTCGCAAAGCTCTCCTCGCACTCTGGCGACCACACAAATGGAACATCCTTACCAGTCAGCTTCGTCATTGGCTGAGCCATACTCGCAAAACCCTTGACGAACCTCCGGTAATAACCTGCCAAACCCAAGAAACTCCTGATCTCGGTAGCATTACACGGTCTAGGCCAATCCCTGATAGCCTCTATCTTCGCCGGATCCACTGAAACACCCTCTGAAGATACAATATGCCCAAGGAATCCCATCAGTCTTTGCCAAAAACTGCACTTACTCAACTTGGCAAACTGCTTTTGCTCTCGAAACTTCTCCAGAACCAATCTCAAATGAGCCTCGTGCTCTTCGGGACTCCTCGAATAGACCAGAATGTCATCGATAAAGATGATAATGAACACGTCCAGATACTCCTTGAACACGTCGTTCATCAATCTCATGAAAGCCGCCGGCGCATTTGTCAAACCAAAAGGCATGACCACGAACTCAAAATGTCTGTATCTCGTCCTTAACGCTGTCTTACAAACATCCGCCTCATCTATCGGGATCTGATGAAAACCCGACGCTAAGTCGATCTTGGAGAACCAAGTAGCACCCCTCAATTGATCCAAAAGCTCATCAATCCTAGGGAGAGGGTGCTTGTTCTTCACAGTGACCCAGTTCAGACCTCGATAATCGATACACAAACGCATACTCCCATCTTTCTTCTTAACGAACAACACCGGCGCTCCCCACAGTGACATACTCGGTCGCACAAAACCTTTATCCAACAAATCTCCCAACTGGTTTTTCAGTTCCGCTAACTCTGCTGGAGCCATCCTGTAAGGAGCCTTAGAAATCGGAGCTGTCCCGGGCTCTAACTCAATCATGAAAGGATCGGACCGAGACGGCGGCAATCCCTGCACCGACTGAAAAACATCCACAAAATCCTAAACAACTCGGATCTCCCCAATAGCAACCTCACCACCAGATTCCTGCATCGAAAACACATCCAAGTAGGCCTCACAACCCCGCGCTATCATCTGCTCCGCTTGAATAGCCGAGATTACAAGACTTTCGGAAGTAGGTCTCACGCCCTGAAACACTAACTTCCCTGCCTCTCGCTCGAAAGCGACTCTGCCTCGAAAACAGTCCAGATAAACCTTATAGAAAGATAGCCAATCCATCCCAAGGATCACGTCGTACAGCTCCACCGGACTAATCACTAAATATGCCGGCATTGACTGCCCATCTATTTGAACATCCACTGCTCTAGCTCGGCCGGTAGTAACCAAGAATCCACCTCCAGCCACTTTAACCAGGCCCGAAAGCTCACCCTCACTGCTCTGAATGCCACTGCGCTCGGTATGCTCTGGAGTAATGAAGCAGTTCGATGCTCTAGAATCAAAAAGAACGTAGGATTCAGAACCTCCCACTAATAAGGTCCCTACACAATTCACCTGTGATCTGCGCGCCGCCCGGCTGCCCCGCCTCTGCAGGACCATAAACAAGCGGTGCCGGCCCGATCTGGCCTAACGGCTGCACTGCTGCCAACTAAGCCACCTGCTGCCCTGCCACTGGCTGAAATGCTGCCATAGCCATCTGCTGCAACTTACGATACATCGGTCGAATATGCCCGGGCTCTCTGCAATGGAAACACACCTTGGCCTCCCGAGATGCCTCCCTCTTGGGATAACTAGCCACACGATGCTCAGTGCTCCCGCATCCATAACAAGCACGATTACTCTGGCCTCCTCCAGAAATCTCGTCGAATCTCCTCTTCTGACCCTGCGCAGGCTTGCCGCCTCTGCCAAAACAAGAACTCCGAGAATGCTGCTGCTGCTGCTGTCTCCTCGGCTGAATAGCAGGAGCAGCTACAGATGGAACCGCCACTGCTGGAACAACCACCGGACCAGACTGCTCACGCTGATCCTCCTCAATCGAAGCAACAAGCTCCACCAACTCTGCCCTCGAGGCGTACACCGAACCCCGACACTGGGTCGTGATACTCATCCGGAGCCCCTGCAGGAACCTCTGCATAAGAGCCCGCTCATCAATCATGCCCTGACCAGCATAAACCTGAAGTCTGCTGAACTCGGCATCATAATCCCGAACTGAACTCGCTCCCTGAGACAGCTCCATAAACCTCATTTGCAGGCGATCCAAAGCCTCTCGAGGAAAGAACTTGGCATTGAACTCGCCCACAAACTCATCCCAAGTCCAACGGCTCTCCTGGACTCCATGGATCTCCACCAGCTATGCACATCCTCGCTCAGATAATGCACAACCAACTCTACCCGATACTCTGCAGGACATCGGATCGACCAAAAATTACGCTCCACTCGCAAGCGCACTCATCGGCCCCCTCTGGCCCAACTCCTCCAGTGAAGAAAGGCGTACCAATCTTCTGCATCTGTCCCATCATCACAAGATAGGGAGGATGCTTAGCAACTGCCGCTCTGCTGCCCAAACACTGCAGCTCTCTGCTGCTCCTCCACCACCGGAGGTACTTCTAGAGCCGGTACCGGAGCCGCCGCCGGAAACCGCTCCAACAGCTGCGTCAAAAGTCCCACAATAACATCATCTCGACCCTGAGCTGGAACAGCACCCCCACCCGGGCCCGCTCCATCACCAGCACCTCTCCCGGCACCTCTACCGGCACCAACAACACCACCACGGGCACCCATCCCGGCGCTTCTCCCGGCACTGACAGCTACACTGCCGTTGGTCTCACTCGCGGTCTCCACCTGATGTGTCTGGGATGCAGCCACGCTGCTAGACGACCCTGGTACTAAGCCACGACCACGACCACGACCTCTACCACGACCTCTGCCACGACCAATATCCATCTCCACACTGGACAGGAAACATGAGCAAACAAGAAGTCCCAACAAATAAATCACAACTTACCGCGGAATCACTTTAAAGGCCGAAGGGGATGATCTAAGACTACTAATTGCCTAACCACCAATAAAAAATCAACCACATAGCCTCAATTCATCCAATTTCAATGTCCTAGAAACGTCTAGGCTCTGATACCAAAATGTAACACCCAAATTTTTTTTTTTTTTTAAACAATTGAACAGTTGCGGAAATTCTCATATAATAAACGAAACAATAATCCAAAGTTCCATAATTCAATTCCAGAGTAATAAAAGAAATCTAGCACCCTAAACACCATGTTCTACTAGACTAAACATAAGCAAATAAACAAATCCTATCATCCCTTTCGCCGGCCTTGATTCCGCGATCACTCATTTCTGTTACCTGCAACTCAAAGGGAAAAACAGAGTTGTGTAAGTATTTAATAAATACTTAGTGGAGCGGTCATCCCGTCTACTAGATATATAATTGGAATTCGACTATCAATTCTACGCGATCAAACAACAGTTCACATCATTTAAACAATTAAACATTTAAACTCATTAAACATTTAAACAGGGGTGTCGATCGACATCACCACTTGGTGTCGATCGACGCTCAACTCGAGCAACCGATCCTCGTGATCAGAAACTCCCGTGTCGATCGACACTACCACTAGGTGTCGATCGACACCTCTCGCCGAACCTGAACCGAGCCAAAATCCTCTCACGGCTCGAGTCCTGTTCTATCTCACGAGATCATCACGATTCCAGATCAATCAAAACGCACAGAAACATCACAAAATCAATCCAATTTCACACAATCAACCAATCAAACTTCTCTAATAATCTAATTCCATATCACGATCACACACTCACCTCGAATCCGCGAAAGGAGGAGGAACGGCTAATAATCTGACACGGAACAGAGCCCGAAACCACTGAATCCTCGCTGTAATTCATCGGAAAAATGCCACAAACTCCCACAAACGATCACACGAATCCTAGAGACTAAAAACGGCGAAGAACACTTCTCGATTCACCCCAAAACTCTCAAAAACTCAATCTCTAGATCATTTTTTTTTTTTTTTCTGTCTCTGCCTCAGAAAACACGATCCTCCTGTTTATAATCGTCACTTAAGGTTTCCACATTAAACCGCAACAACCCGGCGATTTAAATCAAACCGATTCTGACCGAAAATTAATGGTGTCGATCGACACCCCAACCAAATTCATAGAACTCGGTTTTGGGATGTTACAAAACCTCTTTAAAAATCACCTAAGAAAATTTGAACCTTTCCCGTGTTCGTGATCCAGGACGTTGCCTTGTCCGAATAGCTAGGGAATGGTGGATTTTCTAGCCGAAGTTCTGTTCATTTTGTGGAAATGTTGAGTTAAAGCCATCGGTGCCATCGCCAGAGCCGTTAGCCAGCAAGCGTAGCTAGTCCTAGAGCTTTATCGAGAAATTTAGGGTAAGTTTCCTATGATCGGATCCTTTCATTTTGACATAGATTTTTCATTTTGATCATGTTTCTAAACTTAGTTTCTTGATCTTATGATCAGAACCAACGTGGAAATGTTGGATCAGTTCCGGGAGGATTCCCGAAGATCCAAAGAAATTTCTTAGCGAGTCCCGATCTGATCTAGGTAAGATCTGTGAGACTATTTCTTTAAGTGTCCATTAAAATCCCTAAGTGTTGTCTTAGTAAACCTTATGATTCGTTTGTCAGGAAGCAAGCTTGAGTCTAAGGCAAAAACCCGAGAGTAGAACGCTTAAATAGATTCGCATACTTCACTATTAAAGGTGAGTCTAAGTTATGCGTGTTCGTGTGTTAGATGAGTAGACCACACATGTTTGTTTATTGTTATGCTTATAGCCGTAGAGGTTCATGTCAAAGAATTCACTAGAATTGCTAAGGATTTTAACTAGTGAAAATGGTAAATAATGAACTAAGTTTTGATTGGTAATGAGTGTTGCTTGGTTATTTATTCTGAATTAAGGTTCATGTGATTCATTCGTAAAATGGCTAAGTGTTGAGAATGAATCTAAACGAATTTGTTTACAAGTTTACATGCATAAATGATAATTGCTTAAATCATATAAACTTGTTATGTGTGCGGTATGTTATTCCCTTGATCTGTGGCTTGGCTAATTACTTGCAGAGTATTAGTTTTAAGTACACGAAGACACGGAGAGACGGGATTGCAGCCTAGGGCCGTGTACTGCATGACGATGCAGAATTTCCAATGTGGTTGCGTACCGGCAAGGTATGATCACATGAATTGTTTAAGGATCCTAAGTCATAGGCCTTTGTGGTTATGGACTGAAGATGCCTTGGATACACGTGATGGGAATTGACAACGCGTAAGGCCTTAATGGAATTGAAAACGTTAATGCATAATATAAATTGCTTATGTTTAATTATGCATTGCATTTGTGTGTTGAGTGTTGATTGTTATTTTGGGTTTGGTTGGGAAATATATTATTGATTATTAGGGGAACCTAGACTCACTGGGCAAGTAGTGCTCACGACTCAATCTGTTTTGCAGGTAACCCTTAGATTATTGGAAGCACGGAACGAAACATTAGGAAAATCAGTGGTAGATTTCCTTGCTTTTGTAAATAAATAATGTTTATTATGTATGTAAATGTTTTGGAGTATGAGACTCGCGAGCAAATATATTTTGTAACAGTTTAAAAGACTAAGTATAAATAAGTAAATGATCGGTTTTAAATAACTCGGGTTTCATATGATATTTAGTCCTGTCCGGACGATCCAACTATCGGATATAGCTTGGGTTGGCAAGCCTTGAGTTGTATTCGATAGGGACGAATGCTTAAGTGTCTATTCTAGGGAACTTGGATGTGTTCTGAGAACCTTTGATCGGGCGCTTAGGCGTTCCTCAGTAGCGTCTCCGTTTAGATCCTGAACTGGGGCATTACATAGACTTTACTAGAATCCTCTAATAAAATCGGACAAACAAAGTCCGGTGCAGAATCAAACAAATGAAAACCTAACGGAATATCAAATACATAGTTAGCTAACCCATTTGCAAGACGATGAGCTTCCCTATACACGTGAAAAATACGGACAATCCAGTGCCTTGACATGAAGCCATGACACAACCGTACTAGGAATGACAGCGGATTCGAAGCACTAATCCCCATCCTAAGGAAACCAACAACCATCTTTGAGTCCACCTCTATCTCTAATCTCGGAATTCAAGGTTCACAATCAATACACAGACCATAGTACACACCCCATAATTCAGCTAGGGGAGCAGAACAGAACCCTATATTCAAGGCAAAACCCGAATACCATATACCTCGAATACCATATACCTCGAATTCACAATCAATACACAGACCATAGTACACACCCCATAATTCAGCTAGGGGAGCAGAACAGAACCCTATATTCAAGGCAAAACCCGAATACCATATACCTCTTTTATCTCGGATAACACCACCTACCGTTGCCAATCCTGGGTTCCCTCTCGAGGCTCCATAAGTGTTAAGCTTAAGCCAACCATCCCTTGGTCTTATCCAAGCTATTAACTGCTCACTCCTTACCATCGGTTTCCTGCTAGTCTCTCCCGCTTGAGCATGAGCTAATGAAACCTCCTTTGATATATCCTTAAAAAATTGCGTCGTTAAAAAACGGTCGCAAATCCCCTCGGTCGCACATCCGTCACAAATTAGCGACGCTTTTGTGATAAATATAAAGCGTCACAAATATGCGACAAATGTACGACGATATTAAAGCGTCAAAAATTTGTGACTATAGTGTAACGAATATGTCCGTCATAAATTTGTGACTCAAATGTTACGGTAAACTATGTCACAAATATGTGACGAATATGAAGCGTCATAATTGTGACGAATTTGAGACGTTATAAAGCGATACTTCCGATCTTTATCGTCGCAAATGCGTTGCAAAAGAGTGATAAATTCGTCACAAAAGAGTCACTAATTTATGACTCAATGTGTGACCGTGACAATTGTTTTAACTACAGAATTTGTATTAAAAACGATTTAGAAGCTTAAATGTACATCAAATTAAACTAAAAGCATCGAATTAGAAATCTAAAAGAAAACAAACATCCAGTTTTCAAAACTGAGACTTAAAAGGAAGGATTCTTTGGTACACTTGCTAGTAAAATAATCGCAGAACCTTGGGATTAGAGTAGTCTCTTTGCTGGAGCTTCTCTACATCTGTTTCATGTCTTGTGTCTTTAGAATTTTGAATAAGTCCATCAAGGCAATCGTTTATAACTTTCAGATCGCTTTGGAACTTCCGTTGCCTCGGAACTATCCATCTAGCTGGAGGAAAATTCCAATACGGAAAGTAGAAAGTAGACCGATGCTCTGCCTCAAAAAGAGTTCCATAAACCGCCTGTGATGTAACAGAAAAAAATCAACAAACAATAGAAAGAACATCAAGTGCCAAAGATGAAGTAAACAGGTTAAAAGACAAGGAGACAGTAAAAACAAGAAAAAAAGAAGAGAGAAACAACTTACGTTCTGCAGAGCCAAAAAGATAGACTTTCTTTCCATCAAGCTTTCCTCCTTCCTCCAATGCTTCGTGACATACAGATGACAAACACAAATATCAGATTCTCGTCAACCCCGAAACACTTGTAGACTCAACAATAGACAAGAAAAATGGAGAATGTAATCCAAACAACTTACTTCCAGATTTCTGAAATCCCAATTGAATTGATATAGTGAATCCAATTGGTTCCACTGCCATCACAAAACAAAGCATAAGTATGGAATATATTGGATATTCAATGAAGACGGAAACTATGATGTTGAAGTCGAATTCTTCGAAAAAACATACCTCAGTTCCCACTGGAAATGCAGCCTTCCACAATCCCTCCTGAAAACACAAAAAAAACGCACATATATATTCACAACTCACATGGCAGCAATAAGAAAACAAAACAAACTCTTTTATGTAGAAGTAAAAATACTTCAGTGTTCAAGTCATTTTGAATACGAGTAATGAGATGTCATGTACCATATATGGCACAAGAGGTATAATGGCATAGAGTTGTTCTCATAGAGATAAA
This sequence comes from Draba incana, assembly GCA_963576765.1. Classification (NCBI taxonomy): domain Eukaryota; kingdom Viridiplantae; phylum Streptophyta; class Magnoliopsida; order Brassicales; family Brassicaceae; genus Draba; species Draba incana. Next base: position 27,452,420 of record OY755211.1, on the reverse strand, counting down.
CCCACCATACAATTCTGAATACAGTTACATGTTTCTTTCAACCAAGAACTCTTTAACATCAACACAGTATAGGTAAGTTCTAAGAGAAGCCCACCAAACAAATGAACAAAATCCCCTTAAGATAGACACATAAAGCTCCCAAAACGTTATCTAATTGTTGTTTTCACAATCATACTTGCGTTAATCAGACAGTACAAGCCCCAAATTGCATATAATCCTAGACTAAAGGTTAGCAAATCATACCAGATTACGTTCGTCCTCGAAATACTCAGGCTCTTCCTTTGGATTGGTCACTCGGGGTTTCTTCGCTCCCGGAGCAGGTTTCTTCTCAGTTTCCTTCTTCGTACCCCTCTTTCTCTTACCACCACGACGAGCATGTTTCTTCTGATTTTTTTAGAATTGGTTTATTCAGCAAAGAAGTTGTCCTGCAATGAACAAGTATGATTTTTTTAGAATTTCAGAAACTTCAAATCTCAAAGGAAAATTAACCACAATAAAGAGATAGAATGAAAGTCGAACATACTTGCGCTTTGGGGAGAATCGGTGATAGAGGCATCGTCAAAAGATGCATATTGTAATCCCATCTAGGGAGGATCAAACAGGATTAGGGTTCATGGCTTTGGAGGTGCGTGCTCTCGCAATCACAAGAGAACAACGTAGACAAGAAACTCACCGAAAATTGTAGAGAGATACGCCGGAAACTATGGTTGCTGCAAAATCAAAGAAGAAGCCAGGCGCTTTAGCTTTAAAGACATGAGAGAAGAGATTGCAAATCGAAAGGGGATCGAGAAAGAAGAAACATAGAGAAGAGATTTTGAAGAAACAGAGAGATTAAAACGATTTCAAAGAAACAGAAAGAGAGATTGCAAATCGAGAGACATTGCAAATTTAGGGTTTCGAAAGAAGAAACTTTCGAATCTGGAGAATAGATTCCATGGCGAACCAGAGGCACAGCGAGCACCTACGAGGTTGAAAGCGACGAAGGGAAGATTTCAAGAAGGGAGATCGAGATTGAGATTGAAGAGGAGATTCAGATTTGAGAGAGAGATTTAGGATCTGCGACCAAAGGAGTAGAGGGAAAAATAATATTTTACAATAATTTTCACCAAAATTTTAAGCGGTAAGTGAAAAACAATTTCACTATAATTTTCTCGCTCACTGAGAGTCCAATTATTTTGAAACTCAAAACTCAAAAACGTCACAGTTTCATCACAATATCGTCGAAAATTTGTTACGCATTTCTGACGCTATGAGTATACACAGCTTCAAATTTACATGAAAATTTGGTAAGTCAATAGGTTTAAAGTAAGTTTTTTTATCAATGTATGACTAATGTGAATGATTAAAGTAAAGTAATTTGAAGTATAAATATCTATTTATAAAAAATGAAAATTTTATCAAATATGACAATGTAATAACATGGTGTTTAACATAAGACTAATGTGATTGCTTTAAACATTTTCAAAAATTTTGGAAATTAGAAATTTTAACAATTAAATGTAAGATTAGTCGTCCACACACCAATAATATAAGTATGTATGTAATCCTAGTACTTCAATTCTAGTTTAAAACACCAAAACCCTACTAGGAGTAGCTAATCAGTAGCAAAACTGTCACAAAATTGTAACTCCTTTGTGACCATTTTATGACGCTACGCAAAACCCTAAACCCTAAAACAACCCATCGGAATTGCAACTGTTCTGTGACTGTTTTGTGACCATTTTGTGACACTTTAGTGACGTTACGCGAAACCAGAAAAGAGTCACGGTTGAGTCGCAAAAGAGTCATAAATTTGTTACACATTTATGACGCTAAGTGTATACACAGCTTGAAACCCTAAACCCTAAAAATTTAAAATGGAAATTTGGTATGTTTATGGGTTTAAAATAAGTTTTTTATCAACTTATGAACCATGTGAATGATTATATTTAGGTAATTTGAACTTCAAATGTACATTTATCAAAAATTAAAATTTTTACAAAGATTACAAAGTAATAACACTTATAGTTTATATAACACTTATATGATTGATATGAACATTATAATTTTTTTTGGAAATAGAAGATTTAACAATTAGATGTAAGATTCTTAGTCCACACATGAATAATATATGTTTGTATATAATTCTAGTTTTTGAATACACATTTGAAACACCAAAATTCAACTAGGCGTAGCTATCAGTAGCAAAAGAGTCACAAATATGTTATGTTTTTGTGACGCTACTTGAAACCCAGAAATGAGTCACATAAGAGTCGCAAATTAGTTACGAATAGTGTATTGTTGCTAATTCGTCGCAAAAAGTGTGACGTTCAGTAAAATAGTCCCAACTCCGTCGTTAATTTGTGACGTTTTTACGACATGAATTTTCCGTCACAAATTTGCGACGGATTTGATACATTTTTTTGTTTCGTCACAAATCCGTCACAGTTTCGTCTCACATCCGTCGCACTCGTTTGTGACCGAAAAACAATTACAAAAATCCGTTACAGAGATTAACTGTTTCTTATATTGATTACTTTTTACTTTCATATAGTATAAATTACATAGGGTTCGATTGGCAAAGTATAATGGAGCTGGAGCTGGAGCAGGAGCGGGAGCATCAAGCAACATTAGCATTATGCTATACTGCTCTGATTAAAATGCATGATTGGCAGAGCCGTGAGTGATTATTTATATATTTAAGATAAATTATAATTATTTATATGTATTCTTATACATTATATATATATATATATATATATATATATATATATATATTAGTCATAAATTATACATCAAATTTTTAAAAATTTGTTATTAAAGTACTATTTCATTATTATACTATTTTCACAAATAGTATGTTCACTAATAATATATATTAAGTTTTAATGTTAATATAAATATAATTATTAAACTGAATATGTTATTATTCAAGATATATTTTATTAAAATTTATTTAAAAGTAATAGAACATATAAAGTAACGTTAAATTTTAATAAACATATATATATATATATATTATAATTACATAAATAATGTATATTCATTTTTAGTGATATGCATTGTGTATATATTATATTTTTAAATTATGATAAGACTTTTTCTAATTTTTCTAATTTAAATTACATTTAAATGATTTTTTTTTATAATATTCTTTCAAACTATTGAACAAATAAAATAATGATAAACATGAACTAAAATAACTTAAAATTTTTTATGTATAGAATTTGTTTTGATGTTATCTAAAAATAAATTAGTTTTATAATTTTATTTTAAAATTTTTGAATATATTAGAGCTCAATGCTCAGGAAAAGCTCTACTTGAGAGCATTGAGGGCAATAGCATTTGGAAGCATTAGCAGTTAATAAATGCTCTGCTTAATGCTCTATTAATTACACGTGATTGGATAGTACAGAGCATGATGCTCCTTTAAATGCTCTGCCAATCAAGCCCATATAAGAACGTACATTTAGAACATCTCCATCCATAAAAATTTTCAAAAAAATCTAACTTAGTAATTTTAATATTATTTAATTCTTTATTTAAATTTAATTCATTAAAAATACATTCAACCAATCACAACAGACCATTTAACAAGACACAAAATTTTAAAGTTCTTTGTTTAAGATTTTTTCTTCATTCTCTCTTTTTTCTTTTATATATTTTTCATTTTTTAACACACAGATACATGGAGATGGAGATGGTATTATAAGTGTTTATTGATTAGTAAAGATTATCCATGAATCAAATATTTTCCAAAACATTATAAAAAACTACAAATTCTTTTGGGAGATTGTCAGAGGATATTCTCGTAGTTAAGAATAAAAAAAGGAAAAACAGAAAAAATGGAAACTAGGGCAAAATCAAAGTGATTTGATCTCCTATAACTATACACACAGAGATATACATATACATATATATACATCGATATATAGTTCTCTCTATCTATCTGCTATTTTATTTCAATTCTTCTTCTTCCTAAACGTGAAAGAAAAAAAATCTAAGTAATGCAAAAACAAGGTGAATCGTCGGTTTTGAGCTTGAGACCCGGTGGTGGCGGACGCGGCGGAAGCAAACTTTTCGTCTCACGCTTTGGCTCTTTTGATATTCCCTCTGATCTTACCAATGCAGGTGCCGGAGAAACTCCTTCCGGCGTCAAGGTAAACATTCAAAATTCACCAATCCTCTGTTTTTTCTACTTCTTCAATTTTTGATTTCATGGGTTTTCGCAATTCCATCGTTATCTCGAGTTGTATAATTGAGGGTTGAATCGTAGTTTGAAGAAAGTTTGGATCTTTTAGTGATGCTTATGTTTTAGGTTTAGGTTTTGGTATAGATTGTTTAATTCGGATATTATGTAATGTCTTATTTCTTGGTGGGGCGTTTAAGTAATGGCAAAAGATTGATACTTTGTGGGCAATTAGTGAGTTGTTATAAGACGCTCATGAGGAAACCTACTTATATGTTCTGTTTTGTCTTTTTGATGTTTTGATCATTCTTATGTTTTGGGTTTAGGTTTTTAGTTTAATTTGAATATTATGTAATGTATTAATTCTTTGTAAAGTGATCTTACTGTAGAAGATTGATACTTGTTGGCAATTAGTGAGTAGTTCTATTGAAATCTTGATGCTCTTGAAGAAACCTACAGATATGTTCTGTTTTGTATTCTTGGTTTGTTTTTTGTGTTCTTGAATCCTGAGCTCTTGAAGTTTATGTTTTGTAGGCAGCAGATTCGTGTGGTGAACGTGTGCGGTTTACGCGAAAACAGTTGCTTCAGCTAAGAGAGGTATTAAAGTTGATTCTAATTCATAGGACATAGTAACTTGGCTTTGGTTTTTGTTCCTTGTGAACCAAATAACTCACCTTTTGTTCTTAATCACAGTCGATAAAAGTCTCTGATGAAATTGTGAGACATAGTAAGGAAATCGCAGCAGAGCTTTTTGGAGAAGAGCCGAGTTGGAGTAGTCGTGCAGCCGAGAGTAGAGTGAGTGTGTGTGTGTTTATTCTGTTTTGCAATTTACTGAATTTTCTTGCAGAGTTAGTTATTGAATCGTGTTATATGTTTGCTCTTATCAGCCATCAAAACCTCAGAATCGTTATTCCGAGACTGATAACCGTGACTGGCACACTCGTGCTCAGATTCCAACTGCTGGTAAAGAATGGTCAAGAGACGACTCTCGTGAATCTAGAGACGCTAATAAATCATGGAACGTCGGTTCTAACCAAAAGGTAATTATACATCAATTGTTATTGTGGCATACTATTACCAATTTTCTCTTATTGCTAACATGATCAACTGTTGAAACAGTCTGGTCCAACCCCGGTGCTAGTGAAAGCAGAGGCCGCATGGTCAGCTAAAAGAGGAGCTCTTTCAGATAAGGACCGAGTCCTCAAGAGCGTCAAAGGGTATTAGTCTTTTTTATCTTTTATGCTTTGGTTTAGTAGTGCTTTCAATATATGACTGATCCGTTACGACTGTAATTCTCTGCAGTATTCTGAACAAGCTTACTCCGGAGAAGTACGATCTCCTTAAAGGTCAATTGATTGACTCCGGCATCACTTCTCCGGATATCCTAAAGGTTCCTTACAATTTCTGATGTAAATTGTTTCAGCTCTTCTCTTCATGACATTGATTTTGATCTAACTTGTGATTGCAGGGAGTGATACAGCTAATTTTTGAGAATGCTGTGCTGCAGCCGACGTTCTGCGAGATGTACGCTCTTCTGTGTTGTGATATTAACGGACAGCTCCCTTCGTTTCCACCTGAGGAAACCGGTGGGAAAGAAATCACTTTCAAACGAATCCTTTTAAATAATTGTCAAGAGGCGTTCGAGGGAGCTGACAAATTGAAGGAAGAAATCAGAAAGATGACCAATCCAGACCAAGAAATGGAAAGAATGGATAAGGAGAAAATGGCTAAGCGCCGGACATTAGGGAATATCCGTTTAATCGGAGAACTTCTGAAGCAAAAGATGGTTCCCGAGAAGATAGTTCATCATATTGTCCAAGTACGTATGACCCATTCTTTTCCGTTTGTTACAGTCTATAATCGTTTGTTTGCTTATCTTGAAATGTGGTAATAATGCAGGAGCTTTTAGGAGTTGATGGTAAAGCTTGTCCAGCAGATGTCGACGTAGAAGCTCTCTGCCAGTTTTTTGAAACCATTGGGAAGCAACTTGATGAGAACCTAAGATCAAGAGGTATTAACGATATGTACTTCGTTCGGTTGAGGGATCTATCAATGCACCCTCAGCTAGAGCTGCGTCTTAGATTTATGGTTCAAAACGTGATTGATCTTCGAGCTCACAAATGGGTGCCGAGGCGTGAGGAGGTGAAAGCCAAAAAAATCACTGAAATTCATTCTGAGGCAGAAAGGAATCTCGGGTTGCGCCAAGGTGCAACAATGGCAAATATGAGAAACATCAACAACAATCGTGGTGCGGTTTCGGATAGTTTTGGCTCTGGAAGCTTACTTGGCCGTCCTGGTACTGGAGGAATGATGCCTGGCATGCCGGGAACTATGAAGAAGTTGGCTATTGATGAAGACGGCTGGGAAATAACACGGAGCCGGTCCATGCCGAGAGGCATTAGACAAACAGTGCCGCAGCCTGGTCCACGTGTTCAGCCTCCTCCCGTTATCAACAGGTCACTTTCGGTTAACTCAAGGCTTCTTCCTCAGGGAAATGGTGGTAATAGGCCAAGCGCTCTTTTGCAAGGTAACTGTTCTACCTCGGCTTCTCCTAAGCCCGTTCCAACTGTTGAGAAGCCTGGGCAGCAACAGCCAAAGCCAGAGGCGGCTCCTCTGGCTAATAGCTTGAACGCAGCAGAGCTCGGAAGAAAAACCAAATCGCTTATTGAAGAGTATTTCAGTGTTCGTTTGTTGGATGAGGCATTGCAATGCGTTGAGGAACTGAAATCTCCATCTTACCACCCGGAGCTAGTCAAAGAAGCGGTCTCACTTGGTCTGGAGAAAAACCCTCCGTGCGTTGAACTAGTTGCCAAACTCTTGGAACATCTGATCTCAAAGAATGTTGTGACTCGTAAAGACTTAGGGGCGGGTTGTTTGTTATACGGCTCAATGTTGGATGACATTGGAATCGATCTGCCAAAAGCACCAAACAGCTTCGGAGAGATCCTTGGGAAGTTGGTCTCAGCTAAAGTCTTGGATTTCGAGGCGGTAAAAGAGGTTCTGAAGAAAATGGAAGATGAATGGTTCAGAAAAACCGTGCTTGATGCGGTTATAAAGTGTATTAGCGAGAGTCCGTCGGGACAGGCTTTGTTGGATTCACAGGCGGCGGAAGTCGAAGCTTGCCGGAGTTTGCTCTGATAGTGGTTTTCTTTAGCTAAAAAGTATAGTGGTTCTCTCCGGCCAGGTCTTGAACATTTTCTTGAGTATATTGAACCATTTTTTATAAAAGATTCTGAGTTAATATCATATACTTGAAAGAGTTGGTTCTGTTTTGTTACCTCTTTTTGTTTTTTCAATGATTGTAGTTAATTTTTTTCGTCCACCTTATTTTTTTGAACATTTCTGGATGAGGAACAAACAAATAAGAATTGCCCATAAGAGCATGTTCAAAGGAATATATATATTTGTTGATTGCTTTCTTGTTCATAGCTCTCTCTCTTCTTGTATTTATTTATCTCACTTGTTTATTTATAGGGACAAAAACGGCAAGACAAAACTTGCTCAAAGTGGATGTGATATGTTAGTAGATAACTAATTGTAGATAACTAATTTTTCGACTTTTGGATACCCGGAATTGCGGATATTCAAATTTTTCAATTTGGTATTTGTGATTTGTTTCACTTTAGACGGATAGTAGATTTTACTATTTCTATTAGACTATAGGATTGAATGTAAGTAAACCGTGTTGGTTTACTAGTAATTTAGTTCCTCGGTTATCCATCTGTTGGATTAAACCGTATTCACTTCCTTTATAAGGAAATGTTAATGTAACAAACATTTCTTAATGTGAATAACAGAATTATCTTATCTTCAACCTTTTCTCTCTGGATTCTGTTGATTCACTAACATGGTATCAGAGCTTCGAGCTCGTAAAAGCTCGAACGATTCGTTGTTTCTTTGGTTTCCGCTTCATTGACCTTGATTAATCGGTGATTCTCCCGGTTAATCCTTCTTCTCTGATTCGATTTCTAGGTTTTTCGCCAGAAATCGTTGTTTACTTCGTTATACGGTTGTTCCGCCGTATTCGGTTGTTTTTCCGGTTATTCCGCCGGAAAAATTGTTGGTTCTTCAGCTTGCGGTAGTTCCGCAGTGAGTTTCTTCTTCAATTTCTTATGGCGGTTGGTAGAAAAGTTGGTCGTCGTGTTGGTCGAACTACTACTTCGTCCAGACGATCTTCTACACCGGAGATTCCAGATGATTCTTCATTGGATCCACCTATCTCTTTGATTGATTCACCGGATAGTATTCATTCACCATTCTATCTCACAAATGGCGATAATCCGGGTCTTGCAATCATCACTGAGGTACTTGATGGATCGAATTTTGATAATTGGCGTATCGCTATGACTATAGCTTTAGATGCTAAGAATAAGTTAGCATTCGTTGATGGTTCTTGTGCTAGACCCCTGGAAACTCATCGAAATTTTCGGATTTGGAGTAGATGCAATAGTATGGTTAAATCTTGGATCCTTAACTCTGTCTCTAAGCAAATATACAAAAGTATATTACGTTTCAATGATGCTTCAGAGATATGGAATGATTTGTCTACAAGATATCATATTACAAATCTTCCAAGATCGTATCAACTATCTCAACAAATATGGTCGCTTCAGCAAGGATCTCTGGATTTAGCAACATACTACACTACTTTGAAAACTCTTTGGGATGAATTAGATGGTGCAAATTGTACAGATACTTGTCACAATTGTTCATGTTGCAAGGCTACAGATACTAAGGCTGAGCATGCTAAGGTGATCAAGTTTTTGGCTGGTTTGAATGAAGCATATGCGATTATTAGAAGCCAAATCATCATGAAGAAGAATGTGCCAGATCTTGCTGAAATATATAATCTTCTTGATCAAGATCATAATCAGAGGAACATATATCCAGTACACAATGCTTCTGCATTTAATGTTTCTTCTGAAATTGTGTCAGGCTCTATCAATTATTCTTCAAAGACTTCTCGTCCTACTTGCTCTTTCTGTGGTTTTTTCAGGACATACTGTAGACAGATGCTACAAGGTTCATGGTTATCCAGTGGGTCACAAACATAAACAGAAGTTCTCAACATATGTCAAGCCTATTGTTGCTTAGTCTTCTGGTAAATCCTCTACATATGTCAAGCCTATTGTTGCTCAGGTCTCTGCAGCTTCTTCTGAGATCATCAACAGTCTCTCTAAAGATCAGATTCAGGGTGTTATTGATTATTTCAATTCACAACTTTCCTGTGATCAAGCTACAATAGATATCTCTTCAGCTGCTATCAATTCTGTCATATCTCATTCTGGAGCTACTATTACAGCATTGCCTGGTATGGTTTTTTCCTCCTCTACTCTGTGTTTTGTTGGGGTTTTACGAGCTACCAGGAATGTCTTAAGTTCTGAGTCATGGATAATTGATAGTGGTGCAACTCATCATGTTTGTCATGATAGAAATCTGTTTTTGGATGTTTCTGATTCTGTGAATAAATCAGTCACTTTACCTACAGGATTGGGAATTAAGATTGAAGGTATAGGGAGTATCAGATTGAATGATTACCTCGTGTTGCACAATGTGTTGTACATTCCTGATTTTCGACTGAATCTGATGAGTATAAGTCAACTCACCAAGGATTTAGGTTATCGTGTGATATTTGATGCTGAATCTTGTGTCATACAGGATCCTATCAAGGGACTGATGATTGGTCAGGGTAAGGAGATAGCTAATCTCTATGTGTTGGATACACAGATGCTGAATCTAAAGGAGTTATCTAGTACTTCAGTTTCAGTTAGTTGCAATGTTGTAGTGGATTCTGCCTTATGGCACAATAGATTAGGTCATCCTTCATTAACTAAAACTGATGATCTAACAGATGTACTTGGAATTAAAGAAAGGAATAAAGGTCCATTTCATTGTGCTATTTGTCCCCTTGCAAAACAAAAGCAGCTTCCTTTTCCTTCTAAGAATAATATGTCTGCTCAAAATTTTGATCTGCTACATATTGATGTTTGGGGACCATTTTCAACTCAAACAGTAGAAGGATACAAGTATTTTCTCACCATAGTGGATGACCATTCTCGTGTTACTTGGATATATTTGCTTAAACGCAAAGATGAAGTTTTAACTGTGTTTCCAGATTTCTTGAAGATGATTGAGATTCAGTTTGGAGCTGTGGTTAAAGGGGTAAGATCAGACAATGCTCCTGAATTGAGGTTTGCAACTCTATATAAGGCAAAAGGCATTGTTTCTTATCATTCTTGTATAGAAACACCACAACAGAATTCAGTTGTGGAAAGGAAGCATCAACATATTCTCAATGTGGCCAGATCTCTCATGTTTCAGGCTCACATTCCCTTGGATTATTGGGGAGATTGTGTACTTACTGCTGTGTTTCTTATTAAAAGGTTACCTACTCCTTTGCTAAAGAACAAGTCTCCTCTTGAAGTATTAACATTCAAGAAACCAGATTATAGTGGCTTAAGAGTGTTGGGTTGCCTTTGTTATATCTCTACCTCTTCTAAACAGAGAACAAAGTTTCAACCTAGAGCTAAGCCATGCATCTTCTTGGGTTATCCTGCTGGATATAAAGGGTATAAGGTCTTGGATTTAGAAACACGTTGTGTTCATATTTCCAGGAATGTTATCTTTCATGAGGATATTTTCCCTTTCATTAATACTCAAGATGATTATTTTTTGGATGGTTTTATGGAAGTTGAGATTCCTACAGTTGTGAATAAGACTCTTGCAGTTGTGAGTGAGACTCCTGCAGTTGTGAGTAAGATTCCTGTAGTTGTGAGTGAAGTCCCTGAAGTTGTGAATTCTTCTGATGAAGTTACTGATGTTGAAATTCCTGTAGTTGTGAGTTCTTCTCCTGCAGAGATTAATGAAGACAGTGTAGTGCAGACCAAGGAACTCATAGTTAGTAAAACAACTCATGATTCTCTTCGTCATCTGGCACATACACTTGAGGAAGATTATATTGATCCTCTGGCACCAGCAATTCCTTCTGTCTCCTCAGCAAAAGACAGAAGATCTTCTAAAATTCCAGCTTATTTGGAAGATTATTATTGCAATATGGTTGGTACTGACATTCCCTTTCCACTATCCTGTTACATGTCCTATGAAAAGCTCTCTGAGGAGTATAAGGCTTATATCTGTGCCATGACTTCTTATGTTGAGCCAGCTACTTTCAATCAAGCTAAGAAGTTTGATGAGTGGCTAACTGCTATGAATGAGGAACTTCTAGCTTTAGAAAGTACAGGAACTTGGGATATATGTTCACTACCACCAGGAAAACATGCCATTGGTTGTAGATGGGTATACAAAGTCAAACTATTCTCTGATGGTAATCTGGAAAGATACAAGGCTTGTCTAGTGGCAAAAGGGTATACACAAGAAGAGGGTATTGATTATGTGGATACTTTTGCTCCTGTTGCTAAACTTACCACTGTGAAGACTCTTTTAGCAGTTTCAGCAGCAAAGAATTGGCATCTTCATCAGTTGGATATATCAAATGCTTTCTTGAATGGTGAATTAGATGAGGAAATTTACATGGTTTTGCCTCCAGGTTATACACCAAAGCAGGGGGAAACCTTACCTGAGAACCCTGTTTGCAAGTTAAAGAAGTCTCTTTATGGTTTGAAGCAAGCTTCGAGACAATGGTTTCTGAAGTTTAGTTCAACTCTCATAGGTCTTGGGTTTACTAAATCTCATCATGATCACACATTGTTCTTGAAGTCAACTGGTACAGACTTCATAGCAGTTCTTGTCTACGTAGATGATATTATCATTGCAAGTAGCACTGCTTTAGCTGTGGATCAAGTCAAGACTGATTTACAGAAAGCTTTCAAGCTCAGGGATTTAGGCGATTTGAAGTACTTTCTTGGCCTGGAAATTGCAAGATCCAAAGCTGGGATTGCTGTTTGTCAACGTAAATACACTCTGGAGCTCCTTGTTGATGTTGGTATGTTAGCTTGTAAACCAGCTTCTATCCCTATGGATCCCAACATCAAGCTTTCTGAATATTCTGATGAACCACCTATTGATGATCCAGCTTCTTATAGACGTTTGGTTGGGAAGCTTATGTACTTGACTATTACTCGTCCAGATATCACATTTGCTGTCAACAAATTGTGTCAATACTCTGGCTCTCCTAAAGCTTCTCATCTCAAAGCTGCTCATAAGGTTGTTCATTATCTCAAAGGAACGGTTGGTCAAGGTCTCTTTTATTCGGCTCTATCAAATTTGACTCTTCAAGCCTTTACTGATGCTGATTGGGCATCTTGCCCTGACACAAGACGCTCTACATCAGGTTATTGTATGTTTCTTGGAACAGCTTTGATCTCTTGGAAGTCCAAGAAACAGCAAACAGTCTCTCACTCCTCTGCTGAATCAGAATATAGAGCGATGGCTTTTGCACTCAAAGAAGTTCAATGGTTGGTGTATATACTCACTGAGTTGCAGGTATCTCCATCAATTCCAATTCCTTTCTTTTGTGACTCTACTGCGGCAATTCATATTGCAAATAATCCAGTCTTCCACGAACGTACTAAACACGTTGAAGCTGATTGTCATAAAGTTAGGGAGAAAGTTCTGAGTGGCTTGATCAAAACTCTACATGTGAAGACTGATCAACAACTTGCTGATGTGTTTACAAAACCTCTGTTTCCGGCTCTGTTTCATTCAATCATTGGCAAGATGGCTTTGTCTAAGATTTACTCGCCATATTGAGGGGGAATATTAGACTATAGGATTGAATGTAAGTAAACCGTGTTGGTTTACTAGTAATTTAGTTCCTCGGTTATCCATCTGTTGGATTAAACCGTATTCACTTCCTTTATAAGGAAATATTAATGTAACAAACATTTCTTAATGTGAATAACAGAATTATCTTATCTTCAACCTTTTCTCTCTGGATTCTGTTGATTCACTAACAATTTCCTTCGCTTTGATTCATAAACGGATTTTTCGTAACGGATCAAAGGGAATATCAAATCGGAGCAAATGTAACGATTTGCCCAGCCCTAATGGTGGTAATTTTATCAACTTCTTTCATATGGAATTTTACAAGCATCGACAAGCAGCATTAGTTTTAAAAAAGCTTGTGCACATCACATCACATCCCTCATATGGTTTTTGAACTTGTGATAATTGACTTAGCGAGAAAGCTATTGTCGATACATACAAGAAATGAACCTGATCACATAATCCAACAAGTATATTATATCAACCTCCAATGTATATAAGATGCAGTAAATCACATGATGTTCCCAAGAGTAATATTTTGAAACATGAAAAGAATGGTTTTGCGTTCAAGCAACATAATAGACGCGTCCGTATTCATCAGAGTACTCATAAGGATTCATGCACAAGATGGCGTAGACAGCGTATATGATTCCCGGGAGGTATCCTAAGAAAGTGAGAATCAAACAAATCAAGAACTCAACCTGCAAAAAATTTAAAACAAGAATCATATTATTTTATTTTGGGTGAAAATAAATTTCAATACTGAATTTTATTTTCTCTAATCCCTTTCACTAGGGTCAATGAAACCGTACAGTACTAATTGATCTGTATCTAACAACAATTCTGTAAATCGATTCCAAGAAAACCAGAACGCAAATAATCAAACAACCATGATTATCACAGTTTCAAGAGAAATCGAGATTTCAATTTATTAAACCGATGGATGCGAGAGGTGAAACTTACGGTGCAACAGCCATGCCTGAGACAAACGCCAAGAGGAGGAAGAAGGATCGCGATCAAGACCTCGCAGCACAGACAGCAATTAGTCGTCATCGAACAAGAAGACTTGAGACAAGAGAAGAAACCTCTGGAAAGCGGAAACAAAACCAACAATGATGAGGTTAGTCGGCGGGGTCCAGCGATGTTAAAAGACTAAAATAGTCTACCGTCAGATCTTGACCGTTCATATATATACAAGGACTTTATATCCAACGGTTCTTGGTAATCATTGCAAGTAGTTGGTTAGATCTCGCTCCTTCCTTGTTTATGTAAATTTATGAGGACTATTTACCTGTATAGATACTTTTCTACAAACACTCTTCAAGATATTTTGAAGGGAATATATACTTTTTTGGTGGTTTTTTTTGTTCAACACTTTGTTTTTATTACTCTTAAACGTCTCGGTTACATCCAATCATATTATAATACATAGAAACATTTAAATTTAAAGCAGAAAAGTAACATAATTATACGACTACGAATCAAAAACAATTTCTTGATGTGTTGGTATAAAGCTCATGGCTAAGCCGGAGAACCATGATGATTTAATCACTTTGAGTGGTAACTTTGGAAATCTACTCTTATCACCGAGTTTCGTCGAGACGGTTAGGGAGTTGCTCGGTATTGAAACCGAGAGTAAACTTATTCTCGAAGAGTGAAGAAACAGTAACAGATTTCCTTCCCAAAGGGAGAAAAATGCAGGATTTGAGAATCCATAAAACTTTGATCTTCTCTCAAAACAAAAGCTATCAGACTCATAATATACAGTGAAAATCCAGAAAACTTTGCTCCTCTTAGAGTAGAGAGGATATAATGCTCATAAGATATCCACTAGAGGTGTCAAACGGGCCAGCCCCCGCCCAGACGGGCCACCCACGGCGGATTTCTTCCTCTTTGCGGATCAATGCGGGCCGGGCCGCTAGGACCGCGGTTTCAAATTATATGTCCAAGTCCGCCCCGCATTATCCGACGGGTTAGCGGGCTGGCCCGCAGACAAAACATTCATGTGTCTAAATTTTATGGTTTCTCATAATATATGTCTTTTTTGTTTTTTTCTATTATATTTTTTCAAAATTAGATACCGATCTTGCATTTTCAACATTGACAAGTTTCTAAAATTTCAACACTAGCAATATTAGTTCACAAGAATCATGTTAATTCTGTCACAAGAAATCGAAAACCATTAAATTTCGGTTCAATTATTAATCAATTTATACACTCAATAAGACTACAAAATATTAGAAGAATCGTTTGGCTGTGTTATATCTTTGAAGAATCACTTTTGGTATTAACATGTTAAGAAAAAAGAATATCAAACAAGTAAATCTACAAAGGAAAAACACGTGAATCTCTTAACCTGAAACAAGACTATTTAAAACAATTGACAATGACAAATTTTCAGATTTGAATGAAATAGAAGTCCTGACTTTTGAATTTGTTTATGAATTTCAATTTGATAATAACTTTTGGTCCTCTAGTTTTGAAATTAATCATGATTTTTTAGTTTATTTTTTAAGTAGAGAGTCTTGAGTTTTTTTTTGTAGAAGAAACATAGAAATAACAATACTAAAGTTTTATTTTTGAACTTACATAATACTTTAAAACCATTTACTTAAGCCAAAAGTTTCATAATTTTATTTTAGTTTTGTGTTTAGCGGGTTACCCGCAAACCCGCAAATCCGCAACGGATAAACCCATTTAAACTGCAAATCGTAGCGGATCAATCCGCGAGGCCCGCTTTTAAATGGGCCTAGAAAACACTGTTCAAATCCGCCTCGTGACGGGCCTACTTAGACCTGGCCCGCGGATCATAGGCCCGTTTGACAGCTCTAATATCCACGTAGCCATCTTTGCGTTGAACATTGCTAAGTAATAATCAGAACGTAACATGAACTCAAATTGCAGCAAGGAGGAGCATGATGGGCTAAGAGGCCCAATTCCTAAAATGGGCCAAACCCAAACTTTAATTAGGTTTCTTGTGATGGAGGGGGATTGACAATGAGACAGAGATTTTTCCTTCATGACGGATGGTAGCCACTGGCCGTATTGGTCGCGACAGAGAAAGTTTGAAACATCGCCAGATCTTCTGATGAGTTAAATATCTCACGAGATGGGATAGCTTCGTTTACCATACGGTAAGTTTTATTTGACACCGCCGTAAGTTGAGAACGAGTTTAATATCATATATACCTTCAACTACAGTTTTGTGGTAATCTGTTTGTTGTTAGTTGATTTTTTTTTCTTAAACTTTTTGTCATGTATTTGATTTATTTGTAAGCCTCTGCAACTCTGTGTGAATTTTTGTCTATTTAGTAATAATCAAACGTTTGAATGAGAACTGATGATGGTAATCAAAATACAAAAAAGAAATTGTCAAAGCATTGCTAAAAATTTTTTTAGCTTAATGGTCAGACTTTTAAGACAGTAATATATGAATTCATAATAGTGGATGGTCATCAACACATGCACACATTCATTTGATAAACTCGTGGATATGGTAAGGTTGGCATGGTACTAGGTACAAAACGATCAGAATATTCGACACATGTTATGTAATTGATAAAATTCAATCATATCCTTAGAAATCTTGGTGTAGTTGTATCTACATCGTTGTGAGACTATGACTTCTCTAGCAAGTGGATTTTTTTTTTCAATTCTTTTGTTGGGGAAGCAAGCTTGAAATTCAATATGTTAAATAGAAATAATCATGAAAGATGCAAGATCCGTGGAGGTGACAACGATATCAGAAGAGGTAGCAGCGAGAATGGAATAAATATCAAAGATTAATACTAAAATCAGAGTTTAAATTTTCTTTATCTAAGAAATAGAGAATTTTCGATGAAAGGAGAAAAAAAAGAAGAAAAGAAGGGATACAGAAAGGAACAATTCAATCTTCTCATTCATCCAGATTCACCCCCTTTTGATTGACCAATCATATTTTAGTTGTGGGGCCACTAACCTAATTAAATTATTTTAAAAATAAATTAAATTGGATTAAATGTGGGATCATAAACAAAAACGAATTTAACTAAAATAAATAATAATTTTCTAACTAAACAAATTAGATATATTATGTTAAAAAAAACAAATTAGATATATCACAAACCTCAAACTCAACACCAAACACCAAACCCCAAAACTATACCCTAATTTAATAATAGTTAACCCAAAATAAATCATAATCCAAAGTCAAACCCTAAACCCCAAAGCTATACCCTAGTTTGGGAATAGTTAATCCAAAATAAATCATAAATCCTAAAATCAAACCCTAAACCCTAAAACTATACCCTAATTTGGGAATAGTTAACCCAAACCCAAATATTTTAACTACAAAAAGTAATTTTCAATGGATTTGTAGTTAAAATTTTTAGGTTTGGATTAACTATTCCCGAATTAGGGTATAGTTTTGGGGTTTAAGGTTTAAGATTTATTTTGGGTTAACTATTCACAAATTAGAGTATAACTTTGGGGTTTAGGATTTGAGTTTGGGTTAAAGATTTATTGTGGGTTAACTATTTTTAAATTATGGTATAGTTTTGGTGGTTTAGGGTTTGAGTTTGGGGTTTAGAATTTATTTTAATTTTGTTAAAAGAATTAATATTATTTTTTAGTTAAATTATATTAGTTATTTCAGTTAAATTAATTAGATTTAGTGATCCCACATTTTTGTTTTGATTGGTTAGTGAAAAGGGGTGAATGAGAAGGTTCACCCCTACGGGTGAACCAAAGAATTGTTCGAAAGAAAGAGAGAATGGATCAGATTTCATTATTTACCAGAAATAGTTACAGTTTTAAATCTCAACAACTTGCACTTATCCAACAATTCATATTATATTTTAATAGAAATAACCAAAAGGTTAGTTACGCTTTCTTTATTTGCTAAATAGGAGAAATCTATTGGTTAGAGGCTTTTTGGTAGTCCTCGGATGTCGGTAAAAATCAAACAAACCGAACCGATCAAACCGAAACATTCGGGTTTCGGCGGAACCAACATGAAATCGGTAAAACCGAATGGTGAAATTGATTTTATAGATCAGAATTCGGTTCGTATCAATTCGATAATCGGAACCGATCGATTTCTGCTTTTTAGAGAGAGAGAGAGAGAGAAAGAGAGAGCAATGAACCCATAAAATTTATACCTCCGAAAATTCTCCTCCAATGTCCTTAGTCGGATCTGGAACCAAAAACATCAACGAACCATATCTCCTTTGTTGCAACCGCCGGAGTCCATTCAGATCTCATTACAAGTCCACCGCAAACCTCCTTTGACTTGCATCCACCTGTAACCACCGATCCGTCACGTCACCATGACTCCTCCACGCCTCAACACCGCCGGAGAAGGTAAAGACGAGAATCTTCATCCATTTTTTTATCCCCACAAACCGAAAATGAAGCACATAAACATAATTAGAACGAAGCTCTCTCATGGCATCGAAGAAGGACAAATTTCGGTTGAATTTGTTAAAGGAAAAAAAAATAGGTTGAATTCGGGTTAAATAACCCGAATATAACAAATTTCAGTTTAACCTCGGTTGATAATTTAAGACAGGTAACCGACCCGAACAAACCGTATACCGACCGACCCGAACAAATACTTAATTCGGTTCAATTAGGAAAAAAAATTTAATAACCGAATTTTCCTTAAACCGAACAAACCGACCCATTTGACCCGATCACGCCGTAAGCCCAGGACTACTTTTTGGTATTAGAAAAGAATTTTAAGAGAAAAAGTACACCTTCCCTACAAAATATGTTTATTGTCATGAAAAATTGGAAAAGTACCTTTAAAGGCAAAATAGCCCAAATTTATAATAAGAAAAATTGGTCAAATAGGCAAGTTTTACTAGACTATTATGTCACATGGATTCTATGTACTTTTTGAGGTTTTTATGACCTCTACAAAAACTTTCGGAGGATAGTATACTTTAACAACTGTAGTCTTTTTAAAAATCCCCAATATGCCCTTAGTTATGTGTCCTTGATGCCTTCGGATTAGGGAGATGCAAAAGGTTTTAAATTTATAAACCCTAATCTGCAAGTGCATAGTTGACAATTGTAGTACTTAGGGGTCGATCCATAGGAGACTATGTTGTTACGCTATAAATCTATATGATGAAAATATATTTGGTTTTTGGGGTTTATGATGAAATAAAGCAAATCACTATGGTAGAATCATTCCCCTTTCGAGGCTCCAAAACCTATAACTTCTACCCTAGTAGACTCAAAATTTCGATGGTTATTGCAAGGTGGAATCACGCTGTAAGAATTAGATTCGATTGCTCACTAGACTCCTTAACTAAACTTTTGATTGTTAAGACGCCTAGTCTATCAAATATTAGATCCGAACGGTACAAAAGCTTTTACTATCGGTACTAATATAATATCGGTCACTAGGTAGCTAGTCTAGATCACGCCTTAAGCACAAATAAAGATAGAGAATCATGCTAGAAACAAACTCAATAAATATGTAGAAGATGCAAGCAAAAGAACTTTAAAATAACTTTTATCAAACATACAACTACTCTACATGTTATGAAACATGGAGCAACTAGAGAAGTTGATAAAACAGTAGATTCATGCTAAGTAAGGGCTCAACATAGGTGGATCTCGAACAACAAAGCTTGAGAAGAACACCATGGCCTTCATCGCTCTTTTATAAAGGATAAAGATGAAAATCTAAAGAGAATATCGAAAATACATCTTTATTATTGATTTGTGGTACCTAGGGCTGCTATCCTTCTCTCAAGAGGCTAAAAGCAAGTATATATAGGTGTACAAAGAGGTCTTGGGTCGGTGGAACTCCTAGAGTTTCAGTTCGGGCAAAAACGTCTTTTTGTCGATAAGTGCGCATAAGTGGCCACCGCACCGGTCACGTAAATTGGTCCGGGGTCTGGCTCAAAATCATCTCCTTGTGCGTGGATTCAAGTAAATGAGCCGGACCATGGGTTGGTTCGGTGCTTAGGCCCATCTTGGACTTGATTCTTCTTCTAGGCAGAATGACATACCTTCAGTAAAACTTGAATAACTTCCACACTACAACTCCATTTAATATAATTCTAACTCCATTGGAAAGCTGAATCAAAGGGATATCTCCATACGAAATTTCATTGCAGTTCAAGTCGATTTGGTTGGCCTGCCGTAGCTTGGCCTCGACTGGTTAACTTCTGTCCAACTTGGGAAATTGTGAAAACTTCAACTTGGGGGATTTATATTGGCTCCTTTGACCTTGTTAAGTTGTTGTAGGATGAAGAATACTCATTTTGCTCCTTTTTACACCATTTTTGATGAATTGACCTATATGACTCTTCAAAACAAAATATACGAGAAAACTACCTCTTTTGATAGAAAAAATTATTAAATATAATATAAAATATATAAAAAATGGATAGTAAAAGTGGTAAAATACCGGGTATATCAACTCCCCCAGAGTTACCCTTTGCTTGTCCTCAAGCAAACAAAAGGTTAATCAGGAAAGAAGATTTGAAAACACGGGAACTCACATATTCTTTGATTTTGTTTCTTTCTCTAAACCTGTAATCCACATGAAGACAAATTAAGTTCAGGGACGCTTTTCATCGTCTCCTATCGTGAACATGAAAGTGTGTCCTAAATTGTTGTCCCTGCAGAATCTCAATTTCAAGTCAATCGATTCTTTTACCCTTATAGATTCTCAAAGATCTCCGATCAAGGATATTTACAAGGAAGTCGGGTAGGTGTTTAGGAAAGGCTGATTTTAGTGGTGAGGTTAAAAGTGTTTAGGGTTACCAAAAACTCTAGGTGCAAGACATTATGCAAAATCGCAAGAGAGAATGGATCTATTGAAGTCCACAATTTTCCCAACCACTTTGTTGTTCACCTTTCTCCCCCAGGCTTAGACTTTTCTCCGAGAATCACTTGTAAACTCTCGAACTCATCTCTCCTCTGTACTGTTGCATTCCTTGGGTATTTTTTGGCCATTGACTTTTTGAAAACCATTTCCCTTTCCCTTATGATTTTTCTCTTTTTGTTTTTCTCTTTTTTTTTTATTTTGAAGGGGGAAAATGGTCTCATAAAGATATGAGTCAAGTAAGGGCACAAAATTATTACCATGATTTAAGCATCCAAGGATCGGCCCAACTTCTTTAATTTTCTAAAATTTTGTGGTTGTACTCCTTCCTTCTAATGTTGATCGTCGCATCTTCAAGTGATTGAAAAATTGCGTCGACCCTACTCTCTCCGACGTTTTTACACATATCTGCATAGAGGACGTAGCAAAAGAAGTGCATGAGGTCTGAAAGAAAGGTTTAAGGGCTTAGGTAGGGCACCAACTAAAAGTGAGCTGGCCATTCATGACAACAGAGAGGGGTAAAAAGAGGATAAAATGTCATGAATGTGATTCGTTCCTTGATCTAATATCCTTAACAAGAGATAGTTAAAAATCATGTTAGTAAACCATATTTAGAATCGAAATCATTTCCATCAAAATAATGCAAGTAGCAATCTCCTTGGACTCCATTCGGTCACTAGGTGTCTGAATCAATTGTCCGGAACAAATCCTGCAATAATGGTTACTTGGTTCTGAAATCAAAACGTTGTTGATCAAAGAAAGGTGTCATCATTCCCAACTAATTTTGGCTTAATAAAACGGTTTTTGAAAACGATTTTTGAAAAACTTTTTGAAAACATAAATATCCAACACGAACAAACGCGTTAGTAGCAACAATCCTGCATACTTAACTTGCACCGTCCCGGTGTAATTCAAATCAAATTAAGGGTGAAGTGTTGGGAAATAAAATAAAAATAAAAATAAATAGATAGATATGGAGAATAGAACGAAATTACCGGATAAAGAAACTCAATTTCTTCCAAAGTTGAATCGGTGGATGGTATTTAAAGAAGGGTCTTGAAACTCTCCAAAAATTTCTCTAGGCACAAGAAATAGTGCTTCTCATTTTTCCTCACCAATGCATTCCCCCATAATCGAGTTAATATCCTCCAACAATGATCATAATAGATCACCACAAACCGTAGTTTGCATCGTGGAACTCTTCCCCAAATCATATTAGAAATTCTTGGATATTGGTAGTTGAACAGCTGCTGGAAGATGTAACTAAATTCTTGCTTTCAACGTTGAAGTAGAGGATTCATAAGTTGGTTGAAAAGGCTTCTTGTTTTCCTCTTTTCTTTGTGCATATCTTCTATGGATAAGGTAGATCATTCTTTAAGAAATTGGATTTCCCAAAGTCATACCTGTGTAAGAACCAAATATCCTTGCAAAACACTTGAAATTACTTGTTAAATAAACTTGGACCTAGGTTCCGGAATACCAAAGCAACAAACAAACCTATCCAAGCTCTTTCTAAAGTAGAAAACAAGTAGTGAAAAGATAAGTGTAAGATGTGAAAATTATTGAAAAATTAAACTTAATCAAACCAAATTTCAAAAAGTGCAATGTGTTCAAAAATAAAACAAATTTTATTGAAGAAGAATCCCAATTTAAAAAATATTTTTGGTGTAAAAATAGTTAATTTAAATTAAAACCATTTTTAAAGAATTTAAAAAGAAAAATAAAAGAAAACTTACCTCGCCGGTTCGGTCCGGTTCAAACCGGTGTGACCGTGGCTCGGGTCAGGTCTGGTCCGGCTTGGTGGTGGTGCAAGGTGGTGGAGACGTGGGTCCGTGGAGACGCGGGTTAGGTGGGACGCGGGAAGGGTGGTACGCGGGAAGGGTGGTACGCGGGAAGGGGACACCTCGCACCGGACACGTTCGTGGCTCGGTGGGAGTATCCGGGGCGATGTATCTGCAGGTCAAGGCTTTTCGAGGCGCGGGTCGGGTTGGCTCAATGGCGAATGGTTCCGCGGGTCGGGGAGCATAAGGCGCGGGATGAGGCACGTACGGGTCGCAGACGCGGGACGAACAGCTTGGCACCGGTCGGATTCCCGTGTTTGGGGTATCCGTCCGGGGCTTGGGACCGTGGGATGATCGACCCGTGTGTCGATCCTCGACACGCCCGGACCAAAGTCACTCGTACACCGGTCGGAACCGCGTGACCAGTGTGACCATCCGGTGTCTGGGACACCGCGACACACTTTTTTTTTTTTTACTTTAGCTTCGGTTTTCTTCTCTAAAATAAATTTTATAAAATCTGAAAAATTCATAAATTGAAAGATTAATGAATAAAAAAATTATAAAATGAAAAACCAAAAGAAAGACATAGAATAAAAATCAAAAGAAAAGAAAGACTCGATATATGGGTTGCCTCCCATAAAGCGCTTGTTTAAAGTCAATTAGCTCGACTCCTTGGGGTTTTTAGACTTTGGAATTATCTTCTAAAGGCTTGAGGTTGCCCTTAGAGTGTGAAAAAATGCTTCCATGGTCGTGGTCTTCATCATGTAAATGGAAAGGGTGCTTGATTTCAACTTCTCTCTTCTCCGAAGGAATGTATCTTGTAACTTTGGATCGAAATCCCGGTGATGCTGCGTAATAGAAGATGTTTCTATATATCTTAGGAAATGACAACCTTTGTAAGGTGTAATCCATGATAGCTCCAGCAGTGGCCAAAAATTGTCTTCCAAGGATGAATTGTGTTGAGCAATCTTGGATATTAGCCACTTCAAAGTCCGTCAGAACAATGCAATCACTAATTCTCACGGAGCAATTGAATATTTCACCCAATAAGAGTGTTGATGCACCATTAACAAGTGAAATTCTCAAGGTTGAAGGACGAAGGTTGGTTATCCTCATCTTTCTCACAAGAGATTCCGACAAAACGTTGACTCCGGCTCCCGAATTGATAAGAGCGGTCTCAAAGATATAATAACGAATTGAGCAATGGATGTTGAAAGAACCTGGGTCAAGAGTCTTAGGAAGTATCCTTAGGTACCTATAAAGATTCCTAACTTGGTCGAATAGCTCCTCAATTATAAAGTCATCTTCCGTGCTTTGTTTAAAGCATTGTCGTAAAGATGGCTTCATTCTCCAAGCTTCTTCAAAGGTGAGGGTGGAAGGGAGTTCTCTAACTAGAGAATTTAATACCTTCTTTATCTCATCACTTATCCAACGTGTTCTCTTGGTGGTTTGATTAGCTTTGCAAATCTCTTCGCACGGTCTTGTTGACATTCTTGCCGTAAATCTTCGATTCTTCGGTTTGGCCATTAGGAATGGTCTTAGAGCGTCTTTCTCCTCTTGAACAAAGATGGAGAAGTCTTCTTCAAGTGGTGTTAAGGTGCTGCAATGGACCAAAGGTGTCGGCTCTTCTTCATTCGTTCTAGATTGGTCACTAGCATGAAACGTTTCTTCGATAAGCTTCAAGCGTCATCAATCTTCTCCACACGGTTTGAGATGTTGTTAGACTCATCTTCTAAGGATTTTGTGATGTCTTTTAACTCCTTATGATGGTGTTCAATCTCATAACAAACAACGTTGATGGTCTTCACCGTAAGTTGATTACCGGCCTCTAGTTCCTCCATATTTGAGTCGATCACGTGAATTGAACAATTTCAACTTTGGTTATGCCTTGAGCAGCGTGGTAGGCCTTGATAGCAACCGTCTCTAGGTTAGAGTTAAGCTCGTCAACGTCCTCCTTAGTCGACTTAATCTTCCATTCCAAATCATCGTACCAATCGTCGATCTTATACTTGATATTGATGATATCGGTCTTGTCTTCTTGAAGATCCTTTGTATGGATGTTTTGAACTTCTTCAAGCCGACTAAAACGAGTCTCAATAGCTTGAAATTGGTTAGCGACGATCTCGAATCTCTCCCCAAGAGACGAATTCATGGATTTGATGGTTGTTTCGATTTCACGAAGAGCGTTTGTAGTGTCCTTCATGAACTGGTGCATCAGAGCTTCACGTTGTTCTTCTTGGTGAGGTGAGTTGAGTTGGCCGTGGGGCTATGGAGGTGGATTCGGTTGCACATGATGGTGATGGTCACGTCCTTGAGTCTCCCAAGATGGTAGTTGTTGATACAAGTTGTGATTTTACCAATTGTTGTAAGGAAAATGTTGTTGATGGAATTCATGAGGCATGGGGATGTAATCTCCATTGGAACTCCTTCTTGTCGCCATCTTCCTAGAAGTTTTAGGGTTTTTGTTGTGATGTTTCATTGATAAATCCCTGAAACACACTTAAATAAAAGGCAAAAAACGAAAATTAGCAAAACAGAAAAGAAACAAAAAGGAAAAATAAAAACTTAGACTTATTCTTTATCAAAAATCTATAGGTAAGCGAAATAGTCTCCAACAGCGGTGCCAAAAACTTGATGCCTCTAGATTAGGGAGATGCAAAAGGTTTTAAATTTATAAACCCTAATCTGCAAGTGCACAGTTGACAATTGTAGTACTTAGGGGTCGATGGAGACTATGTTGTTACGCTATAAATCTATATGATGCAAAATAAGCTAAGAGAAAATATATTTGGTTTTTGGGTTTTATGATTAAATAAAGCAAAGCAATAAAATAAAGGGATAGATAAATCAAAACACGCAAGATAAAAGAAATTAAAAGGAACTAATGCAACATGAACTACAAGGTTTTTAAAGAGATGTGACTAGTGTTATAGAGCTCAAATCACTATGGTAGAATCATTCCCCTTTTGAGGCTCCAAGACCTATAACTCCTACCCCAATAGACTCAACTTTTGATGGTTATTGCAAGGTGGAATCACGCTGTAAGAATTAGATTCGATTGCTAACTAGACGCCTATCAAATATTAGATCCGAAGGGTACAAAAGCTTTTGGAATCGGTACCAATCTAATATCGGTCACTAGATAGCTAGTCTAGATCACGTCTTGAGCACAAATAAAGATAGAGAATCATGCTAGAAACAAACTCAATAAATATGTAGAAGATGCAAGCAAAAGAACTTTAAAATAACTTATTATCAAACATACAACTACTCTACATGTTATGAAACATGGAGCAACTAGAGAAGTTGATAAAACAGTAGATTCATGCTAAGTAAGGGCTCAGCATAGGTGGATCTCGAAGCACAAAGCTTGAGAAGAACACCATGGCCTTCATCGCTCTTTTACAAAGGATAAAGATGAAGATCTAAAGAGAATAACGAAAATACATGTTTATTATTGATTTGTGGTGCCTAGGGCTGGTATCCTTCTCTCAAGAGGCTAAAAACAAGTATATATAGGTGTAGGAAGAGATCTTGGGTCGGTGGAACTCCTAGGATTTCAGTTCGGGCAAAAACGTCTTTTTGTTGATAAGTGCGCAGAAGTGGCCACCGCATCGGTCACGTGAATTGGTCCGAGGTCTGGCTCAAAATCATCTCCTTGTGGGTGGCTTCAAGTAAATGAGCCAGACCATGGGTTGGTTCGGTGCTTAGGCCCATCTTGGACTTGATTCTTCTTCTAGGCAGAATGACATACCTTCAGTAAAACTTGAGTAACTTCCACACTACAACTCCATTTGATATAATTCTAACTCCATTGGAAAGCTGAATCAAAGGGCTATCTCCATATGAAATTTCATTGCCGTCTAAGTTGATCTGGTCATCGGGCCGTAGCTAGGCCTCGGCTGGATAAATTCTGTCCAACTTGGAAAATTGTGAAAACTTCAACTTAGGGGATTTAGATTGGCTCCTTTGACCTTGGTAAGTTGCTGCAGGATGAAGAATACTCATTTTGCTCCTTTTTACACCCTTTTTGATGATTTGACCTATATGACTCTTCAAAACCAAATATACGAGAAAACTACCTCTTTTGATAGAAAAACTTATTAAATATAATATAAAATAGATAAAAAACGGATAGTAAAAGTGGTAAATACCGGCTATATTAGTCCTCTTTCCCAGTTCTGGTTACTTCGTTTTAATCTACACCGTTCAAACATCTAACTGGATTTTCTTCATCCTATGGCTCTCATTGTCTCGTCCATCTTTTAAAAAAAGAGTCGCAGGTTTCGTAGGTTAGTAGCATTTATTGTGTTTTGTGTAGAACAAGAATATTTTTGATCGTGTGGTCCAAATTTGTTGTTGAGATTTGGTTGGTGAGTGTTTGTGGATAGTAGCAAGCTTCTTATAAGGGAACTACACAACCCTAATAGGTTTAGTATACTCACAAATTACCACCACCTTATGGATAGTTGTTTCAGCCAACCTTAGGGTATCCAACAATTCTTGTCCATGGCAGACCATTGTTTTGTACTTTTTGGGCAATGGGTCTGTAGTAATGGTAGTAAGTGGGAATTTGTGTTGGATAACAAAAGAATGGCTAGAGTTGTTCTTTTGACTCCTCAATCTAATCTTCTTGTGGTTACCAAATCTATTGAAAAGGAGTTTGGTTTGGATAACAACAACCTTCCAGTGGTTATTTGTTTCTCGCCGTCTCAAGGTAATGCAATTTCTCTGCTCCCGCCTGTTGTTCTCATGACCGAAGCTTTGTTTGGAATTTTCTTAAGTAGTCGAGCAGTGAATAAAGATTTAAATCTATTTGTTAGTTTCTCAAAAGTTGGGTCTCAATCTTTCGGAGTAGTAGATGAATCTACCTTCAAAACTCCTGAGGTATGTAACAGGAGGGTCGTGGGTCTCGATATGTTTGGCAAAATTACTGATAGTTTCAAAGATAAAGTAAGTCCTGGAATTCTACGTACTGCCGCCTCATCAACCACGTAAAGACCTTCTCTTACATCAGTTAGATTCAATGACGGGGTGGAAATACTTGGAGGCCATACAACAGGCCCTTCACTAAAAAAATAGTGTAACAAAGGGAAAGGGGTTTGCACAGAGGTTAATTATAGCCGGGCTTTGTTGACAAATATTGGTAATTTGCCTACATTCTCATGTTCTTTGCCCAATAATGAGGAGTTCATAGCTGAGGTTGAATAGTTGGAAGCAACTATTTTAGGAGTTGAAGGGTCAACCAGCCACGCAGGTGAGCCCATACCTGTCCCTGATTTGAATGAAGCACCTTCGTGGATGGGTCTAACACCCATGCCTCTGTTCTAATGCCGGATTCACAGAAATCGTGGACAACATTCAGTGGTAGAGATGGAGTGAACAATGAACAGGACCCTGAGCATCTAGCGAGATGGACGTTGGCAGATATTGATGATGAAGAGTTTGATATTCCTCCAATGTTCGATGACACTGAGTATGAAATTTTCCAAGTCCCAGATCTGGATGTTGATGTCGACAGTGAAGAAATCTATGTTGGGAAGACTTATGCAAACAAACAAGATTGTCAAATAGGATTAGCTATTTATGCTATTAAGGAACAATTCATCTTCAAACGGACAACAACAAAGAGGCGCAACTTCGTACTTACATGTAAAGATAAGGCTTGCCAATGGAGAGTGCTTGCCTCAGAATAGAAATCTAATTGCAACTACCAAATCAGGAAGGCTAACCTACTACACACTTGTACTTTTGACACAAGGAAAGTTTTGAAAGACCTGTTGACATCAAAGATCATTGCTTCTGTCTACAAGTCAAAGTATGGGGAGCCTTCAACTGGGCCCGAGCCTATGGATTTGCAAAAACTTGTCTTGGAGGAGCTTGGCATCACTACGTCATATAGACAGTATTGGAGAGCCAGAGCTAAGGCCATTGTAGAAGTAAGAGGTCCAGAAGAGGACTCATATTCGGCTTTACCTGAGTACTTTCGGTTACTACAACTTGCTAATCCAGGTACCATAACTGAATTAGTGACTGAGAAAGATGAGGATGATATGGACAGGTTTTTGTATTGCTTTTTAGCCTTTGGAGCATCAATTCGCAGTTTCAAACATGTTAGGAGAGTGATTGTCCTAGATGGTACACATTTAAATGGTAAGTATCATGGGGTATTACTCACTGCAAGTGGGCAAGATGCAAACTATCAAATCTTTCCGCTTGCGTTTGGTGTAGTCGACAGTGAGAATGACGATGCTTAGACATGGTTCTTAAAGAAGGTTGAGAGAATAGTTGCAGATAGTGCATCTTTGACAATAATTTCCGATAGACACCAATCCATTTACAAAGCAAAAAGGCTGGTTTACCCACTTGCATATCATGGGGCTTATTTGGTGCACATACAAAAGAATGTTGTGTCCAAGTTCAAAAGCAAAGGCCTTGCAAAACTTGTTGGTAAGGCAGCTTGTGCATACCGCGTTGGACCGTTTAGGACGGCGTACAATGAGTTGTGGATGGCAAATCGTCAGTGCTGCCTTTGGTTACAAAAGATGGGTGCTCCTCACTGGTTTAGGGCTTATTGTTTAGGCGAAAGGTAAAACCTCATGACCAGCAACATTGCAGAATCGTTGAACAAAGCTTTACGTCGTGGTCACTCAGCTGGGATTACAGATTTATTTAAATTCATTCGAGCAATGATGACTAGGTGGTTCAATACTCGAAGAAGGAAATCCTAGTCGTGGAGTGGCTCTGTTCCACCTAAGGTAGACAAAATACTCACAAAATATTCGAAGGAAATGTCAGCATTGCAAGTCAATGAGGTGGGTGATTGGTGTGTTGAGGTAGTTGGACAGTTCCAACAGAGGAATGTTGTTGATTTGGTTAATAGGAAGTGCACTTGCAGGGTAAATGACAAGATAGGGATCCCATGATGGCACGCCATTCTGGCGGGAAACAGAAATCGTCTATGTCATGGGACTCTAGTTGCCCCGTGTTTTAAGTCTTCTACTTGGGTTGCTACATATGATGATGTTATTGCACCCGACAATGATGTGCTGGATGAGGAGCCACTCAAACCTAAGGATAAAGCTGTTATTGGATCCCCGTTCACCAGGAGACCCACTGGCCGGCCTAAGGAAGGGATATATACATCAACCGGCGAAATGAAGGTACATATTATAATAACACTATTAGAGAATTCTGAATTACTTAGGTGGTTTATATCTCTATTCTCATTTCTTGTCCGTAGGATCCTAAAACTGCCAAAGTTAGGGTAATGAGATGCTCTATATGCAGTCAAATAGGTCACAACTGAGCAACATGCCCTGCTGCAAAAGCCTCGCAATATGCAACTGGGAGGTCAAAAGTTTGAGCATCAACCTTTGTATGAGGTTTCTTTTATCTTTAATCTACATTAGCACGAGATGCCGTGTGTAGTTACATTTTTTTTTTGGTTTCCAATGTGCAATATTTATGGGTCTGTATCTACCGCAGTCTTTTGTTGGTCCTTTCCTTTTAAACAATGGCTTTCGTGCCGAATGTTATGTTCTGGTGGATGTTTTTGGTTGGATATTTGGTTACCTTAAACACAGTCCCCATACTACGAATTTGTGGTCAATTTTGGTTGGACGTGTAATGTTTGAGTACAAACGAACAAGTAATGTTTGAGTACAAACCAAGGAAAATCAACGTTTACAGTAACTGACTATGGAATGTTTTATTTGGTCAGGCACATGGCCATGGACATTGATTTATGGTAAGCCTGGTGATAGTCCTAAATCGTTGTACAACTGTCTTTTTCGGAAGCTTGTGAGGACCAGACACACGTATGCACTCCATATCGAAGCGATTAGATTGGCTTTCAACGGAGGCGAGCTTGATGCAGGTTTGTACATTCTCAATGAGGTTAAATTATTTCATCCAAAAGCTAGGTTAATGTTTATCATGCTTAGTCACTGTGCGGGAAAAGATTCATGGAAAGATAAGCAAATTTTACGGAAAGAATTTAGGTTCGGACAGATTGAAGCGCATAGCAGGGAGATAACAGACCACATCAATGCGGTCAACCCAAGGAGGGCTAATACGTACACATCGACATGGTTTTATGAATATTTCCCTGAATGTACATCCAACCATGCTTGGTTATCCGAAAATAATTACGAGGAAATTGGTCAAAGATGTAAGGAATGTGTCTCATAGTACTTATCTCTAGCCATCTGCAGAATGTCGTAGAAGATTGAATTGCTAAACGTCTGCCTACAATATCTAGTTGCTTCACATTTTTACTATGGTTGTATTTGCTTAACTTTTGTACTATGGTTGTATTTGCTTCAAGTTTGAACTACGTTTGTACTAAATTATCTATTTTCTCTCATATCATCTTACTCTATATCATGGACTTCCTTAATATAGCTAACCTGATTCATTTTGGTTTTCATTACAATAATGATATATTAGTATTTTGGTCTCTTTTACGTATTGCTTCTTTAGTCTTTTTGGTTCTTTCTAGTTCCTTTTGTGTCTTTTCAGGTTCTAGGAGGCCTTCAAGCATGGATTGGAGTCAGTGGCGGTCATTGGAGCTAAATGGACGAATCTGGAGAAAAGATGGTGATTTTCATAATCGAGCACCTGCTCGGTTTGGATCGAGCACCTGCTCACCCGAAGAATCAAAGAAGCCGTAACTCTCTGGAAAGCGGACCGACCGGTCCACGTGAGGAGACCGACCGATCCACGCTCAAAGATCGTAACCACCTGAAGACAGACCGACCGGTCTGGGTTCAGACCGACCGGTCCCATGCCTGATCCGATTTTAACCTATTTTTCTCTATAAATAAGAGGTAGCCACCTCTTAAACAAGGGTTCTGAAACATTTTTCTAAAACAGTTCTTTTTACGTTTTCTTGGAGATTTGCTGGGTTCCTCAACCCTTGAAACTATTCCTCATTGATTCCTTTTGGATTTGCTTGTAACAATTGGAGGATAAATTCACAACACCCATTGAGAAGAATTCTAATTCCTTATCTTTTCCATTTATCATTATGAATTCTATCTCGTTGATTGCTGCGATTTCATTCTCTATGTTCGAGTAGTCCTCTAGCTAGATTGAGGGATTTCAATGGTGATTTAGGATTGATTAGTGACTGAGCCAAATAGGATAGAGTATTATTCATCTTCATCAATTGGGATTCATAACGCTTAGGTTAGCCTGTACACCTAATCTCTGTTTTCAAGTTGAACTTATTCACGAAAGTGCTCTAGGTTGCTAGATAACCCATTGGTGAGCAATTGGTGTGTAACCAACGACAGTTGATTGTTACCATCAATTGTGAACAATTCGAACCAATTCATTTCTGCTTGTCTTCATCACTGGATCCAAACGACAGTTTAGGCATTTAGGATGTTAGATAAAGATATTGATCCATCACGACAGTGAGGCAATATTACATTCTTGTTTGAGTTCTAGACCGCACTTAAATTAAATCCTGAATAGATGCTCAATTTTCAATTTGAAATCACCGGCGAATGACCTTGATCTAGTGCCTTTCTTTATTGAGTCTCATATCGTTTAAATTTGCTGTTCCGTTTCTTGTTTCACTACAATTCACCAACTCATACTTTATCTTAGCTTTAAATTAAAATCTCGTAATTTCATAGTGTAACCTTGGTCTCTGTGGATTCGATACCTTTTATGCTACTGCGATTGTCTGTGCACTTGCAGTTTTATTTGGGTTAAAACCTCTGACATCAAGTTTTTGGCGCCGTTGCCGGGGACCAATTGCGTTACCTTTGAGATTTGATTTTATTTATAGTCTAAGAATTTTGCTAATTTTAATTTTTGTTTTCTTTTGCGTGTGTTTCAGGTGTCTAACTCGGCCAATATGGGCGACGAAACAGACAACCGAGCTGCAAACGGTCATGTAGCCGCTGCTATTCGGAGGCTTAAACAACAAATGGCTCAAATGCAACAGTGTGCGCGTGAGCAGCAGCGTACCATTGGGGATATGGACAATCCCCATGCTTTCTACCAGAACCGAGCTGCTATAGTTCCCCCTCCTGTTGACCAGAATGATTATGAGATCAAACCGCAGTTGATATCGCTGGTTAAGCAGCATTTGTTCCATGGATTGCCTGCTGAAATTCCGATGGACCATATAGAGAACTTCGAGGAGATTTGCTCCACGACGAGCTCTAATGGGATGAACCCAGATTTCTTGAAGTGCAAGCTTTTCCCTTTCTCACTCGCAGACAAAGCTTCACGTTGGCTTAAGTCGCTACCAGCTGGATCCATCACGACTTGGCCACAATGTAGAGCAGTGTTCTTGGACCACTTCTACACCAAAACCATGACCGCGGGTCTAAGGAACAAGATCTTCACGTTTCAGCAACATTCAGGAGAGTCCTTTTGTGAGGCGTGGGAACGGTTCAAGGAGTACAAGAGGGAATGTCCACACCATGGGTTTACCGATGAAAATTTGCTGGGTATCTTCTACGATGGTGTTGAGCGGGATTGTAGGAACACTATGAACGCTGCAAGTAATGGTGATTTTATGACCAAAACAAGGGAAGGAGCATATGAATTGATAGAGAACTTGGCTGCAAGTTCCAGGAATCGTTGCCACAATCATGACGACCTTACACCTGTAAGAAGAGTTGAGTCACTAAGGATAGACGAGCTTACAGAAAAGGTGAACATGCTCCTGAAGAGAAATCAGAAAAGTGTTGAGCTTTGTGAGGACAAAGGAGATGAACAGCATGCTGAGGTGAACTACGTAGGCGAAGACTATGTGCAGAATAAGAGCTCTCAATCCTATGCATCTAATTCTCAAGACGAGCTGAAATCTCTTATGCATTTGCTTTTACTCGGTCAGCAGAAATACGCTAGTGAGATCAATGTCAAGGTGGCTAGCATGTACGATGATCTCAACAGTAAGTTTGAAGCTATATACGCTCATGCAAAGGAGCTTGATATTATAGTCGCTCACACCGCCGATGCAGTCAAGAATATACAAGGAATCCTCCCAAGCAAACTGGTTGTAAACACTAGGGAGCCTGTGGATGCCATCACGCTTGGTAAGGAAAATATATTCCCACCGAAAAAGGGTGAAGAGGTTGCTGGACCTTCTTCTACGGTGCTTCAACCGAACGAACTTGTTAACAAGATTCAGTCGCGTATCTATGAACCCCCAATCCCCTACCCAGTTTCACCTAGAGATCAGAGAGATTCAATAAATTTGGAGAAACTAGATATTCCTGAGAAAATGGCGAGGAGTAATGCAGCACGACCACCATTGAGGAGATTGCCAAAGGTTGAAGATCCAGGAAAGTTTGTTGTCCCATGTCTCATCTTCGGAATCAACTTTGAAGATTCTCTGTGTGACTCCGGGTCTAGCGTTAACCTCATGTCAAGGGCTATTGCAAAATCGTTGGGCATTGTTGGTATAAAGCCTTCTCCAATGTCTATAAAGTTGGCGAATGCCTCGGTGACAACTTCACAAGGGTTCATTGAGGATTTGAATATCCAAATTGGGGATTGCTTGATCCCGACTGATTTCCAGGTTGTGGAGATGAAAAATGGTTCACACGTGCCCTTGATCTTAGGAAGGCCTTTCCTAGCAACAGTAGGAGCGGTTGTGGACTTACCGAACAAAAAAATAGTCTTCGCTAACGTCGACAAGAAAGTCTCCTACAGTGCCATATCGGACAGAGATAGCGGTAAGTATGGCTCTTGTGTTGCCATAGACAATGTAACATGGAAGCCCAAAAAGATTAACAAGCGGGACGTAGTAAACCAAGAGAAGAGTGGTACAAGTTTGCCTGTGACCTTGACACCACAGAGATGTGTTGGGAACACGATCGAGTATAAAGTGCAGAGCAAGAGTATGTCTAAGCCTTTCTCTAAGGTTAAGGCCATCATCACTCCGGAGTTTAAAGAGAAAGGTCAAGCAGCTATGGCTAGTATGATGAGCAAGGTTATACAACTGAATGTGAGTGGTCAAGGAGCAAATGGACCATGCCTCAACCCACCTCAACCGAGCCCTGATCCGGACAAGAAGGTCTCTACTCCTCGTATGGATTCGTCTCAAGCCTAAAACGGAAACACACGTCAAGCTAAACGACGTTAAACAAGCGCTTGGTGGGAGGCAACCCACCGGTAAGTGTACATACTTTCTTTCATTTTTGGTTTTTCAATTTTACCTTTTTTGTTTTCTCTTTATTTTTCCTCAGAATTGTCGCCACAACTCGTTGGATTGGGACTCATACGATCAGACCGGTCGGTCTATCTCAGGACCGGTCGATCCTGTTCGTCTCACCCGAAGAGCCAAATGTCTCTGGAAATAGGACCGGTCGGTCCCATATGCCGACCGGTCGATCCCATCGTCTCACCCGAAGAGCCAAATGTCTTTGGAAATAGGACCGGTCGGTCCTATTTACCGATCGGTCGATCCGCATTGAACAAATCGATCCGTGTAGACAAGACCGATCGATCTAGTATCAGGACCGGTCGGTCCCGCACCCAGGTAAGTAAAAATTCTTTCGATTTTCGGTAAAAACCGGTTTGGTTCACTTCTTTTGAACCGGTTTTTAACCCTATAAACTGAAAAACCATGACCCCAACCCCTTTCACCGATCAAAACCGCCAAAATCTCCCCTTCTTCTTTGTGCTCTTGGAGATTTTCTTCACAACTTCTTCAAACCTTAAGTTTTTCATTTCTCATTCGTTTTTGACGATTTTTGGCTCTAATCCACTCGATTTTACACGCTTATTCTGATTATTGCATCAATTCGTTCGATTACCAAAGGTATGAAGTTGTTATTTTGAGAAAATTCCGGGTTTGGGTTATGTTCTCTTTGGATTTTGAAGTTCAATTCGATTTGTTTTCACTCTAAGGTGGTTCGTTTTGCAGCCATGGTTCGCGTAATGGATCCGCGTGCTACACCTCCACCACCCGAAATTGACCCGAATGAAGAAGACGAGCAACGAACGAAGCTCGTTCACGATAAACAAAGACCCTTGACGAGAGCGGAAAAAGCTAAAGAAAAAGCGACCTCTTCTCAACCGGACCCTCCGCGTCGATCGCACAGTTCGCGCAATTCAAATGCTCAATGGCCAAGAAGAAACGGTACTCCCTTCCCCAGAATAGATATACACCCTAGATTAGAACGGAAGGGTTTAGTTAAAGAACCATCGTATGCGAACAAGCAAAAAGGAGACGGTTGGGTTAAGTACAACAGCATCTGTTACAATGGTCTTCTCAATGTTGAGATATTGCCAACTAGAGTTATATGTCGTGAGATGCTGCAGAAATATGGTATGTTGGATGAAGTGATAGACTTTCTCCATCGTATGGGTTTTGGAACCATGGCTACACACCAATATCCTCTCTATCCTGAATTAGTACGACAGTTCCTTGCCTCCTGTGAGGTTTATTACCCATCGGATGATCACAGAAGAGCCGAGCATGGTCGCCTATGGTATAAGATCAATGGGACTTCATACTAGATTTCGCTCACAAGATTGTGCAGATTATATGGTTTTGATGAATATTCTCAACGTCTGGAATTCCCTGATCGTCATAGTTTCCGCGAGATCGATCGACTGTGGCACTTGATCGGTTCGGGTCCTGCAACATCGCGCAGCATGAAACTCACTCTGATCAGGAACCCGATCATCCGTATCGTCGCCAAGGCTCTAAGTACTATGTTCTGCAAGGAGGAACCGGGAGCTCTACGTCTTGATGAGTTAGTCTTACTGCATTTCGGGATGCCAGATTTAGTATCAAAGATTTACAACGAGTATCCTAGCGATCAGCGCACTAACTTTGGAGCGGTATTTGCACATTTCCTGACGGAGAGGAAATTTAGGGCTCTCGGAGGATCGGGAAAGAAGAAGCAAGAGGTTTGTGGAAGTCTTTTAACACCAATTTTTATCCACCACGGGATTGATTTTGTAGGCACCGAGGTAATCCCAGCACCTGCACTCTTGGATGTGCAACACCTCATTAAGAGCCGATGGCTAGTTGCGGATAGATGGCAATACACTGACTTGGCTGGAAACCCGCAGTCCATTGCGCTACCTAGTGAGCATGTGCCTCTCACCACCATAGATAATGTGCGATTCTTGCCACCAATCGCACCTCAGGATACCGATCCAGTTGCTCCAATGCGGCACAGGAAGCGCCGCCACATCGGACGAGATTCAGACTATGCAGGTCCTAGTAGTATTCCCGCCAACCCAGAGACGAGGTTCCAGTTTCCACCGTACGAGAACCAGTTCGCCATCTCTCCGCCTCGAGAGACTTGGACCGTACCAGAGCGCACTGATTGGCAGTACAGGAGTTTTCAGAAACTCCATAACATGATGTCTAACATTTGGAGTGCCATTTCTTGTTCACGGAGCACAGATGCGGTCCGAGGATCAGATTTTGCTGGAAGTCACATGCCTCTGCCTGCTGGACCTTCCACTGAGACGAGATCAGATGATGACGCAGCTAACTCCGAGGATCCAATGGATTCTGAGGAGTCTCCAGAGTTCTGATGACGAATTTCTACTCGGTGATATTTTCTTTCACCCTTCTTTCATCCTTGCATTATTCCATATTTGTTTCTGTTTTATTGAGTCACCAATCTCTTGAACTTTTTCACACCGGAGACGGTGTGATTTAAGTCCGGGGGAGCGGTTAGTTATTTGAATTTTCATTGAGTCGGATTTTTAATTGTTTTTAAAATAAAAAAAAAAAAAACGAATTTCTAGGATTGCATCTGCATTTTTGCATAGGGAACAATGATGAAATTTCCTTGTAAAGTCTCATTTTAGGATTCGATACTATGCCCTCGTTAGAACTCTTTCGATGCATTAACAATCATGAAGTAGAGGCTCTTCCATACTTGGATCTTATTTCTTTGAAAATCCCTACTCATTAGAAACTTGCATGATCTACATTTGACTCTATCAACTTGAACTTAAATTTGACTTATTTTTCTCGCTTTTGGATTTTGAATCATAACTATGGATAAATACTTGACATTCAAATCATGTTTGCCTTATTTTTACCGCTCTTATCTTGATTTGAATGGCCATCCCGATCTAAGTTCATTTTTTTTAGATGAGGATGGTACCACACCTTTTAAACCCAAGACCATTTTGTTCAAACCCTTGCATATGTTCTCTGAGTGAGGCCTTTTTCTTTGTGTTGCATTGGTAAAATCTTGCAAGCATTAGAGACGACAAGGCAAAGTTTCCAATAGACTAGTTTCTTGTGTCTAAGACTAGTCTTAGGTGGGGAATGAAATCAAAATGGTTAAGTGTTTTATTGAATATCTTTGGGTTTGTGGTTGAGTGTGAAAAGAAAGAATAAAGGAAAGAAGAAGAAAGAATAAGTTCTAGGGAATTTAATTAAGATGAAACCGTATAGCTCTAAGTGTTTAAAAGAAAAATGATGGCTTAGCATTCTCTTAGATTAAATCAAAAGAGAAGAAAATATGTTAGAGAATGCTAAGATAGAAAGAGCTAGTGTAAAGAAAAGAGTACCCCCTAGGATTTTGATCAAAAAGAGAAGAAAAAAGGAAGTTTGAGAGTATTAAAGAAATATTTAGCCAAAAAGGGCTAGTGGTTAAGCGTGAGATAGTGAGAAAAGAGAGATGAGAGAATGCAACAAGAGGGTATTGGGTAGAACTTTGGATTCATTGCCTTGTATGCATCAATTGTCTCTTTTCTTTCTTGCTTTTGCTAAATGTGACACTTGCATTTGAGAGTTAACCACCAAAAAGAATTTGAACCTTCTCTTTACATCATTTTCAAGCCTTCTTCTACCTAGCCAAATGGTATTGATTCAATTTCCAATTGCGAGACCGCACCAAACACAATAATGAATGTCAAAGAGTTGAATGTTAGTTGATTGCGATATGTCTTTTGAGTCTTGGGATTTGGAGTAATATTTCATAAGTGATGAGTATGGCAAAAGCTCCTTGAGTAGAGTTTGTTGTGCATCGAGTTAGTTCTTTTTAGGACATCTTGTCGAACCCTTTTATGCTTCTTTTGGATTTGAGTTCCCACCTTCAAACCTCTTTTTCGATTTATATTTTCCACCTTCAAACCTCTTGTTTGCTTGCGGACAAGCAAAAGGCAAGTCCGGGGGAATTGATATATTAGTATTTTGGTCTCTTTTACGTATTGCTTCTTTAGTCTTTTTGGTTCTTTCTAGTTCCTTTTGTGTCTTTTCAGGTTCTAGGAGGCCTTCAAGCATGGATTGGAGTCAGTGGCGGTCATTGGAGCTAAATGGACGAATCTGGAGAAAAGATGGTGATTTTCATAATCGAGCACCTGCTCGGTTTGGATCGAGCACCTGCTCACCCGAAGAATCAAAGAAGCCGTAACTCTCTGGAAAGCGGACCGACCGGTCCACGTGAGGAGACCGACCGATCCACGCTCAAAGATCGTAACCACCTGAAGACAGACCGACCGGTCCCATGCCTGATCCGATTTTAACCTATTTTTCTCTATAAATAAGAGGTAGCCACCTCTTAAACAAGGGTTCTGAAACATTTTTCTAAAACAGTTCTTTTTACGTTTTCTTGGAGATTTGCTGGGTTCCTCAACCCTTGAAACTATTCCTCATTGATTCCTTTTGGATTTGCTTGTAACAATTGGAGGATAAATTCACAACACCCATTGAGAAGAATTCTAATTCCTTATCTTTTCCATTTATCATTATGAATTCTATCTCGTTGATTGCTGCGATTTCATTCTCTATGTTCGAGTAGTCCTCTAGCTAGATTGAGGGATTTCAATGGTGATTTAGGATTGATTAGTGACTGAGCCAAATAGGATAGAATATTATTCATCTTCATCAATTGGGATTCATAACGCTTAGGTTAGCCTGTACACCTAATCTCTGTTTTCAAGTTGAACTTATTCACGAAAGTGCTCTAGGTTGCTAGATAACCCATTGGTGAGCAATTGGTGTGTAACCAACGACAGTTGATTGTTACCATCAATTGTGAACAATTCGAACCAATTCATTTCTGCTTGTCTTCATCACTGGATCCAAACGACAGTTTAAGCATTTAGGATGTTAGATAAAGATATTGATCCATCACGACAGTGAGGCAATATTACATTCTTGTTTGAGTTCTAGACCGCACTTAAATTAAATCCTGAATAGATGCTCAGTTTTCAATTTGAAATCACTGGCGAATGACCTTGATCTAGTGCCTTTCTTTATTGAGTCTCATATCGTTTAAATTTGCTGTTCCGTTTCTTGTTTCACTACAATTCACCAACTCATACTTTATCTTAGCTTTAAATTAAAATCTCGTAATTTCATAGTGTAACCTTGGTCTCTGTGGATTCGATACCTTTTATGCTACTGCGATTGTCTGTGCACTTGCAGTTTTATTTGGGTTAAAACCTCTGACATCAAATAAAAAAGGAGTAACCACCAACACCTTACCACTACATACTAACCACGGTTGAGTACCTATAACTCAAAAAAGGGGACACTTTTTTATCGCTTATTACATACCACAAATTACTAACCACAGGTTAGCCTTTAACTCAATAAAAAACTCACTTATTGAACAGATTAGTAACCACATATTAGTAACCACGATTCTTTCATGTTTACATCACATGTTTGTATATATTCCAAGTTTTATGTTATCTCCCATACAAAACGGCTAGGATTATGAACCTCTTGACATTGTTCTACATATTTTGATTGGTTTTTCTTTACATGCCAAAAAACCTAGGTATCCACCACAACCTTACCACTAAATACTAACCACGGATGATAAAACACTTCTCTCACCATTGCAGTACCCTCCCAGATCCCAGTTGACCTTTAACTCAATAGAAGATTCACTCCTTGAACACAGCTTAGTAACCACATATTAGTAACCACGTTGCCATGTATGTGTACATCACATGTTCGTATATAGTGCACGTTGTACACTTTACTCCAAGTTATGCCTTATGTCATTTTACCTTTATTAATGAGATTACCACTACATACTTATAAAAACAACCTACACGATCCACAACATTACATCAGCAACGTATTTGGTCAGGGGAGCCATTTACGGACAATATGAAAACTAAAAACCAAACAAACCAGAATGCCTTAGGAATTATAATTCATAATCACTCTTTTCCAATACATATGAAACGTCTACACATTAAACACTTGACATACAACTTCAATCATCCAAGACATCATCCTGGTACAAAGGCACCACCATTTCTTTGTAGATGTCCATCACATACTTTTTCTGGAAGTCGTCAACAACCTTATCATTAATAAAAGCCATAGTATCGCTGCATTTACCGTTAACATGCAGTTCCAGAAACTTCACTGCTACATGACCACAGTCGCCGAATCGTTTGTTATCGTAAATCCCTTCAATCTTACTCCAAGCCATTGGCTTCAACCCATGGTCTTGTGATGGTTGCGGTTTACAAAACTTATCCACAATATATGGCAACATTTGTGTGATTGGGGCCATGAATCCTTCCACAACTTCTTCGGAATAAAGGCTTCGCCTTAAATCATAGATCTGCACTGACCACATTCCAAGGAGGATGACTAGACCAATCTAGTGTTTATTGTCCCAACACATAGGGACATAAACAGACTGGGCATCCTCAAACCAACGCTTCTCTGGAGCCATCACATAACTTTCTATCCTTTTACCCCACTTGACTCGCTTCTTGAGCTTAGCCTTTTGGAAAGCAGCATATTTAGCATCCAAGAAGTTTGAAAACCAAGGCGACACAAACACAGCCCCTTCAGCTGCAAGAGAATTTGAATGTTTTCGCCTGACCAACGCCGTCATTGCATCCATGTGCTGAAATAACATTTAAAGTTAGGGTCTCAGACGTAAGGGAAAGTTGATAGTATTAGGGTGAGAAGCTACATATAGGAGTAGTAACCCATTCTTCTGGTTCAGCAAGTTGTAGGAGGAATTTACTGTCTATCTCAAAACCCTCGGACATTACATGTTGCCTACAACCAACATAGATAACATGAACCAGTTGTTCAATCTAACAACCAAGAGGATCCAAAAATGACAAACATCTTACATATCGGGACATGCTCTGAGTGCCGTCTCAAATGCCTCGAATTCTTCATCAATCACCATGGGCAACAAATCATTGGGACCCCTGCTTACACTGCTTACAAAGTTTGCAAACTTTTTGGCTAAAGTTTTTAGGGTGCGGGTGTGTGCCGTATTTGCAAACTGTCACTCAGGTCAACTGGTGTACGCGGCTCAGTATATTCATCCCCACCACTCCCTGTTATTGGAGAGCTTGCAGTCCTGTCTTTGTTCTGGTCATATCCCTCTAGGTTGTCTTGGAGTATCTTGTTGATGGTAGAATTAACAGCCACTAATTCCCTATCCTCCTCCTACAGCAAAACAAAACATCAGACTACTATAGCTGACATGGTGAGCTTGTTAAACTTAATTTGAAATAC
This sequence comes from Draba incana, assembly GCA_963576765.1. Taxonomy (NCBI): domain Eukaryota; kingdom Viridiplantae; phylum Streptophyta; class Magnoliopsida; order Brassicales; family Brassicaceae; genus Draba; species Draba incana. Next base: position 27,410,457 of record OY755211.1, on the reverse strand, counting down.
CTACATTTCCTTCTACTTCTTTGACAGAGGTACGGGCAATCCCATTGACATTGCCCTAAAACAAAAGGAAAAGAAAGCATGCAATAAATTACAAAATGCACATGTAACTTGTTATAAATGAAGAATTATCACATACATCAGTTTCTTCCGGTACATTAGGCACCAATTCATTTACAGAGGCTAAACTTGTTTGGTGGCTCAGAGGCTCTTCATTCTGTTTACTACTAGCTCCTCCTGCCATCCACATTGTGTCGCCCTAAAAAAAAATTTCAGCAAAATGTTGGTCATGTGGACTAGGAATGCAGTTCAAATTGAGCAGTCTAAAAGTTTACTGGAAGTTGTCCACAAAGGGCTGGAGGTTCAGTGACATCCATGATATCCTATCCACAGGCGGTTGTACACAGATAAGTGACCACAGGAAACTTTATACCAGGTTAATCAATCGGTAACAAATTACCTCATAAATTAACTCCGGCCATACCTCTACATCTCTAATTTTTCAATCCTATAATAGAGTTATACGAAATGTTAAACAGTATTCAACTACAGGACTACATGAGGTACCAACCAAATCACTTCTCGGACCACGTGGCTGTCTTGAGCAACAGTCGCTTCCTCAACACAAACCTTCTCCACACACTCCTCCTGTAAAAGGGTAAAACAAACAGTCAGATATTTATAACATCATCAGTATATTGTCATTGTTGGATGGTAAATATCCATTCACCTCAGCTTTCCCAAAATCACCTCCTGCTTCATGATCTTCTCCTGCTACATGATCTTCTCTTGTACAAAATGGGTCTTCAACTTGGTTTCCCAAATTTACAACCTACTTACCTAAAAACCCTTATGTTACCTTACAAAAACTTTCGTTAGACTCATTACGATATAACACAAACTTACCATCTCCTCAGAACTGGGTGTTACATCTACATTAAGAGATGTGCCTTCCTTTGTCCTAATCTTTGACAATGATGCCTTCCCAAGGTTACAACCATAAATATTCCACCCAACACTATGAAATGATACACGCTGATGCACCCGAATTGGGCGGATGCAAAAGAGTTTTAAATTTATAAACCCTAATCTGCAAATGCACAGATGACAATTGTAGTACGTAGGGTTCGATCCATAGGAGACTATGTTGTTACGCTATAAATCAAAACACGCAAGATAAAAGAAATTAAAAGGAACAAATGCAACATGAACTACACTGTTTTAAAAGAGATGCAACTAGTGTTCTAGAGCTCAAATCACTATGGTAGAATCATTCCCCTTTTGAGGCTCCGAAACCTATAACTCCTACCCCAATAGACTCAACTTTCGATGGTTATTGCAAGGTGGAATCACGCTGTAAGAGTTAGATTCGATTGCTCACTAGACTCCTTAACTAAAATTTCGATTGTTAAGACGCCTAGCCTATCAAATATTAGATCCGAACGGTGCAAAAGCTTTTGGAATCGACACCAATCTAATATCGGTCACTAGGTAGCTAGTCTAGATCACGCCTTGAGCACAAATAAAGATAGAGAATCATGCAAGAAACAAACTCAATAAATATGTAGAAGATGCAAGCAAAAGAACTTTAAAATAACTTATTATCAAACATACAACTACTCTACATGTTATGAAACATGGAGCAACTAGAGAAGTTGATAAAACAGTTTATTCGTGATAGATAAGTGCTGGGAAAATATGTAGATCTCTCAGCACAAGGCTTGACAAGAACACCATAGCCTTCATCGCTCTTTTACAAAGGATAAAGATGAAGATCTAAAGAGAATAACAAAAATACATGTTTATTATTGATTTATGGTGCCTAGGGCTGCTTTATTTCTCTCAAGAGGCTAAAAGAAAGTATATAGGTGTAGGAAGAGGTATTTAGTCGGTGGAACTCCTAGGGTTTCAGTTCGGGCAAGTGCGCAGAAGTGGCCACGGCACCGATCGGTCACACCGGTCACGTGATTTGGTCTGGGGCCTGGCTCAAAATCATCTCCTTGGTCTTGGCTACAAGTAAATAAGCCGGCCCATGGGTTGGTTTGGTGCTTAGGCCCATCTTGGACTTGATTCTTCTTCTAGGCAGAATGACATACCTTCAGTAAAACTTGAATAACTTTCAAACCACAACTGAATTTGATATAATTTCAAATCCATTTGAAAGCTGGCTCAAAGGGCTATCTCCATACGAAATTGCATCGCTTTCCAAGTTGGTTTGAATGTCCGGCCGTAGCTAGGCCTCTGCTAGTAACTTTTTTCCAACTTGGGGGACTTAGATAGGATCATTTGAACTTGGTAAGTTGTTGTAGGATGAAGAATACGCATTTTGCTCATTTTTACTACCTTTTTGGTGATTTGACCTATATGACTCTTCAAAACCAAATATACGAGAAAACTACCTCTTTTGATAGAAAAACTTATTAAATAGATTATAAAATAAATAAAAACGGATAGCAAAAGTGGTAAAATACCGGATATATCAACTCCCACAGACTTACCCTTTGCTTATCCTCAAGCAAACAAAAGATTAATCAGGAAAGAAGATTTCAAAACACGGGAACTCACATATTCTTTGATCTTGTTTCTTTCTTTAAACCTGTAATCCACATAAAGACAAAGTGAGTTTATGGACGCTTTTCATCGTCTCCCATCGTGATTACGAAAGTATGTCCTAAATTGCTGTCCCTGCAAAAT